>JAGQAX010000007.1:35101365-35701365 GCA_019142605.1 Cephalopholis sonnerati | reverse complement strand
GGTTTTGCTCGCAACCAATCATTGCAGGTGTTCTTCGATTTAAAAAGACATGTGACTGGCCCGCTACCACAGCAGCTACAACCCTGGTGCCATGATATTTCAGATGATACCTAACCCTGGTCTGAATTCTGAGCATGTTACATCTATCCACTAGTGTCCGTAGCATGTACACTTCTCTCCGCTAACAATTCCAAGATGCGATGCTTTGCATTTTACAAGCGCAAAACTTACCATTAAGTGACTCCTCAGTTGTCAGTGATGATGCTTATGATTAGTAAGCGTCCAAAATCTTAATTTACAGCTCCTTCTTGAGTAAACTATTGAGTGTCCATGTGTCCTCATTTGAGGACATTGCAGTCTGGGTTTACTGGACCTTACACTTCATTCTGCTTAACTTGGGCCTGTTGTCTTTGTTCGTGGACACGTTTTGCGCCATCTAGTGGTAGTAAGACCCCAAAACACTAATCTGTATAAAAACAAGATGGCAGCCATCTCTGCCAAGTCAGTCTGCAGCCAACACAAGAAAGGACAAGGTCCAAAACCTGATCAAGTTTAACGGTTGAAACATTTGTAGTTTGATATGCTATACAAACTTTACCAAATTTATCAATGGTAACAAGCTAAGACGCTGTGAATGACAAAGTACTAATTCAAAGATATTGGGAATTTATTATCAGCTTATTGAAGGACATTGGGACTTTATCATTGTTGACAATATTTAGTTTTTTATACTTCTCAGGTCCTGTTGATCCCAAATTGCTAGGAGAAATTAACAAAACTTCAGGTCTCAGTAGGATATAGGGAATAGTGAAAGAATGAACACAGAGTGGTTTTCAGCCCTTGACCGACTTGCCTTTCTTAGCACCGTTGGCTAAACTATGATTAGACAACCTCTGTTCAGGGGAGGAGTTTAGCAAAAGGTCAACAGGACAATTATATCTGACACATGATTCTCTCCCTTTACCTTTCTTGATGTAAGTCTTTGTTGCTCAAACATTTACTTAGCGGTCATTCAGTTTTTTCAGCTGCAAGAACTGATGTTCATCCCTCTGCGCTGAATCTGACATTTAAAATTTACATCAGTACAGATGTATAAATAAAGAAAAAAGTAAACTGACATTTACAGGTTGTTCATATAAACGAGCTTCTCTGAAAGCTGCAAGTGGCATTCATAGAAAAGTGACTTTTTTAGATGTAAATGCCAGAGCTATAGCTCCCGGTCAGCGAGCGACAAGCCTGATATTCATATTCAAATACTGTGATTTTTCTGTCAGCAAGCCTTAGTCTGTGCATCTGATTTTCTTTGCCTGTTTGACTGAGAGCTCTCTTTACGCTACAATGATCTTTCCTCCTGTCCGCAACCTCGGTGATAACAATGTGTCATATCTGAGCCGCGCGGTGGGGGTTACTGTTGTCGGAGCACGAGCACACAGGAGCTGAGCTCTTTACTCTCAGTGTGTGCAAAATCAAATTCAATTCAATCCACCTCATTCCTCTGTGCTGTTTGAGAGGATGCAAAATGACAATGAGACTCAACTACCGTGACTCTGTTGGCATTCGTCTCCCCGGCGAGCGTGATGATTGTGGCACTGTTGTTCAGGGGATGCTCCACTGTGCAATTAACAGTGCTGTGGGAGATGATGAAAGAGCTTCCAAGGTGCGGGATTGATTACTCTGATCTTTGGCAATCACTCAGTGCCTTCCTCCAGGAACGCTTACAGTTGGCTTTGGGGTTAAATTGCAGGCATTCATAAGTCAATAGCTACAGTATTGGAAAACCCAGTGAGCCAAGAGTTAGCTTGCCATCAACCTGCTGTTAAATGTTGATTGCTTTTATCCTGGAGTGGGAAATAAAGCAGAAATGGAGAGGGGAGACAATGTGAGTGTAGTTTCTGTGCATATATCTGTGCTCGAGAGACTTAAACACAATGACAAACTGATTTTCCTAGGGAAGAAATAGCCCGTAGTCGCCAGACAAAGCCTCCCAATGGTTCTAAAAGTCTTGTTAAACTTCTCCCAGATATTACTCATGTTATTTCCATCTTAAACTTGCCGGTCAATGTCAATTTGTTGAACTCAAATCCACCTCCCCACAGTGAAAGGGCTGCATCTGCCTTCAGCTTACCACAGTATGACTCCCAGTCATAAACAACTTATCCAGCTTGCATGAAAGGTGTCTAAGAGGTCAGAACCTATTAGCCAGACACAGTACAAAGGCATGAAGTAATGACTCATGTGTAAATGTCTGCGTGCCCTTTTCCAGGCCCCTGGCCCAGGGCAGGACCTCACCCACCAAGTCACTGCAGAATGGCAGCCCCTCCAAGTGCCCCCGCTTCATCAAGATAAGGAACTGGGAGACCGGCACCGTCTACAGCGACACGCTCCACCACAGCTCCAGCAAGGTAAGGCATATGGAAATCAGCCCAATTAACGGTTGGATGAAGCCGTCTGCTGCAGCATTTACATGTGTCGCTGAGGCAGCCATCCTGGCAAGGAGGATTTTGATGTCATGATTCAAGTCATCCGTTAATAGCCAGGATTTTAATGTCAGTGGTGAATGTTATAAAGGTCTGTGAGGTGCTGTTGTATCTTGACGCCCTGACATGCTTCACTAAAACGGAACCTTCTGGCACCAAGTGACCAGGAAAATAGGAACACCTGTATGATGCAACTGTAATGCAATGCTATACAACAGCCCTGCAAACATAACTTTATTCAAAAACTTTTTTTAGTTGTTTGTGTGTTGACTCAAGGGCTGCAACTAACTTTACAGCTATACTTACAATTAATAACCAAATTATATTCATCAGTTTAAATCCCGGAGATATCCAGTTTACCATCACATAAGTTAAAGAAAAGCAGCGAATCCTCAATATTCAGATGCTAAAAAAAAGGGGTAGGTGTGTCTCACAAGGTAGAACGGGTTGTTTTTGAACCCCAGATGGCTGTGCCATCGGTGTGTGAGAGCGTTTAAACTGTGTGGCAGGTGGCACCTTGTACGTAGCCTCAGCCGACACTGTCTGATGGGGTGTGTAAATGGGTGACTCTGTAGTGTAAAAGTGCTTTGAGAGGTAGACTAGAGAGGCGGCATGCAAGTCCATCCATTTACCATTTAAAAGGGTTCTGCATTTATGCTTGAACAATGGCTTGATTGTTTCTTTTCATTCAGTTGTAAGATTGCTGATTAAGGCTGTGCTCTGAATTGAAAAGTGTTGCAAATATTTTATCCACCTCATTTGAATAGAAGATATAAGAACGAGAAAACATATTAGACAGATATGGCTTTAAATTCAGACCAAAAACTAGCAGTGGGGTAAAGTAGTTGTGACGAGCCTCAGTGCCAGATTTTGCTGGCACAAATGTTACTGTATATCATGTCATGTCATTACATGGTCAGATAGAGACTTGACATTGGACAGCATCAGCATACATATTACCCAGCAATCAGCTTTGCATATCTGTACCGAGCAAAAAAATGAAGCCGGTGGAGAAGTGCAAAAAACTGCAGTTCCTCTAATGTCCACTTGAGGCTGACTCCAGAAGCGAGTCAGTCCCCATGGACCCCCATGTTAAAATGCCCAAATTTACAGCAGAAATAAACATGTTTACAGCCTGGTACAACAAACTGTTTTTGGTTTGTAACGACTGTACGGGACGTGAGTTTTTACATATAACTTATCCGTTTACATTTTATTAGGTCTTAAAGTTGTGCATTACATAAGGGCATGGCCACTTTGAGTGACAGGCTGTCTGCTGATAGTGTCCTCAGCTCCTCAGTCAGATCCACCCCTCACTCCTCCACAGCTCCACCCTCTTACCCAAATACCCATTTTTTTAATCGTTTTTTTTTTTATTGTTTATGTAGAATAAGCATATCATTTTGTTGCTACTGACTTTTTTCTGAAAATATACAAGAAAAAGAAAACCATGGCAGAGATGAGGTTGTATTTCTGAGGTGGCAATCTGAATCACTTGCAAGTGCCCTAAGGCCCCCGGTGCAACCACACTGCCAGCACTGCCTATATTTACGCCCCTGGACCGCAGAGTTAAACCAGTACCTTTATGTCTAGTATAGAAATTTATACACTTCACAAGGAAATCATTTATTACAGGACTACTGTCTTGAATTTCATTACAGTATTTATAGGTTTCTATTGTTCTGGTCACTGAGTAAAATCTCACAAATACATGGTTTGCATATTGCTTGTGCAGTAAAAGATTTAGAGGTTCAAAATGGAGTGTGTGCCAGTTTTACTGATATCAAGAAGAGATGATCAGATTTTTTTAAATATAAGAAGTTCCTAAAAACAGTAAACATGATGCTCGATTGCCATAACAGATGTGATATATCACAGGCTCACATATCTTTACACACTAACCAGTCAAATGTATAACAGGCAGAAGCTCTGTGTGTAAGGTCATAGACAGAGCTCTCATACAAAGGTGACAGATATAATATCTGTAGCTTTAACTGAATCCTAAAGGCACTGATGTACATAAATACAGTACATTGGCTGACTGAAAAAACATTTAGCCTGCAGACTTACCAACACATAATTTGCAAGTCAAGTAGATTGAAGAATAATAGCACAGCGTGGCGTGCCTTTTCTCTGCTTCTCACTAACTCTTCATACATTAGAGAGCTCTTGCCTGAGATGTTGGGTGATTGAGCTCGTTACTATTTAGTTGGAAAGCGGAGGATTTGTGAAAACTGGGGGGAAGCTTATGAAACAATAACTGCTTTGGAAAAACATCACCAAAGTTATTACAGCATATTCTGAGAGAAATATGAACGTCTGCACTGAATTTCATGGCGATCCATCCCATAGTTATCATGACATTTCACTCAAAACCACTAATGTCAGCTGCACAAGACCTACCTTTAGAAAAATAAGAATTTTCTGATCTTACACTGCAGAGGTTAAGGCTTGGTTAGGGTCAGGGAAAAATCCTGATTTGGGTTAAAATGACTATTAGGATTTGGTGTGAAGTATTCGATGTTTTGTTGATCCAACATCCACCTCGAACGCCTGCTTATGAGGCCTTTGTAATAATGTTACACTTTTGACTTCCTTTTGCTCTCGATGGACAACTGCCATAATTGACCCTTTGCTAAGTCCCGACCCCGGACGCAGACTGGCCAATTTATAATGTAGGACCAGGCCGGCTCAGACCAGAGTCTGAACAACAACACAGCTGTGCTCCACTGACTCTAATGCAGTCGTTTCAGATTTCCTTCATTTTCAGGCTGGTTTTGTGGATTTGGAGCTAAATGCTGTGCCTGGGGCACGTCGTGTATTAATGATACTCGTTACCTGGAGAGGTTGGAAAAAGATATACGTTTCTTCCCTGTTCCAAAACCAAAATCAAACCCTGAAAAGTGTAGGGTTAGCTAGCTAGCTACTGAAGATATAGCCTACTGAATGTATACACATGCTGCTTTTGCTCTGTAATGATTATAACAGTGAAACAAAGACCGACCCTGCTGTACAGGAACCAGTGAAGGGAAGCAGGGAAACTTGATGAACATTGTTTGACTTCCCCCGGAGATCCCTGCCCGTCCGGTGGCGGAGGTCCAGGTGCTGGCAGTGGCATGGGGGCGAAGCCAGACACCATTCATCTGAACACACTGTGATGCCACACAGCTGGTTCAATATCAGCAAAGTTTCCCTTTATATTCATTGTCTTCTGTGTCGATCAGCAGTGAGGTGGTGGTTCACTTTTACACTGTGATCTGTAGCCTATAGTTGGGCTTTAGCTTCTAACTATCTTTGTCTTTTTAACCTGTTGTTGCTGCTGAGTCAGTTTGACATCCTGGATATATCCTTCAAACACAGACTGTAGACCCCTCTGTCTGCTTCTCTCTGGAATCAAAAATCTGATAATATTTCTTCAGGGAGTGCAGTCAGTTACAGTGTGGGCTCCATGCTTACTCTGACAGCTTGTTGGACCATCACAAAGGGGTGGGGCTTAGCAAAAGGTCAATTACAACAGTTGCTGGAGAGCTTTGAATGTAAGCCTGTAACTTTTTTGGCACAAAACAATGTGTATTTTTGGGCAGACGACTAATACTTTGTTTTTTCTTGGGAAGTTAAGCTCATGGTGGTTTTGAAAAGCTAAAGGAATACTTCACCCCCCTCATGACTATTTATATGTCAATTACTCATCCCGTGTTGCATGCCTGAACGGTGACAGAAGGATACAAAAATGGAAAAAAAATGATTAATTAAAGTCATAGGGATCCATGTTTAGTAACAGCAATTATAAAAACATCTGTTTACAAACTCTCACGCAACTTGTTCAATACTTTCCAAACAGACGTCCCTTTCCGACGAGGAACTGAACTGAAAGAGAATCTTATCTATGCTCTCTTCAATTCCAGCCTCTCTGTCCATCCATTTTTCCATTTTAACATGCAGCCAAAGTTTCTCCCTCTAGTTAGTAAGCCAGTCTAACAAGCACAAGGTGAACCCCGCTGTTTGAGCATTCACCCCCCAAAACACAGCAGCCATTCGTAAACGGCAAACAGCAGCCTAATTACTTCGGTGACTTATTGGACGCAGGCTATGCATCTCAATGAATGGCCTGTAATAGCATCTTCAGATTTATTATATATCACAGACGCTGCTGTATTCGAGGATGATCCGTCTTTTCGAAAAGGACAGCTGGCTGGCATGAATGCCCAGAGCGGTATGATGAGCGGACGTGCTGGAGCACGAGTGATTCCTTTGTTTTATTTTTAACACTCCGTGCTTTACTCATCCATTCCCCCCGTTTACTCCGTCACCTCTTAGGCTACTGTTCATGTTTTTTCTGTCTGTGCTTTGTTGTCATCTCTTGTTAACAATCGTATTTTCTTTGCTTCCCTTTTCTCTGGAATTATCCCTTTATTTTTTATCTTTGTGTTCACAAACACTTTCACTTATTCTTACCCAATTTCCTGTCTCATTTTTCTTTGTTTTGACTGGCTCTGATGGCGTGTTTGTTGTCATGTTCAGCAGATTTTTTCCTCCTTTTTCCATTTTTGCCGAGCAAGGGATGGATTTGTTGGAAGGGACATGGAGGGAAGTTTATTTTGGACAGACTGCCGGTCCACGTCTGAGTGTTTGGACAGTGCAAGTGTGTGGTTCAGGGTAACGAGCCAATTTTAGCAGCGCCGGGGTCAGTGTCAAATTTCCTCTTCGACTGCACGCCTGCGCTATCGTTTCCGTCGTCCGCTCCTGCTCACTCATTCGATCTCTCTCTGAGCTGGTGAAGGCATTTAGGCAAACCAAAGTGACAGCTGACTTCAACTCTAATCACATTAAACTGACCACACAAGGTTGCTCTCAGCTATGAGCAATTTTCCCTCTGCATCTGTCTGTTTTCTTGTTTTCTGTCTTTCCTCCTCGCTCTTTCTGTCTTCCTGTCTCCGCTTAATAGAACGATACCAATCCATGACTCACTGACTTACTCATTCATTAACATGCGTGCCAGCCATGTGTGAGCGATATAATGAAAGAAATTGTAAAACAGTTATGATCTCTTGTACGAATTCAGAGTACGGAACTTATTATAAAAATTGACCTTTTATCTGAATTAACTGGAACTTATTATGATCTAACTGGAATATGAAAAACTTCCAGCACAGATGATCTACCAGTGGCGTGTTGGCCTTTTTCTTGCAATACATATAACTGTTTATTTCATATTGACACCTTCCTATCCTTGAAGAGTAGTGAAAGAGATGTTTATCCATGAGATTCTTTGGCAAGAAAGTCTAAGATAAACATATATATTATACAGGGCTGGCACCCTGAGAGTGTTTTCACCTTCTTCCAAAGGGCAACAGAGGAGGACTGATTATGGTTCACACAACAGCTTTAAGAGGAGTGAGAAAAAGATTAAGTAAACTGCATTGGAAGACAGTTTTCCTTTTTAAAGTCTACCATTTGCATAAAGGATAATGAAGCATGTGATTGGCAAAGAACATTAAGAGGGAACATATACAGATCCCCAGGTCTGCATAACCCAAATCTATCAGATTATTCCTTTAGCTCAGCTCTCAGTGTCTAAGTTTAGCAAAGGAGAACAAAATGCATTAATCATATTGTCAATGTCAGGCAGACAACTTTTGTTTAAACTGCACAGATGCAGCAAGTTCAGTTAAAGTGAAACTACAGTGCCAACAGGGTTGATAAACCCAGTAAATAGTCGACACCATGAAGTGGAATGAACCCCAGCTGGATAGCCGCCAGCTTTCATGCTTCCTTTAAAGTAAAATTATCCATTTTATAAAACGCTAGAAGTTCAATTCACACATGACAAAAGAAAGTAACTTACATACTTAAACAAGACGCCCGTCAAAACCTAGTCATACTTTTATCCCTAGCACACCCATTTAAATGTTATCACTCAATTGAATGGGCTTTATCAGTGGTTATCAGCATCACAGATAGAGCTTAGAAGGGTTCTCCTGCTCTGATCCATTTTTTTAGCACATTAAATGCTCGTTGGCATCGGGATCATCTTCGTTAGGATTTCACTTTCACGTTTGTTAGGTTTAGGGGCAAAGACTATATGGTTAGGTTTCCAAAAAGCAGCATGGTTTGACTTAAATAAGCACATCATGTGATGTTTGTCTTGCAACATACCTCACACAGGATAGGTGTTATACTGTAAATTACATACACCATGTACGTAAAATAATTTAGTCTTGACTCTTGGTTTCATACAGGAAACAAACCCCTGTCTCTTGGGAGGAAAGTCCTGTCTTTGACCCATCTTCCTAACCTTACATCAGCTGACTGTCTCTGTTGTCGCATAGTTTAATGTGCTGATAATGCCATTCTGAACATACTGATTGGTGTAGCTAGCAGGAGCCTTATATCTATGATGCTGATAACCACCAATGAAGCCCATTTAAAGGAGCCATAACGTTCAAACCGCTGCCTAGCAGTGTTGTTAGCTGGTGGCTACAGCTGCTTGTACTGTGTACAGCACTTAGACTGTTTATAAAGATGGACGACATGAAGCCAAAATATCCGGGATACGACCGCTGCCAAATTTATTTGACTTTGAGTTTTTAGTTTGGCTCTTGTCCCATCTGTTAACATGGAGGGGATAGGATTTATGACCTATACTGCAGCCAGCCACTAGGGGGTGATCAAAATGTTTTGGCTTCACTTTTGGGGGGCTGTCATGTCGTCCATCTTTATATACATTCAAATAAAGACTAATGTGCATGCTCACTTCAGCTTGTAAAATAATGTCACACCAAACAACACACGCATAATCGCACCCCAATATGTAGGCTGTCCGTAATTTTAAAGAATGCATGTTTCACTTTCAAATAGCATTGAAGCTGGTGGCTAGCTTGTGTTCATTCTACTTGATGGCATTTATTAACCCATTGGTGCTTTAGACCCTGGTCTAGTTTCACTTAAAATTAAATTCGTATATGCGTAATCCCACCGCAAACCCCTCTTACTCGCAGTTTCCACTTTTTAGAGTGAAATCATGATTTTTTTGATTTCTCACAATGCACTCAATGAAACAGCCAAGTTGATGCCAGTCGCCTTCATCACGCTCACTGCTGTCCTTTTAAAAATTGACAGGTTGAGTTAGAGCAAACAAACTTCCTCGTAGACTCTTTGTAAAGAAAAAAAATCCCCCCCCCAAAATATTTTTTATGGATTTGCACAACTCACCCAAGAAAGTATGGAATTTTGGATTAGTCTGGAAAAATGTCATCCCTGTATAATTCAAGCATTTCTTAGGTCTGTTTCATATCAAGCAGAACCAAGACTTAGCTGCTTAATCTAAAATGAAAAGAGAAGGGAGGTAATGTGATCACTCTGCTTTTGTAAATTAAGAGGATGCCATGCCTCTTTCATTTTGCATTTAATCACAACACAGAGATGGATGCTGAGACTGTCTAGTGAGTGAACAGGGATCCCAAGGGCCACTGAAAGAGTGATATTCTTTGCTGGAAAATAAGTGCAGCTGTTTGCAGATGCACTACAAGAGAGCTGTACCATACACTGGCTCTTCAGTTGCATTTTGACACTGAAGAAAAACCAACAAGCTGAATTCATCCCCATAAAAGCCTCCCCTCATCTGTCACAATATTTGTTTTTTCAGATGCCAATCTGCAGTGAAAATGTGTGCCACGGCTCTGTGATGATGCCCACCCAGCACGTCCGCAAGTCAGATGAGGTCAGAACCAAAGAGGAGCTTCTTCCACTGGCCACTGACTTCATAGACCAGTACTACACCTCCATCAAAAGGTGAGTGCAGCCTGTAGCGTCTGCAGAGCTGAGAGTTAGACCTCAGTGGGTGGAGCCAAAGAGCAGCATGTTTTGAGCTGGGCTGTCCAGTGAAATTAGAAAGGGTAAAGAAGATTGAGCAAGTGTTAATACTGTAAGTGCAAGTGTCCTGTTAATATCAGTTTACAGTTTATTTCTGCAGCAAATGGGCATCAACATGTACATTTTCAATCTTTACTTGTTTCTATAAATCTCAGAACTAATCAGTATGACAAGAGTAAAGCCTCTGGAGGTGAGGGTCGATATGTCTGATCTGGCTGATCCGCTGTAGCCAGTGGATACCCGAGCCAAGACTTCCTCTTCCATGCGCTGGTTATTTCAGCTGATCTCTACAGAAATATCTGCAAAGGAATGCAGATACATTTTTAAAAAGCTAATAAAAATGCCAACTTGTCGTTAAACGATAGCTGATGGGTTCTGTTGCATAATAAAAAGTAAATAAAAGAAGAATAGGGCTGCCCCTCACTAAGATTTTTCCTAGTTGACCAGTAGTCATCATTTAGGGCCATTAGTCGACTAGTCGCCTGCATCGTTTACAATACTAATTTAATGATTAAATGATATATTTTGGTGGTTTGAGTTGAAGGTGTGAGAAAGAATAGTCTCAGTAACATTGTTAACACTGTGCTACATTACAGAGAAATACAAACCGTACTAATGAACCTTCATTAATATAGGCCTATATTTTATCTACAAGTGCACGTCACACACTGAGCGAGCCGCCTGTTAATGACGCTGTGGGCTAATGGGCATGTAGCTACTTCCATGTTTCACATGATACGTCATGTTTGTAGTCGACCAATGAAGATGAGTTTACATATCACCTTGGGTTGGTCCTTCACCTTCTCAAAATGATCCCACACTTTGGATTTCCTGCCCGACATGTTATTAACTAGCCTGTGGAATAACCGCAGGTACCAGCCCTGGAAATTAACCTGACTCCTGTCTGACTGCTGAGCGTGGCCACTTCCTGTGTCTGTCCTTTCAAATTAAACTCCCACATGGTCCAGTCATTTAGGTTTTGATTTATTTTGACAAGGCGCAGCTCCTAATAGAGTTTCAGTTTTGTTTTGCTTTTGGTTTTTTTGTTGTCGACCAATTAAATCTTGCCAACTAATGACCTTGGTCGACTAACGTTTGGTCAACTATTACGGGGCAGCCCTAAATAATAATAACAATAATAACAATACTTTTCTTTTGTTTGTTTACTATGGCACCTTTAAAACAGAGACAAAAAAAGCAAGATGCAGGAAAACAAAATGCCAACATAAATAGATACAAATAAGAAGACTGTAAACAACAAAAGCAGTAAAACGCCAAAATGAAAAGAAAATAATATAAACAAAACAGAAATAAAAGAAATTTAAAAAAAGATCTTGACCTGTTGTCTACAAATTTTGCATACATATGTAAATATCTATTTATAGGGACTGATTTTTATTTACTTTTCTATTTTCTGAAGTTGATTTTTTTGTTATATATACACTTGTGAAAGAGGTCAGTTTCCATCAATGTGTATACAAAGCTTGTATCACCTTTTGAAAAATATTTTAATTGATGATATGGACAAGCAGTACTTAATGAAATGGCACAATTTACACCCAGCTGCTCTTGTGTCGAGGTACACTGAATGAACATGTCCTCTTATTCTGCCTACAGGAATGGCTCTAAGGCGCACGTGGACAGGCTGGAGGAGGTGACCAAGGAGATCGAAGCTTCAGGAACGTACCAGCTGAAAGACACTGAACTGATTTATGGGGCCAAGCACGCCTGGAGGAATGCTGCCCGCTGCGTAGGGAGGATCCAGTGGTCCAAGCTACAGGTAATATACAGTATGCTGAAAATGCTAACAAGATGCTGTTCAGGATTTGTACTCTTTACTGTGCTGTTTGTGTGGAGAGTTTTTTAAATGGATTCTGCTAAAATTTGTATGACATCCAAGATACTTAGAGACTTCTGGTTCAGTCAGATGTTTACACACTGTAGTTATTTTATTTTTATATTTAAATCACTTCACAGTGCATAAACCTGGTTCTGAGTTTCATTCTCACATTTGCTTTCCAGGTTTTTGATGCCAGAGACTGCACAACAGCTCATGGAATGTACAACTACATCTGTAACCACATCAAGTACGCCACCAACAAAGGCAACCTGAGGTAAACAAACAAAAAAAACAACACTGCTCAACTTTTTTGCTTGAGTCTAGTTTCTTGTTTCCTTTTGTTCAGCTCTGCTCGTGTTCCTCCGACTGCACTTGTTCCCCTCCCCATCTGTCACTCCGTGTATCTCATCACCCCTCTCCATCTCTCCATCACCACCCTGACTTGACCCACTGTCCCATCTGTCAGCGCACGCTCTGTCTCTTAAGGCTGTATCTGACACTATCTGCTGCCTGTCTATCTGATCTCCAGTCGCTGCCCTGTTGGTGAGGCGGCGGACCTCGCTAACAAGCAGTCATTTTGTCTGACCTGCGCAGGGCTCGCTCACTTTCTGCCAAGTCCTAATCACATGTGACACCTCATATTTACTTCTTGGATGATGGATAGCTTCTGACTCATTACTACACTTAGCCTGGCCTTCAGAAGGACGGCGCGGATACACATGTTGATAAGAGCCAGCACGACATCCTCTCTCAGTCTGGCTCGCTTTAACACAAATAAACCCAGGGCACATAAATAAACATATTGTGCTATTGCAACATGTTGCAATAGTTTTGGAATCATTTTGCTTATTCAAAATCACCTGTCAGTGTTACAAAATATAAATACACTGTGAGGAAGGTTCCTAAAATGATGCAAAAAAACAACACTGTGAGTCAGTTGTTCACAAGTGCTGGAGTTCATGTGGAGAATGATGTAATACCTACAGTCAGTAAATATTTGTTGCAGAGATTATTATGTCAAAAACTGTCAAAATGTTATTAGAGTTCATTTTTAAATAGGTTGCGAGTGAACTGAAAGACACTGACTGTTGCACTGATGTAACATCACACTATCACTTTCTCTTCAGGCAACTTTTATGAAGGGTTTATAAGTTGCAATAAATGGCTTCGTTAATTATTTACTAAGCCTTTACAGTTGTAAAGTGATTATAAGTCATTAGTGATTATTATGAACGCATATTAGGTTGCCAGGTTGTGAAAAATTCCATTGGCTTGTACTTATCCTTTCAATTTTGCAATGATGCAGTTATAAATGTTTTTTAATCTGCTGTTCATTGGCTTCTTATTTTTAAAAAAGCCATCTAAAGTTATAACTGTTATTTAGTCATACATGTGTCGTCTGCGGCCATTTTTTAGTATTAAATGGACAATGATCAAACTAGTCAAAGCGAGTTTCCACAACATGTGGCAACCCATACATGAATCTGATCTAGAAAGCATTAGTAAATGGTTTATTATCAATTAATTGAAACCTGAGCAAACTGGCTTGATTTCTTTTAAAAAATGAAAAGAAAGTTATAAGCAACAAAGGCAGAAATGACCCAAAGTTGTTAAAAAAAATAGGTAAAAGAAAATAGTAAAAAGAAAAAAATAAAAGTAAGAAAATTATTAAAAAAGACAGTTAAAAACAAACAAACAGTGTAATTACTTAATAAAGCATTTGGCCAATTTGGAAGTAGTGATATAATATTACTACTACTACTATTACTACTACTACTACTACTACTACTACTAATAATAATAATAATACCAACATTCATTAATGTGATAACTTATATTGTTAGCGCTTCATTCTCAAATTTTTGTGTCATCATCAAAACTTTATGCAATATATGTCTCCAGGATTTACAATGGTTCATATAATGTATCTATATCTTACAATAAAATGTACAATATTAAAGTATATTAAAGTACAATATTTTGTACAACTTTCTGGAAATTGGTTACCCCAAATGTGAGGGGCCGAGCTCGCAGGCATGAGGAGTCATCGGTGGATTATCAAAAGGAGGGTTTTGTCTACCTAAAAATGAAGCAAACAATTTACAAAATATGTAACACAGTTACACAAACATTTATAGGAACATATAAGTGGCCAGCAAAACTGACCTAAGACAAAACTGATCACAATGGGGAACATATATAGAGGCTGATCAGACCATTTGTGAAACAAAGGGGTGACACAAAGACTAGCACCTACACCTAAACTGCAAATAAAATAAAACAAGACAATGAGTATATCTGTACAAATATTTAAACCAAATCATAGTCTAAAGAAATAAACAAAACTTCTAATCTTAATCCCTCCCTCTTATATGACGGGCACTTGGTACGTTCTGATGTGCCACTTCCTGTATTTAAGAGCTCTGCTTTATGGGGTTCATCTTTTGCTCCACCCTGCTCAGACGTCCGTCAGCAGCAGCACCCTCAGCAATAGTAAATTTAAATCAGATTCGTGGCAGCAGGTGCAGCCATCACACCAGCCACCAGTTAGGACATTATACGTTTCCCATAAGAGGACAAATTAAAATCAAACTTGTCATTTGCATATAAAGTCTAATGGGTTGACCATTAACACCAGTTTCCAAGCTGAGAGTCTTTTTCCTGCAGATGTAGACTGCTAGCACAACTGGCCCAGATTCACACCAGCTGCTCTCTCTCCTCCTCAGTGACTTACCACCAGCTTAGCAGTATTAACATTTTTACCCGGTCATGGCATTAAAACACCACTGGGATGTAGAACAGGCTAAAGGTAGCTAAGCTCTGGCCCCACGATGAGTCCTCTGACATAGCATAATTGAAAATGCCTTTGGGTGAGGTACATGCACAGTGCCGACTGTTTGTTAGCAATCTTGTTGATGAATGTACTGACTATTCATCTAATGCTTTGTTGCAAAGCCTCTTACTCTGTAAACAGTGTGCAGATGTCAGTATGCTACTGATCTAAGTGCTGTGGCACAGTTCAGATATCTGGTTATATTATTATCACCACCAGGTGCAAGCCTGGAGAGGATCGTGCCTCTGGTTGTGTGTGCATGTGTGCATGTGTGAGTGTTTGTATCCAGTGTAAACTACCAGACCAGCCAGCCTCATATTTTGTGTGCAGACTAGTGACTGTATTCTCAAGGACCTTCTGTGGTTGCGTTAATTCATAATTGTGCCGTGGTTGACTGCTGATTCTTCACTCCTCCTGATTGGCCGCTAAGGGCTGCAATTTTTTTTGGAAGTTGGCTTGGCTGTAAATAACCAGCCTTACGTTTGCAGGCCACATTTTGACCTTTGTCATGGCTCAAAAATTGATATCAATAGACGAGTTTGGTCTCATTTTGAATTGGAATATCTGCAGCTTTATTCCATATCCATACGAAATGAATAAATCCCCATTTTTGTCAACTTTGCTGCCATCTTGACTGTAAAGGAGCCGGGAGGGACAATCCCACTGGACGCAACTGTGCCACATACTGTGTGCGACCAGATTTTAGCCCCATTTCCACGAAACACTTTCAGTATGGTACCTCTGAAACCAAATGTAACCCTTCAGACATGGTACCTAGATCCTGGTGTTTCCATCGCAAACAGTACACGTTAATATGGGCGGGGTTGTTGTCACTCACTGCTCTATCCAGCACTCACTGAATTTCCTCCTTTATCAGTCTGCACCTTGTTTATCGTCCACAGAACGAGGTTCCAACAAAACAGAACAGGCTGCAGTGAGAGTCTCTCTCCATATTTAAAAATAGGGGTTTGTGCATTTAGTCCTTCTCAGGCAAGCTCAGGGGTTTAGTGTTGCTGTGCCCACAGGAACTAAGCTCTGTGACACTTGTTTTTCTCTCCAAGAATAAGGAGGATAAGAATACATGCAGTTCACATAACCCGGTCCAAATTAATACATATAAACAAACACTTATTACTAAAAGTGGATCTCATATAAAAACTAAAATGGAGTGGTTAAAGTTGTCACAGTGAAATTTAAGGTGTGCTGATTGATTCACGTCTTCACCTCCTGCATTGAATAACATTACAAGTAAAGGTTCCACCTTAAAACATCCTTTCATTTTATAGTTCCAGTTTACTAACAAAACTCCACAGTATGAACAGTGGTTACATGAGCCTCAAAACCAGACACAACTCAGCCCTGAGCAGAGTGACCGTCCTCTACTGACCAATCAGACTGCAGTGTTCACAGCTCCACCTTTTAGTACCAGATCTGTGTGCTAGGTACCCCAACAGAGGGGAGACCAAACACGGGGACAATAAGGAACGGTTCTGTTGGTACCATCCACAATGTTTCACAGTGGAAACAGAAAAAAAAGCGTACTAAACAGAACTGAAGCGTACTACTCGGTGGAAACTGGGCTTTTGTTTTGTCTTTTGTAAGACGTGCAGATTGTGTTGATTTGGTCATTTTCCCTGATATTTGTGCTTCTCCCATCAGTAAGTGAGACAGCTAATTAGTTGAATTACTACTTTTTAGTCTGTTATAGTTGTGTTTATCATTATTTCCTACTTTGTTGTGCTGTAGCCTAAAGACAGAGTTTTATCATTAAAGTTCAGTAATGAATAACATTGATCAAAGATTTGTGGCAGTATTTACTTATTAAAAATACATCCATCCCCATAATTGTATCTCCTGAAACACAGTGTGGCGCATCTGCTGTATTTACGAGAATTGTCTCGGGTGGCAGCTGGAACACAGCTGCCTGGCGGAGATCTGCACTCTATTTTTCCACTTCTCAATGTTTTTCAAGATATGAGATTATTACTAAAGCTAGGACAAAATCAAATATTTTACATTATTGACATTTTTCTGGGGGGCTCTCTTTTTCTCTTTCTTTTCTGCAGGTCGGCTATCACCATCTTTCCTCAGAGGACAGATGGCAAACACGACTTTCGAGTGTGGAACAGTCAACTGATTCGTTATGCTGGCTACAAGCAGCCTGATGGACAGATCCACGGAGACCCTGCTAATGTTGAATTTACAGAGGTAAGAACAAGAGGAGCTTTGTTTTTAAGTTGTTGCTGTGAAGCCGCAAAAGTTCCCATTTGCAGCTCACATGTCGCTTTGTGTCTCCAGATCTGCATGCAGCTGGGATGGAAAGCTCCGAAGGGTCGTTTTGATGTCCTGCCTCTCCTGCTGCAAGCCAATGGAAATGACCCTGAGCTGTTTGAGATTCCCGAGGACCTCATCCTGGAGGTGCCGATCACACACCCAAAGTGAGTTATGCCTTCACTTTTAAGCATGCATAAAATATACAGACTCTAGCAAAACAAGAACAGAGGGGGCTACGCAGACAAAAAGACATCCACCCACTCACGCAGCTCCTAACAACTCTTCTTAAACAATGGGGTACTTTCATGCCAAGAAGTATGATTGGGTTATTGTCACATTCCAACTGTGCTGAATGTTCCCAGAAAGCACAGCTAGCCATGCTTTATCTGTTGCTATGCCAGCTTTTGTGGTAACCATGGGGCTTGTTAGTGAGATTTCAAGCTCCTTCCTGTTTTTTATTCTAATGTTTACTTTACTTGTTAGAAAACTTTTCTTAAATCGATAGCTGCCGCACGAATGTCCTTGAGATCTTGAGCGTTAATGCTGTATTTAATACCTGCAATCACAATAAAGGATTGGTTATTACAGCTGCACTAGTTTTCACACACACAGAGAGCTACCACTACATTGCTACACGCTACAGAGAGCATTTCAGAATCCCTCGACACACACTGATCTCTCTGCCAGACTCCCCCCCAAATTGGCACCTCTTGCTCCATACCCTGCATCAACTGGCCCTCCGCTCTGGCAGCAGCTTGGCACGGGCCGCGACCACCAACAGCGTCTCATCATCACTCGAGATTAGACCCATCTCTGCAAATAATACACTGAAAGCAATGATATGAGTCCCCCTGGGTGCAAGGAGTGAGTGGTGGGAGGCAGATTGAGGTCCTGCCTGCTCTGTCCAGCAATGAAAGGCTGTCAGAAGTGGAATTTTTTTGTGTTAATGTTGGTTTTGGCTGCACTCCCTTTTATGACATGTGTCTCTGGATTGAATATCTGAGCTCAAAAAGACATTATTACAGTTAATGACAGTGTGTACTGCAAATGTTGCATGTTTACCCGACCTCAGCAGGGAGCATAGTGAAGCCAAAATAGCTGCAGTCCACACCCGTCATTTCCTGGTTTCCTCTGCCCAGGTACGAGTGGTTCAAGGACCTGGATCTGAAGTGGTACGGCCTCCCGGCGGTTTCTAACATGCTGCTGGAGATCGGCGGCCTGGAGTTCACTGGCTGCCCCTTCAGTGGCTGGTACATGGGCACAGAGATTGGCGTGAGGGACTTCTGCGACAGCTCGCGCTACAACCTTCTGGAGGTAGTGTGTTGTGCCAAAACACAGAGTCATGCTCTCCGTTTGAAATGGGGGGAAAGAATCAGAAGCACAGATTGACTGACGCCTTGTGCGGAGAGGAGCATGTGTTGTGTCACCAAATGATCCAATCAGAACGCCATTCTTCTTTTCATTGTACAAACAGAGGAAAACGCTGATTAACAGCACTTAAAGCCTGCTTGTGCTTTGTCACAAATGCTCTTAACGTTAACTATACATTGTTGATTTTAATACTATGCCATTTTTTTCTTCTACATTCACTCATTCGCAGACAGACTTTTGCATTTATTGGGCTGGCTCCAAAGTCAAGTGTGCGTTTCCAAGTTTAATTATTGTTTGCACCACTGTCACAAAGACAACCGGATCACTCTCTGTCTTCCTCAGCCGAGCAACTACCACAGTTTCCTCAGTTGCCTCAGTTTCCGCAGTTGTTACACAGTCAACCATGTCCGCCATTGGGGATAGTAACTGCAAAGAACTTACACTGGTGCTCTTTGGTAACAGGGGAGCTACCGGTGAAAAACAAAAGCACTATCCTCTTTCTGTTTTGGTTGCACAGTGGTTTCCACTTCTTGTGAATGGAGCCGTCATTAGCTGAATCCAAATGTCCACCCTCTGGACTTGCAGACTGATCCCTCGCGGTCTTCAGTTGTACGTCATGTGACGCATTTACTGTCATTACGTAAAGTCTGTGAGGGCAGACTGAGCTGATAGACAGCCCTTGAGATTGTTTACTCATTGTCATAGAAACGTTCAACTATCGCTGCTGTCATATTCATATATATGTCATATAAGTTAATGAACAGTGCACACTCATCTGTTCCTAGATATACGAGATATAAATCCGATGTATAACCTTTTTGGTGACTGAATGAAAATGTATTCATACATCTCTATACAACAGGCTACACATCAAAAACAGACATGTCTGTAAATAAGGACAGGACTATAACTCTATAAATTGGGTATTACTGACATTAGAAACCCTCTTTTGTTGTTTTTCAGCCATTTTTTTAGCCTCTTACACTGCGCTGCCTGACGGACTGTGATAAAAAATGCATTTTCAGTCCCTTTATAGCCTGTACTTCTACATATCTCTGTATCATGATGTGGTTAAATATTATTTCTAGCCTCCATAATTCAAGTAGCATTTAAATAGGCCTGACTATCAATGACTTTTTTTTACACATTTAAGTTTATCGGCAAAGACACAGCTTCATGTCCGTATTGCATTTGTGGGTTATTAAATCAGTGAAGTCTGCACCTAAAACAAACTCACTGGAAGTCTGCAGAGAGTCCGCTTGAGGCTTCTTGTGGACTGTTTGTGGATTTGGACAGCCCTCAGCACTCCCAGACTTCCCGGGGACGTGCCCGCAAAGTCTCTACTTTGACTCTAAGTGCGGTGAAGTGTGGACATTTGGATTCAGCCATTTCTCTGGGAGACGGTACCCGGTGGGAGACGGAAATGCACAGTGACAGGCTCACAGGGAACCAATCCAAATGCCAGTGGTGTCATTATTCTATTGCCATTACATCGTGCAATCATCACGTACTTCATAATGATAAATGAAGCAAAAAGAATTTGTCTATTTCCACTTTAATGACGCACTGTTAACGATTGAAGAACATGTAGAAAACGATTTTATTTTTCGTTTTGAAAATTGACTGCCATGAGCAACCATCTGTTGGAGGCATAAAGCATACTTGAGTGTCACACTTGAATTGACTTGGGAGTTACCGACCAGCACAGTGACTTTCACGTCAGACCTGTCAAATAAAATTTTCTTTCTACCATGTGTAGGACATTGCTAACAGGATGGCCTTAGACACCAGGAAGACTTCCTCCCTTTGGAAAGACCAGGCGCTGGTGGAGATCAACATTGCTGTTCTTTACAGCTTCCAGGTGGGTACACTTTTATGTGACGTTATTTTTAATGGATAATTCACCAAAAAACAGATATTTTAAATGTCACCCCACTTAGATACACGAGTTGCATGTAAGCAAGCATATAAAATTCACTTTAAATGTAATGGATTTACAAAATATCGCACTAATTGAACTATTTCCATAACATAGATACATAAATGAGTTCACTGTCTGTGTCCACTATTTTCAGTCATGCAAAGTGACCATAGTAGACCATCACTCAGCCACAGAGTCCTTCATGAAGCACATGGAGAATGAGTATCGGGTGCGAGGTGGCTGTCCTGGAGACTGGGTGTGGATTGTGCCTCCCATGTCAGGAAGTATCACACCGGTTTTCCACCAAGAAATGCTCAACTACCGTCTCACCCCTTCCTTTGAGTACCAGGTAAGAGGGTGGTGTCAAGAAAACATCAAGTTTTCTATCAGGTTGAATTCGGCATAAAACAGGCAGAGATAATAATATCTGCAGTGACATTAGCCTCAGAAGACCGTAATGCAGTTCGCAGGATGTTGCGTTTTTGGCAGAGGGCACCACAACAATTATAGACATACACTTTTGTTTACAACCTGGTTCAATGCTAAGCTGTATTAAGGAAACCATTAAGGTAAATTAAAGTTGGAAATAATTACTTGGTGTACAAGTAGACCAGGCACATTAAAGGAAAGTTTGTACAGCAAACTGTGAATTGCACTTTCTTTATTTCAAGTCACTCCTTGAATACATCCTGAATATAACAGATGAAGTCTCAGCATGTTGGAAGGGATTTTAATCTTAAATAAAGACAACCTCTGAACTTTCATTTCTTGTCCCATATGCAACAGCCTGATCCCTGGAATACCCACGTGTGGAAAGGAGTCAATGGGACGCCCACAAAGAAAAGAGCTATTGGATTCAAGAAGCTTGCCAAGTGAGTGTGCAGTCACAGAAATATAAGAGGAGGACAATGCTCGGATTTGTTAAATTTGTGACTTGTTTTTCTTCATTTCTTCTACTTGTATTTATAGAGTGAGAATTACATTTAACCCAATCGCCAGAAAACAATGTTGGACATTTGTACATACCTACAAACCACAGATACATTACATTAGTACATTATTATGTAGGTTAAGGCACAAAAACCACTTGGTTATGGTTCGGAAAAAAACATGTTTTGGCTTAATGTACCTGATTTTGGGGGCACAAGCCCTGCTGGGAAAGCAGCGATTTCTCAGGGGAGCAGCCATGGGTCACTAAAAAGCTGCTTGCTAAACCAGTTTTATTGTTTGTTGGTCTCAAACAGCGGTCTGCAGCTTGGCAGACCTCTCGCCTCGGTAACATACCATCCACAATCTGCTACACCTTCCAGTGTCAAAGTCAGTTCATACTTATAAAATGTGTAGGGCTGCCCCCTACTAATAATTTTCCTAGTCGACCAATAGTCGTCATTTAGGGCCATTAGTAAAGCAGTCGCCCGCATGTTTACAATATTAATGTAATTATGAAATGATATATTTTGGTGGTTTGAGTTGAAGGTGTGAGAAAGAATAGTCTCAGTAACATTGTTAACACTGTGCTACATTACAGAGAAATACAAACCGTACTAATGAACCTTCATTAATATAGGCCTATATTTTATCTACAAGTGCACGTCACACACTGAGCGAGCCGCCTGTTAATGACGCTGTGGGCTAATGGGCATGTAGCTACTTCCATGTTTCACATGATACGTCATGTTTGTAGTGGACCAATGAAGATGAGTTTACATATCACCTTGGGTTGGTCCTTCACCTTCTCAAAATGATCCCACACTTTGGATTTCCTGCCCGACATGTTATTAACTAGCCTGTGGAATAACCGCAGGTACCAGCCCTGGAAATTAGGGGCCGTACACATGCAGTGTCTTTAACCATCTGGAAAATGTGAGGTCAGGTGCTGGGTGCTGCTCTTGTGCCTTTTTTGGTGCCAGCTGTCAAGAGCGTGCCAGCAGGTTGTGTCCGGGGTTGCTAAGTAACCTTAACAAGCATCATATAGCCTGTTTACCTGAAATCCTGAGTGAAGAGCTGATCTTCTTCCAGGAGCTGTTTATAAGTGTGTAGGCCTATCGTCTGTGGGACAGATGTAAAGCTCTGGGTAGCCCTTGCACTAACATGATCAACATTTTCGTGTTTATCACAGACTTGGATATTTATGGGAGAAGGGAAAGATATCTGTCAGCTGCTGAGCGTCTGTCTGTCCTTTCAAATTAAATTCCCACATGGTCCAGTCATATAGGTTTTGATTTATTTTGACAAGGCGCAGCTCCTGATAGAATTTCTTTTTTTTTTTTTCCTGCAACTAAGTGACCAATGAAATCTTGCCGACTAATTACTTTTCTGGTCGACTGACGTTTGGTCAGTGGTTAGTGGGCAGCCCTAGACAAGTGTAAATGTAACAACAACATGATTCCAACATTTTCTCCTTGCAACTGGGCTGTTACGTTGCCGCCTTACATCTCAAAGATAATTGACTGTAGGATGTGTGTATGATCATCTAAGGCCGAACAAGTAATCATTTTCCTGACAAAAGTTAGACACATGGGAAGGAAGCTGGTGTACTCCGTGGTGAAATTCATTCAATCAACCCCTCAGGGAGTAATCAGAGCTTTGTCAGTGTATTGTCTGCGTATGCATGCACTCGTGCCCGCTCATGTTCTGCTATTAATATAATTGCCTGGAGGATATGACAAGCTAGGTAATCACGATTGTCATCCATCCCCTGCTTTGACACGATGTCTGACGCCTGCTGAAGTGAACCACACCGCACTCAATATCAAATGTTTTATCAGACATATTGGTGGAGGGAGTCTTCTGGTCACGCCGGAAGATTAAAGGTTGCAAACTGTGCCATCAAATCACCGGTCCTTGATTGAATTTTCACTATCTGTCTGTCTTCGCCTCTGCAGGGCTGTGAAGTTCTCGGCCAAACTCATGGGCCAGGCCATGGCCAAGAGGGTGAAAGCCACCATACTGTTTGCCACAGAGACGGGCAAATCGCAAGATTATGCCAAAACTCTCTGTGAAATCTTCAAGCACGCTTTTGACGCAAAGGTACGCTTGCTCTCACCTTGCATCATCTTATCCGAAAGTCGAATGCGAGCCCATGTGTCATTGTGTAGATGTCTAATTGAAAAAGGAGGAATTCAAAGACATGCCTATATCCACCCCCCCTTCTTGCTATGCGGCTGACGAAGCCAAGCAGATGCCAGCTGAGTGCAGGCGACGAGAGGGCAGAAGAAGAAAGTGTGTCTTTTGTCACATTTTCTTCTTCTCTCATGCAGGAAAGTGCCGCGGGTCGGAGGCAAGATTTAACCACTGAAGCGTTGAGCAGCGCAGCACTTTAAGACAAGATCCTGCAGCACCCCTGGCTGTGCAAATCTGTTTAGAAAAATAGAGAGAGAAAAAAAAACGCTAAACATGCTGCTCTCAATCATACACTGTGTGCTCTTCCTCCAGGTCATATCTTATCTTCCCTTCCTGTTTTCCCAGTGTGATCAATCATACAAGATGAGATTCGTGCATGCCAGTGTGCGGATGTGTCACTGAGAGTGGGTGTCTGTAGAAGGATCTCAGGACAGATGCGGGCACTTGGGGCAAATCCTCGTTGTCTTGGGGCGAAAGCCTGTTTCCTCTTCACGCCTATAGTGTGTCTTTGTGTGTGTGTGTGTGTGAGATACAAGTGAATCCCGTGGCAGACAAACACATTCATGTTGAGTGGTATGCATCATGGATGCTCGCTGTGCAGCAGCAGCATATTATCATCTCGTTAGAGGCGAGGACAGAGTGGTCATTACAACCTCCTCCTCTTCTGCCAACGGCTGTGTGTTCAGCCTTAATTTACACGCTCAAGTCATCTGTCGTGTGGAGTGTGTGTCTAGGAGAGCGAGATTAAGACTGCACCCTGGAAGCGGAGGCTAAGAATCACTCGGCATGATGCTCTTTTTTTGGGATACTTGTAGGTCATGTCAATGGATGAATATGATGTGGTGGATCTGGAGCATGAGACGCTGGTGCTGGTGGTGACCAGCACATTCGGCAATGGCGATCCACCTGAAAATGGAGAGGTATGTACATCATGTTATACATCAACAATGCAGTTGATTAAGCACAGGCAGATGCACAGATTATTAACAGCCTTTCTTTGGTTGCTGCAGAAATTTGGAGGTGCCTTAATGGAGATGCGCCACCCGACATCCAACACAGAAGACAGAAAGTGAGTTTAGTCCCTCAACCTGCCTGTGTTTTTATCTGTGTATGTCAGTTTCCATCTTTTTCATTGAGTTATACATCCAAACATCTCATCTCTTTGTATTCACCTCCTGTCCAGGAGCTACAAGGTCCGTTTCAACAGCGTGTCGTCCTACTCTGACACTCGCAAGTCCTCCAGCGACGAGCCAGAAGCCAGGATTAACTTTGAGAGCACTGGACCTCTCGCTAATGTCAGGTAAACCAGAGAAAATCAAACAGTCAGTGAATAAGACACTGTGATCACACTTTCCTACCCAGTAAGCAATAATGTTTTGATTTACTTGTGAAAAGATGTCTAGATCATGATAAATAATGGCCATGTCAACAAAGTCGACATGTAGCTAGGACCTGCTTCACACTGAAATTCTTGTCATTTTAGTCTTTGAAATGCTGCTGCAGCAATGGTTACACGTAGACTTCACATTTCATAAATACCAGTTTTATACATGCCTGACATCAGAGGTGTGGACTTCGACTTGAGTCACAAATATGATGACTTTAGACTCAAACTTCACATAATCAAAAACAGCTTGCAACCCGACCTGGACTTTAATATCAATAACTTGTGACTTCAGTTGGACTTGAGCCTTTGACTTGAAAATACTTGATACCATCTCCTGAGCCAAAAGATTAAAAAGTATGTTAGTGAAAAAATGTGCCATGACTCAATTTATTTCCCTTCATTTCCTGAAAATTAACTCACGTTATTGCTATTCATTCCCAGCAAGTTGACACTTAATTCCCCAAATCGACTTTGAACTAATCTGACATCATCTAGTCAAGCTGCAGGAGAGAACCCCTAGTGTTACATTACTGGGAACAAGGTGGAAAAAATGATGACAGACAGAGATGCAACAACTTCCAACAAACTTGCTTTAACAAATAGGTACAAACTCTAAAAATTATTCATGATTTAAATTTCAATTTTTTATAGATTTTATATATTAATGCTCCATTGTTAAAATGGCGATACGGTGGTGCAGTGGGGGTTCCTGGTCCGACCCTGGAGTAGGGGAGGCCCCCTGTGTGGAGTTTGCATGTTCTCCCTGTGTCAGCATGGGTTTTCTCTGCTCCGGTACTCCAGCTTCCTCCCACAGTCCAAAGACATGCAGGTTAACTGGTGACTCTAAATTGTCCGTAGGTGTGAATGTGAGTGTGAATGGTTGTCTGTCTCTATGTGTCAGCCCTGTGATAGTCTGGTGACCTGTCCAGGGTGTACCCCGCCTCTCGCCCAGTGTCAGCTGGGATAGGCTCCAGCCCCTCTGCGACCCCTAACAGGATAAGCTGTTATGGAAAATGAATGAATGAATGAATGAATGAATGGTAGAATGGAATTATATTTGGTGAAGAGCCCCTTATGACTTGCTTAAGACTGGAAACTCAAAGTTTAGGGCTTGGGACTTAGGATTGGCTTGTCTTTATTTGGGACTTGACTTGGGGCTTGAGTGCCAAGACTTGTGACTTACTTGGGACTTGCACAGCAATGACTTGGTTCCACTTCTGCCTGACATCATGCTTAACTACAGAGTCTCAAATGTAATTTTTCTTTGATGAATTTGATTTATTCCTCTCCCAGAATGAACTCTGTAAGAAAGCTGACATCTGTTTGTAAAACTTTTTTGGGATGACAAATTTTATTGCAGTGAACGGTTTGCTGATGTGTTCGAGAGGAGGAGCCTACAAAAATGTTGCCCACAGTTGAAAGTGAAGTGAGTTGACTGCTTCACAGCAAAGCTGTGGTATACTGACTTTCTGCTGGTGGAGTCAACAGTTTCTTGTTTCCATCTAACCATAAAGCAGACACCACAAGTATCTGTGAATACATCGGCTGTTTTGGTGCTTTCTGAGAGGGAAGAGAGGGCAAGCTTCTAACGTGGGCTCGGTTGCAGTGCTTTGAGAATGTCTTATGTTTGTGTTTTGCTTTTTTAACACTACCTGCCTCTCTATCTCTGTCTCTTTCCTCATATGTGTGTGTTTGTGTCTCTGTTTAGGTTCTCAGTGTTTGGCCTTGGCTCCAGGGCCTACCCACACTTCTGCGCCTTTGCCCACGCTGTGGACACGCTGTTTGAAGAGCTGGGGGGGGAGCGCATCCTACGCATGGGGGAAGGAGATGAGCTGTGTGGCCAGGAGGAGTCATTCAGAACCTGGGCCAAGAAGGTTTTTAAGGTCTGTTTCTTGGGCTGAGGCCCTTTGGGCCTACTTTAGTACATTTTGTCAATCAAAATGATGTGTTGTGTTCAGAGTGGGAATAACACACACACAGTTTTAATTCATGACTGGCATGTGGATTACTTATGAAGGTATGGTTTTGATATTAATGTGGTCCCCTGTTTTCTGTGCAATCATAACAGCATACATTAAATCAGAAAGCCCCTCTCACCTTTAGACTAGTAGTGGAGGAAGTATCAAGCTCATTTACTTAAGTAAAAGTAGCAATACCACAGTGCAGGAACCAAGTACAAGTTTAAGTCTTGTATTTAAAATAATACTTAGGTAAAAGTACAAATGTATTAGCATCAAAACATACTTAGAATATTAAAATTAAAAGTACTCGTTGCACAAAAAGTCATTTCAGAACAATTAATGTTAGTGGATTATAATCATTTATACATTCATGTTGCAGCTAATAAAGTACAATAATTCTCATAGAAACGGAGTAAAAGGATAAAGTTTCATAAAATAGAATAACTCAAGGAAAGTACAAGTATGTCCAAATGGTACTTAAAGGAACAGTATGTAAGATTTAGGGGGATTTAGTGCCATCTAGTGGTGAGATTGCAGATTGCAACCAGCTGAACCTTTTACCAGTTAGAATTCCTTCAGTGTTCATTGTTCAGGAGGTTTTTATCTAGCGCTGAATCATCCACAGAGGTCTCTTACTGTCCAAAACCAACGGACCAGGTGATTCAAACCAGTAGAAACACAGATTAAAGCAGTTTCATGTTACAAACCACTGTTTCTCTGACAGTGTTTGGCATGTCAGAGATGGCCTGCTAGTCCAGGACCTGCTAATGTGTGCTCACTTTTTTTCTTCGATAACTTAACATCCAGTTGTTCAGGAGTTTTTTTTACGGCTAGTCAAATTATCTGCAAAGGTTGCATTCATTCCAAAACAAACTGATGCAGTGATTTAAACCAGTAAAAACTATGATTAAAGCAGTTTCACAATAAAAAACCTGTGTTTTTCCCGGCACTCTGAGCGTGTAGGGGCTGCTAATTATGGTGGCAAACGCAAAAATCAGAGAGCCAGTGTTTGGTTTGTCCATTCTGGGCTACTGTAGAAACATGGCGGCACAACATGGTGGACCTGCTCCCTATGTAGAATTAAACGTCTCACTCTAAGATAACAAAAAAAACACGATTCTTGTTTTCAGGTGATTATACACTAAAGAAACCATATTTCTTATACTACATTCCATTTCTGCCAGTATAGCCCCCTAAAACCTGCACACTGGACCTTTAAGTGCTGTACATGAGTAAATGTACTTAGTTATTTTCCACCACTGTTTAAAATAACTCTGACAGTCAGGGTAGCATTTTGAATGTGTTTGGCTATACATGACCTTGAGCCGGTGGAGGCAGCGCTGCTCAGAGTGCAAGAGATCATTTCCCAAATTCCTTATTATTCTTGTGTGAGTGTGAAGGGACGCTTTGAATAATGTTTGTGTTCTTTCCCCATGGTTGTGTCGTTACATGTCAAGGCTGCCTGTGACGTGTTCTGTGTTGGCGATGATGTGAACATCGAGAAGGCCAACGACTCTTTGATCAGCAACGACCGCAGCTGGAAGAAGAGCAAGTTCCGCCTCACGTACACAGCCGAGGCCCCGGCCCTCACAGAAGGTAAATAATAATAGTCCTGCGGGAACTGCGTGATGAAATTTTGATGTTGTCTTGATGTTAAAGGTAAAAATAAGTGCTAATGAGCACTGCAGCAAAAAAGTGACCAGAATGTATCTGCAGAGGGGTGGTAGGGTTATTGATCTGTCAAATCACCTGGAGCTGAGTTTTGACATTTTAGAAGATACAGTTTGTGTTGCAGTTGAAATATATTGCATTATGCAGAGAGGTGTTTCTGTTATTTAGCCTCACCTCATTGATATACATGGGGTGGACAGTGTAATAGACAGTGTTTTGCACCTTCACACTAGCTAGCAGCTAGCAGCTAGCAGCTAGTTCAGTTCACACAAATTACAGTGAACGAGTTCACATTCATAGCTCACAATTTGAATTTTGAACTAAGGGTGCTTTCACACCTGGCCTGTTTGGTTAAGTTCAATTGAGCTCAAGTTCGTTTGCCCCCTAAGCGCAATTCGTTTGGGCAGGTGTTTACGCAGCAATCGCACTCGGGTCACACCAAAACAACCAGACTGAGACCTTCTTGAAGAGGTGGTCTCAGTCTGGTTACAAACGAACTCTGGTGCGGTTAGTTTGTGGTGAGAACGTGTTCCGACCTGGATCTGAACCAACTGCAGTCACATGACACGTTGTTTGGGTTAAACATGAGCATGTTACAGTCCTGGAGGATTATTAATGTGCGCCTCCTCCTGTACTGCCTTAATATGCACATTCAGCACATCCAATGCATCAAAACATTGTTTTCTAGTTGGAGCCGCGCCTCGTTTTCAAACTGTATGCTTTGACTCAAATGAACAATGACAGCAATATAGTCCACGATGAGCAGCGCTAAAATCAACCTGCGTAGTTGTCCCTCCATTGTGACATTAGAAAGTGTCACATTTATCTTGACAGTGTACTCTTCTTCAACGTTTTCTTTACTTCCTGGATTTTTCCCACATGGAAATTCTGACCAATCAAGAGCAGCTTTCTCACACAAGGCATTTGATCTGGTCCGCTTGTAAATGCTGCCGTGAGAACACGAATCAACTCTAGGCAATTATGCAACTTTGTAAACAAAATGAATCCCTGATTCAGACCAAAGCAAGACAACTCTAGGTCTGAAAGCACCCTAGGTCCCCAAATAATGAACTAGTTTATGATTACGTCTTCCATTTTGATAATGAATAAAATCTTGTGATCCTCATTTAATCACAGATATGTCGCAAAAATGGTCAGATGCTTCACTTCAGTGGGTTGTTTTAAATCGGTTGCTGATGTGGCTGACGTTCTGACTTGTTTATTTCAGACCTGGCGTGCACAATTTGCATAAAAATGAACGATTTTTTTCCATTGGAATCAGTAATGATTTGTTTGTAAAACTCTGGCTTCAGCAGCACCAGTAGCTGTATTGTCTAAAGTGCTATTAGCACTAGCTATGCAGTGTTGTGCCATAAATCCTCAGGTGCTGTAAAACAAGTGTTGTTAATCATCTTGAGAGTGAGCAACGCTCATGTTCATTCAAACACCTGTAAGAAATCAAGTAAATGTATTTTACCAAAATATTGAACTGTGCCTTTTATAAAAGCAGATCATATCTATAGATAAAAAGATTGTTGTAGACTGGTCTCTAACGAAATATATATGTGTATGATTTTGCTCCTGTCTGCCAACAGCGTTGTACAGTATTCACAAGAAGAGGGTTTATGGAGCAAAGATGCTGGAATCTCAAAACTTGCAAAGTCCAAAATCCAAGTAAGTATGTGCTGACACACTAAACAGGGAAACTATTAATCACATATTTGTCTGTTCTGATAAAGTTGTCCAGTAATGTTTAATGGATCTAATGCACTCCTCTGGTATCCACCTCGTTCATTCACTTTACTGTGGTGAGTGAACTAAATGGAACAGACTGAAAGTGGTGCTGCGTTATTCCCTAAATCTCTGATCTCTTTTGCAGTCGCTCCACCATATTTGTGCGGCTCCACACAAACAACCACGACAGGCTGAGCTATCATCCCGGCGACCATCTGGGCATCTTCCCTGGCAACCACGAGGACCTGGTGACAGCTCTCATAGATAAACTGGAGGATGCTCCACCTGTCAATCAGATTGTGAAAGTGGAGTTCCTGGAGGAGAGGAACACTGCCCTAGGTGGGTGATGCTATTAGCAACGTCACGCTACTTTACGAATGTGGTAGGCGTGCAACCGGGAGGGTTGCAGTTTAGAGTCTGGGCAGGATGTCAAAATGAAAACATGAATAAGAAACAGTCTCTCTCCCCTCAACATGAAGTCACACTTAAGAGAGGTATCTATGCCCAGAAATGTTTCAGTGAAGCTGCATATTGGCAAACAGTTGTGGTGACACTGGGTGACATAAGTGTGATTTTCACCGTGACTGTGAAGCAACGTAATTGTCGACAATAATAATTTATAATATGAAGCGTCAAAAATTGCTGCAGTAACAGGTAATGAATTCTTGATAACACAGTATAGCATGGGTGAAATTACACCTGAACAAATCGTACAGTGTGTCGTTGCATTTACTAACTGTTTATACACAAATAATAAACAAGCAAGTTTAACAACGTTCAATAATGTGTCCAAAACTATTAAGACACATCACTGGATATATAGGGCTGGGTATTGATTAAAAAAATATGATACTAGTAGAAGTACCAGTACCCTTATGCAGGATTTATACGTCTGCGTCGAATCAACGCCGTCGCCTGATGTGCACCTCCTCAGAAATGTAACTACACATTGCAACGAGGCACTTCCTGTCTATTTCTGTAAGCTGAAACCATTTCCCTCAGTGGAAACAAAGCTTTTATTTACTTTAATTTCACAGATAAGAAACAATAAATTGTGAAGACAACAAAGCCTCCACAAAAATAGCATTTTAAGTCTTGTGTGTGATTTATCCTGGCTTCATATGAGCAGAGGAAATCTCCACTTGTCGCTAGGCTAATTTATACAATGTAAAATGCCATAGGCTTGTGCTAATAACGTTAGCATGTTATATTTGTTTCGGAATACTTGTTTAGTATAAGACAGTTGTTTTGTCAGTGAACCTTGTGAGTTGTAATGGAGCTAAATTTTGGAACGTTACCTTTGTTGAATGTTACTGTTGCTCCTGGCTTCATATGATTAGAGGAAATATCAGCTAGCTGCTGGGCTAATTTATACAATGTAAAATGCCATAGGCTTGTGCTAAAAACATTAGCGAGTTGTATTTGTGGGGAAAATGTGTCCGTAAGTGTTTGTCTGTGAATGTGATGTGTTATAGTGAAGCCAATTTGTGCACTTGTGTTTGAAATTGTCTCTATTAAGCCATGTTTAATGTGTGTTTAATGTGTGTTTTGGGTGTGTTTTTAATCAACTAAACTTTACAGCACTTCACAGAAACCTGTCCAATTTAGTACCTGTGTAAATAGATGATTTTTTTTCCATGTGTTGTTGATTGGCATTGGTTTAAGAGTTACCAGCATGGAGTATAATTTGACCAGACCTCGGGTGCCCACACCTGAGTATAAACTATGTAATAGACCCCGGGGATCATGAGCACATTAAGCAGATTGGATCTGCAAAAAGCACTCCCTTTATTTGAGTCACTGTTAATGTAAAAATGTTGAATGTAAAATAATTAATCAATTCCTTCATGTTTTCTGCAGGTGTTATCAGTAACTGGACAAACGAGACTCGTATCCCTCCCTGCACCATCTACCAGGCCTTCCAGTACTTCCTGGACATCACCACCCCACCGAGTCCTGTGCTGCTGCAGCAGTTTGCTGCTCTGGCAACCAATGAAAAACAGAAAAAGAAGCTGGAGATCCTAAGTAAGGTAAATTCACTTAGTGTTCGGTGTTACCATTAACACTGACCTTTAGAATTATTGAGCTGCTGCTGCACTGAGTGCTTAGCTCGGTTCGTGACCAGACACATAAGGGATTTGGGACGTACTGTATGCGCGTAGGCTATCCAAAAATACGCCCTCTGTTTTTCTATTTTACAGCCAAATATGTACACTTTTTATTAGAACACTTTTTGAAGCACACTTCTATAAAAAGTTGCCATGTGTTTAAGGCACAACAATAACCAACACATTCATCGTGTTTGCCATCAAAATATGGGAGATATGTCTGAAAGCCGATTTGATGCACTTTACACTGACGGAAATATGTACAGCAGGGGTGAGCTGGCGCCAAATTAAAGCCGTTGATCGTTCTAACCTGGAGCCATTCCCCCTTGCAGTGCCTCCCACAATTCACTCTCCATTTTTGTCAATGTGTGGAAAAGGCTGGCTGAGGCCAAGCAGTGACTCATGCTCATACATCGAATCATTGTCACCAAAGCAAGAGGAAAAGATGGAAGGCTTCTGAATTCAGGAGGAGAAACAGTACAGTAGAATCAGCACTGCAGATCATTTTTATTTTTAAATGCCCTAAATATCAAGCTTATTCCAGGACTGAAGCAGGAGTTTCTCCAATCGTCTTTTTCCTCATAATGAGCATTAGAGAAAAGTCAAGCTGTCATGTTTGTTTCATTATTGTGCTCTGTTTTGCATTAAAGAAGGAAATTATTCGAAAAACATGTGGTTACATTTAGGCACAAAAGCCACTTGGTTATTGTTAGAAAACTGTTTACTCAGTACTCAATTTTGGTGGCACAATCGGGGCTGGAAATGCCGCCAATGTCTTCGTAAAAAAAAACTGTTGGTTTTGGTGGCACAATCACCACTGCAAATACCATTAATGTCTTGCTAAAAGAAAAAAACGTTTTGGTGGCCTAATCACCACTGGAAATACTGCCAATACCTCACAAAAAAAAACCTTGGTTTTGGTGGCACAATTGCTGCTGGAAATGCCAGGGATGTCTTCCTAAAAAACATCCCATTTTGGTGGAACAATCTCAGCTGGAAATACTGCAGGTGTTTTGCTAAAAAACACCCAGTTTTGGTGGTTTGGCTGAAAATGCCATCAATGTCTAAGTAAAAAAAATGGTTTTGGTGGCATGATTGCCACTAGAAATACGGCCAGTGTCTTGCTGAAAAAAACTTGGTGTTGGTGGCACAGTTGCTGCTGGAAATGCCACCAATGTCTTGCTAAAAAGCTCTGTTTTGGTAGTCCAATCCCCTCTGGAAATGCTGCAGATGTTTTGCTAAAAAACACCTGGTTTTGGTGGCACAATCAGGGCTGAAAATTCTGCCAATGTCTCGGCAAAAGACAGCCAGTTTTGGTGGCACAACTGTCACTGCAAATACCATTGATGTCTTGCTCAAAAGATTGTTTTGGTTGCCCAATTGTTGCTGGAAATACTGCCAACGTCTTGCTGAAAAAAACTTGGTGTTGGTGGCACAGTTGCTGCTGGAATTGCCACCAATGTCTTGCTAAAAAGCCCCGTTTTGATACCCAAATTGCCTCTGGAAATGCTGCAGATGTTTTGCTAAAAAACACCTGGTTTTGGTTGTACAATCAGGGCTGAAAATGCTGCCGATGTCTTGGCAAAAAACAACCAGTTTTGGTGGCACAGTCGTCACTGCAAATACCACTGATGTCATGCTACAAAAATGGTTTTGGTTGCTCAGTTGTTGCTGGAAATACTGCCAAAGTCTTGCTCAAAAGCCCCATTTTGGTAGCCTAATCCCCTCTGGAAATGCTGCAGATTTTTTGTTAAAAAACACCTGGTTTTGGTGGTACAATTAGGGCTGAAAATGTCACAAACAAACAGCCGAATTTAGTGGCACAATCGTCACTGCAAATACCATTGATGTCTTGCTAAAAAAATGGTTTTGGTTGCTCAATTGTCACTGGAAATACGGCCAATGTCTTACAAAAGAAATTTGGTGTTGGTGGCACAATTGCTGCCGGAAATGTCGGAGATGTCTTGCTAAAAAGCCCCATTTTGATAGCCCAGTCCCCTCTGGAAATGCTTCAGGTGTTTTGTTAAAAAACACCCGGTTTAGTGGTACAATCAGGGCTGAAAATGCTGCCAATGTCTTGCTAAAAAACGGTTTGGGTGGCCCTATTGTCGCTGGAAATACTGACAATGTCTTGCTAAGAAAAACTTGGTGTTGGTGACACAGTTGCTGCTGGAAATGCCAGAGATTTCTTGCTAAAACCAGTTTTGGTAGTGCAGTCCTCTCTGGAAATGCTGCAGATGTTTTGCCAAAAAACATTTAGTTTTGGTGGAACAATCAGGGTTAAAAATGCTGCCAAGACAGTTTTGGTGGCACGATCACCACTGCAAATATCATCAATGTTTTGCTAAAAAATGGTCTTGGTTGCCCAGTTGTTGCTGGAAATGCCACCAATGTCTTGCTAGAAAAAAACCTGTTTTGGTAGCACAATTCCCCCGTGAAATGCTGCAGACGTTTTGCTAAAAAACACCCCATTTTGGTGGCACACTTGCTGCTAGAAATGCAGCCAATGCCTTGCTAAAAAAAACAGCCAGTTTTTGTGGCACAATTTCCCCCAGAAATGCTGCAGATGTGTCATTAACAAATAACCGGTTTTGTTGTTTGATGGTCCTGAATAGTGGTCTGCAGATTGGCAGCTGTCTCGCCTACATGTTAAAGTCAGCTCATACATGGTTAATCCGAACTATGTCACTTTTGAAACATTGTTATATGTATGAAACGTACAAATGTAACACATCTGTGATTTTCAGAAACTAACAATGCCAGCATTTTCTTCTGCTGACTGGGCTGCTTTAATAAACAAACTATACCAGCCCCAAATTCCCACAACCCCATCTGCGTATCAAGGTTAAAAAAACCCAGGCCCAAAAGTACTTTTGCTGTTAGAATTTTGCTAATTGTACATACAGGGCTTCATACAGAGCTTCAGGCTCAGAATGGAACCACACAAGGCTTCTTAATGGGCACTGTGTCGCTCATTAGCAGCTTGAGAACAAAGGAAATGTTGGGGACATGTCAAAGCTTTTCAGCCTAGTGGCAGTGCTCTGAATTCATCACATCCAAATGTCAGTGATGACACACAAAAACAGTTGGGCAGTGAATGGTGAATGGCTCTGCTTGTGGCTGCCTCCTGCTCTCAAGTCCTAAATGTTTACAGATCTAAAAGAGGAAACCATCCTCCACTTTATTTTTGTCATCGTTGCAGCTACTTTGTTTTCTTAAAGGTATACTCTGCAGGACTTTCCACTGATGACCAACTAGAAGTATGTGACAGTGTATGTATCTGCAGAGACCCTGCCCTCTGCCTGTATCTTCTCAGTGTTTTTCTAATTTTGCCGTGTTTGGGACATTTCAAGCAGACAAAGCTGGGGTTTGCTTTCACTTTTAGTTTTGCTGGTGATCTTTGTTGTGGACAATTCCTGCATTCCTTTAATTAGGACAACAATTGAACTACTTCCGTAAACATAAAATACATCTAATAAATATCCACCTGTATTTTTATCGCACCTTGTCTCTCTCCGTGACATCGTGACATCCCAGGGCTTGCAGGAGTACGAGGAGTGGAAGTGGTACAACAATCCGACACTGGTGGAGGTGCTGGAGGAATTCCCCTCCATCCAGATGCCCTCCACTCTGCTGCTCACCCAGCTGCCCCTGCTGCAGCCTCGCTACTACTCCATCAGCTCCTCTCCAGACATGCACCCGGGAGAGATCCACCTCACTGTCGCTGTGGTCTCTTACCGCGCCAGAGGTAAGAACCTACTACTCATCTGGGGCTCTTTTTCAGCATTAGCTAATGTCTCACTGAGGATTTTAAGGCTGCGTGGGTGTAGATGCAGGTGGTATTTTCTGCAGACAGGGAGGATAAACTTAAATGCTCCTTTTGAGGCTTTTGAGAGTTTGAAATCGGTCTCTTTTTTCCCTGGCATTTCATATGGCCAATTTCTTGACATTTCAATAAAAAAATACACTTAATCATACCCTGCAGTTTCTAGTAAACTGTATTGAGCTGCAAGTTATTGCTCAAAAAAGTGCATATTCTCTGTATTTATATTTTTGCTTCAGTTTAGTTTATGCCACGGATAAAAGGCACTGTGCTGTGGCTCCTTCAAGGTTGCTGCAAAGACTCGAAAAGTCAAATGACTCAGCCTCTCTGAGAACCCTCCGATGGCTGAAAGAAAATTGATTGGAAGTTATCTTGGAAAGCCAGTCTGCTTCACAGGGCAACCAGACCACGACTGTAATTACAAAAAACGTAGATGCAGAAACACCTCGGGAAGATTCTATATCTGCAAACAGATTCTATTTAGAGATATGAACACAAACACAAATAAGAGAAAACACTGCAGGTATACCAGTCTGTATATAAAATACCTAAGCTACTCAGGTTTCAGTTAGTGTCAGTGCATAGTGTATCACAATGCTCTTATAGCTCCAGCTTTGCAATTAGCATCTATACTCCCAGCCTGTCAAGTAGTCAGCAAACATTCCCTGATGCTAACGCTACTATTTTCTCTTGCACGTGTAATGTGTACTTGTGCAAACATATTACTATGATTGTAAAGGCAACGGTTGAATTACTGTAATTTCCCTTTAGAGAGGAGAGAGAAGAGGGAGAGAACAGGCCTTGGAAAACGTGTTAGGGCCGCTCTTCTCCTGTTAGTTTGTGCACTTAAAGAGAGTGGGAGGTGAAGAGAGAAAAAGGTAAAGTGCTTGCTTGGTAATAATCATCCCTTTCAGATGGATCGGGGCCTATCCACCACGGAGTGTGTTCATCGTGGCTCAACAGGATAGAGAAGGGGGAGATGGTGCCGTGTTTCGTCCGAAGGTAAAAATCACAATGTCTTTCTGAGGAGTTTTGTAGAATATCAGTGTTGTGGCATGTTTAAAGAAAAGTTTGATATAATGGGGAAATAAGCCAGTTTGCTTTCTTGCCAAATGATGGATACCACTCTCATGTCCACATGTTAAATATGAAGCTATCACCAGCAGCTGGCTAATTTGGTGTAGCACAAAAACTGGAAACGGGAAAACAGCTTGTCGGGCTCTAACAAAATCCTCCCACCAGCACATCTGTGTAAAAATGACCATTTTTATTAGGCGTTATGTGCTGGACTATTTCTGGTCAGGACCAGTAACTTCCCAAAGTCTCTGCTGGTCGCCAACTATTGAATAGCCCAGCACATAACCCCCCGTAAAACAGCCATTTGTCGTTTTTACACTAAACATGTGATTAATGAGTTTTAGAGGCAGCAGGTGGTTTTTTTTTCCATTCCACAGAGACAGGGCGGCCGTGTCCAATGTGCTAATTGGCCAACTACTGGTGGTAGCTTCATATTTAGCATACAGACATGAGGGTAGGGGTGTCACAATTGTCCAAACCTACGATTTGATTCAGTGTTGAATTCAAAACCCTCTTTTTCACTGAAGGCTGTGCGACTGTTAGAATATCAAATCTAGTTTTGTTAAGATCAACCGATCATTTTCTGCCCTGACAACTATCATTTAGATTTTACATTTTACATTTACATGACATTTTTTGAATTCTTGCTTAAAAAGAAAAAGGTAACAAGTGTGAAATAACCACAATATTTTTTTACAGTGTATCTCATTAAGGCCATATGGTCACATTTAATTTTTTTTAATTTTTTGATTTAAAATGTAATAATAATATCATATTTCACCCGTCAGGAACAAAAAGAAGAGCCACTAGACTGTAGAAAGGTACTTTGCAACAACAGCTTGAGTCTCCTCGTTTGCTTCACTTTTACTCTACTAGCATAGCCTACAAACTCTAGTTAAGTCAGGAACTAGTTCAATCAAAGAAAGCTTTATGTCCATTTGCAGTATTATATTTGGCAGTATGGCTCTGTTCTGGGGCCTCTCTGCCTTTCCTCAGGCCTATGCAGAAAACCTTGTTCACGCGCCTACAAAGACAGCTTATGGCAGAGAGAGCACACCTCCCTGCCCTTCCATGCGCCTACATGGAAAGCCTAATGCAGGGAGAGCAGCAGCAAAGACCCCCTCGTTAACAGAGCAGAGCAGCACCAGTGACAAACAGAAATGACATTGATAAGTCAGACACAACATGAAAAGTAGGAGCTGGGGTGGAGGCAGGTTGCAGAGGAAGCAGCAACAGTAGGCAGGCCAGAGCAGTTTAAATAGGGCGCCCTGAAGGAGATTTGCCAATTGGTTGCATAAAAAGGAATCATGTGATCTATCAGCTGACTCCCTTCCATCAATCAACCACTCCATCAGTTGATTGGCTGTCTGAGATCAGCTGATGTAGCTGGGATGTGAGCTGAGCTTGACATTGTGTCTGCCTGAACTAACGCTATGCTCAATTTTTTCTGTCAACGACGCATTCTTTGTTTACATAACTCACGTGGAAGGCAAAATGTTGCCTCACCGGGAGTCCTGGATCTGCTAACAGTCTGACAACAGTATGTCTCTGGGGGCAACAGCCAATACTTCGGGAGAGCCAGCGTAGCTAGCTTCGTGCGCTGCTCATTTTGACTAATCTGTATAAACAGCTATCTGCATAGGAATGTAGATACACTTTTTAAGAAGCTAATGTAAAGCTAAATCATTGGCTGATGATAACCGATGGGTTACGATATTACATTTTGGCCGATGCATTCTACCTATCCACATACCTACATACGCAGATATCTGTTTATAAAGATAACTGCAGTGGTGACTTCAGCAAAGCAGGAGGATTCTCCAGTTCTGTTGTTTTTCCATCATTTCTGACTGGCAGTGGCCATTATGTCTGGAAAAATGCAGCAGCACTGAATGCCTGTGAGTCTCATCTAATTCTTGGCAAGAAAGCAAATAAGCAAATTTCCCATAATATCAAACTAAAGTGAGTTTTAAAAGCTTTGTGGTCACATTTGGGACATTTTAACCTAATTTATTTATTCTTGTCTGTTGCATTATTTTAGCGCACCGTCATTCCAGCTTCCCAAAGACAACCAAGTACCTTGTATCCTGGTTGGTCCAGGAACAGGTATCGCCCCATTCAGAAGCTTCTGGCAACAGAGACTGTATGACCTTGAACACAACGGTTGGTTTCTTTCTCGTTCCTTTGAGGTGTATTTATTACTAGAGAGGCTTTACAGTGGATTTTCACTGCACATGCACCTGCAGACAGAATCTTCGATTTCATGTCTGATTTTAAGAAAATCCAGGACAAGCTGCTAAATTTACTCTTCCAGTTAAAATGCTGTCATATTCACCTCGAAGTAATAATGGAATTCAGATTAAATCCCTGTCAGAGATTTAGATAAGGCACAAAACAGCAGACTATCACCTCTCAGAGCAACAGAGTAACTTTCCCTGTCACCTTTCAGCAATTGAGTCGTACCCCATGATCCTGGTGTTTGGTTGTCGGCAGTCTGAGATGGACCACATCTACAAAGAGGAGACCATCCAGGCCAAGAACAAAGAAGCATTCAAGGAGCTCTACACGGCCTATTCCAGAGAACCCGGCAAACCAAAGGTACAAGTGCTAAACCGTCCTGTGCTGAGGATGAGTCAGCTTGTCACAGATCTCTTTGGACTGCTGTGTGGGTTTGAAACAGAATCACAGAGTGGCAAAACGGCAGAATAAAAACTGCTGTGGTTATATTCTGGAGTAAGCTCACTCCAGCTGACATCATCTGTTTCCATTTGACGAGTTTTATGTCTCTATGCTGGTGACTGCCATGACTGGAGGCAATATGTTTTCGGATTGTCCGTCTGTCCCATTCGTGTGATTGTGATATCTCAAGAAAACCTTGAGGGAATTTCTTCAAATTTTGGCACAAACGCCCACTTGGACTTAATGATGAACTGATGGTTGGATAGAAGGATGGATGGATGGATGGCTGGATGGATGGCAATGACATTATATATCCAAAAAGTCAAAGGTCAACTTCACTGTGACATCATGATGTTCTTTTCGGCCATTATTCAATGTCATACTGTCTCAGGAACAGAAGGGGAGACATTTGGTCTTACTAAATGGATGTCTGGTAAAATTAATAGTGTTTGGGTTTTTTTGCTGTCCTTGAAGTCCTCTTTATACTCAGATAATGAAGATCATTGCTACAAGGATAGACAGGAAATGAAGCAGACATGTACAAATATATCCATATCCATCAGGCTTTCCGCTTGCAGTTTTCAAATTCTACTTCATTTTGTTTTATTCCTTATCTGTCAGAGGTTTCCTGACTGTTTTTCCACATTGTTTCCTTTCCTACTTTTCTCAGACTTGACTATTTCATGCACACTCATCATTCCTCCTCTGCCGCTCTGTCAGAAATATGTACAGGATGTACTGCGCGAGCAGCTGTCAGAGACGGTGTACCAGTGCCTGAAGGAGGAGGGAGGACACATCTACGTGTGTGGGGATGTTACGATGGCTGGAGATGTTCTCAAGACTGTCCAGCAAATCATCAAGCAGCAGGCCAACATGACCCTGGAGGACGCTGGCTTCTTCATCAGCAAGCTGCGGGTAAGGGAGAGGGAAGCAGTGCGCTTCACTGCGCAACATCGTGACCATGATGTTCACCATTAAACAGCTTGGAGTGATAGTGGTGTCGGGGAAGAGAGGGTTACAAGTTTGAGCTGTGAAAACAGTGAACAGGAAGTGCTCTCCACCATTGCAGAGGTGCCCTTGAGCAATGCAATCAACATCCAGTTGAACAGGCGAGGTTCTACAGGGCACCTTCTTTGCGTTAATGTATATAACCGAGTGCTAAGCATGAAGCTGGAAAACAGAAGGCGTGTTGAGTCAGAATTTCCTGTGAAACTGAAGGTTAAAAACACCCCCACTGGCTTGTTTTCATTTGTGAACTCAAGGGTAAAAAGGCTATAAATAGAAGAGTGACACATGTCACCAGGCCCACTATTAGCTCACTTACCTGTGTGGAATACAAATGAACTGAGGAGCTGTTTTTCAGTACTGTTCAGTGAATTGGTCAAATGTAATAACTGCAGGCATGTAAACACAGTCAGGATGCCTCTGTTCATCTACAGATGTTTAATCAGTTAATAAGTCTCGTTATTCTATAGCGGTATAGTTAGAGTGGATGAGCACAACCTAACATAAACAAACCAAAACCATGTGTCCAAAAAAGAAAGCACCAAAGATAGTCAAGTTTTTATCCTTTTTAGCATGCCCATTTGATGCTACAAGACATATCATCAGCAAAATTTCCACCCTGGAACTGCAGTGTACCAGTGACAGTCTCAACACACATTCAGACAGCCAGGGTTTCATATGTCACACATCTTAGTAACCAATCATGTCAGCTTGCAGAATGATCGTTAGCATAACGCTATGGCAAAACAAGGGGTAGCTAGGTATAGCTCAGACCTCCAGGAAGCACGCCAAACTTGGAAGCCAATTTAACATTGCGGCGTAACCGTGTAACTACAACTGACAGGTCCATCATTTGATGCCATGGGGCCCAAAATGACTTTCCCATAGCCGTACATTGGGAAAGAGACGTCTGTAAATCAGTGGACACATTTTTTGAGCGTCACAGCCCCAAAAAATGATTCATTTCACTATCAAGATTTGATCCATCAAGTCTGATAACATTCCAGAAGTCTATAAGAGTCACACGATTACATCATTTTATCTCCATTCAAGTAAGCAGTGGGCTAAACCGAACAATAGGGACTCAGCAGGTCTGCAGTCCAAGTGTGTCTGCTCTATGGGTCCAACAAGGCAGAAGATCTTTGTAATTTTACACCTAGAAAGTTGCACTTTTTTTGGCTTTGTGCGTCACTGAGCAGCTACTGTAGGAATGAACGGGGCCCCACCTCCAATGCTGTATTAACTTCTCTTCATACGTCAATGGTGCAGCTATGTTTCACTATTTTCAAAATGATGGAAGCAATGTGTTCATATGATTGTGTAATAATAATGTGACAATGTGACTCATTGGCAGATATTATTGTGTGTTTCTACAACCACTGACGCTGTGTCAGCCACTTCCAGTTACAAGCTGACAAACAACATGAATAAAAGATGCTAACTACTCTTACCATACTGACAAGCCTGCTAGCTGCCGATTGTGGTGCACAACTGACTCCTCATCTGAGTCTGGGTCTGACTGAGGCTCAAACATGTGTGACTGAATCTCTCCAATGATGTGCACTGCTCTTTCACTGATCAGCTTAGTGGGCGGGGCAAAAGCTAGATCCAGAATTTCTCAATGAGGGAGAAAGAGTAGATCTGCATATACAAAACAACATCCATCTCTTATTTTCTATCCCTTTCTACCCTCTCTACTTTCACCATCCCACTGTGTCCAGGATGAGAACCGCTACCATGAGGACATCTTTGGTGTCACCCTGCGCACCTATGAGGTCACCAACCGGCTTCGTTCAGAGTCCATCGCCTACATTGAGGAGAGCAAAAAGGACTCGGATGAGTAAGTGGTTTGTGTCTTTTGATTTCCAGCATTTTCCATAGAAGGTGCCATCCCTTTAAGGGTTTTTCTAATGGCAGATTGAGATTACAAAAGCAGACAATCCCTTTTGTACAAAGCAGGTTTTGACATTTCTTGCAGACAAACAGATTTTGTGTGATGGTGGTGAAGGTCAGGAAACCAGAAACAACTTCTTCCATTAGTTCTTGAGATACATTGCTAAGAAATGTCAGTCAGGAGAAACATTTCATAGGATGGTGGTGCTAAACAGAACTCCACAGAGCCACCAGAATTAGTAGGAATCATCCTTCTGGAACGATTCAAAGAGTACTTCATCGATTTAATGCTGCACTCCTACGACACTGTCAAACTCACGATGGAGACTTAGAAATTAAGTATCAAAAACAATGCAGCAGAAGCAGCAGAGCCAGAGTGACATCTTTTTTATCCATGCATCTTCCTTGTCAAAAATTGCTGCCTCATTACCCACAATGTAACTTGAACGCTGACAGTTCAGTGGGAGATCCGCGTCTGTTAGGCCCTCCAGATGTTTCCAACTCATTCCTTCAGGCCTTTGTTTTGTAGCAGTTGTGTAAAATTGTTGGAAGGCTGCAAAATCAGAGCATGGAGATTGACTCTTTATTTCACATTTAACATTTGTCTCAAGTTTAAACCAGGGCTGGGCGATATGGAGAAAATGAAGTACCACTATATTTTTGACCAAATACCTTGATATGGATATTGCAACAGCATATTTACACAATGAAATTTTTGATAATCATCAGTAATTTAGATAGCAGGGATGGGTCATATGACTAATTATCACAATTATTTCACTTTTCTTTTTCAATTTTTTTTTTCACATGATAATTTTCAGTTCATCCAAAAAGCATAATAAATGTACACAAAATTACATAGATCAAAATAATCCAAATAAGATTCATAAATAGAACAAGAGTTACAAGAATAATAAGTGATTTAACCTCATCCCATTACGTAGATGACTGAGACAAAGATTTTATAAAGAAAGAAAGACTGCAGGTCCTACGTCTGTCCCTCTACACTGTGAGATGGAAAGGGGGAGTGACAGGAAGTGACAAGGGACCTAGTGGCTCATCTCCCCCCATGGATCCAAGTTACTTGTGGAGGGAGATATAAGTTAATCCATGTCCATGTGGCTCAGGTGTATTTAAATCATGGCTCCAAAATGCTTCCCTTCTTAAAAGTTGGTTGGTCAAATAACCCCTCTTGGACTGCGCTGTACTTTTTCAGTGCCAGCAAATTTAAGGAGGTGACTGACCCATGGTTTTTCTCCTTGTAGTTTTCTAGCAGAGGCATAATCCATGTTCCTATTTCTAATGGTAGCCTTATGCTCAGCAATTCTCAACTTTAGATGACATGTTGTTTGGCCTACATACACTAAAGGACATTTCAAAATGTAAATGACATGTGTAGAAAGACAATAAATAAATAAATAAATTCTTTGATGCCATATTTCTGTCCTGAATGGGAGTGATTGGATGTTTTGGTGTCAGATGGATTCAAACAGTATTCAACATTAATATTTTGGTTATAGATGTTGGTTTTAGGAGTCTTTGTTTTTTTTTTTGTCCTATTCTTTCATGGGCTTTAAATTTTAATTTTATTTCTTTAAACAGGATTGACTGTCTTTGTTACAATAGTTTTAAGAGCTGAGATGTGAATAAAGTCCCTTGCTGAGTATTCAGACAGCGACCCGGCCAGTCGCTGCCTGTTAATTAGAGTTTGAGACCGCAGGCATGGACTCTTTCAAGTAGCTATACTTGCCTTCAGCTAATTTTGTAAGCCATTTAGGTAACCTGCTGACTCAGAGTCATGAATCACATTTCTGTTTGAAAAAAAAAAAACAGCACCCCATTCACCAAATGAGACCAGAAAATAACACACATTCATTTATTCCTTCTTTCATTCATACATGATTGTATTCCCTCCTTCGTGCATTGACTGTAAGTCTATTTTTCTCTGATTCCAGGAGGTATGGTAATGTCTAGTGTGTGCACACAACACATAAAACCAGGATCATTCACTTGACTTGTCTGCAACGCCGCTGAACTGCGTGGGATGCTTGTGATCTATGATGTGTTTTCTTATTTATTCATCTTCTTTGCCACTCAGATTTGCCAGCTGGTTAGCTCATATTTTAGAAAGAAGTGTTTTGGCACAGCCCCGGTTAGATTTATCTCAGCCAGTGAGATTACTATAGCAGCTCTATCTCCAAGAGACGATTGTACAAGTAGTCCAACTCTAATCTGCAACCTGTAGTTGTTGGCGACGCCGATGTGTTATCACCCCTTGTTTCAGATGAAAACACAGTGGGTAACCATGGAAACCCACAGAGAAGGGCCTTTAAACTAACAGGATTAGAGTGAAAGCGAGTGGGTCTGTTCCATATCTGTTTTTGTTTCCGTTGTCATTTGTGCACATTCAAGATTAGACACTTCATATACCCTTGCCATGAGAGCCAAACAAGGGCCCTACATGTTCACTATGGCTCATTAAGCACCAACATAATGCATCACAGACGATGGCTCCTGTGTGGATTGTCACTTGAATTTCACATTTGGCCATCAAAGCCGCTGTTCGCTGGATGAGTAATGACTGTAACATCTCTATTTCCATGTCTCTGTTGCTCTCTCTGTCTGTCTTTCTGTCTCTCCCGCTGTCCTCCCTCTCTCAGGGTTTTCTGCTCGTAGGTCTGTGAATCGGGGGCTTTCTGACAACAACCAGTCTGGAGGACACAGCAACGCTGGTTAAAAAAATACTGTGCCAATTTTTGTACTGTAAAAAAAAAGATGGGTTTCTTTCTTTTTTTTTTTTTTATACCACTTTAATGTTTCTGTTGGGCTCTGCGATTTTGTCTGTAGCAAGTTGGAAATGTTCTGTTCTCTGAGAATCTGTTTTGCTCGTTGATGATACTTCCAAAAATTATAAATTGATCATTTTTGATTCATAATGTGTGCACCTAGTGTAATGACCTGCCTCATTGTGAATGCATGACCAAGACAAGAATATACTCAAGAAATATAATATACTCTGTGTTGTTGTTACAGTTAAAAGGCTTTTATTGAGGTTTTATATTTATGAGGAAAAGTGCGGCATTGATAACAAACTCACAGACACTTCTGAAGTATGAATTAAGTCGACTTTACGTTTCAGGAAAGATTCAGGGCTGGTTAAATCTATTTAGGCTGCTCTTTTGTTTTTATTTTTATCAAAGGCTGTGGTTTCAGGAGAAGTTCAAAAGGGCAGAGATAATTGAAAGATGTACAGGCATGCAGATAGAGAAACTGAGATGGATTTTTTGCGAGCAAATTTGTCGTGTTGACAGGTCGCCCTGAATTATGAAAACAGCGATTCTGTCACAGCCTCGACTAACATATTATCTAGCTCTTCACTGGCAGTCCATCAAAATGCATCAGCCTCTGTGCCAGCTCTCTTTTTAGTGGCCTGTCCATTCTCTCCCTAACACCATAATGTTATGTGTCCCAGCTGGTGCTTGCACAACCCACAGCAGCTGCATAGGAATGTGCAGAGCAGCCACTAAAAAAGCAGTCTGAACCAGTGCATATTAAAATAAATGCTAATTAACGCATATTAAAATGTTCTGTAAACTCTTTCAGGGCTCTGACATTTTAAAATATCTAACTATTTATGTGTTGACTATGATAACAGAAGAATCATATGTCAAATCATACAATCACGGTGGAGGGACCTTGTTTTGAAAAAGTATTTTTTTAACTGTGAATATTTATTTAAGCATAAAACCAGTACTTTATGAGTTAAAGGGATTTTGGGTAATTATGCTAATTATCTTAGAGGAGAAAATATTGATACTACCCTCATGTCTGTATGGTAAATGTAACGCTACAGCCAGCAGCCAGTTAGCAGGCATCCAGACTGAAAAAGCCCTGTGTTAAAACAATGCAAGAGGTTTTTTCATGTGGCAGTGAGACAGGAAATACCATCCAGGAAGTCCAGTTTGAGTAACAGAGCCGTGAATCTGAAGGAATTAAAACCACTAAATCAGTATTATTATGACACAGGATTTAACAACTCTGGGAAGTTGTCGTATCTTATTTGTCAAGATGAAGTTATTTTGCATAAAAGAAGTGAACATAGCCACTGTGATGCCACCATTGGTTTGTGGGCTGCCGTTTTGAAGCATCATCTTGGTTTTTTGGAGCGAGACGAGACCATATTTGGATGAGAGGGTGGAGCTGGGTAGGAGTAAGGGATGGATCTGACTGAGAGCCCAAGAAACTCTGTAGACCCACCTAGTCTGGCACCTGGCTCCCATCTACACCATGCAGAAGTCACTGAGTTACCAGCTAGGGCTAGCTAGCTAGCTTGGTTAGCAAGGTGTGTCTGTAACTCATGTGAACTGCGACGTTAATTGGGTTGCCAGTTTTGGCTTGAAACAAAATGTACTTAGAGGAAAAAATGAACAGCTGACTTCTTAGAGTGTCTTTTAGTAAATGGACTGCACTTGTATTGCACTTTTCTGGTCTTCGGCCCACTCAAAGTGCTTTTACACCACATGTCACATTGCCCCATTCGCAAACAGGTGGCAGAGGCTACTATGCATGGTGCCACCTGCTGCTTAGTGACCAATCACAAGCACTCACACACTGATGGAACAGCCATCGAGAGCAATTTTGGGTTCAGTATCTTGCCCAGGGATACTTTGACATCGAGACTGGAGGAGCCAGGGGTTGAACTCCTGATCCTCTGATTAGTGGATGTCCAGCTCCACCTGTTGAGCCACAGCTGCCCCAACTGAATGCCTAACAAGACATTTTTAGGCGACAAACATTAATTTATTTCCATAACCGCTTATCTTGTTAGGGGTTGTGAGGGGGCTGGAGCCTGTCTCAGGTGACGTTGGACGAGAGGCGGGGTATACCTTGGACAGGTCTGCCAGACTATCACAGGGCTGACACATAGAGACAGACAACCATTCACACTCTCATTCACACCTACGGACAATTTAGAGTCACCAGTTAACCTGCATGTCTTTGGACTGTGGGAGGAAGCTGGAGTACCTAGAGAAAACCATCGCTGACACAGGGAGAACATGCAGTTTCTACACAGAAGGGCTCCCCCACCCCAGGGTTCAATGAGGAACCCTCTTGCTGTGAGGCAACAATGCAAACCACTAGGCCTTCTGAGCCACAGCCAGCCTCATTGCTAAGCCTCTATCCTGATTGACAGGTCACCATGGTAGTGACTTGTCAATCACAAGCTAGCATTGCCCGAACGGATACCATCTATTTTACTCTAAATGGGACATAATTCACCTAACAAACATCAGGCTGTATTAAAGGACGACTTAAAACTAGCAACTGCGACCAAAATGTTTACTGAGGTAATAAATCAAGTGAGAGTTAGGGTCACTTTTACAGAGTCTTACTTCTTTCTGCAACCAGTGGAGTCGCCCCCAGCTGGCCATTAGAAGAATGCAGGTTTAAGGCACTTTGCATTGGCTTTACTTTTCAGACCTGGAGGCTACATCCACTTCTTTTATACAGTTTGTGGTTGTGTTGCAGCAAAAGTAAAACGTGGTTCTGCTTTTTGGGGGACTGTGCATTATTCTGCCTAAAAAAATGTGTTGGCCCCTTTCACTGTGTCACTGGACAGGCTCCATTTAAAAGAAATGAGAGTGCTAAGTTTTTAATGCAGGGCTAAAGTCAGTCTGAATGCATCCTTAGCTTAGCATAAAAACTGGAAATGGGGAAATGTAACACTATCTCCCTGGACCTGGCAGTGGCTCAGGGGGTAGAGTGGGACGTCGGCGGTTCGATTGTGGCTCCTTCAGTCCGCATTTTGAGGTGTCTTTGGGCAAGATACTGAACCCCACATTTTTCCTGATAATTGTGCCATCGGTGTGTGAGTGCATGTGAATGTGGCTGAGTGGTCGGAACAAATGCAAGTCCATTTATCAGTAACTGAAACATCAGCATGTTATAATATTTGTTTGTTTAAGCTGTACAGAAAACAAAGTGCAAAAGCGGCACGTTGTAGTTTTGCAGTAGACTGTGCCGGATTTTTCAAGGCTGGGAGCAGAAAGTCACTGCTTCTGGCCCCAAAACAGGTCCGTGTTAATTAGTGAGCTTTATTTCTATTTGTACAAAGCCAAGCTAGCTGTTCCCCCTGTTTCCAGTCTTTAAAACAAACCAAGGCTCCTGGCTGTAGCGTCATATTTACTGTACAAACATGACAGCAGTATAGATTTTTTTCATCTTACACTGTCAAACAGTTGCTTTCAAAATGACATATCTCTGTAACAAAACCTTGTTAAGTAATGCAGAAAGATGTCTTCTATCACCCCGCGCTGCCCAGATCATTTCTGACAGCTATCGAGCTTTTAAAATTGGCATTTATCAGCATCATTACTCCTCTGCCTCTTGCCTTACATTAACTCTCTGCCTCTGCCTACATGCAGCACATTCATTCTTTCTTTTGTCTCTCTGCATGATTGTGCACAACCCTACGGCTCACACGCCACCCTTTCACTGTGACCTGACACCTGCTCAGTAGCATCAGCGTGCATGTGTGTGTGAGCGAGTGTGTATGTGTGTGTGTGTGTGCCATAGAAACCATCCTCAGTGTGCGCATCTCTATACGAGTGGGTGTAAACCATGCATGTGCTCAAGTGTATGTTGTTACATGGTTATTCTGCTTGTTGCCTGTTACCTTGTCAAACTGGTCAGATTTTAAAATAAGCATGAACTTCTTGTTGTGTGAGTCACACGAGCCTGCAGATCTTACAGATGGTGTTTTGGTAACAGGAAACTGCCCACATGGCTTTTAGTTTCTTGATCTCAGCAGTTCAGTTCTATTGTGATAAGTTCCAGTGAAGTTCTTCATTCAGGGACAAGAGGCAATCACACTGCCGCTGTGGTCATTTGCTGCTTTCCAATGAGTCAGGGTTGTACTTTGAATATCTCTGTGCAGGGGCCACGTTGTTTATTGATCACCCTCTCTGCAGTAACCTGTGGCTTTTCTTGTCAGCTTGTTTGTTCCCTTTCTTTGTCTGATTCAAATTAAAGATTACTGTTAGCATGATTAACGGATCTTAATGTGATTTTCAAACGTCCCTCACAGCAGAATATGTTTGGTTCTTTGGGGGTTTGTTTTATTTTCTCAATCAACTGTTTTTACTGCCGGGAGAAAATGGGTGATTCCCAGTGTTCCCCACTGTTGTTCATTCTGGATGAATGTCTCCTCTGTATAATTTGTTTAAACAGATTTAGTTTAATCGGAATGAGAGCCGTCAAGAAAATGTCTGTGATGTAAAATGTGCAGCAGGAAAACAATTGATACAAGATATAGCTTCTATATATAGCTTCTATAGATATATATTCAAAGACAAAGTATAAAATATAAAGAGTACCACTTTGATCTTTTCTAAGAATGTATTTTGATTATGTAAATGAGCACTATGATTCTGCTTGATTTAAAAAGAACAAAAAAAGGCCTATTCTACGGTGTCTCTCATATCCTTTAGGTATGGGATTAAAACAGCAGCATTAAATCAATGCATGGTGATCTTCTCTCTCCTGTTCATATTTAAAAAGCTCTGTCTATTTACCAGCACTGTGTCAGTCAGTGAGACTGTATTGTGAGGTTGTCTGGCCTTTCTCGCAGGCCTTGGGATGATAAAAACATTCTCGAGGGGGTTTCTTTTTCTGTGTTTGCATATCGCTGCTGCTATGAACAACTCTGATCCAATCAGCCTCTGCTATAATGACCTTTGTTGTGTAATTGATTGAGGATATTCCATTTTAATGCATCAACTGCAAGGACTTTGCATTTACTTACAAATAAAGAGAAACATTTACAGAATATGTCAACACATTTGCTTGGTTTGTTTTTCTTGTTTATATGAGAAAGAAGCCAGACTGGAAAGGTTTATTCCTGCAGTAGGACTTGTTTAAGGTTGAGGCGTTTTAGTTTGAAGGTCAGATTTAGATGTTGATACAGAGTTTTGCCCCTGAAAAAAACAGAGTCGCTGCAAACAAGCCATTTGCTTCCCCCCTCCTCCTCCTCCTGCTGCTGTAAGTGCTGGTCATCATGGCTCAGAGAGCCTCTCAGCGCCATGGAAACGTGTCAACATAACATGCCATCCAAACTTTACACCAAGGCTCTGATTGGTGGCTATGAGGAAGAGCTAAGCAGTGGCCTTTCTAATTAGCCCAAAGAGTTTGACCCTCCTTTAGAGCAGGATAGGTTGCATGAACACATACCTGCTGGTCAAATGCAGTGCAGTGATTTCCCTCACAGCACAAACATTTTAACAGTCTGAAAACAAACAAGCAAGAGAAGCAAAATTGGTTCAAGGTAGCAAAATATATTTTCCTCAGTATCAGTATCACCATTACTCAGCGTCAAAGTCATGGTTCATGGGAAGAAGTTGGCCAAGGAGACGCTGCTGCCTTCTGTGCTGGAAGACGATGACGCAGAAACACAAAGTGAGAAGCTGCAGCTGGGAGAGGTAGGAAGCTGACCATCCGGCCAAGTCTGCTCGAGCAAGGGAAGTGTGAACAACCAGGTAGGCGAGTGTAGGGCTGTTCAGAGGCAGATTTTATTGAAGTCTGAGATTGAATAAGACATAGGAGAGGGACTTGGTGAGAATTCAAAGCGTGTTATTGACCTGCAAGTGTACATTAAGCTTTTAAAGGAACACTTCACCCACCAAGTGACCATTTGTATATCAGTTACTCACCTTGTTTTATGCTAAATTCAGCAAGAAAACTTTATTTTTTAAGAATCCAAACATTGAAAAAAAATTCTTGATGAATTGAAGTTAATGGGGTCCACGATTAACAACAGCAAAACTATATTAAAGCCTCACTTTAAAAACTCTCACACAACTCCTGCAGTATAATCCAATTTTCTGAATAAGGAACTAAAGGCCCAGACACACCAAAAAAAACATCAAAAAAGCAGTGGTGACAAAGGCTGACTGTTGTGTCCCCTCACATCGTCTGTGTCTCAGCTAAAAAGTTGCACTTCAACACGTTGAAAAGACCACAGCTCACATGTACGTTCTGTGCCTGCATGAGAGGAAATTAGTCTCCATACCAGCAGGTGGCGGTAGTCTGTATTTGTCATTCCAAAGGGGGAAATTGAAGACCGACAGGATGAAATCAAGATACTAGTTAGCCAGTTGGCACATTAACTACACAACCAGATGTGGACATAATAAAGGATTTTCACCACATGCTCACAAAAAACAACACAATGATAAACCATTTCTTCTAAAAAAGAGAAAACTCGATGGCTAAAAATATAATCATACCTTATGTAACAGGTTTGTTTTGATCTCACTCCCTCTTGACGTGAGCCATTTGTTTACTTTCCTCACTTTAGTATGACTTCTCGTGCACTGACCTGAACCGCCAATCAGAGTGATTTCGCTTATCAACAGGTTTCGCCGGCTCCGATTCCGATTCACCATGCTGAAACAGCCAGTAAACAGGCACCAAGGGCCGACAAGTGGCACCAGGGAAAACCAAGGGCAACAGACATTTACCAACTGCCCGTCAATGACTGCCAACTTGGTGTGTCAGGGCTCTTACCCTTTAAAACCCCAAAGTCACGCACAATAACACCAACTAAAGACCAACAGCTCCTGTGTTCAGCAAGGTAAAATGGTTTTGATGACAGCATAGATAAGTGTCACCTTCTGTTCAGTTCCCCATTGGAAAGATCTGTCAGTTTTGGAAGAACTAAGCATATGACTGGATAAATGAGACTTGGATTGTACTGCATGAGTTGTGCTAGAGTTTGCAAACAGATGTTTTAATAAAGTTTTGCTGTTGTAAACATGGTCACCAATGACTTTGACTCATCAAGAATTTTCTTAGTTTTTGGATTCTTTGTTCACCAGAGACAGAAAAATAATTAGCAAATGTAATCATAATCACAGATAAACTTAACAAATAGCCATTATTATTATTACTACTAGTTTTAGTATTACAGTGTACTGCAGCTGTACTGTATGCAGGAGGTTTATCCCGATGGTGTTAGCTTGCCCTAGCAGAAAACATTGCTTGACTTCTGTAGGCTCATTTCAGTACTTTTAAACATTTTTAAAAAAAAATGGAAAACTAGAATGTATACATAATGTAATATACCAATGTAGCCAAAAATGACCTGGTCCAGAACTGGCCTGAACTCGGCATGTCAGATGAAATTAGCCGGGCTGAGTTCGGTTGCCTGACTCGGCTGCAACTCGGCATGAATGACGGGCTGAATCAGCTGACCCAATTCCGGCTGGCAAAACTGCCATCACTGGGCCGCTATCAGAAATGACCTGGCCCAGCATCGGCCCAAACTCGGCATGCCAGATTAAATTAGCCGGGCCGCATCCGGTTGCCTGACTTGGCTGAGACTCTGTATGAATGACACCATAAAATCGGGCCGAATCATCTGGCCTGATTCCGGCTGCCGACACTGCCATCACTGGGTGCTGTTGATTGTGATAGTTTTTGAAAAGACTCACAACATGCATGAAAAGCTAACGTCAATAAATCATTTTGTGCTGGGACTTTAATTGTGGAAACAAATAATATTTGATTAAATGTGTCAGTAATTGCAAGGACATTTGGTTAACTCCGTGGCTATGCCCTTGAACTTATACACAAATGGTCATTTGGGGATAAAGTATTCCTTTAACCGTAACATCCTCTGTAGACACGTCTGAGCACTTTCCGTGCCCAGGGCGAGGAAATAGAGGCTCAAAATTACAGGCTAAAGACCTGCAATTTTCTTTTTATAGATTGCTCTTTTGACCTGTGTACGCGCATGAATTTATTTAATAGAGGGGACTGAGTGTGTCACCCTGAAAGTGTCTCAATTACACTTTTATGTAGTCTAATCACAGGGCTGCATGCTCTAAGTGTCCGAAACACATAATGAAAGCAGCACATTTTTAAATACAAAAACCTTTTGGATGTCTTGGAACATGTGCAGGACCGCTCACATGCCAAATGGTGGTATTACTGAGTAGCCTATTTAGTCCTAAGAATACCAATATATAGCATGGCTGAGTGAGAAGTGTAGTGAATATGCTATAGAAATAAAGGGAGAATAAGACAGCTAAAACAGTCTCTGTTTTAGCGAAAGAGGTTAAAGGAAGGTGGGAAGAAAGGAGTAGGTGGGAAGGGAAGTAGTTACAAAGACAGGGACAAGCTCAAAGAGACAAGTTCTCCACATTGATGGACTCAGTTGTCCAAAGTGTAGGTATCAGTTCTATTCTCCTGGCAGCAAATCCATCAAATCTCCTCTCTCAGGCTGCCAACAACAGCCAGCTTTGAGGAGTCACGATGTCTCACTTTCTCATTCTCCACCCAGCAGAGAGTGAGCCGGACAGAGGTCGACATGCGTGGGCCAAAGGACAAACGCACAAGTCCTGTCGGGAACATGCTAGATAGAGGTGAAAGAGAGGGTGAAGAGGAAGAGGAGGAGGAGGAGGAGGAGGAAGATAATGAAGAGGAGGAGCTGGGAGGAGAAGAGTGTGTGATCTCTGATGAGGACTACGACACAGATTTGGAGCTGGGAGGTAAAGAGGGGAGAAAAATAGGGTGGGAAAGTTATTACATTTTAACATAAAGGGTGTGATGTTCCCTCTTATAAGAAAAAAAAACGGGGAAGTGGCTCTGTGATGTGAGTCATATGTTTGAAATGAAACATTTCATCCTGTTATTTTCTGTCTAAAATGATATTTCATACGAGGCTCCAGCAGTACAAAGTATTTTGACGGTGAGTCTTAATTTGATCTCGATCAGAACACGCATTGATAAGGCGAAGCCCTCCTGTCACCCCATCTGTTAATCTTTTCCCTTTTGCCTTTCTGTCCTCTCATTCTGTAAATGACTTCAGGAAAGAAAAAAGAAAAACAAAACAAAACAGTAACTCCTACACACGCCTGCCCACACAATGTGAAGCCCTGCTCTGCATCTTAATGATTCCATCCCAGTCTTTGTGTCAGGCTTCCTTTTCACCAGAAGTGGAAACCATCTGGTGTGAATGAGCTCCCCTGACAGGGCCAAATCAGCCATGAGGGAGTTTTCAATATCACACTCAAAAGGTCCTCCTTCGAGGGAAAGTGCCACATCTCTCCTTTTACAAAGAGGTTTTGATAGCGAACAATTCAGACAGCCAGTGTCTTTATTCATGTTGCAGATAAGGAGGAGGCGTACGACCCGACGGGGCAGACGTGCTACATGGAGGCGTGTAAAGCGTTACAGGTTGTACCTGCCTCATATTTCCTGCGGCACATGCAGAATAGCGAGCTGTCCATGATGCATTATGGTCTGGGGCCTCAGGTACGTTTATCATAAGTTAGGGACTGTATGAAAATTATTAGAGGGTAAGAATAAAGGGAGGGTTTCGTTATTTTTTTCTTTGGCTGAAGGGAGAGTAGTCTGACTTTTGGGAGAACAAAGGAGTGCTTTTATTTATCTATTTTCAGCCCAGATTCATATTTTATTAGTGTTTTATTCTATTGTTTTTTTTAATATTTAGAATCCAGGTGTGGGGCAAACATATGCCATCTGTGGCCGGTACACTCATCCAGTGACGATAGCAACTCTTTAAGGGAAACTCCAGTATATTTCAAGCTGGTCCCATGTTTTTGCATCTGAGTGACTAATGGAGACAACTTATTTTGAAACTGGTTTGGTATTTAAAGAGAGCTCTGCAGCCTGCAGCAGTGAAACAGGCTGCAATGTAATAATTTGAGGTGTTAGTGCACCATCAATGTACTTCCACTAAAGTGCTTGTTTTTCACCACTGACAGGTTCAGTTGTTATTGTAAGTGTCTGTGAACATGACAGTTTCTCTTTACCTTTGCTCAATCCTGTCTGATTGTTGCAAAACATAAAGAAAAATGTTTCCCTTCTTTGTAGTGATCTTTTCCATAATGTTGTCAGACATTTACAATGGTGTTTGAGTGCGCCTGCCGCACGTCTACATTGAAAATGATGAATTTGAGGATGCTAAAAACGCAGGCATGTGTAGCACCCCTTAGTGGCTTAGACACAAAAAAATGGGAAAATGGGGTCCAGTTTTAAAAATACCAGCATTTTCTTTTAATATAGAAGAAAAATTATTTATTCAAAATTTTGTCAAAACATTTTCCAAATCATACGTCCACTTCTAATGTATGCATTGATGGTTGTAGTGAAAGTTATTATGCAAATTCAGTTATATTTCTGCAAAGTAGCCATAACAGATATTTTTCTAGCAACAATATATCGCAATGTGAGAACAATATGAAAAAGGTAGCTCCTAATGTTGAAACATAGACTGTATATAAAGATGGACGACATGACAGGTCCCTAAAGGTAGAGCCAAAAGATCTCAATTGCCCCCTGGTGGCTGGCTGCAGTATAGGTTGTAAACCCCACCCCCTCCCTGTTAGCAAATAGGACAAATAATTTATTTCTAAAAATGGTTTCTGTCATTTTAGACAGTTCTTATCACGTTGGTGTGTGTTAGGTGTTGGCCTTTTCTGATAAATTTGGTTATAACTAGTTATTTGTCACTATAAAAGGGGATTTGACGTCATGATTGACATCTACTTGTGCCAATCAGTGTGTCCGTGATCAATGAAACTGCTCGCGATTGGTTATTTTTGTACAGTGGGAGTAAGTGGAGACATGTCGTCCATCTTTCTATGCAGTCATTCTGATGAACCTAGAGAATTATCAGCTAAATCTGAAGCTCCTCTCGGCTTTACAGAGATTTATAGTGAGTTTCAGCTCGTTGTTTAGCTGTTTGGCAACTTAATTGTTCTGGTTTACTTTAACTGCTCTCATAACGTTATCTATGGAGAAGCTCTAACCTTTTGAAAACTGGAGCAACATCACTTTTCAGACACCTTTCACAAGTATTTAAAACCTTCGTGCGATTTATTTCAACAACATGGGGAAAAAAAAGATATATATATATATATATATATAGGGAAAAAAGAAAAAAGCAAGGGAAAATCTTTTAATTTTTTAAATTTATTTATTAATTCATCATATTTATTTTATAGCATTATATTATATTTTATTTTATTATTTTACATTATTATTTATTATTCATTACATTTTAAAATTATGTACAGAATTCTAATTTGACTCTTTTCAGGTCATTTTCTTGTTTGTTTTTCACTTTCTTTCTTTTTTTCCAACTAAAATTTCTTGTTTTTAATTTTCTCTTTTTACTAATTTCTTGCAATTTTTTGGGGTCATTTCCTCCTTTATTGCTCGCTGCCTTCTTCCCATGTTTTTAAAGAGATCAAGCCAATTTGTTCAGGTTTCAAAGGGTTAAAAACTCACTGTGCACTACCTGCTCAGCATCAAAAAGCACACAGAAAAGTAAGCAATTAGCTGTGAACATACTGGAGTGTCAGATATTTCCTGCAGGAGCTGGTAGAGCCCAAAAACAGAGAGTAAAAATACCACTACAATGATTTTATGTCAAAGTTGTGTTCACCAGGGGGTGGGAAGGCATTCGATCTACAAATATTTCAGCTTCTTTGTCTCCCTCCTGCTATTTCAGACCAGACCAGACCTTTTTTTCAGTGAATGACTCATTAATTCAAAGTCACATTCCCCTCCAGGGGGACTGCACTGATCATGGCAAAGTCTGGGGAGCACTGTGTTAAGTCCAGTGCAGCTGAGCCTCAAGGAGTTTTCAGTCTTTTCCCAGGAAACAGATCATGCATGTATATACACTTTACATATAAAATAACATGAGTCTAGTCCATTATATCGATCTTACACATTCAAGTGGAGAGCCCTCCCCCCCTTTGAAGTGAGGCTGCTGGCATTGATTTATACTCAGAGAGAGCTTATTATGCAGATCTACATTTTAATTTGCCTCTGGGGAAATACTCTTATTTTTGATCAAAATGACAGCAAATGCTTTTGACTTTGTGACCCATGTACATGTAGCTTTATCATTTGATCCTGTTGAGCATTAGACACAATGTCAGTATTGTGTCGACATGTTTTAGCTCCCATGTAACTCCATATATACACAAACATACACAGATCTACAGAGACATAATCAAGGCTACTTCTGGCAGCTTTAAACCAAACAGGAAATCCATTGCTTCAACTAATGGATCTTATTAAGCACATGTCAAAAAAACAATGTTTTATTTACTTTTTGGCAACCAAAAGATTAGAACCTTACATTCTGGGTTTGCTGCACCACATTCTGCTTAACTTAGACGTGTTGTCCTCATACATGGACACTTTTATGTGTCATATAGTGGTAGCAAAAGCACAATACATTAATCCATGTAAAATCATGATGCCAAGTCTTTCTATAGTCAATCTTGACACAAAAGTGGACAAGGTACAAAACCTGATCAGATTTTACGGTTGAAACGTGTTTATTTATGCTTAATATTGTTTGTAGCTTGATCTGGCATAAAATTTGACCAATTGGAACATTAGTTAGAAGTTAGGATTTAATTAGGACAGTGGTTTTCAAACTTTTTGTGCCCAAGACACACTAAAAGGCACGCCAAAATCTCAAGGCACATCTTATATCTGTGAACAACAGCTTCTATAACATGTGTTATCACCCTTATCACGACATAGGACAATAAAATAAGAAAAAATAAGACAGGTAGCTTTTGTGATGCTATCTGTCTTTTCTTTCGTTGGTAGGTCATCTTCGCTGGTGCTTTGTTGTAATTTGCTCCGTAGAATAAAGCGATTCATTGCCCCACTCATAGCTTTCTCCTTTTAAATGTTATCATCCCTCAAACTGACTGCCAATCAGGGCTTTTGATGTTTTTCATTCATTCATTTTCTGAAACTGCTTATCCTGTTAAGGGTAACAGGGGCTCTGGAGCCTATCCCAGCTGACATTGAGTGAGAGGCGAGGTACACCCTGGACAGGTCACCAGAGCAGGGTGACTTGACGTGTTACACACTAATAATTCCCAACGTGCAAACAGCGACAAATAGGCTTCACAACTTTTTGTATAGGCCACTTGAATATTGCAGTTATAATGTGTGGTTATCACAAACTCTTACGGGATTGGCATCACGGCACACACCATTTAAGAACCACTGAATGAGAGAGTGCTCATTTGAGGACATTGGGACTATATTATTATATTATCACAATGTTTCACACAGGCAAATTAGGTGTGACAGACTGTTTCCACAGACAAAAAGGACATTCCTAGCTTGGAATAAAAAGCAGGGTAAAATTATAGAGTTATAAATTAAAAAAAAAATCACAAAGCTTTTTGATATGGTTCATAGTTTTGCTTTTGCACAGCCACGTTCAGGAGTTGAAATGAACAGTTTTAGGCTTATACAGTGAACCCTAACCCACAGAGTTACAGAACATTAAACACATGTCCCATTGTTTGCAATTACATTTTTGCACAACAGTGTTTAGGCACTGAAATAAACAGCTATGTACTTTATTACAGTCTTGTGACAGGTAAAAATAAACCCTTGTCCCTATAAAATGGCCTCATTTTTTTCAAAAACTTATTTCTGTGGAAAGTTAATGCTTAGTTTTTTATACTTATCAGGTCCTAGTAATCCTGAATAGCTAGTAGAAATTAAAAAAGCACACTAAACAAAAGCTCAGGTCTCAGGGGGATAACCCAGAAAAAGACTTTTTACACTTAAACCCCATATAACCTAATTTTAGCTCATACGTCAAGTACAGTTAGGTGTATTTTGAACAGTAAATCAATGTAAAATTGCTCTGCGGATGTACATCTCTGACTGAGGGAAGAGTACATACTCTGCAAATGTGGAAATCCATTGCCTGGAGCTCTTAGCAACACATTTTGACATTTTTACAGGCTTCCACCGGTCCATAACGCTGTAAATGAAAGTTGTAAAAGTAAATCCATTCCCTAACAAGCCATTTCCCGAGGTTTCAGCTTCGGTGGCATCGTTCAGACAGATTGAATTGCATTTTAAGTAAGTCCTCACCTGTCAATCACAGAGAGTAGAAGTAAAGTAACAGAGTGCAGCTGCCGAAGGTTATTTGTTTAATGTCTTGCAGATTGGTGGGCTTCTCTAATCTTAGAGAAAGATCCTCTGCGTGTATCTGAACACACTATCCTCTGATGAGGCTCTCATTTTTCTTTAAGATCAAGTTAACATAAGGCTTCATGCAGCCAACTTTCTCATTAGCCGTGCTAGAAACTATAATTTTCATGTTCTGCGAGCTCCATTTCTGACCCACGCCTCCACACAGCTCCATTCTGCTTCATTTGTCTCACACAGGTTTAATATTCCCCTCTCTCTGTCTCTCTCTCTGTCTCACTCTCTCCCTCTCTGCCCACCTGCATCAGTACATCTACTCTTTTAACTGGAATACAGATAAGAAAATATACTGCAGTGAACAAACACAAGAATTTCACTTTGAGGGGGGGCTGGTTGTGTGTTTGCAGGGCACCAAAGCACTGGCAGTTCCCCTGGTAACCAACACTTCAGTACTGAGGCTGAACCTGCGAGATAATTGGATGGAAGGAATGGGCGGAGCTGCTATAGCCGAGATGTTAAAGGAAAATTGTTATATTACAGGTGGTTTTACTGGGCACTCAAGCATGCACACATTTTCTCTGCCTTTTCCCTCACTGTGTCTCACCCCTTCCTCGCAAAAGTGCCACCCCCACTCCCACTCGTACGCCACTCTCACCCCAATTATATGCCACATGTGTCTGGGGTCCATGTTTAATATTTGTTAAATGTCAGTCAGTTCAGGACCCTATGGGGGGATCCATGGAGAAGAACTCCTCTGAGTCATGCAGGCTCTTTGGGGTGGCGTTATTTTTAACATCCTTTGTCAGGCACCACCAATTCAACCTTTGTGGGTAATCCGATTTTGGGAATATACAGAATAACAGATTAGCTGCCAACACAGAATTTTAAGGAAACCTATTTTTCTGATTTCAAATAAAAAAATATACAAGTAGAAAAGTGCACTCAGTAGGGTTCAGATCTCTGCCAGGCAGCCGTCCAAGCTGATCGCTCCCACTCCAGACTCAAGAGTTCTCCTGCTAACAGACACTGTATGTGAAATATAGATATAATGCAGTTATGAGGATAAATGTATTTCTGATAACTAAAACACTGCCACAAACTTCCGATCCATGTCATCAATAACTAGACTTTAGTATTAACTTCGTCTGTAGGCTACAGCACAACGAGCTAAAAACTAAAATAGATTTTTTTAAAAACTTTGCAGCTACTTACTTACAAGGGTAGAAGCTCAAATTTTCCTATGGATGTCAGTTTTTGATCCCCAGCGAAGGCCAAAATGGGTCCTGCAACAGACAGTAAGGCTGGTTGTTTATAGCTGAGCTTATTTCCACAAACTTGCGGCTCCTCTGGCCGCTAAAGAGGCATGAGGCTTCAGCAGTCAATGTTAATATAAAACTGTAAAAAAAAAAAAAAAAAAGTTTTTTCAACAACAAGAGAGGTCGTTGAGCATTCAGTCATAGATGTGCACACAAAATATTAGGCTGATTGGTCCAGTAGTAGTCAAGATTAGCTGCATACAGACAGATACACACAGGTACATGATGAAACTCATGGTAACAATCAACAAACTCTGAAACCTTTGAGACAAGTTAATGTTATTGCTATGGCCTTTGCAAACTGAGTCCGTTTTTTTTCCCCCCGAAATTGCACACTAACTCCACCATTAAAATTTTCAGAACAGGTTTGATTTTCTGCGCATCTGTCAGAGCCTTCAGAGACGTTTGACCAAGAATCAGTGAAGAAAAGACAGAGGAACAGGGTGCACAGAATCATTTCATAACTCAGAGAGCTACTTTCAACAAGTCAGATAGTGATATTCAGGTGGATGATGATGAAGAGGAGGAGGATGTGGAGACAGAGAGGGAGGACTGCTCCGCCTCTTCATGCAGCTGCGGTGCCAAATGAAAGACAGGGAGGGAGTGGCGACAGCCAGATAGGTAACTCCAGTGGAGAGACACAAAGGAGGAAATGTATCTTTCAATTTTGTTGTTTGATGCAAATTTTCACAACGAATAGAACAATAAGGTTTCTGTGCGCAACAATTTTTTCAGATGACGGATTACAAAAATGCATCCGAAAAAACAGACTCAGTGTGCAAAGGCCTTTACTTTGAGCACATAGTGCAAACTGATAATCAGGAGAACACTGAATACAACTGAAATTACCAGTGATATAACAACAAAGCTAATATCAGCATGCTAACATGCACATGTTTGCAGGTATAATCTTCCTTGACTTGCTCACCATCTTAGTGTAGTATATTTGCGATGCTAATGTAGCTGCTAACTGATAGAAATGTCAATCATTTTGCAGGTAAAAACCACAGTATTGGACAAATTAAAGTTTTGACCTGATGACGATGCTAATGGAAAACTCATGCATCACTTAGATTAAAAATTAGGTATCTCCTCAAAGAGGGGAGATAGCATGAGAGAATTATGACAAAAATATTCAGAACCTTTTGATGAGGCCAAACTTTAACCTGAAGAAAGATACGGGAAGGAGCGACCGTTAATTACCTCCTTTCGGGGGTTAGGTTTTCAATTTGGTTTGGTTTGTTTGTCTGTTTATCAGCAGGAGTATGGTAAACGTACAGAAGGGTGTAGCATGGGCCGAGGTCAAATTTCACATTAGTTATCATTGCAAGTTAGGGCATTTGGCCTTGGCAGAGGTCTGCGCTCTTTAAGTGCCCCTCTAGTTTTAGATGTAGCCTCAGCTATTTTGTAAAACACTCTTTAGCAGTAGTCAGGCTACCAAAACTGTAATAAAGCAAACTTGAAACAACTAATGTACAGTATAAAACTACAAAACATCTTTTGAATTGTGGAACACTTTACTGCTCTTCTTCTCTTTGGACCCTTTTTGTGATGGGAACATATCAGCTTCTCCTGTCTCTTATTGTTTTTATGACTGGTCTTTTTTCACTACTTGTGTGCCAATCCCAGAGGTGGACCTTGCCGACAACAATCTCGGGGATTATGGTGCCAGAGCCTTCGCTGATATGCTTAAGGAGAACAGCACCCTGGCGAGCCTTAATCTGTCAGGAAACCATTTCACAGACCGCTCAGCTGAACACCTCGGCCCAGCACTGATCACCAACGCCAAGCTACAGCACCTGGACCTCAGCCACAACGCTCTGGGAGAGCGCTCAGGTAGCACAGCAATTAGTTATACATAATAAAGGTCACATATTTTCTGTAACACCAAAGTCTTTTTAAAGAATGAAACAGTAACCATGGCTCCCAGTCTCATTAGGTTGATATTAAAGATTTTCAGTGAAGATACATATTTTCACACAGTTTGCATGAGCAGCATCAGATAACTGGTCTGCAGGACCCAGAAAGTGTATGTGGCATTGACAGATAGCAAAGGACATTAAAGTGGTGTGACGAATAGATGTAAATGAGTCCAGTTTCTTTGGACAGAGCTCTCATTTTCTGCTTTTTATCAGATAGTGTGCTTTTCAAAATTCAGTTTAATTTTGGCCATGTAAAAAACAACACTATGTTTTCATAAATATTTGGACAGCTGAATAAAACATGTGGACACTCAAACATTACACCTATGTGATTGTTGAACAGCTCACATTTGATATTCCAGTTCATCCCAAAGGCGTTGCATGTGCCATGATTAGGCTCTGAGCCATGATAATATGGTTTAACATTTAAAACAAAAACATTAAATGCATAACTTAACATAAGCCAAGCATGAGTGTGAGTATCAGTGGAATCAGCAGTGTAAGTTGTGCATGAGGGATGATGCAGTGTGTGAGTGTTTTAAGGTGCTCAAAAGGAACTAAAAAGAAATTAAAGTAATGCTGCCATCATCAGACAGCAGGCGCAGGTGTTGCCAGGAGGGACTATTAGTCATCCTGCCCAACACACAATGTAATAGAGCACACAGACACTGCGGCAAGGTAACAGCAGGTGTCGCCACCCAAGCAGCAACTTCTGGGGCTGAAAAATGGAGCCAACGTGGAAGTGCCAAAAACTGCACTTCCTCAAATGGCCACTTGGAAAAGGCACCCATGTTAAATGTCCAACTTTGCAGCAGTAATAAACATGTTCACAGCCTAGTACAAATAATGGTCTGGTCTCCATGGCAAATTTTTCCTCAATGACAACTGTAAGTGAGGTGAATTTTTATACAACTCACTCGTTTATGCATACTTAAGGGTGTGGCCGCTTTGAGTGACAGGACTGTCTACAGTCTATGAGTCAAAGCCACCCCTCGCTCCTCCACAGCTCCACCCTCTCATCCAAATATGGTCACTTCTGGCTCTAAAAATTCAAGATGGCGATAACCAAATTTTAGGCTTCAAAATGGGAGTCCATAAACCAGTGGGTGATGCCACGGCGGCTGCATCCATTATTTGTATATGGTCTGTAGCAGTGGATCCCAACTGGTCCAGTCACAGAGTCCAGACTTCTCCTTAGTCATTAATTCAAGGTCCACACAGTTTAATATACACAGTGTCATACTTGTGTTTGGCCATGTTGTCAGCTAGTTTGCTGTCTCTGTCAAGTGGCAGTCCATTACTCACTCACTCTACAGCAGGAAACGGCACCTCAAAGTAAAAGCTCTGTGCTGGAAATTCTTCAGGGAGTGCAGTTAGTTACAGTGAGGGCTCCATGTTTACCCCGACAGCTTCAAAGGGGCAGGGCTTAGCTAAAGGTCTATTCATAAACTTTCCATCTATCCAAGATCAAAAACAAGAAAATACTACATTTCAGATTAGCATCATTTGATTGTCATGACTGGCATCATTACTTAATTAAAATAGGAACTATTTTACTTGTATGTTCTTGTGTTCACACATGAACGAATGACCATTTAAAAAAACTACAAGTTCAGTTAGGAACACTTTTGTCAAACAAAACTTTATTTCGATTTGCAGTATTATATTTGGCGGTATGGCTCTGTTCTGGGGCCCCTCTGCCTTTCCTCAGGCCTACGCAGAAAGACTCTTCCACGCGCCTACGTGGAAAGCCTAAGGCGGAGAGAGCACACCCTCTCTGCCCTTATCACGTGCATATGAGGAAAGCCTGAGGCACAGAGAGAAAACCTCCCTGCCCTTCCATGCGCCTACATGGAAAGCCAAATGCAGGGAGAGCAGCAGCAAAGACCCCCCGGGAACAGAACAGAGCAGCATCAATGACAAACAGAAATGACACTGATAAGTCAGACACAACATGTAAAGGAGGAGCTGGGGTGGAGGTGGGTTGCAAAGCATCTTGCAGAGGAAGCAGCAACAGTAGGCAGGCCAGAGCAGTTTAAATAGGGTGCCCTGAATGAGATTTGCTAATTGGTTGCATAGAAAGGAATCATGTGATCTATCAGCTGACTCCCTTCATCAGTCAGCTGCTCCATCAGTTGATTGGGCTGTTTGAGATCAGCTGATGTAGCTGGGATGTGAGCTGAGCTTGACACCGTGTCCTGCCTGAACTAACTCTATGCTCAATTAGTTGTTGAAAGCAGCTGTGTAAGTCCTCTTTTCTGCCCTCTGTATATGATAGGTGCATATTCAGTAAGGTTCTATAAAGTGACCAATTACAGGGATGAGTGCAGAATAATTTAACATTTGATTACTTGTCTCTCCTTTTATTAGATCTTTGGAAAACCCTTCTCATAAAACCAGTAAGAATTTGCCGTAATGGTGTAGGCTTATCTCTAAGCAGTCACAGGACAGCAGGCAGCAGCAGACTGTGGCATTCAAAGGTCAAGAACATTTCGCCTTCATTAAAACCTCTTTCAATTATCATGTGGATGAGCTCTGTGACAGGCCCCTTGTGGTAGAATGGCAAACCAGGATGCAATGAGCATCTGATGAAGGTAATTGAAAATAAATCTGTCTGTGGGAAAGGGGACACCACCATGTCTCATTGCCATGTGTGCCGCTATGATTCATCCCCTTATATTCAATTTTATTTTCGCCACTGCTGAAATATCAAAGGACATCCTCATGCTTTTTGAGTGCACTCTTCCATATAGCAGAGAGAAAGCAGTGTACCAATCAAACACTCTGACATTCATGCTATGGTTTTATTGCTTTTTCAATCAGGCACACTGAGAGTGTCTTTTTCTGTGATTATGAACCACTGAGTGCTGTGCACATTCTTATCCTCATGATAAAGTGGGTGAGATGATGATGGGTATCTTTCTCTTCGGGGTCGCTGCCTGTACAGCCCTCACTCACTTGTGCTTTTAGGCCATGAAACACACAATCACACCATCTCGGTAGAAGCTGCTGGAGATTAGTTGCTCCCAGAGAGTGTAGAAGTGGGTGTTTGATTTTAATAAGTACTTCTGATTATGCTTTCTTACCACTAAAAAAGCTGGCGTCTGAGATTTTTTCCCCGCACCAGCCTGTATGTGAAAACTTTTTGGAAAAAAATCAGATGTTAGCTCTTTGAGAGATTGTCACAAACTGACTGATAACAATTATTTATATTCATTTTGAACAAGTCACTGTAATTTACTGAGGGAATTGGACGTTTCCTTGTTTTCACAATGAAATAATGGAACTTTCTATTTTTATTTGTTCCTATCTTTTTTCCTATCCTAAGGGAAAGACCTCGGAGACTCTCTGTCAGAGAACACAGGGCTGAGATCACTAAGCCTGGCCTGGAACTGCATTCGAGGGAGAGGAGCTGTGATGTTAGCCAATGGCCTCGGGGTAATACACCTAAAAAAAATCAATGTTTGAACACTATATTAGTTTTTGAACTCATGCGAGACAAAAAAAGGATCTACAGGTAATACAGTGGAAGGTTAGACCAGGACAACATTTTGCTGCTACAACAGCCTCTTCTAGGAACGGCTGTCAGCCAGCCTTTGGAACATGGCTGAAGAGATTTACTCCTGTTCAGCCACAGAATCATCACTGAGGTTGGACACTGGTGTCGGGCAGTAAGGCCTGGCTCATAGTCTGTCTCATCCCAAATGTTGGATGGGGTTGAGATCAGGGCTCTGCGCAGGCCAGTTAAATCCTTTAACACCAAACTCAGAAAACCATTTACACACCTGGCTTTGCATGATGCCATCGTCATGGTGACACAGGAAAGGCCCTTACCCAAATGTTTTTACAGAGTTTTAAGTACACTATTGTCTAAAATATAATTGCATGCTGTCGTATTATATTTTTCTTTAATTGGAACTAAAGAGGCTCAGACCAAACCCTGAAAACAGCTTTAGACAAGTGCATAAAAATACCTGGACAGGTGTTCCCACACACCATATAGGCTACAACCAATGGCAAGAGGATTGTACCCAACTACAGTTAAATTATAGGTTACATTTAAAATCTACCTTTTCGAGCCCTGCCCCAGTTGAAAAATGTTGTCATCTGCAAACTATGGATACATTACATTTCACACTGTGGTTAACTTGTGGTTAGGGTTAGGCATAAAAAAACATTAGTTATGGTTAGAAAAACATCATGTTTAGGCATAAAAGACCATCAATGTCTCAGTTTTTTTTTTTTTAAAAAGGCTTTTTGAAGCACTATGCTAGCAGGAAATGATGCAATGTCTTGGTAAGAGCCAATGGTTTTCGAGGCACTACCCCCCTATCGCTGGAAAAAAAGACATGCTTGATAGCCAAAAAGCTGCCAGAAGAAGCAATAACTTGCTGAATAAATAAATTAATTAATTAATTGAAAAAAAAACAGTATTGTTGTGTGTTGGTCTCACTTTGGTAACCTGGTCTCACTCTGAAGTTGTTGAAATCCGGCGTTTAGGCAGTGACTTGCGGTGTCAGACACTTACAAAAAGAGCTGTCCTTTAACGTCGACATGATATGCGACCAGCCACCGTTTTAGTTTAACAGCACTCAGGGGGACAAGAACATAAGTTAAGGCAGCGGAAGTCTGACTAGGATGGGTGGTAGGGGTTGTGGATGGTTCCAACAAACACCAACTTTCAACCAGGAGAGCAGTGTTCGTGTCCCGTAAAATTATAAAGCCAAACCCTGTTCTTTTTTTCCTGAACCCAACCACATGCGTTAGTTGGTGAAGGAAAAAAATATCAATTTGCAGTGTTGTACCAACATAGTGTGTTTATTTTAAAAGAGACTGTATGTGAATGATAAATTTCCTGTGAAAACAGAGGTGTACTTTGAAAAAAGCGTGTCAACAACCAACGCACCCAGGGTACCTTTTATGTCATATCTGGACGTGAAAAGTCAGTGACCAAACGTCGGAGTGAGAATGTGTTGACTGACACCTCCAGATGACAAAGTCAGGTCATATGTAACTTTAGAAATGTTGATATGAAATTTATGAAATGTACAAATATAACATATTCATGGTTTGCAGAATCATAAAAGTCCATATTTTCTTTTGGCAACTGGGTTGTAGAACCACTTGGAGCATTGCAATCTGCTTATAATGATTGTCATTTCAGCTAAAATAATTGCCAGTGGTAAACTTTAACTGAGAAACTTGCTTTTATTTACATCTGTGTAAAATCAGATGATGTTAGTACAGGTGTAATGTGCTCCCTTTTGCCTGTGAAATGCCCATTAAATGGTCAATTGGCTTAATTTTGGGACATGCAATGCAGGATTTATGAAACCAGAATTAGAACATTAGTAAGCGTACTGTAAAAACAAGATCATGATTTATTCTGGTGTCACTGTTTTGAATATGTAAACAACACTTGTATATTAAGATTAACAGTATGACTCAGTTGTGCTGGTTGGTAATTGCTACTAGAGGAAGATACCGTGTATCGTAACCTGGCTAACTCACTTATCCTGTTTGTGAAACAGCCTCCTGGTCAGGTATTCATTAAGCTCCTCACAGCAGGAGAGACAAGAGACAGAGCTGAAGCAGTTCTTCCTTCCCTATCTTAATGACCAAGATGGTCGAGGGGACTCTGATCAGTGTGCTGCACTGACAGCTTTGATTGATTCAGGTCATGAGAGGCTGATTACGTCAGCGCTCCCTTTGTCCTCAGATAATCTTGTCAGAGAACTTGTTCAAGTTTTACTTGTTACTGCTTTTAAAATCTTTACTTTACCAAAGACATTCCTTCCTGTTTTTTAGGGAAACATTTTCCTCCGAACAGTGGATCTGTCATTTAATGGCTTTGGTAAAGAAGGAGCCGTTGCTTTGGGGCAGGCTCTGAAAGAGAATGCTGTTTTGGAGGAGTTGAATGTAAGGTATGAGCCTTTATCTGGTAGTGAGATTACTTTACTGTACCTGGGTTAAACAGGGCAGAGGTTGCACGCTTTGTTTACGTCATTTTTAATAAATCAAATAGGAGCAAATAACATGTTTTGCTTTGTGTGTTAAGTGTGAGGCTAATCTAACACAAAATATCCTTATGAGACTCCAGGTGAGGTCAGTTTGCTCTCCCATATCTTTACTAATAAATCTTTAGTTGTGGTTACCTCTGAAACCTCTTAAAATGAGACCATAATTTATTCTCTTCTGCCTCTCTTTTAACCACTCAAGCAAAACAAACCTTGCCTCACAAATTTCCAGACATTTGTCTACATGGATGAATAATGCCATTTAAAAAATAACACTTTATGATTGCTTCCCTCACACTCCAACACAATTTTTTTTGTTCTCTCCATTTGTTTCTCGCCACAGCAACAACCGAATACCCCCTGAAGGAGCTCTCCGCCTTGCCATGGGCCTCAAAGTAAACAAGACAATCAAATCCCTGAACGTAAGCTGTTGAAAGATTGGTTCTAGCTTGGAAGTCAATGGGGGGCATCAGTGGGTAAAATGGGATAAATAAACGGATCACTGTACTTTGTTTTAATGTCAGCGCCCAAGCAGAGTTCTCAGGGTGTTATCTTAACTGTCTGAAACAAGTTAGTGATCGAAAAAAAAGTTATGGTGAGGACTTAAAATTGAGTTACAGCCTGAGCATTTAATATTGATTAGCCTACATGTGCACTCCTGAGTTGGAAATAGAGTTTGGATGAAATAAACAAGTCTGAAAACTTAAGATGAACAGCTAAATTTAGGAAAAGTTTCAAAGTTTAAAGACACAATTAAACTTGCATCTTTAATAATGGCAGCTAATTATCAAAAATGCTGTCACCTCTTTTTCTTCCCCATCTAGTCCACTTCTATCTGTCTGGTTTATTTGATATGGCCAGTACACATTAAATCAGTGGTTCACAGCTGGTCCGGCGACAGGGTCCAGATTTCTCCTTCATCATTAGTTCAAGGTCCACACAGTTTAATTTATTCAGCGTCATACTTGTGGTCTTTGTTAAGTAGCTGTGTGTTAAGGTGGATTTATAGTTGTGCCTCAGCTCTATGCAAAGCCTACGTGTGTGGCCTACACCGTTGTGAGCATTTTTATTTGTGCGGTGGTGTGTTTGTGTCACTCTGCAGTTACATCTCCAAAGCACTAATCAGCAGTAGGGTCACTACATTCTGTGAAGTGCTGCAAAGTTGAGTTGATTCAAAACACACATTAAACACACATTAAACATGGTTTAATAGCGACAATTTCCAACACAAGTATACAAATTGGCTTCAATGTAACTCGCAGCATTCACAGACAAAGCATTCATCTTTATCTTTTTCCCCACAAATACAACATGCTAATGTTATTAGCACAAGCCTATGGCATTTTACCTTGTATAAATTAGCCTAGCGGCTAGCAAAGTTTTCCTCTACTCATATGAAGCCAGGGACAACAGCAACATTTAACAAAGGCAATGTTACAAAGAGTAGATCAGTGTCATTCTCATGTAAATATACATATAATGCTAGCAGCCTTTTATTTAGCTTAGCATAATGACTTGAAATAAAGAGACAAAGCTAGCCTGGCTTAGTTCAACAGTTACAAAATCCAGTGACTAGCACATCTAAAACTCACTAATTAACACCTTATCTTTTGTTTGTAAACTGAACTGTAAAACTGAAATGTGACAAGACTACAGAATGAATCACATTGGTCTACTTCCAGGGAGAAAACCCCCAAATCATGTGTATGAAATCAAACAGCGCTGAGTAAACCCTGCCTCAACTGGTTAGTTTTTAGCCACCTAAAAAAGGAAGATTAATATCAGTTTAAGTGTACGCTATATTTAGAATATTTTCACTGCTTTACCTTGCCATTCGACAGCCTTTTCTGACCGGAAACTGAAGCGGTTATCTCAAAGCCACCAGACTCCACTGACAAAAACTGTAATTTTACTTCACAGAACACAGGAGTTGCTGGTCTACCGCTGCCTCGTTTGGTTAGTGTGTAGAGTACCAAATCTAGCATTCAAGCTGTAATTGATTTTTTTGCTGAGTCTTTTTAGGTGGGAAAAATGTATTTTGCTGCAGCCCCCATCTGAAGCAATGCATTGCTTAGCTTCTGTGCCGGTGGATTTAGTTTATCAAAGATGCTAGCAATGCAACACAGTATATTAAATAAGCACAGCAAAGAGTCAGATAGGTTGGACCACTATGTTTACCTATATATCTTTAAACGTTACAGTCATGGCTGAAAATGACATCAGAAATAAAAGAGTTTGCTTATTTCACATATCTCTGCAACTAAAATCAATTGCCAGTTGTCTACTTGGTAGTGATTGTTGTTCCTAGCACTAGTTGAGGGGCAACAAGTAAAGTATCCAGAGAGTTACTGGTCCCAGTAACTCTCAATATTGGGAGGGTCACATATGAAATGATGGGATCTGGGGTCCTCCGCCAGAATATTTTGAGCATCAAATACTTATTTCCTGCATTCTGGTGAATTTGTATGCACCAATTTAATGTGTAAATGTCTTTAATTTTGTCTGAATAAAAGTCTTCTTCTACTTTTATGTTTTTACAAATATGACAAATACACATGTTCTAAATATTGAGGGGGGCTTGTCCTCTCCTTTATATATATATTTTACATTAAAGAAAGGAGATACGTGTTACTTGTGAGCGTCAGAGGTGGTGTTAGGCAGAGTTTGTCACCATTTTGAAGCTGCTTCAGTCCCAGGCTAGCTGTTTCCTCTGTTTCCTGTCTTTGTGATAAACTTATTTTGAGATGACGGAAGAGGTGGAAATCAATTTTAAAACACCATAATAGCCTTAACAAGTTACCACATCCTAACTGCAGTAAAGACCCCCTTCTGTGGCGTTATTGCCGTGTTCTTACATCCCTAATGTTTTTCTTTGGCCAGATGGGTAGGAACCCCATTCAGACAGCTGGGTGCTACGGGATCCTCAAGTCTGTACAGGAAAACCCAGATTCAGCCGTGGAGGCATTAGACTTCTCGGTAAGTCAAACATATTCCACCTCTATGAGACTTTGAGTGAATCTTCTCCTATTCAAACTTATTCAGCAGCTTTTCTGTATCACTCTCTCTAGGACATCACAGTGAACCAGGATTTTGAAGATCTGTATACGGCAGTGAAAGAAATATTCCCTGCGCTTACAGTAAATCACGGGGGCAGAATTGGCACATTCAGAAAAGCAAAAGCTTGAAAAGTGTTACTGTAATTGCTGTACTTTTATGCCAGCAAAGATGGAAGGAGTCTTGTCAAAGCCCTGTGGACGTTTTCATCGGTAGATGGAGCAGAGGATGGATACATGGAAGGATATCATTTTAAAAAGATGTCACTTTTTAAAAATGAGCCACGAGAGCATGTTCCGCTGAATGAAATGTATTTATATCAAATAAAACTTGTTAAATACGCAATCAATTTAAAATAAAGATTATTCAGAGAGAGTTTGTTCATTTTACCAAATGAAACAGTACGTACACTGCATGCGTGCCTGCTTGAAATATAGTGTTGTTAAAGTCATTGAACACAGGCATACAATACAGGTATTGAGCATGACTCTTTTTAGGTATGATCTGATTTGATGTTATATAATGTCAGTGGGTAGAATGATGGAGAGGATCAGAGAGCACCGCATTGTGTATGAAAAGAAGCGAAAGTGGGTTGCACAAAAAGGATTTAAGTACTGCATGACTAGTCTAATAGAGAAACCAGCTTTGAAAGAATGATCCAGTGTTAGATAAGAGACCTGTTTACTGCAGCAGGACAACTCAAACACTGTTAGATACAGTAAGCTGTCATTTAGTGTATCATACACCGCCAAAAAAAGATCTCTAACTCAGTCATCTCATTTAATACTTTAAAAAAAACACCTGAAGTGTGGAGTGATCTCACTCCAATGTGTTTGTTTAAAATCTTGCATCGCATGACTGAGTTAGGTCTATTTATAATCTTTAAATGCAGGGATGGAAGCTGAGCATTTAAGTACAGTGTTATGGTACTTAATGTACTTTACTTGAGCTTTATATTTTATGCAACCACACGGCTCCAGGGAAGGATTTTCAAAGGAAAATATTGTATTTTTTGGTCCACTACCTTTATCTGATGACTGCAGCTCCTTTACAGAGAAAGAGTTTAAGATTTTTAATTTCACTTTTTAATTAGCAGCAAATGGAACAGCTTCAGAAGTAGAGCTACAGCAATTCAAATAATGTATTATTAGTAATTTAACATTTAATAGAACATATCTGTAAAATATCAGCTACAGTAATATTCACACAGATATCCAAAGCATGAAGAAGCACAAGGTGAAGTCATGTAATGTGGGACATTAGGTAAAATGGGACAAGTAAAGTTTACATCTTGGGCTCTTTATGTTAGCAAATACACAAATGTCCTTTACATGAAACAATCATTTTGATTGGTCAAAAACTCACTGGTCCCTTGCCCAATAAACCATGTGACATGCTGATTTTCTCTTTCTGGTAACAAGAGTAAACTGCGAACACATTCTCACTCCAGCCTCGTCACATATCAGCATTTGGTCATGGACTTTTCACGTCTAGATACGACGTGAAAGGTACCCTGGGTGTGTTGGCATGAAATTCCTGCCTCAGAGGAGGCAGTGTTAAAGGGGCTAATATGGCACAAAGGAAGCAGGGAGCAGAAGAACAGAGAACACATGCTAAAAATTTGGACAATAATAGTTAGGTTACATTCATCCGTTCATTCATTTTCCATAACCGCTTTTCCTGTCAGGGGTCACGGTGGGCTGAAGCCTATCCCAGCTGACACTGGGTGAGAGGCAGGGTACACCCTAATCTATACAAAAATTATATATACATTTGTATGCATCTATAACTAGGTATACAGCAGTAATATGTGTAACAAAAACAAATGTACATTTGTACTATTAAGTATTATAATTACACAAAATTGGTTTCACTTGATATTACCTGACACGCTTAGGCCTCCCAAGTCAATATGTGGAACATCTGATACTTTGGTTTTGTACCCCTACGAGCACCTTTGGGGGCACCCCACCTATAAAGGTGTGCCTCCTGCCTTATGTCTTCCCTTTTGCTGTTGTAGTCCATGGGAGAGGGACTCAGGTTATATGGTCTGTGGTCATAATTGATGGAGGATTTTGTTTTGACCTCTTGCTGTCGGAGTTTTCAGGAATGAAAGATATCCATGGTCTGGGCCTCTTCATACCAACACAACGCAGACAACACTAGAGTCCACCTGTTACATAAGTTACATAAGTACACACATATCAATACATCTATATAAATGTATAAATATATAGATATAGATAGATAGATAGATAGATAGATAGATAGATAGATAGATAGATAGATAGATAGATAAGGTGAAACTTTATTGATCTGACACTGGGGGAATTCTCATGTTATAGCAACTCAAACAGCACAGATAGAAAAGCAAGTTGAATATATATATAGATATGGATTTATAGATATAAACAGATTAAGATTAACTTTATTTTCCCACAAAGTGGGACATTTTTAGGCTCTACACCCATACTGCAGCCATAAAAATACAATACACAACATAGTACATCAAAAATAAAAAAAAATTAAAAATCAACATTATATACCAAAAGTAAAAAATAACAAAAATAAACAGTCTAATGAGTTAAAAAATGTAATTAAATAAATAATTTCAATGAAATAAATTATGTGAAATAATTATAAAAAAAAATCATTCTTATGAAATAAATTAAAACCCACTTTTGGTTTTAGTAAAAAAAAAAAAAAAACATTTAACAGTGTTTTAAATGTAGTTTATTATCATTGAGAGACGTCACTCAACTCATCAGGTCTGATCGATGTGCGTATCGATCAGGTGCGTGCTACGTCACAGAGTCACGTGTTTTTAAATCTCCGGCGGGCTAACAGCTTAGCAGGTTTAACAGGGTTAACGTCAGTCACAACACCACAGATACGGAGGTAAACATTAACCAGACCGGTGTGTTTACGTGCACACACAAGTTTTTACTTTACAGGGGAACATGGCGACGACTACTTCAGTGTGGTCTAAAGGACAGATGTTCTACAGGTATTCTGTGAACCTGCATCAAACCACCAGGTAAAGACGGTTTTGGATGTGTTGTTAGCTTAGCATTAATTACAAGGCCCGTGTCACGGTATGTGTTAACCCGGAAGTTTCTTTGAGTAACGAGTTTATAATATTTGTGTTAGTCTGCTGTCTAAATTTAACGCTCACACTAAAACATAATTAAACAGACTTATTTTTAAAACAACTTTCGTTAGCTTTTTAACATTAAAGCAAACTTTAACCGCTTCGTCACCATGGTTTTATTTTTAGCTAGCTCTCCATATGTCACTGTAGCATGTATTAGTCTTCACTCAAGCGTAGCAAATTATATTGCAAAATAATAAGGTGATTTAATGTGTGCGTTTATGACATTAGGCTCAGTTAATAACCTTTATGTAAGATGTCAGGGTCAATATGAACGAAACAACCAGGCAGGTTTCCAAAGCAGCTGTAATCATTTGCTGGACCTCTGAACTTTGTCCTGTGCAGCCACACAGACACACTACATGTTGTTAACAGCTCATCTGTGTCTCCACGCTGTGTGCATTTACTCTGTCCTGGCTGTATTAAAAAACAGTTTTCTTGCTTGAATACTATTTTGTTATTTTGAGAGGGAGCCACGGGGAATTCATTTCTAATTATAGCTCCCAATTAAAGCCATTGGCCCTTATAAAAGAGACTGACCTTGAAAGTTTGTGGATTTTAGAATAACAAATAAAGCCTTAGCCAGTGTTTGTGAATTAACAGATGGCCTTGAAAGTGCCTCATATAAGTAAACATTTTGCACAGTATAGCTCTCTAATCCACAGAAGGGCATATACAAACTATTCTCCATGGGCTGTTCATGTTTCAATACTTACACACCCTGTGAAAAATACTGCAGCTGAGGTTAATGTTGACATTGAAGCAGCTTTATAAATACGAGTTTACAAAAAGCTGTGAAAGCCATTAAAATGTCCTTGAAATTGTCCAGCTGAGTGTCAGAGCTCTGTTTAACACTACATGTAATTCTGTACATGCAGCTATATGTAACTTATTGAAAGGTCCAGTGTGTGAGGCTTAGGGGATCTGAGTTAGAAATCCCTCAGTCTTCGTTATTCATTCATTCATTTTCCGTAACCGCTTATCCTATTAGGGGTCATGAGGGGGCTGGAGCCTATCCCAGCTGACACTGGGTGAGAGGTGGGGTGCACCCTGGACTTGCCAGACTCACAGGGCTGTCACGTATAGAGACAGACAACCATTCACACTCACATTCACACCTACAGCTAATTTAGAGTTACCACTTAACCTAGCTTGCATGTTTTTGAACTGTGAGAGGAAGCTGGAGAAAACCCACGCTGACAAAGGGAGAACATGCAAGCTCCACACAGAAGGGCTCCCCCACCCTGGGGTTTGAAATCCCCACCCCGGTGCTGGTAGCATAGTAGTGCAGTGGTCAGCATTGTTGCCTCACAGCTAGAGGGTCTTCATTGTTTGGGAGGTTTTTACCAGTAGCTGAATTATCAGCAGAGGTCCCCTCCTCTCTAAATCCAATGGACTACGTGATTAAAACTGGTAGAAGCACTGCATAAAGCAGTTTCACATTACAAATCAGTGTTTCTCCGACGTTGCAGACGGCCCACTTGCCCAGCATCTGCACATGTGTACTCATCTATTTTCTCCCATGACTTAATGTGTGCTCACCTTACTCCTGATCCAGATGGTCAGGAGATTTTTATGTGAGCCAGATTGTTTGCAGAGGTCTCATTCTCTCCAAAACAAACAGACCAAGTGATTTAAACAGTTAAAAACTCTGACTAAAGCAGTTTCACATTACAAATCAATGTTTTCCTGACGTTGTTTGGCATGTCAGACGCGGGCCGCTAACCTAGTACCTGCTAATCTGTGCTGACCTTCTTTCTTTGATAACTTAAGTTCCTGACAATCAGGAGTTTTATACCTGGAGCTGAGTAATCCACAGAGGTCTCTTCCTTTCCAAAACAAATAGACAGGGTGATTTAAACTGTCAAAAACACGGAATAAAGTGGCCTCACTTTAAAAAATTGGTGTTTTAACCACTGAGGCTAACGGCCCCATCTAGAGCCAGTGTTTGGTCTTCCGTTCTGGGCTTCTGTAGAAACATGGCAGTGCAACTCAGCAATCTCCATAGACAAGGCCCCACTCCCTTTTTAGATGTAAGCAGCTTGTGCAGAGGTAAAGAAGACTCAACAATTCCTCAAGAAAACACACTTATTAAATTATATTCCATTTCTGCCAGTATATCCCCCTAAACCCCACACACTGGACCTTTAAATACCAGTAATATTTTTGGCATGTATTTCGTGATTAGCACTTGGAACAGTTCCTGTTTGCTTTAATGCCACTGCTTCCCATTTCACTTTCTATGTGACAGTTCCTTAAAGTATAGCCTGGAGATGCAACAGATTCAAGTCTTCTCTTCTCTCTGACTTTGAGAGACAGTTATTCATGTTCAAATGCTGATTTGAGTTTCTTAGATTGTAGCAATAGTTCTTAAAGTGAGTGATATTCCCCCTTTAATCCACTCCAGAGTGGGTGAAAAGAAGTTTTAATGCTGAAGACACGAGCCATGGCATTCAGCCCACTCACTCATACAGTATGCATGTCTTTCATATCAAAGGATATTAGCATGACTATCTTTTAGCCCATATGTCACGCATATCTCCACGCTCCTTTTAAGTTTTTCTTTTTAATATCGACAACTTCTCTGTTTTATGTTGTCGCTTTGAGCCTTTGTGAAACTTTCTTTCATCTTGTTTCTGTGTAGGAGGTTTTCAGAGAGCGGCGACAAAGGCTGGTTCCGTTCCTTATTTGTGCACAAAGTCGATGCCAGGAAAGATGCCCACTCCAACCTGCTGTCAAAGAAAGAGACCAGCAACCTGTATAAAATTCAATGTAGGCATAACGTCTTTTACTTACCTACAACTGAGGGTTTGTCTTCTTTAAGCACGGGGTTGCAGACAGCCAAACACAAGAGAATGTGATACAGTTACATCATATTATAATGAAATGGATTCTGTTTAGAGTCTCAAAGGTCCATCATCTATTTGTCTCTGCAGAAATTGGCTAAATAAATAATCTTAATTAAATTCAATCCAGCACTGGCTGCAGTGACCTCAGAGAAAACTGGAAGTAGCATGAGACGCAAGCACAGGACTGCACTGTTGTTTGTTGTCATACATGTGGGACGCACAGGCAGCAACAAGTTATTATATAATCCTATGATGTATCAAGTCTGTAAAGTTCTGAAGGCAACATCAAAACAATTTGTCTGGTTTTCTTTTGAATCCGTGGTGATAACTGTGTCTGTCTCTTGTAGAGAAATCTATCATTCTCCCCGGGCTTTGATCTTTTTTGTGGCGTACATCACACCATGTAGGGATTTCAATTTGAACACTCTATCAGCCGTAGCCTATAACCTATTGAAAGCGAATCAGTTTTGTATATAGAAGTCTTCGCTGAATCGGACTGTGAAATTACTTTGTTGAAAAATTTGATGGTTGCTTGTATTTTAAAAAAAACACCCATTTCTGATAAGCCCTTCTCTCTCTTTTCTTTATTTTTCAGTTCACAACATCAAACCAGAGTGCCTGGAAGCATACAACAGTCTAGAGTGAGTGTGTTCACTGCTTTAAAGGGACAGTTCACCCCAAAATGTAAGAAACGTAAAGATGTCTGCCCTCTCTGGAATACAGTGGAACTAGATGGCACTCGGCTTGCAGTGCTCAAAGCGCCAACAAAAATATAATTTGAAAAACTCAACAGCAATGTCTCTTTCCAGAATTCAAGACCTGATTACTCAGCATAATCTACAGACCCTGTTGTCAGCAGTTTCATGCAGGAACTATCTTTTTGTACCAAATTACAACTGCCAACCACATCACCACACAGAAGGAAGTGTGGCTCTAGTCACGAACGAGAAGCTTGTGTTTGTGACAGCGCGGAATGTAAATAGTAATGAAGTCCTCCTTTGAGCTGCTGAGTTGTTACGTCAGCTAGCTCAGTGGTGCTACATCAGCTAGCTGTAGATAATAATGATATAATAATAATAATAATAATAATAATAATAATAATAATAATAATAACATTTATTTGTACAGCACCTATTTCAACAAGGTAACAAAGTGCTTCACAAAGTGCATAAAAATAAGACAACAAAACAATACAAAAGAAATAAAACACAAAAGTACAAATCAGGCATTAAAAGGGAAAGCTTTCTAATAAAAATATTTTTTAAGCAATGCTTTAAAAAACAGGTCATGTGCTAGCCAGCCTCATCTCCTCAGGCAGAGAATTCCAGAGCCTTGATGGCAAAAGCCTGGTCTCCTTTAGTTACCAGCCTTGATCTAGGAACGACTAATGAGACTTGGCTTGAGGCTCTCAGGTCAGGACTTGGAGCACAGGTAGTCAAAAGCTCAGCTATAGAGCTCGGCGCTTAACCATGTTGTGCTTTAAAAGTTTTTAAAGGAATCTTAATACAAAAGCATAAATCAGCTTTTCTAGGTCAGGAAAAGACACAACAGATTTGATTTTGATAATATTTCTTAGGTGGAAGTAGCAGGATTTGATGAGATTATTGACATGTAGTGCAAAGTTCAACTGAGAATCAAAAGTGATGCGTGCTTCCCTCTGCATAGTGATACAGTTGGTGGGTGCAGTTCAGTAGAAACAAAATAGTTCCTACATTAAACTGCTCACAACAAGGTCTGTAGATTATGTGGAGTAATCTGGTCATGATTTCTGCGAAGAGACATTGCTGTTGAGTTTGTCAGATGTTTTTTTTGGCACTCTGAGCACCACAAGCCGAGTGCCTTCTAGTTTTATTACATTCCAGAGAAGGCAGGCATCTCTATGGCCGATATCTCCAACACTCAACAACAATCAAAACAATTCAGACTGATAAATAGCACTACAAGTAAGAGAAAGGCGATGTCATTTTGATTTTGGGGTGAACTGCTCCTTTAAAACCTCCCCTGCATAAACTCCGCCATTCAAGTTAATTCCATTGCTCGGCTTATTGGGTTTATGTCAATAGTACATTTAAAAAAAATGTATATGTCGTTACAGTCTGGTAGATAAATTAGGTAAGTTATGCCTTGAGTCAAGGAGCTGCTAATTAGATTTTTGTTGATGATACAATTTGAGTTTCCCACATTCACACAGTGGAGTTTATGACATCGTATTATTGCAGAATCATAAGAGTAATGTAGTGTTAAATTGAACTAATGTCTTTGATGTAACAGCAAGCTGAATAACTGTGGACTTTATGCTCTCTGAGTGCCCTCTAGTTGGTCATTGTAATGAAGTGACACTATATTATAAGTTTTGGCAAACATACACAGTCTTGTATTCTTTTTATGCTGCCCTCAGGGCTGAGGTGCAAAACAGGCTCCATCGGGACGAGGACTACCCGTGTGAGGTGGTTGGAAGCTGGAATACCTGGTACGGAGAGCAGGACCAAGCTGGTAAGCAACAAGTGGAACTGTAGACAGAAAACACGATTAAATAAAGATAAAGAGTCTCACCTCTTGTCGATCACAGTCACTGTTTGGGCTGAGGACTGGATTCATTTTTCTGTCACAAGGCCTCATGAACAACACTGTTTAATATAGTGGCTGCAGTTAGGCTTTAAATTGTTTGGCAGAGCATCACAGAAAAATGTACAGACACCACCAGATGACTCACCTCCAACAACTCTCCTTCTTCATACAATCATTTAGTCTGTATTCTATATTTAATAAGAGCATTCAGTGGCAGAGAGAAGTGATCACACGGTGATGGAGGTACTGTCTCTGTTGTTTGTGTGGGTGGCCTCAGTCCTCACACAGTGCTACAGTGACATCTGCTGCTCTGTTTCTTGCAGTGCATCTATGGCGATACAGAGGAGGCTACCCAGCTTTGACCGAATGCCTGACGAAGCTGAACAATAACAAGGTTGACTGTGAACTGTTTCCTAATCTTTGAGTTTGTTGCACAGAAAAGAAAATTCAAGGAAACGCTCATGTTTAAAGTGCAGCTTACACTGATTTGAGCTTCATCCCAACTTTGCAAAATTTAGCTCACAACTAAGCAGTAGTAAAAAAGTAAAATCTTTGTTTAATCCTGCTTTTCATCGAAGACGTTTTTGTCTCTCTTCAGGAGTATTTAGAGTTTCGGAAAGAGAGGGCGAAAATGTTGGTGTCAAGACGAAATCAGCTCCTCCTGGAGTTCAGTTTCTGGAATGAACCCTTGCCCAGACCAGGACCCAACATATATGAAATGCGCACCTATTACCTCAAGGTATCCACATATATTACACACATCAAAAGTGCTTCACCTGCATGTATTTGATTATTACTTTGTATATTTAATTTGAAGTCTAAGAGACCACAGTTTACACAGTCAGTCAGTCAGTTCTCTCAGTTGTGTGATATTGTGCACTTTAATTAATATAAAATCCAAATGAATTGCCTTACATATTAAGACTACAAAGTGAAGCACAGTTGACATCCAAATTTGTCAAGATCTAGATTTATTCATAAATTACATTTGTATGAGTGACATAATCAAACCGATCACATTTTTTGTAATACAGCCATGTCATAATTATTAAATCTACATTTAATACAACTGTTTTTAAATCACTTACCAGTAGGCCAAACACTTTTGCAAAACAAAGTGAAGCTTCACATGTATACTATTACACTTTCTTTGACTGTTTACGAAGGTTTGTTTGATCTGTTAAACAATGTAAATGATGCAGAACAACCTCCGCCCCACCCAGCTTGGTCTTGGCACGGTGCTGGAAACATCAATAAGTCCCGACTGGTAGGAAAAGATTCCTGCACGCTTACAAGGGACGCCTGGCCAAGACAGCAGCATTCAAGAAGCTACAGCCAAACAACCACACAACAAAAAACCACAAAAGATACACAGAAACATGTAGAAATATTAGAGCACCCACACGCAATGGCAACACCCAAAAAACTCATTCATCCATGTGCTTATGAGAGCTTTAAAACAAGGCAAAGTTTCAGCTCTTTGTGAAGGTTATTCCAAGTGAGAGGAGCAGAGCAAGTACAGGCTTTCTTTCCCAGCTCAGTCCGAGCACTCAGACTGTAGCTACAGTCAGATCTCTGTTCAATCGACGTTCAAATGTACGAAGAGAGTTTACCCAGTGTGGCTTTATAAATGAACAAATACCAGTGACTGAGCCTACTGAAGGTCAAAGATGGCCGACCAGCCCTGGCATGAAGCCTACAGTGATGAGTGAGGGCTTTACAATTTGACATGCAGTATCTGACATGTGCAAACAATGTGCAGATGCACACATGTACAACAAATCACCGTAATCCAGAACCGGTGGAACTGTAGCAGCAACCAGTCTTTCTCTGGCCTCAAAAAGCTGAAGCTGAAGTTTTTATTTCAGAAACAAGTCCTGTTGCTCCTTTAAGAAGATTATCAACCTGAGGTTTAAAAGACAGGGAGTCATCAAGCCAAATACCTACATATTTGTAACAAGTGACAACCTCTAACTTCTTCATCAGGCGTGTTCACATGCTTCTTCTTAGCATTTGAGAATGAATCACCTTAGTTTTTATCAGCATTTAAAACCAGCTTTAGTTGTGAAATCTGAACCTGGATAACATTAAAGATGTATGCAGTGTTTCACTTTGTTGTTGAGCTGTCAATCTGTCAGACCTTCTTTAGAGAATACATAAGGCAACAATGGACAGGCTGGTAAAAGTAACCAGTAGGCTCGCTTGAGATGAGCCAGACCTGCGCAGATTCGATCACCGGCGATCGCTGCACAATGCATGCCGGTTAGTTTTGTGTCTGACTTCATTCCGAGTTGCTCTGACGTCATACAAAAGTGGACAGCAATAATATGAGCGAGGCGGCCTCAGTTTTTAGAGCCAGGCGCTGCAGTTGCTCTCCACCGACTGCAAGACTCCGGGCATGATGGGAAACGCCTGGCACTCACCTGATCTAACAACTCACAAAGATGATGTTTCATATAAACTCTTAATTTTTGTTGAATTTCAGAGATTAAGGTGTCATTTGTCTGATTTAAAGGTTTATTTTGTTAAAAGAAAACATGTGTGACTGATGGTGAAGTTTATTGGTCATTGGACTGTTTCAGTTATTGAGTATGTACCATCACAGAGACTTGTGGTTAGTGGTTGTGTTTTTTTTCCTCTGAAAATATTAACCCTATGGTCAGACACAATTTATTTACCCTGTGTAGTTGAGGCGACAGGTCTGCTCTGCAGCAGCAAACTGATATGATGCTGATTGACATGAGAATTCATGAAAATGGAGGTTGAACCCTTAACATAAATCACAAATCAATCTATTGTAATTAAAGCAACTGGAGACTGAGATCAAACTTACTCATGAGTCTGACAATATTTTATAAATCAACATCATATCAGGCAGGATGTGAGTGTTTCTGTGACTTCCTGTACAGACTGAAGGTTGCTGGAAACTGGGGGGAAACTGTCTGACTTAACCGCTGCTTTTTGTCACCTGCTGCCTCCTGCTGCAGCCGTCTGCTCTCGTCCACTTCCGAGGCGAGGCGCAGTTTTTCCCGAACGAGCCTAATCTCAGTCTTATCGCTGGCAGTATGCAACACACCTGTGCACAACCTTCGTGGTAGAAGCTCCACCTGCTGGGGGTTGTAGTTTTTTAAGTACTTAATGGCAAATTATGAGGCTTTTAAATGCAATTAAATGTCTTGCAGGTTAATGAAGTTGAGCAGTTGCTCAGGGCTGTCATGAAGAAATAGGAGCCACCTTTTTCTTTAATATTCCTGCTCCTTTTCATTCAGCCTGTGGCTTTAACACTCAATACATGTCAGTGTTATAGTATCACTTTAACACAGTTTTGTTATGTGGTTGAAAACACATCCCTGGCATTTAACTAATTTTCAAAATGTTTCATATTTGCATAGTTCTGGTCTGCCTGTCGTCTTGAAGGAGTAGCGCCATTCTCCTCTTATCTCGTTTTATCCACAAGACATATTTTAGCTCTTAGATCAGCTGCTGACGGGTCGGTTTTGTCTGCATCGTTTTTGGTAAACAAGACACTCAGTGCGCATTAATGCCGAGAGGTTGGCTATTGTGTCTGGTGCAATCATAATATTTTCACATCTCGCCCAGTCTAATATTTTTCCCCTCCAAAGGCTGCCTGTGAGATGTACACTCACTTATTCACAGTTGACTCATTGTGTTGAGGAGTGAGCTGTCCACAAATGGAGAGGTGTAGCTGATAAAGTGGTTCTGAACATACTGTAGTTATGATAAAATCTGTGTGCAACCTACACTGAAGTTCCTCCTGCATGTGGGCTCATGTGTCACACAGAAGTGGCCGGTCTGTGTAAAATAAATAAGTGGTGATTTTGCTGTTAAACTGGCGTGACCATGCTAGATCATATCAAAATGTGTGATTACACTGTGTGTGTACATTTAAAAGACCTGTCCTGTCCTTTCTTAAGTTGTGTTGCAGTGTGATTTAATTTAATGTCATGTTTCAGTTGTTCTGTGTTAATATTTTACCTCCTCTCATGTGTTTCAGCCAGGAACTATGATTGAATGGGGAAACCACTGGTAAGCTTACCAAGCTCACTTTGCTAAAAATGTAATTGGTGTCAGTTGCCTCAATCTTTCCAGTGTAAGCATCTAGTATCACAGGTTTTCAGGTCATCATTATACAACTGAAAATAACATGTCTTACAACAGGGCGAGGGCAATCAAATACAGACAGGAAAACAACGAAGCAGTAGGCGGGTTCTTCTCACAGATCGGCGACCTATATGTTGTTCATCATCTGTGGGGTGAGTATGAAATGTGTGCTCATGACCTCAGAGATGTTGTAATGGGTGTTTGGGAAGTAGACAAGTTTTAATATCTCTCTCAAAGGAAATGGTAGTTAAACAAGCTCTGAATCTGTACAGGCAGGTGGAGTTAAAGCTGGTGGGAAATGATGTTATGTGGTGGCTTGTTAAAAATATGATGTTGTGGGGGTTGATCATTTGAAGAAGATGATAATGCAGTACTCTACACTGTACACACAAAATGCTCTACCTGAGGTTTCTTACAATTTTTCCCTGTTAAAGGAATACTTCACCCCCAAATGACCATTTGTATATCCTTTACTCACCCTGTGTTACGTTGAATTTATGAATAAAACTTGCGGTGAATGAAGAATCCAAAAATGGAGAACGTTCTTGATGAATTGAAGTGAAAGGAGTTCACGTTTAACAACAGCAAAACTGTATCAAAACATCTGTGAACAAACTCTCACACAACTTGTGCAGTATAATACAAGTCTCATTCATCCAGTCGTATGCTCAGCACTTCTCAAACACGTTGCATCTTTGCTAAAACCTTAGTATTTAAAACTGAACTAAAAAGTGAAAGTTATCTCTGATGACAAAAACAGTAAATTTAACTTGTTGAACACAGGAGCTGCTTGAATACCGCTGTCTCAGTCTGTTTGTTGCTAAAGTTTGTTTGCTAAAGTCGTATGCTCAGTACTTCCCAAACAGACAGAGGAGAACATATACTTTATTATTGCCAGAGGGGAAATTCAAATTTTTTTACTGTGTTGTCATATATACATAGCTCCCAAATACACACACATGCACAAACAGGACCTATACATGCATTAAATGGAGAGATGTCAGAGCGAGGGGGCTGCCCATGAATAGGTGCCCTGGGCAGTTGGGGGTTCGGTGCCTTGCTCAAGGGCACCTCGGCAATGCCCAGGAGGCACACTGGCACCTCTCCAGATACCAGTCCACACTCCATATTTGGTCAGGACTGGGATTTGAACAGGCCATCTTCCAGTTCCCAATCCAGCTACTGCCACTCCAGACTGAGCTACTGCCGCCCAACAAGGAACTGAACTGAGAGTAAAACTAATCTATGCTCTCTTCAAAGCCAAACTCCATTAACAAAAACAGTAATTTTACCTCGCTGCACACAGGAGCTGCTGGTCTACCGCTGCCTCAATCAGTTGTTTGTTGTTTGCGTTATTGTGTAACTTTGGTGAATCAGAACTACTCCTTTAGAGCCTGGGTCTTCAACAGGGGGTCCGTGACCCCCGAGGGCTCCTCAGAGTCACTGCAGGGGGGTCGCAAAATGACCTCTAAATAATTTAATTAATTAATTAAAGTTTTAGTAAGTAAAATGTGCCTGAAAATCCACATTAACGTAAATCTAATATATTATTAGCAAAGATAAATCAGCCTATTCATAAAGACCTATTTAGTTAACAGTACACAACATTAATGATAGGTTGACTGTTACCCATGAATCCTTGTGCAGTCATATGAGCTACATAACGCAGCATCACTGTGTGGCACCTGTTTTTCTCTGGTTTTTTTTGACATATTAGCAAATTAGCTGTATTACTGTGTTGAGGTTACAGACATTCTTGTGAGCCTCAGTGGATTGCTTTATAATTTTCTACTAGCCTCTGACACACCGTCCACCTTGGAAACCACTGTTGAAAGTGCAGAGGGGAGGCTAACACACCTAGCCATGCTACAACTGCTGCTGACTTAGCAGCTACAGGCAAAAGTGCAACTCAGTTTTATACAATATAAATAGTAAGGGGTCCCTGCTCTGTCTCTCTTTGAGTTAAGGGGTCCTTAGCCTGAAAAACGTGGAAGACCTCTGCTTTAGAACACATAAGTTACACAATAACACAAACAAACAACAGACTGAGACAGTGGTAAACCAGCACCAGCTGTGTTCAGCGAGTTAAAATGACTGTTTTTGTTAATGGAGTCTGGCTTTGAAGAGAGCATGGATAAGTTTCAATTTCAGATCAATTTAAATGGCAAAAATGCATGTGTTTGGGAAGCACTAGGCATTTGACTGGATAAATAAGACTTCTATGGATTAAGGATTATACTGTGTGAGAGTTCTTTAAAGGATGTTTTGATATAGTATTGCTGTTTGTAGATGTGGACACCTAATTCTTCCAATCATCAAAAATTTTCTCTGTTTTTGGATTCTTAGTTCGTCGTAGAGACATGCGAGGAAAACAAAGCTTTCTTTACAAATTCAACGTTTCCAAACGAGGTTTCTAATTTATATACAAATGGTCATTTGGTGGATGAAGTCATATTTTAAAGGAGTTTTGGGGAAGCTTTACTTTATCTGAATCAACACTGAAGATAGAGGGCGTCACATGCTGTACAGGTCATAAAGCCTCTTGGGGCAAATTTGTGATATAAATAAAAATGACTTCAGCTGACTCACATTGTTAAAACACAAATGTAGAACAACCTGAGAACATTTTGAATAACATGGATAAAGTAGTTTACACTTGGCCAATTATTGTGGTTTAATGACGTGAAACCATGTCAATCTTTAACCTGAATTTCAGCGATGTTGTCATCAAGCCAACACAGTGAATATCTGTTCCATTAGTTGGAGAATAACATAAGATAAATGTGGATGTTGACATGCTACATGAGTGGGAGAGTGGCTGGGTCACATGCATAAGTGATAGCCTCTGACCCATGAAATAAGCATATTAAACATCCCCTCCATAGTGATAACTATGTAAAGCCCAGCCTATTTAGATGTAGATGGGTGAGTTAAATTACAGTGGTTTGAAGGGGATTTGTGTAACTTTGCACAACATGTAAGCTTGTAGTTATTTTGCCTCCTGTGTGGCTCGTCATATTAAAAAAGGGAAGTGTTTGTATGTGTCTTTGTCTCCAGCTGCTGAGGTTTAACCCAAGCTGTTAGATTATTTCTGCCTCCAGCAGCTGAAACTAAACTTGCCTGAAATCAGTTTCTTAAGAATATCAAAGCTAAATGCTTTATAAGGGAGTGGCATAAATTCATTTACTTGTAATATATGATTTGGTTATTTGTGTTTACAGCTTATGGGAGCCTCCAGTCCCGAGAGGAGACCAGGAACTCTGCCTGGCTGAAGGAAGGATGGGATGCAAATGTGTATTATACAGGTAGGAGGGATACACACCAACAGCACATATACTGCCAAGACAAAAACCTTCTCTTTGCCAAAGGTGATGTGTCCCTTATGAGATGATAATTACAGGCTGATATTTGCAGTATATTTATGTATGATTCACAGGAGGGATTGAGATCAAATCAGTAAGAACTGTTGCCTCAAAGTGTCCGAGACAGGACGGCAGATGGGAGCTATGACGTGTGAAAGCAGCGGGCTTTAAAATTCAAACAAGATGGAAAGCACTGGAGATATTTTTGTACTTTACTGCAGCACTAGAGGAAAGAGTAAACATTTCAGACAGATAACTTGTGTATGGAAATGTAAAGTTTACTGGCGTGTAGCTCGCTGAGAGGTGTAATGAGCAACAGATGAAAGTGTAGGGAGAGATCAGTGCAGATCCTCCTCAGCGACTGTGGAGAGCAGAGCCCACAGGTGGATGCTGAGGAAGAGGAGGCATTTTCATTTAATAAGAGCAGTGTTGTAGCGGCAGCAGCGGCTAGAGTGAGCATGTAAGCTCAGGGTTATAAATGAGGTAGTATATTAGGCAGAGGCTTTTTTGGACTGGATAAAATATAAATATATACACCCTTTTTCGACAGTCCTGACCTGACTTGACTTGTTTTGGTTTGGGCCGTCAGCCCAGTGTGGCTGGGATTTACATTTCTATTACAGCAAGGCTACCTTCTTGAAGGTGTGTCTCGTCTTAAGTGATGACGATTAAAAGCAACAGGCTGATCCGTGGTTGAAGAACTCCCGTTATTTTTGCTGCATGTGTTTTTTCCATCACACAGCAGAGCAGGTCCAAGAAGTTTACCTGTTGGTTGTGAGCTGTTTGCAGAGGTGCAGTAATAGCCTTTATTCAAGAGAAGCCGCTAACAAAGTTCCGCTAATTCAGAGATAAACACATTTCATTTCCTATAGACTCTTCACAATAAAAGTCCCCCATTATTTTGTTATGTAAAAACTTAAATTGTAAGGCAGCAAAATAAGGCAATGTCGAGTTTTCGAGCAGCAACTTCACACAACTTCTAATTCAGCTGATAGTGAACATGGAACAGTAAAATAAAGCAGATATCTAAAGTAAAAACGGGACGCAGGAGAGAAACTAAACTCCAAACCACAGAGATTCAGTTAGAAGCTACAAAAGCACTGAGAGACTTTGAAAAACAAATATCTCTGGTCTCCTGCAGACAGAAGTAGAGTCTCGCAACACACGCTTGTTTTAGGGGGAGAAGCGGGGTCGTCGTGGGCTTGGCTGCGGTCGGTGAGATGTCACTGCTGCCTGCTTGAAGGCGGGCGGCCTGGCTTTTGGACCCACTCCAGAGAAGGTCTATCTCTGGCGCAGCTTGGTGTAGCACGGCACGTCTAAAGTGATTTCAATCAGGAGAGACTTGTTTTTATAGTAAAAAGAATATTTATTAATATGTGTGCATAAGTATGAAAATTGTGAAAAGTCTTTGGCGATTAGACCCCATTGAGATGGTAGATTTAAGGAGGTGATGAATCCATGGTCGAATAAGGGAACCCCCTCAGGGTCTAGACGCTGGTGGTGGTAGAGGTGATGAAGATGAGATGAGTTGAAGATGTGCAGAAGATGGAGAGGTGCTGATGATCTTCCTGATTGAACTTACGCTGAGCCTCATAGTGGAAACGCAAATTGGCGGGCTTGGTGGCCATAAGTGACGGTGGAAAAGGCCCAATAGATCCAGTAAATGGTGTTGCTGTGACACACCAGCGGTCTTGTGAGCTTGTTATTATTGATAGCCCAGTAATTTTCTCTGTCACAGCACATTAAGACACATTTATAGCTCGATAGATGTTTGAGCACCATAAAAGTATAATCTGGGATTGTAAAACATGGTTCGTGATGAGATGACAGCATCCTAATGAACACATTGCTTCATTAACTCAGTACACATGCTGCCCTGTGACAGTGTGAAATAATGAAGATATCCTGCTTCAGTCTGAATCATTTCATACCGGCACAAAGCTGCAACTTGAGAAGTTATACTTATTTTTGTTATTAATTCCAGTAAGTAACTCTTTAACATGTTTGTCTCTGTCTGTCCTCAGTTCCTCTGATTAGAAGCATGGAGTCTAGAATAATGATTCCCACCAACAGTTCACCCCTACAATAAGATTACTGAGACTCGGAGCATCGCTTTGACCAAAAGTCGTCCACCTACTGCCAAAGAAACATGTAGATTTTTTTATGTCAGATGATCTGTGTTACGTTCAAGTTTATAAACAAAATCATTTTCTGATTCTGTAATTCCACATCAGCCAGCCAGTCATGAAAAGTAATGTTGCAGTGTTTGTGTGTATATAATGTGAGAATCATGAAATGGCCATGTTTTCTGAACTTTAGGTCAAATATGTGGAACAAAGGAACGACGAACTGCCAGAGAAGTGTCAAAATGATAAGCATTACATTACGTGCATGTGTGTTACACTATAGAGTAAAGATTACACGGTTGTTTAGAGCTTGGTGCAGTATGTTTCCTGCTTTTTGCTTTTATTGTGAATTATAATAATTGACAGTGTATTTGTTTTCCACAACGAATAGTCTCCACCCAGCCTTTTATGATTGCACTTTTATGACTGGAAATGAATCACTCTGAATGAGATCACGCAGAGCTTCACAGCTGTGACTGTGACAGGCATGTTTGATAAAATAAAACTTGTCAGACTACCTCACTCATTAAAATATCTCATCATTTCACTGATTAAGATTTACAGTAAGATGTGACAAGACTACCAAGCAAAGCAAATGCATAGCTTTTGTTATGAGGTGGTTGGTATTTTCAGAATAAAAGTTGGCAGTGAAGAAAAGTGATTTAAGTGGCTTTGAACGTGGCATGGTTGTTGGTCTGAATATTTCAGAAACTGCTGATGTGCTGGGATTTTCACACACAACCATCTCTAGGGTGTACAGAGGTTGGTCCCAAAAAGAGGAGATATACAGTGAGCTGCAGTTCTCTGGGTGAAAACGTCTTGTTGATGCTAGAGGTCAGAGGAGAGTGGCCAGACTGGTTCAAGATGATAGAAAGGCAACAGGAAGTCAAATAATCACTCGTTACAACCAAGGTCTGCAGAAGACCATCTCTGAAGCAACAACACGTCCAACCTTGAAGCAGATGGGCTACAGCAGCAGAAGACCACACCAGGTGCCACTCCTGTCAGCTAACAACAGGAAACTGAGGCTACAATGCACACAGGCTCACCAAAACTGGACAATAGAAGATTGGAAAAACATTGTCTGGTCTGATGAGTCTGGATTTCTGCTGCAACATTCAGATGGCAGGGTCAGAATTTGGTGTCATGGATCCATCCTGCCTTGTATCAACGGTTCAGGCTGCTGCTGCTGGTGTCATGGTGTGGGGGAGATTTTCTTAGTACCAACTGAGCATGGTTTAAACACCACAGCCTACCTGAGTATTGTTGCTGACCGTGTCCATCCCTTTATGACCACAGTGTACCCATCTTCTGATGGCTACTTCCAGCAGGATAACGCACCATGTCACAAAGCTCAGATCATCTCAAACTGGTTTCTTGAACATGACAATGAGTTCACTGTACTCCAATGGCCTCCACAGTCACCAGATCTCAGTCCAATAGAGCACCTTTGAGATGTACAGCTGACAAATCTGCAGCAACTGTGTGATGTCATCATGTCAAGATGGACCAAAATCTCTGAGGAGTGTTTCCAGCACCTTGTTGAATCTATGACACCAAGAATTAAAAAGGGGCTCCAACACAGTACTAGCAAGGTGTACCTAATAAAGTGACTGCTGAGTGTACGTTATCATTGATTTTGATTTTTTTATTGAGTTTTTATTTTATTTTGTATCATGCACACTCACATGTACCCAACCCTAATGGGTTTACAAGACACCATGACAATGATGATGCAGTAACAATCCAAAGCACATGCCATGAAGAATTAAGGCAGCTCTAAAGGCAAAAGGAGGCCCAACCCGGTACTTGCAAGGTGTACCTAATAAAGTGGCCAGTGAGTGACTATGTATATATAACATTTTATTTTATTTTAATTTATTTTTCCTAGGTTTTAGAGCTCATTCCTGGAAGGCTCTCAGTTAGGACCCACATGTGCAACATCAAATTATATTTATTGTTCAAAATTTTCTTAAAACTTTTATTTTTCTTGTGAGATACTGTATAGTTATACCTCCTGTGTTTAAAATAAAATTAAAAAATGAAATAATCTTATGAGTCAAAATCACTCTTTGACTGTTCACAGCTCATGCTCAAAATGTGTCCACATATTTTTGGCCATATAGTGTATTAAATGAATTTAAATACCTGCTCACACCTTCACTGTTGCCCCCCCCCCACCTTCCTCCTGCACGCACGAGACATTCACCCTGATGTACCTGTAGCTTTAAGAGGAGGGGGCGTGTCCTGTGTGGGGCTGTCCCTTTGGTTTGAATATACAGTAGTTGAGCGGAGCTGCTGGAGTCGGATTGCGTCGGATGTTTTTCGCCTTGTGAGTGGAGCACAGCGGGACGTGGTGCTCGTAGCCGTCGCTAGTGCTCATCATCTAGGCCTTGTGTCTAACATCTGGATGATATCACTCAGATAGGAAGGCTTCCTGTCTCTTCCGCCGCATGCACACACACACACACACACAGGAGGCTGCACCGCTCCACACCGACAACATGGACTTGCACATATTGGACCACAGGCTCCGGGTCACCAGCATATCCAAGAATGGGCTGGTGAATTTCACACACCCCCTGATTAAACTGATATTTCTCCGGAACAGGACACGGTAAGAGGACTCAGATGTTTGTGTCGGGCCGGTGTGAATCACCATGATAATCCAGATAACCTATAGCGCCTATTAATTCACTGGGTGGCCGAGCCAGTGCTGGGTTATTTGCCTGTGCATGCCCTGCCTCCATTCATGCATGATACACTGTAATGCATGTAGCTGCTACATTACAGTACATTATGTCTAAACACACACAGTGGAGAGATGATTATATTTGCTTAGAATATTTTTTATATTTACCCAAAACCTGCTTCAGTTAACATCCTCATATGTAAACATGCATTGATGTTGTGGTCTTGCATGGATGCTTTGCAATGCATGCTGCACACAGGAGCAGCTTTCATCAAATATTTGAAATACCATGCACCTCCCCTCCATTGTATTTTGGTAGCACCTTGTTTCTCCAGCACAGTCTTGACCTTTGACCTCCTTCACCTGACCCCAGCATCCAGTTTGCAAGTGGTCTGGCTCTCATGTTGGCATTAGCACCAGTTCTCAGTTAATCCCTGGATATCCTCCCTTTGTTATGTAATTGTTTATTGCTCTGGCTGGCCCACATATGAAGAGCCCAACATCTGTTTTTGAGCTGCCAGTGATACAGTGGCTCGGCTGCTGCTCTCATGTCGAGTTGCGAAGAAGTTGTAGGCAAAGATTTTCCCACTCTTTGTGCTCTGATGTCTAGATAACACACTGTCCTCGAGGATTTACTTTTCATACGCACACAACAGCAGCGCTAGCACATGTCTGAGTCCGATCATGATCCTGGAAAACACACACTGTCTATATCTTGTCAGCTGACAGAAGAATGAGATTCATATTATGTCCTGTCAAGCGCTTCACATCTGTTCATGCCTAGCTGCATCCATCAGCGCACATTTGTCTAACAGTATTGGGCAATACAGTAGGTTATGACATGTTCATACCAGACACCGTGGCGTGATGACTTTCACTAGCTCATAAACGACCATACTGAGTAAACAATTAGTCACTATGAATAATGTAAGGCTGCACTGCCATTGCGTCAGTGTTGCTGTGGTACAGGCCGACATGTTCCTAATGAGTAATTGTACATAGTTGGGAACTGAGCCCAGGTATTCAGATAGTGTTTTGTTTTATGTCGTAATTGTGAGCCTATCAGGCTCTGTGATGCTTTCAGTGTCTGGGGGGAAAGTCGGCTGGGCCCAGAGTGAACCAGAAAAAGCATGCAAGCTGCACTTCCTTGGATTAGCAGGCCTGTCTGTTTTTCACTGTGTTGTTGTGCATGCTGTGGAGTTATGTCATCATACTGTGTATGTGTTTTCCCTGGTTTTTCCTGTTCTTTTTCTATAGCACGGCTCTGTCACCCCCCCCACACACTCCCGGTCAAACTATAGACGATGCAGATTGGGGAGTGGCGGAGAAGATTGAGTTCATAGCAACTCTAAACAATGGAGCAAAAACAAGCCTGATTGCCTCGGTTGGCTTTAGCCGTCTCCCTCTTCCAGGCCCCTGCTATTCATTAGAGAGCAACAGCCTGAGAATGCGTGCAAAGTGATTTGAAAGCAGTCCTGAGCAGAATTTTAAGGAGGCAATCACTTACAGGAGCCAGGCTTATCCCAAATTGTGCGAAGGTAGATTTTCTTCCAACGTCATCCAACAAAACTGAGACGTTATGAGACACCTGTGGTGCAGAGGATGAAAGCAGTCCGAGACTTTGCCTCATCTAGGAATAAGAATCCTTATTTGATGAGGCACAGCATGCCCACTATCAGCTACACCGTTAACCTTTGAAGGTCAGCTATACTGAGAATACGTGTCATCAAGAGGATTAAAGGGACAGTCCACCTCAAAATAAGAAATGCATATTTTTCCTCTTACCTGTAGTGCTGTTTATTAATGTAGGTTGTTATGGTGTGAGTTGCAGAGTGCTGGTGATACAGGCTGCAATGATGTCTGCCTTCTCTCCAGTATAATGGGACTAGATGGCACTCGGCTTGTGGCGCTCAAAAAGGCAAAAAAATAAATTACAAAAACTCACTGGCTATGTTTCTTTCCAGAAATCTTGATGTGGTAACTCAAGATAATCCACAGACCTTGTTGTGAGCAGTTTCATGTAGGAACTATTTTCTTCCTGCCGAGCTACACCTGCCAACCACATCACTGCACAGATGGAAAAGTGTGCCATTAATGTTTACAACTCGTGCTGTCACAAATGCAAACCCTCTTGCCTATGAGTAAATGCATGTATCCTTCTGCACAGTGATATGGTTGGCAGGTGTATCTAAAGATAATAGCTCCTACCTGAACCTGCTCAAAACAAGGTCTGTTGGTTATCTTGAGTAACTGCGTCATGATTCCTGCAACGAGACACTGTTGTTGAGTTTCTCAAATGTACCACAAAACTTCAATTAGTAGCCCAGGCTATCGTTTGCTTGAATCACTAAAATCAACAGGCCTATATTTGGGACAGGCATTTAATACCATTTACACAAAACTGTTGCACAGCTAAGATCAGGAAGTACAATCAAATTATTTATTTAAACCAGTATGAATATTACTTGTTTAAAAATTAGGCTTCAGTTAATATATCAATTATGAATCATTCATTTGATGTAGCTCTGACAGACAGTGCATCAGAGAGAGAGAGCTACGGCACTCAAGGATTACAGCTCCGGACATACCTGTTTGGTTCAGACTGTGGAAAAGACTAGATACAGTATGTGCTGGAGTGGCATGTGTTATTGGTGAGGGAATGAGTCTGGTAATTTGAGTGTGTGTCTACATACAGTAAAAGCTTCTGTTTATAACCAGTGTATGTGGATGAATCCGTCCGTTAATATGAACCATTGGTTTGCAAGCTGTTAGTTTGTAGTCTTGTGTCGGCCTTCGTTGTCGTTTGGAGTTTATGGGTGTGGTAATAATCAAAGCCTAGTATCAGCCCAACATATCGGCCTTACTGTACTGGGGATGCAGCCCTGCAGGCTCCACACAGTCTTCCTTTCTTCTCTTCGGCGGCTCACTAACGAGAGCATGAGTTGGAACAATGCCTCAGCTGAGCCAGAAACCCAGTGGGGAGTTTTCCACTTGTCTGCTTCAGTGATCTGTCAAGGTTGGGGCTCTCGCTCCCCTCGTTTACACAAGGCTGCCCACCACCCCCCACCCCCTCCTTTCTAATAACATGCAGGGATTTCTAGAAAAAACCTTCCCATTGTTCTGAAAAAAGAAGAGGCCGTGAGAACGCTACACATCGGTTTGTAGGAAGCTGCAAAGGTAGCAGACAGCTCAGACGTCCACTGGCGATGAGGTGGCTTGAGGCTCACTCCTCACACTTCAACAACATCAGTTTGCTCCGCTCTTATCATGTTTCCTCAGCTGGAGCATCAGTTGCAGAAACACCACCGCCACCTACCCTCGCTCCCCCAGCGCTGCTACCGCCCATTGCTTTGTGCAGCTGGATCAAAGTCCAGACTCTTGTGTGCCTGGTTTTCATCTTCCCCTCTCGGCCGCTCCCTCGCTACCTGTTGCTTCCTCGGCCCTTTTGGTTATTTTCTGTCTCCCCCTCTTTATGTTGCCTCCTGCTTCAGTAGAAGGAGGTTGTTTTTCAAACTCACTACCACCATTGATCACACACAGGCCATGTGTCACTGTTACAGAGTGCTGAACAAACATGTTGGAGTACTCGATTTATCATTGAGTGTGTGAAATGTTCCCACGGCACAAATGAACAAACAGAACAACACCAAAGAACATTCAAATGACAGTGATTTAAAACTGAGGAAAGCAGCACATTTTCACATTAGAGAAGCTAAACTTGCAAATTCTTGTGACTCTGATTGATTAATCAACATAATTGTAGACTTTCTTCTTTCAGTTGATCAATGGAATAATCAAATAGTCATGTCAACTGATGTGAAAGGACAGGTTGGTGGTTGTGTGTATTTTCCTTAACGATTCCAGACTTTTTTGGAGACTGTGAGTTGATGAGGCCTCTGTTTTTGATTTTGTCTCTGTTTCACCTTTTTGGGAAGTTGGAGCGAAGAAGATGCTGTGCTGTTATGTTTCATGTTTGTCAAAGCTGAACATGCCTCTTTTGTTTAGTGTGTATCAAAGGTGGTTCAGGGCTGCCAGAACGCTTCTTCAGAAGTGCCTGATGTATGAATAGTTTCGGAAACCCCTGCCCACGCACACAGCTTCCGACATCAGAATTGGCTGTGTCTGACAATAACTTTTGAAACCAACGGTCTGGCATTCAAATCCTCCTCATGCTGTCTGTGTCTGTGGAAATAAGGGTGCTTTCACACCTGCCCTGTTTGGTTCAGTTTGATCGAACTCAAATTCATTTGCCCCCTAAGTGCGGTTCATTTGGGCAGGTGTGAACATAGCAATCACACTCAGATGTGCATCAAAACAACCAAACCGAGACCTTCTTGAAGAGGTGGTCTCAGTCTGGTTACAAACAAACTCTGGTGCGGTTGGTTTGTGGTGAGAACGTGTTCCGACCTTGATTCAGACCAACTGCAATCACATGACACATTGTTTGGGTTAAACATGAGCATGTTACAGTCCTGGAGGATTATTAATGTGCGCCTCCTCCTGTACTGCCTTAATATGCACATTCAGCACATCCAATGCATCAAAACATTGTTTTCTAGTTGGAGCCGCGCCTCGTTTTCAAACTGTATGCTTTGACTCAAATGAACAATGACAGCAATATAGTCCACGATGAGCAGCGCTAAAATCGAACTGCGTAGTTGTCCCTCCATTGTGACATTAGAAAGTGTCACATTTATCTTGCAAGTGTACTCTTCTTCAACGTTTTGTTTACTTCCTGGATTTTTCCCACATGGAAATTCTGACCAATCAAGAGCAGCTTTCTCACACAAGGCATTTGTTCTGGTCCACTTGTAAATGCTGCTGTGAGAACACGAACCAACTCTAGGCAATTATACAACTTTGTAAGAAAAGTAGTCCCTGATTCAGACCAAAGCGAGCAAACTCTAGGTCTGAAAGCACTCTAAGAAATGAGCCAGAGTTTGAATTTCTCTCTCTAGGGACCATATCTTAGACCCAGCTGAAATTGGTGCACAGCACAACTGTCATTGTTAGTTTCAGACCAACGTAGTTGTCATTTTCATAGCCAGCTCCTATGTAGTGTATGTAGCAAATGTCCTTGCGCCCATCTCTGCGTCAATGGGCGCACCGGTCCCAAACAGAGGTGTGGTCAGGTGCATTGTTAGCGCAGAAAGCAGTTGCAACATTGACCATTTTATTCCTGACAAAACTATTTCTGTGCCTTTAACGTGATCAGCCAAGTGCACCACTATCAATGTCTTTCAAGAGAGACTGTCTGAAAATGCGCACTGTTATCCCTACATTTAAGTGTCGCATCTTCCTCCTCTCCATGACAGCCTGCTTTTCACTCTGCTTTCAGGTGAACAAATATCTACACACATATGATTTCCAACTGGGTTGCACAACATGTACAAAGTAGCTCTGTGTTAGCTTAACCCCACCCTTACATACTGTGTTTCCTCTGGGCTCTGTTTGTCCGCTACTTGTCTGTTTTTCCCTTGATGTGTTGATGTGGAGGATAGAGTAGGCCATGTTGTAATGGTAAGGGCAGAAAGCTTTGTTGTAAGGAGACATTACGACAATTCCTGGAGCTGCATTAATTTTATGAAGTGATCCCAATATCTTACTTTTGCTGACAGATACAGAAAGGAAATGTATTTTGCATTTCTGCAACAAGAGATATTGAGTTTTATCTGTGTCTCTTAAGAAGTCCAGGGTTGTTCTGATTGCAGGTAAAAGCAATCTACCTTACACTGTGAGAGTGATGAAGAGGATTAGATATTGATAAAAACGTCAGGCAAATTAATTTTCCCGTGTGCTTGTCAGTATTCAGTCATGAAACCTAGGTGAGAATCTTATCTGTCCTATCTGCACTTGACAAACAGGAAACCAAATAAACACAGTTGTCTCACAGATGGATTTCCCTCAGGTTGCTTGACAGAAAACGACCTTTACGTGGTTTAGGTTTGGCTGCTTTGCAGTTGTAATGTTAGAGCCTTTGCTGTCTTTTCCAGAGACAGAGAATGTGAGAAATCTCCACCGTTGATCAGTCTCACCTTGAGGTAAATGATAGGAGATTAGATTTTGGATGTTGTAAGTGTTGTTTTTTCTTTGTTTTAAAGGCTACATTGCAATAAAGTGATGCAATTTTCTGAACTTACCAGCTGTTGTATTATTTGCCTTAATGATAAGGCCTATTTATCATAAGTCTCATTGTGTAAATATTTTGTGAAAGCATCAAGTTTGTCGAAATACTGATTTTAAGGTTTTTGGTAAAAAAAAAAAAAAAAGTGATATTTGATTTTCTCCATGTCACCCAGTCCTATTTGCACAGTAAATGTTTGGCACACACTACCTGCAGGAAACTGCGAGCTAGGGGAAGGTGAAGGGTCAACAGGAAATGAGGGGGGTATTATAACACAATGGGCTGGCTGAGCTCACGAGCACAGCTGGTAGTTAGTGTTACAGTGTTCTGCTGTGTCTCTCTCTTTGTCTCTCTGTGGGGTGATTGTCCCATCTCATGGCAGGGATTACTTTTTGCTGAGTCAGGAGTATTGCAGTCTCACTCAGGCTTCTACTGTAATAGCCTCAGCTGACTGATAAGCAGAGGAAGAGGAAGGTGTATCTCCAGTGAGACGTTTTAGGAAAACAGGAATATGGAGCGCTTCCTTTTTAGGGACTCAAAGAAAAAAAGGAGAGGTCATTTGCGTAGAAATTGCTTAGGCTATATCTTTTCTTCACTGAAAATGAAAGAATACTCAATAACAAAACCTCTCAAACACTGTACCTTAAAAAGTCCAAAAGTTTAATTGGTTTTTCAGCTTGCCGTTAGCAACACACACAGCAATATTTTGTTGAATTTTTCTAATCAAAGTTCTTTGAGGTTGTAGTTTAAATTTTCCTCCTCGTGTTTTCATGTACGCAGGCTTGTATGTTTGAATTTTGTTTAAAAAAAAAACAACAACAGAAAATTACATCCACCCTAATGCTGTTTATGACAAGAGGTCTTGTTCACGAATGAAGGTAGAATAGAGCGTGAGATGGATCTGCAGTTTGGTGCGGCATCTGCAGTGATGTTGGCGCTGCGCCAGACCGTCGTGGTGAAGAAGGAGCTGAGCTGGAAGGCAAAGCTTTCGATTTACTGGTCCATCTACGTCCCAACCGTCACCTATGGTCATGAGCTCTGGGTAGTGACTGAAAGAATGAGGTCGGGGATACAAGCGGCCGAAATGAGTTTCCTCTGTGGGGTATCGCACGGACATCAGGAGGGAGCTCAGAGTAGAGCCGCTGCTTGGTCGCGTCAAAACGGGTCAGTTGAGGTGGTTTCGGCAACTGATTAGGATGCCTCCTAGGCGCATCCTTTTAGAGGTGTCCTGGGCACATCCCACTGGTAGGAGGCCCTGGGGCAGACCCAGAACACGCTGGAGGGATTATATATCTCATCTGGCCTGGAAACAACTTGGGGTCCCCCAGGAGGAGCTGGAAAGTGTTGCTGGGGAGAGGGACGTCTGGGGTGCTTTGCTGGGCCTGCCCCTGAGACCCAGCCCTGGATAAGCAGATGAAAAAGTACTGAAACGTTTATGCCGAGTGAGCACACTACTTCGGTGTTAAGCTATTAATAAAATTTTAGCTTGAAAACTTTGGAGTTGCATTTAGTCTATATGGGTTCAAATGGAGACTTTTCAAAATGATGACGCAGACACATGTTCACTTACTGATTGGGTCTTATGAGTCACAACTTGTTGAGCCAAAATATTTAGTGGGTAGCCGACTAACATTCCCATTACCGTGGCTCCCTCTACCGACGGACAGTGCTCCCGGCACCACTCTGATGTGTCATCCTGTTCCCATTGCAACAGCTCTCAATCTATTTTTCATGGCCTTGACTGCCTTATATTCATGTTACTGTCAGTAATAGTTCCACCTCATGATCAGTCCAAGCAAAGAAATATCTGGGGTCTCATTTCTAAAGTAGTGTGTAGGATCCATACAAAAAATGTACATACGGACAAAAGCCAAAAGTGGCGTGCACCAAAAAACATTCGACAATTTCTACAATTGGGCTCCACCTCACCATCTGCATCGTCAATTTCCTGTCTCTAAAATGTTCATAAGCATGGGTCAAAGTTTCTCCCATCAAGTCTGATATTGTAGATTACAACTCTTTTGTGGGAAGTGGCGTACACCTCTGTCAGGCCTTGTTTTGTGTGTATGCAATGTTTATAAATGAGAGACCCCTCACCATCTCTGTAGCACTTTTTGTAACTAAGCAACCATACATAGGATAGACAGTCTGCTTCTTTTTGACATTGGCACTTTCATGCCCAGTGTACGTGAATGGTCATATGATGCTCATTTCCAGGCGGTTGGTATGGACAGAGGTTATTTCTGAAATAAATGAAGCAGTCTTGACACTTGTTGAGAGTGTACTGACAGCACAGAGTGAAAACCTTGAGTCTGGACTGACCTGTGAAGATTGAACACCAATGTATCTTGTCAAAGTTGCCATTAATGTCCAAGTGAACAAGACGCTGCGGGGCGAATCAAGCTCCTGGGTTACACAGTAATCTGTTCTCTCTGCAAACAATTCACCTGAGGGATTCAGTTCTACCGGTCTCCTTGTCACTCTCTGCTACACTTATTAAAGATGTTTCTTTGGATGTAGAACAAGAACAATCTCTCATAAGGAGAAAGTTAATTTGAAGTATAATGGCTTTAAAATCTGAGTGTTCTTTCACCAAGTGTACCAAATCCCATGGGCCTATTTACTTTTTTTTTTACTGTTTTTTGCAAAGGCAACGTTCAATAGAACTTAACACTGTGGCCAGGCCAAGCAGCAGCCTTGGAAAGCAAACGCTTTTGGCCCCAAGCCTGATAAATACCAAACTGAAGAGAGAAGGAATAGCACGTTGTAATCGAAGTATTTAAAGGTTCAGTCATGTAGACAGCACTTCTGGGATCCCAAATGACAACACCTTGACACTAGCTGGTCTTTTTTCTGTCTTTTCCTTGTAAATTTTTAACCCCAATGGGCTGAATCAGTCGACACCGTCTTTTCAAATATTTAACCAAAGTGGCTCTTTTTTTAGAACAAGGTAGAAGATAGCGGCAAATGTAACATTCAGACATCGCAGACTGGTGGATGACCCAAACCTGAGTGGTACTGGGGCTGAGACATTTCAGCAAGTTCTAAACTTATCGTAGCAGATGCATTTATACAATCCTGTGAACTCTGAAACTCACATATCCTCACATTAACAATGGTGTTGCCCGGTCTTTTCTTGAATGCAGCAGTTGGTAACTAAAGCAGTGCCCCAGTTTGTGTGTTATCCACCATTTGCTGTAGACAAAAGAGCGATGCTGGCATAATACTGAGCTCCGGCTTGCGCTAATTGAGTGACAGCCAGTCCTGAAACCAGTGTGAATTTCGGGAGAACCCCTATGTACTTAATTCCTGGTAACTGTTATCGTGAAAATCTGAACCACCTTTTGTTGGTGCCAAATGAATAACACTGTTTTTCTACTCTCTTCCTCCTTCTTCTCTCCCTCCTTTCATGTTTTCTCAATCCTCCACCGCATGCCTTCCTCCATCTGTACTTCCTCTCCCGTTTCAGATGTAAGTTTTTCAGTCTGACGGAGACACCAGAGAACTACACAGTCGTCCTTGACGAGGAAGGATTCAAAGGTAAAATACCCTTGTGCCCACACATCCTCCTTAAGGCAGGGGTTTGTCCTCCCACACTCTGACTGCTCTAGTCCCACTTGTACACCACATAGTGTTGCCATAAAGTACACACTATGCAGATCTTTGTATTAGCATGACCAGACGTCCTGAAAAATGTGTGACCGCCTTGAATTACAAGCAGTTGTCCCGAATCCTGAATCCTGTGCTGGTTGTCCTGAAAATTAAGAGTGATAGATATGAACAAACTAAAATGAGAGCTGTCTGTGAGATTCGACTTGACTTGAGATTTGAAGGCAATAATGCTGAGTAGGTTAGACGTGGTCACACAGTAATGTTGAAAAATGCTGCAATAAATGTGTTGTGTATTTTGGAGTGGTGCCAGAGTGTCATGAATTATTAATAGCATAGTGGAGATTCGCCCAACAAGGTGCTGCTGCTGTCACCAGAATAAAGAAGCCTTTAAACTGAAATGAGACTGCTTTCATTAAATTACCAATTAGTCTACATAAATTAGTGAAAAATATTGTGATCAAAATCACTTATGTAGGCTTGAACTCCTGCTTTTAGTTTTAAAAAATGTCCTGTTCAGTTCTGTATAAGTATGTAAGAGTATTAACAATGTGTTTGCACTGATGCATCTATCAGATAAAAGATTGTCGATGTCATATGAGCTATTTTAAACCAGACAGAGTGCAGGCGCCACTGCAAAAGGAATGTAAGCACATACAGCTTAATGACAGTCTTAGCTGCTGAAGAGATGTTAACAATGACTGTAACATACCTGTCACCTGTGCGTAGTTGATGCATCTTGTAAAAACAGCCAGGCAGTTTTTCGTACCATCCTGAATTTATGTAATGTATCATGATTTACATACCGTTACATCCAACACAGTCATTGTGTTCCTTTTTCCCTGTGACAGACTGTTGACGTAATGAACACAAATAATATTTTTTAGTGTTGTTTTAATAATAATGACTTTATTAAGGACACAGAGAGAGGTCCATAGCATACCACACCAAAAAAAAAAAATCTATGTTCAAAAATATGACATAATAAATATAATATATAAAAATATCTTAAAAAAAGACAAGAAATATCCAACATGTCATTATACAAATGAATATAAATGGACAGAATTCAGTAAACTGCACCCGCGAACAAGCTTTTATGTGTTTTACTAATGAACTGGAAGTAGGGCTGGGCGATATGTCCTGAAAATTATATCACAAAATTTTTAGGCTATATCTCGATACACTATATATATTTCGATATTTTTTTAATTTCCTCAATTGCAAGAACCTGGAGACAAAATCGAACATAACAATATTTCTGACCAAATACCCCTCTCTGAACAAATGAAAAGTCCGGTAAGTTGATCAACTTTAATCACTTTTAATCTTTACTATAATGCAGCCTTTAAAATCAAGGAAATTCAACATGTATGCCACATCACGATACAACGAGATCCAAAATCTAAGACGATATATTGTCTCATATCTCAATAACGATATATCTTCATATTGCCCAGCCCTAACTGGAAGCCATACCCATCACAACCACATGGCCACACCCACCCTCAACTCCCCTGTGCCGAATTTCAGCCATTCTCATCTGATCACCCACTTAAAATAGTGTTTGGCAGCTAGAATACTAGGAATGAATGAAGCACTTTGTTCTGATACAAACTGATGCAAGACATGCACAGATGGACGTCAACCAAACAAGATTTAGGGAAGCTACTGCCAACTTCAAATTTGGAAACTTAAAGGGGAACTCCGCCAGTTTTACATGGAGAGCAGAGTACGATTCAGTCTGTGAAAACAGTTGCATGTAGTAGGAGTGTGGGGATGTGGAGCTGAAAATGAATGAATGAATGGTGCTCGTGGTTTCAGGAAAATGAGCCGAGCCGAGCTAACAATGTGTAGCATCTCCATATATTTACGAAAGTTTTAAGGAATGTATTTGCATGTGTAATCTCAGCAGCCAATGTTAGCTCAAGTGGTCAACGATCTGTTTTTATAAATGCAAAGAACTTCTAAAAAAATGAACTGCCTGTCAAAATAAATGTGTAGCCACACCAGACAGGTAAGGTCTAGAAATGATGCTATGGATTTACATAATGGGAATTGCAGTGTTTGCTAGTTACGCCCTCCATCAGTGTTTTGCCTCTTGAACGTACCCCTCTGTCTGACTACACTCTTGGGACAGAGTCCGCAGTATGACTCTCTGTGCACGTTAAAACCCCATCCGCTCCTCATCAGGCCATTTTTGTGTCGTCCTTTCATACAGATGTAGTTGTTAAAGGCATATATCGCCCCCGGGTGCTCTGTTTCTCGCTCTGTCTCCTCTGCTCTCCTTCTAACTTAGAGCCTATTTTAAGAGGTGAAAGCTAGTGTAGCGGAGCCACAAGGGGCCGTCTGTGACAAATTATGCCAAGCAGAGCGGTGGCTCTTTGAAGGGGAGTAAAGAAAAAGAAAAAGGAGGGTTCGCTGCAGGAGGTAGACGCCATTTGTTAATGTTTTTTAGGTTGCTGAATGGTAATGCAACCATAACCAAAAAGTTTTGTGCCTCCTCTGAAGATTTCTGGTTTCAAACATCTCCCTCTTAGTAAGCATTTAAAGGTTCTTTACTACAAGTAGAGCCGTGTATGAAGAGCTCAGACGCTAATGTACACACCATTTCGGCCTGTTATTTAAGTGACACATAGATAAGGCTGGTCTGCACGTTTCCCCGCTGTCTCTTTCTTTCAGCTTCTTGTTCACTTCCTGAGTCGACACCTGTTTCCCAGGTAGCTGCCAGCCTCCACTCGAGTCTTGTTTCAAGACGAAGAGTCAAATATCCTGCTTTTACATTTTGGCTCAGAGACTCCGGGTGTTGCAGCTCTGTTTGAGGAATCACCCTATTTGAACTTTGACCCTCCTTTACCACCTACTGGGAGCTGTAGATCTGAGCTAATTAATGCACTGGTATCAGGTCACACACGCAAAGGTTTGACTCGTGTCACCGTGCAGTATAAATAGCAGGGGCATTTTAGGTCTGCACGGTGAAGACAGGAGGTGGGGTAGAGGAAGTGTGTGTACGTTATACTGAGCGGCGAGAGGAAGTTGTTACTGAAAGCTGCTAGTTTACACCTTCAGGAACATAAAGATGATCTCACCAGGCACATGAAGTTGTGCAGAGGTGCAGGCGTTGAACACTTCATTAAAATGGGACTTTTACTTTGACGTTAACATCACTATTGTAACTGCTGTAGAAATGTTTGGTGTGTGACAGTTGGCTGTCTACAGTTTGTGTGTCACATCCCTGGTGGTTTGTTTTAGCTTGTGAGAGCTGTTTCTCTTCAGTGGTGCAGTTTGGCTGTGTTTGAGGTGTGCTGTCATACTTTAAGTCCAAGACTTTTTACTTTTTTTATTTTATTTTATTTTATTTTGTTGTATTTTGTTGCATTTTATTTCATTTTATTTTGTTTTGTTGTATTTTATTTTATTGTATTTTCTTTTGTTTTGTTTTATTTTATTTTATTTTATTTTAATTTATTTTGTTTTATTTTATTTCATTTTATTTTATTTTGTTGTATTTTATTTTATTGTATTTTCTTTTGTTTTGTTTTATTTCATTTTATTTTGTCGTATTTTATTTTATTTTATTTTATTGTATTTTCTTTTTTTTTGTTTTATTTTATTTTAATTTATCGTTGTACAGTGCAGATTAAACTGTATTTCTGGCTTCTTTAGAGCTCTGTTGTCATGTTTGGCTTTGGATACACACATATGACTTAAAGCTGACACTAGCAATGTTTGCAAGGGTGATTTCAAAGTTGTTTTTCATTAGTCTTGTGAAGTATTTTGCCGTCCCCCTGAGTTTTAAAGTTTTGCACCTGCACACTGAGCTCCTCCTCATGGGAACATCTACTTGTTTTCTCATTAGTGTGGCGGTTGTGCTGTTATTTTACGAGTGGTTTATTTTGTTTTCAAGCTTCACTCAGAGCATCAGCATAGCAGCAAACAACTCTTCGATATGTGAAGATATGTTGGAGTAATAATATTCTGGTTCAATTTTTGATAAAGGTGAAATGTTTGACAACATACAGTCATAAATGAAGCATTGTGGTTAATTATAGATCGTCCATAGAGCTAACATCACACCCTCCAGAATTAAAAAAATGATCCAAGCTCCTGATCTCTGCTGGCGTCATCGTGGGCATCTGGGGACTTTGATTCGTATGTTATGGCGCTGCCCTGCAGTCAAGTCCTTTCGGGGCAAGTGTGTCATTCGATCTCGGCAATAATGAATATAAATCTTTCCCCATGTCCTCTGGTTTGCTTGGTGGGTTGTACGGCTGCACAAGTTAGGTCAAGAGAAGACTGGAAAACAGTTGGCTCGGCCTTTTTGGCTGCTGAGAGAATGATAATGTTGAACTGGAAAATTTAGACTGCTTGAGTTCTTCAGTCTCCTTGGTATGGAGCGAATAGCTGATAGCTGATCAGTGACATGAGTTTTTGAGGTGGGACCAAATTTGGAATTGCATTTCAACATGGTATATTTGAAACTCTGTTAGACTGACACTGAGCAGACCTATGGGAAATATTCCTGAATTCTTGGTTTTCCATATACACGGCATGTACTTATAAAGATAATATAAGCAAGTATATGAAAATGAGTTCTTTTTCCAAAGCTTTTCAGTTCTGCACTTCCACAAAGATCGGGGACTTACAAGAGACAGACTAAAAAAATAAATTGTCAAAATTGATGGAACAAATGCCGAAATATCCTGACTTTTTAGTCGCGACTACAGGTCAAGTTCCAACATCCTACATTTCCCATGTAGCAGTGTAACAGCGTATTTCATCAGACCTTCTGCAGTTATGACCTGTTGCACACTGAAACATTTAAATGCTTGAAACAGTAACTGACATGACTTTAAGTCAAACTCGGCCTGGTGTTTATCTTGACATCTTTTGACCTGCAAACTGAGCGTGTTCACTGAAACACATCATCATAAAGTCATGATATTGTGTCTCTGCCCAACGACTCACTGACCAACTTCCCTCCTCTTGACTTCACTCAGAGCTCCAGCCCTCGGAGCATCTCAAGGTAGAAAGCTCCATCTGGCTGCCGCTCAACGTGGTCTCCAATGGCAACGCCTCCAGCAGCTCACAGGCTGTCGGCGTGACCAAGATTGCCAAGTCGGTCATCGCCCCGCTGGCCCAGCAGCACGTCTCCGTCTTCATGCTCTCCACTTACCAGACCGACTTCATCCTGGTGAGCCCCTTCAGTCTTTTTACTCTTTCAGCCTCCAGTCTAATCAGCGTCCACACCTTCTTGTTGAAATGAAAGCGGCACAGTAAGCCGCTCACTGTTGTATAATTTAAAGACATCTGGAGCAATTTTTCAAACTCTCTGAGTGTATCAAAACTGCTCTCTAATCTCTCAGTAAAACCTTTCACCTACTGAGCTCTGTCAGTGTCGGCATTTTGTCCACTCAACAGTTTTGCAGTTAAGGAATTAATTCCCGACAGAGCTGAGGGCACTAAAAAGTTAGTTGATGTATTACATGCAAAAGTGTTAAGTGGGCGAAAATAGATAACAACTTGACAGACGTTTGTGTCAGCAAGTATATTAATGGTCGACGTGCCGGTTGAGCTCAAGTGTTCCCTTAAAGTGAGCCGACGTTGCCTGAAACGACATGCTGTGTGCTGACCTTGTGTTGCTAATAAACTCGCTGCAGACTACATATTCATGTTTCACATCTAACCTGTGTAGGTGAGAGAGAAAGACCTGTCTGTAGTCATCAGCACTCTGGAGGAGGAGTTCAACATCTACAAGGAGGTGGGAGGAGAGTCTGTCCCTATGCATTGTCAGGATGTTTCCAACGGACTCCAGAAGAACGGCAAAGAAGGTAGAGGTCTGGATTAGTATGCATGAATTCACTTCACTCTCAGCACCTCTCACAGGATGAAGTTAAGGTCCTCTGGCGCCACCTGCAGGTTCTTTGTAGCAAGTGTAAAGACTTATCACAGAGGAAGTGTTTTAAAAACCATGGTGTCTGCAAGTCCTTAAAATTTATAAATATGAGGCTTTAAATGTCAGTAAATTGTCCTAAATTAGATTTTTTTAGGTTTTATTTTCCACAAATAGTTAATCAGGACTCTTAATGAGATCTTCTCTCAGCAGCAGTTTGTGCAGTCTGAGTCTCAGGGGGGATAATTGATCAGAGCTGATCAGATCAGATCGATGGATGAGAGGAGCAGCTGCTGCAGAGGCGACTAAAAGCAAACTTTTAAACCCAGTGCAATGAACAGTTGTTTCACTTTCACTGCGTCTGACATTCGGCCGTCTGTGACCAGAGTACGTCCTGTGGTGCAATGAATTACTGAACGGTAGACCTACGTATCTTCCGACAGCGCTCCCAATGAATGATCCAGATGTCGTCATGGTGGCCTGGGACAAGTTAATTAATCTGACGGAAATTCTTTTTGTCAAAATGAGTCAAGCTCTTCGGTGTGAAAGTCCATATTTCTGAACAAATCTTTAAACCCACCAGTGAACTATGATAATAATAAAAAGAAGAATGATAAACTTTATTCATAAAGCGCTTTTCAAAACAAAGTTACAAAATGTTTTACATGGTTGATCCCAGATTTAAAACAATGCAAATTTAAGCAAATAAAATGAGGTAATTTTAACAAAAATACAAAGAACAATAAAAATAAAACAAAGATAAAATTATAGAGATAATATTTTATACTAAGGTACAGCAGGTCAAACAGTTAGTGTAATACAAGATAAAAGAATACAATAACAGATGACAACACAAGATAAAAACAATAAAATAATCAAATGAGACATGTATAAAATAAACAGGAAGCTGAACTTAATAAAAGGCGTTTTGCACCAGCTGAAGCGGTGAGATGGCTGTTTGGTAATCTAACTGTGAGGAAATGAAGGCATGGATGACCTTCTCAAGATCATGTTGAGAGAGAAAGGACCTCATTTTGGAGATGCTTCTTAATTGATAGACAGAGGACTGGACAACGCTTGTAATTAGTTTTTTAAAGCAGAGGTCACTGTCAAATATCACAGTAAAGTTTGTGGCTGCAGGTTTGACATTTGCAGATAGGAGGCCGAGATGGTTTAGTATAATAGTGATGGATTTTGGACTGAAGAGGGTTATTCCTGAGAAGGTTTTGGGACATCCAGCACTTTATGTCAGACAGACAGGATAAGAGATGATTAAAATTGCCTTCTTCACTGGTTTTTAACAGAATGTATATTTGTGTGTTTTTACTTTATACCTCCACTTACCTGTTTGAAAAATGTAGATTAACCTAGGTCCCTCTGATAACCATATTCCTACATAAAACCTACCTCTGCACCAGACCACATATATACTCCTTACACTTACCTGCAGTGCTTCAATAAGGAAAAGATGGCTTGTTCAAAAATCACTCTTAAATTTGGTTATACATTATCTTGAAAAGGTCTTAAATAGCATTAGATTTAAGTGTCTGATACTTGTAGACATTCTGAATGCTGAAAACATAGTCAAAGGTCACAAGTCAGACATGAGTTGTTGTTTCTCTGGGACTGAGGGAGTTACTCAGGTAGCAGTGTTGTGACACGGCTTCAATGCAAAGTGCAAAATGTGCTCTTTAGAAAACTAGTCTGAGAAACTTGAGTAACAGCATGAGTCATTTTTCTGTAGAAGCTGCTCTGACATCCAGGCCTGAGTAACTTTACTGTAACTACACAGTTTAATTTGAATGTAAGGCAGTCGCATTAACAGGCAGGAGTAAGGTTACAGTCTGAACATGAAAATGCTGCATGTACACATTTTATAAACAGTTTTAAATGCGTTATGTTAAGTCACATAAACAAGAGAGCTTGTGAGTATTTTCATGTTTAAACAATAAACAAACCTGTGTGCAATTATGATGCGTAAAATGAAACACGTAGCCTATTTATAGCAGGAGGAACCTGCTGTGTTTAACAAAGCCACGTTTGCCTTAAACAAACATCACAGTATGTGACATTATATACAGAAACAATGCAGACAGGCTGGGCCCGCACCAGGGTTCATAAACATAAAGGAACATTTGAACTGCAGTGAATTACCGTATCCTATACAGGAAGTTATTTTTACATCACCATAAAGCACAGAACATGCTGTACGCAGAGAGCAGCACATGCTGAGTGACATGTTCACCCTTACACAATCTTTACTATCTCTGCATCTTTGAGATGTTGTCTCAGAGACACGTGTTGCTTGACATAACTCGACATATGTCAGGCGAGTTTGGAAAGTTGTCATTCGCCAGCTATGCTGTGTTGTTTAGAGAGATAGTGATTTAAATGCAGCTCTTATTTCACTGCTTTCATGTGTAGGGCTAAACAAGATTAAAATGAAGTTGGCAGGCATTAGTTAGTTATTAGTTTCTTACTAATAACTTTACCTCGATGGTAAAACACTGCTAACTCAACCTTGGTTTAAGGGCTGTGAGACAAATTATAAAACATGAATCTTAATGGTCAAATCCAGCAAAAATATGTCCATAGGTCCACGTAGAAACCAGAAAAAACTCACAATTTGAAAGAGAATTCTAAGTGTTTCTAGTATTTTTTAGTGTCAGAGTAATCCAGTGAAAATTCTTAAAAAATAATAATTCTATAAATATATTTTCTTTTTTATTCAATAAAAAATATTTAAAAAAAAAATCTGGAGTTAAAGAAAAATATGCCCAGTACCTCTGTTCTTAATGCTGTTAACTGAAAAACATTTCTATTTCCACACTCTGTCCTCTCTCTTCAGCCATCCAGCCTACAGTTCACCCGGTGCTGATCCCCCAGAACCAGTTCTGTGTCATGTCTCTGGACCCGGACACGCTGCCGTCCATCGCCACCACGCTCATCGACGTCCTCTTTTATTCCAACAGGTGAGACACTTGCTCACACTGCTGCAGTACCTCTGTAAACCACAAGGTGGCAGCACATGATCCAAACTACTGGGTTTTTGCACCAAACATGGCAGATCGTCTCACAGGTAGTTCACATCAGGTCACTTGTAAAAATACACACTGACCGTTTGTCACACCCAGATATTATAAATACAGAGGATCATCATGCAGGCAGATCTTCATGCAAGGCTTTTCTTTTTCTTTCCTTATTATTTTAAAATCCAAGAACTAGGTCACCAACAGAGAGAACCACTTAGTAAGCAGTTCACCTAAATTACCAAAAATAAAAATTAAATTAAATTGAAGTGAAGTATTGAATAGACTGTCTACCCTGGATATAAAGACATTTGGCCACATGTCCTAAGTACACTGTAATTATGTTATAAAGCCAAATCATTTAAAACGGGTGTCAAACATTCGGCTTGTGGGCCAGAACCAGTGCCTTACAGAATCCAGTCCAGTCCACTAGATGACTAGACTAAGAGGTGCCAGGTTTCAGGAGCAAGTTAAACAACTCGTTGCCTACTTCATGTGAATTTCTTTTTCTTCCGTCTTTTATTTTGAAGGTGCAGTTATTCAGTGCAGCAGTTTACCTTGGATCATTTCAGTTCAGCCATTAGTCATTTAGGTGAAAAACCAGCTGCCGGCTCCAGTTGCACAGGTCCAGTGTAAGGTTCAAACCAGGTCGCCACCCAGCCTCTCACTGTAGTGGCGTCTGTAGCGACAGTGTTAGTTGTCTCTTCTGCTCTGAAGCTGTGCGCTGCTCATAGAGGTCTGGGCATCGCGCAGTTGGTGAGGTGTTCCGGGCACGTCCCACTGGTAGGGAGCCCCGGGGCAGACCCAGAACCTGCTGGAGGGATTACATATCTCATCTGTCCAGTGTCTCACCAAATGTGTCTCTTCCTCTCCAGTCCTAAAGAGGATGCACAGTCGTCTCCCAGCCAGGACTTGGACTGTATCAAGTTCTTCTCCTTCTCCCTCATTGATGGCTACATCTCGCTGGTGATGGACACCGAGGCTCAGAGACAGTAAGGATTCCTATAATAATATAATGATGCACAATGGCACAAACAGTGGATCAACATAAACAAAAGCAACAGCATCTAGCAGTTTAAATGATTTTCACACTGTCAGCAGTGTAATGGGAGCTGTTTTGGGTCAATATGACTACGTATTGTAAATTCCTAGGTAGAGCTTTCCCCTAATACCGATGTTGTTGACAGCTGCGTCTGAACCACAGCAGACACTTGCCAAAATTAACCATTATTGGCCTTGTTACAGCAGTTTACCTTGGTTTACGTCACTGTTGCTCTTTTGTCGTGGTGTCGCTCCTTTGAAGCGGTTGCATTGTTTGCATCTCTTAGCTTTTATCTGGCATTAGCTGGAAGAGGGTATTCCCCTGTCTGTCTCTGAAGTGCTCTTGTGTACATTCGAAAACAGTGCTGTATCTCTGTGCTCTAGGTTTCCTGCTGATCTTCTCTTCACCAGCTCCTCCGGGGAGCTGTGGAGAATGGTGCGTATAGGAGGACAACCACTGGGCTTTGGTAAGGCTGCTTTCTTTTAAAAACCTCACCATGTAGTAATTTACTCTGTGGACAGGTAAGAGCGCATCAGTCACGTGGTACAGTCCCACCTGATAATGGAACTGCTTTGTCGTCTGTCTGGTGCCATAAATCAGATCAGAGATGGTCCAACTCCGACCAAATATGTTCACAATCTAAACAGTCTGTGTACCTATCAGACTCAGCAAGCTAATGATGTCTTTTCGATGGTCTATTAAAAAGTTCTCAGTGATTTGTGCCGCCGTTATGTGCTGGTGACAGACACTGAGTCTACAGTACCAACATGGGCAGACAAATTTTAATTCACTGTAACATGTGACTGGATCGCTCTGTAAAATTATATAAATCACTGTGTGTCTGTGGAGCTAAAAAACCCCATAAAGTACTGTACAGTAAGAATCCAAGATGTATTTGCAGGTGTACTTATTTTTATTGGTTTTCGGCCTTAATGTTGACGCAGATGTGATTTTAAATAAATGTTATTTTTTTAATTACATATTTTGTAATAACTTATTTATTATTTTGTCAGTTGAGGTATAAACTATTTAAAGGGTCGGGTAGTTATTGTTAAATATGTAAACCAGTGGGACCACCAGTAATATCACTTCTACTGCCTTTTGTTTTTCCATTATAGTGTGTTAAATTCAGCTATTCTCTGACTGGTGGTGAGAGTGCCATCTAGTGGGCTGTGGTGCTGCCAATTGGTCAGATAGGATTAGTTTTGTTTGTTTGTTTGTTTGTTTTTTATGTAATTTACAAAGCTAGTTATGTTCATATCTAAATGTGCTCAAAAATTCACATTTAAAAAAAAGTAAGATGAATTAAAAATTAAAATGCATGATTTCAGTGACCCGTTACATTTGAATATCACCACGGTACATGAGAGACAGGGTTCCCACAGTCATGAAAAAAATGGAACAATCATCCATCCATTCATTTTCAACTGCTTATCCGAAGCCGAGTAGCGGGGGCAGCAGGTTTAGTGAAGTATTCCAGACGTCCCTCTCCCCAGCAACGCTTTCCAGCTCCTCCTGGGGACTGTTATGGAATAGTCATGGAATTTCAAAATCTTGTTTTCTAGGCCTAGAAAAGTAATGGTACTAGTTAAAGCCTTGAAAGTTTTGGAAAAGTCGTCGATTATTGATGTGTGTAATGAAATTAACTATTCCAGGTATCTTCCGTCAATAACCTCCTACGTAATGTAACATAATGGCAAATTTATTTTCTGTGGGTTAGCTGTTGACGCAACGTAGCTCTAATATGCACCGATGTGTGACGACGCACTGTTGACCATCACGTACGTTCCTTCATTTTCTGCCCACAGTCCGTTTCTCCCCGCGGGTATGCCAGCTCCTGGAATTATGTTTGAATAGACTTTGAATCTGATATGTTTAAATAAGAGAAAATAATGTTATGGCCATGACCATAGGTGAGGGTTGGGACGTAGATGGACCAGTAAATTGGAAGCTTTGCCCTCTGGCTCAGCTCCCTCTTCACCACTGCGGTCCAGCGCAGCGCCTGCATCACTGCAGAAGCCGCAACAAACTGCTGACCCATCTCACCCTCCATTCTACCCTCACTCGTGAACAAGACTGAAAGAATGAGATCGCGGATACAAGCGGCTGAAATGAATTTCCTCCGTAGGGGTGTCTGAGCTCAGTCTTAGAGATAGGGTAAGGAGCTCGGACATCCAGAGGGAGCTCGGAGTAGTCAAAACCGGTCAGTTGAGGTGGTTCGGGCATCTGATCAGGATCCTCCTGGGCGCCTCCCATTGGAGGTGTTTCGGGAACGTCCCACTGGTAGGAGGCCCCGGGGCAGACCCAGAACACACTGGAGGGATTATATATCTCATCTGGCCTGGGAACGCCTTGGGGTCCCCCAGGAGGAGCTGGAAAGCGTTGCTGGGGAGAGGGATGTCTGGGGTGCTTTGCTTGGCCTGGTGTACCTGGCCCCTGATAAGCAGATGAAAATGGATGGATGGATACACACATAAACAAGTGATTAAACATGAAGTTTCCATAGCTATGCTATGCCACTGCTACTTCTGTAGTATTACATTTTGGAGATGTGGCTGTGTTTGTTTTATACATCGTGAATTGAAATGAAAAGGTGATGTGGGGGAAATGCTGCACCAGTAAAAGCTCTAAAGTGTGTGGTGATGAAATATGACCCTGAATACATTCAATTTGGACTCATAATGGCAGGCAGTGAAGGGTGTGAAACCTGAATGAAAATCTAATATAATTTCTGTGTAATTAAAGATCTTAACTTTGTCTTAATAACACCTGTTTATGTCACACTCTGTGTTTGTTTTAGATGAATGTGGTATAGTTGCCCAGATATCTCAGCCTCTGGCCGACAGCGACATCTCTGCCTATTACATAAGCACCTTCAGCTTCGACCATGCTCTGGTGAGTCCAACATCGCCATATCATTAGTCAGGCCACTACTGTTGTTGTCATGGAAGTCAAAACCTCAACACATTTGTCACTCAAAAAACAATTACTCTTAGCTCAGTTATTTTAGGATTTCAGGTTTGGCTCTTGCTTCATGATGTGGGACATGGAGACAGATAAAGACCAAGCTTATGTCACATTAATCAGCATTCCTGTGAAGTTCAGTCATGAGCAGTGCTCGAGGCAGGTGGTGTTTAAATCAGTTTGGGGGTGTTTTCACTCGGAAGTTTGGAAAATGAATCAAATCATTTTGCAAATTGTTGCAATTATAAAATGATTCCACCAGTCATAGAAATTTAAGTATCTTTTGTATTTTATCTCATTTTGACTCTTTGCCTAAAACATGCCTGTCCATTTGTTCTGGATTTTGATATCCAGATAATGTGTTAACACTTCATACATTATTATTCATACATTATGAACTGGCCATTACAATCTATGTGTGGAACGTGTGAAGAAGATTTATTGAACAATTAAAACTGTAAGGGTTTCTACAGTGAAGACATTCTCATGTATCAGGCTGTGTTGCGTTTTTAACGCTTGGTTATATCAATGTTTTGTGGTGTATGCAAATTTACAACTTTATCTTTTATATGAAACTCCACACAGTCGGCACATTGCTTCCTGAACTCACTATTGACTTTTTTTCCACTTTACCACACGGTGGTTGCATGTCTGCCACCTTAGTCACCATCTCCTGCCACTTATATCATCTTTACCAAGAAAACTTTATCTGTGCGTTTGTTTGCTGTTACGCAGAAACTTATCGCAGAAAGGCTGTCACCGAGTGAATCAGCAAAGCTGTCGACCTAAACTGGGGAAGACTATTATCTCTTCAAATTACCAGTCATACCTGGGGTGTCAACTGTATTGTGATTACTTTGAATTGGTTTTGCCTTCACTTAGACTTATCTAAAAGCTCTAAATGCATGACTCTGCGACTTTGAAGTCACTATAGCCTTATGTTTATCTTAATTTTTTGGTTAGAGGGGAGGGTTTTCACTAAAGAAATGAACCACAAACCATTTGGTGCCGGTTATGCTGCATTTAAAGTGCAAAGTAGTCATACAACCATCTAGTCTGAGATAGCGGGGCTGTTTAATCAGCCTAATCAACAAAAACTGAACAAAGTTAACAAAGAGAAGGATGAATAAGAGTGAGCGTAGTCATGGCGCTGAATCTTTGGGTGTCCCAAATCTATATATGTATGTTATGGTTCTATTTACACTCCTGCCTTCGGAATACTTTGGAAATGAGTGTTTAACTCACTTTCAGAACGGTGTTATGCAATCTAGCGTGTCATTGAGTTTAACATAACCATGAAGTGTCCTAGTCATACTGGGTCATTGCACTTAATCATTGTCATGGAATTGCCATTAGAGGAACCTTGTAAACCTGAGTGGGGTTGGCGCATACCACAAACCAACCTAATAATAGCGGATTCCTTTGACAAAAAATAAAATAGCTGTGACATCAACAGGGCTTCCGCTGGTACACTTCTTGTAAGTGCGTGCAGTCAGGGGAAATTATCTCTGCATGCTTGGAAAGCATAAAGACGTACATACATATTGTGTGGTATAGTTAACGTATGTGCTATTATTAAGTCTGTGATCCTAAAACAAAATATATTTCATATTTGAAGTCTGAGTTTCTTTAAATCCACCACTCTCCGGTTGGTTACGATTGCTAATATCAGCCAGTTTTGCAACCAGTTACACCGAAAGCATATTGTGATAGTCGCAATATTTTGACGTGTAAATATATAAATGTCATACTGTTACTGACAGCAACATAAAGCATGGCTGAAAGTGAGATTATTACGACTCCGCGGTGGTTCCAAAAAGAGGAGCAGCTTCAGTAGTGTGGAATAAACTGGCATCCTGAATGTTTTATGAACAGCATCGAACTTCTCAGACTCTTTAAGCGAGTTACCGCTCAGAGGGAACTCATTCAGCGGCTCCTCTGGCAGCAGCACAGCGTCTCTCCCTCTCTTCTCTCGCCGTGCGCACACAGGAGCTGGTGTTGTCAGAGGATTAAACCTTTAGTAATGTAAACCTACGTGACGCTCGCGGCTCAACAAAAAACTACATATATATGAATGTGTAATAGTTGTGGTATCATAACAGCCTGTCACAGGTTACAGCGTGACGATTAGAGGAGAAATGGCAGAGCATAAAGATCCAGGTGGAAAAAAAAAAACAACTCAGTCATTTAGGATTTTACTAAAAGAAGAAAATCACCTGTTGATTTATATATATAGATCCCAGGTTAATTTTTTTGTATTTGGGAGCTGTTTAAATGTGTAATTTGTGGTAGATTTTATTTTGTTGAACTATTAATATTGTCTACAGAAACTGAATCTCACTCTGAGTTACTGTCCTTGTTCACAAACTAAAGAAATGAGAGATCATTTTGGTTTAGTTTTTACTGAATATTTGAAGGCAGACTGTAAAACTATATCACTTATTTTGTTGCAATACTATGTTCATAAATTAATAATAACATATAAATATTTTTTTTTACTAATTTGTCTTCAAGAATATCGTTACTGCAAAAATACCCCGAAATATCGCAACATTATTTCAGGGCCATATTACCCAACCCTGTCCATAAGCCAACACAGATAACTTTGTGTAAAGAGGAAGAATGAAAAGGATGCAAGTCATTTGGAAAGCTCTTGATCATGTAGTTGCAACAGAAGCAGTTGAGGACATTTCCTAAAGTGGAGTGGAACAAAGATCCATCACTACAACATGTGGAAGAACTTGTGCAGATGGCATGATGTGAAGTCACTGTACAGGTCATATTTCAATTAGTCACTGAAATAATCACAATCATTTTATCTAATGAATTCTTGGGGACATTCCAGTTATTGAAAAAGAATGCCACGGAAACACTGAATCTGGTATTGTTAATATTCATTTTAATAGTGAGGTGTTGGGAAATTTGTATTTTATTGGTTGTAGTGTGCGGGTTTGATTATAGTTCAGTTCTAACAAAGACTTTCTCTAGTCCTTAATCACAGCAAAGTCTCAGTGTTTCACAGGCCCACATTAGGCAAGAAAAAATGCTCCCCTTTGACAGTAAAAGGGAAAAATGGAAGAAATATTGACAAAGGTCACAAACGTGGAACCCTCTTCTTGGTTGGTGGGTTGACTGAGAAAATGGCAAGATAGCAAAAACCAATCTGATTTTCCTACTTTGGTTATATATTTGATTGTATTAAGTTCCTTATCTTTTTTCACGTGTCTCATTTTGACAAAAATAGTTCTTGATATCGTATTGTGGCATTTAAAAACCAGAATTTTTCATTTCACATAATGAGTGTGCCATGTGGAGTGCCACAGGGCTCAATTCTGGGTCCATTACGTTGTTCAATTTTCAGTTATGCAGACAACACCCAACTCTATCTCTGTTGTTCCTGATTGTATCTAGGACTGGACGATACAGACAAAAATTCATATCTCAGTATTTACAGGCTGACTGGCAATGCGAAATGGGCTATGTGTTCAGCTACAAGTCAAAGCAGCGTTTGAGATGTCACGTGCACTTTTATAAAAATTGACTCAAAAGAAACAGGGATTTTTTTCCTGTTTGAAAATATACAGCTGCACATGTAAATGAAATATAATATAAAATAAATAGCAGGGCTGTACGTTAACTTTTTGCACAGAGCACTGGAGCTACAGAGGTTTAAAGGTTTGAAGTTGGCCTAAATCCATTAGAATTTGGAACAATTACAAATCTTTTTTTGGAGGGGGGTTAAAAAGTAGTTTTTCGTGGCCTTTCAAATGAATCTAGTGCCGGAAAATGAATCAAATCTTTGTATTTATTCAGGCTATTAATCTTGATTATGCACAGAGCATCAGCAGAGAGGCCGAGCGAGGAAAGGAGCAAGAGACACTTTGTCTGTATTATATACGTCTTTTATATGAAACGTCTGTATTGTCGCTGCTTTTTGCTAACAGATCTGTTGCCTGCATCCAGGCGCTGTCTCAGTGTCACAAATTAGACCACAATTACCAAGAGGAACAGCGACATGCTATAATCATACATAAACTAGCAGCGCTGTACTGCACGTGTGCTACTGCGGTAATTTCATTCATTTCACAGACTAGCATAGCACTTACAACATATATAAACATGTCACACTGTAGACTAATAATAATGATATATGGTACATAGTCGTTATATTGCCCAGGCCTAATTGTATCCATGCTGGGTGGGAGGTACTTTCAGCTCACTGTTTTGGTTTTAGGGCCACAACATCACTATCTTGGTTCTCTTTCTTTGCCCTTAATAACTCTGTTCCAGCCCCAACATGCAGCTGTTTTCAGGGTGAAACTACTTGGTATGTATGAACATTTAGGAGCAAGAATTTGATATTTTACATAGCAGTTGGTGGATACCAAAACAAAGTTAAAAAGAAAGTGAGCGCTGGCCTATTCCCAACACGTACCTTGCCCCTATCACTTAGCACTTGCCTTTGGGTTTTATGTGTTCACACCTAGGGGTAGGGTGTCTTGTTGGGATAGAGGAGTAGAGTGAAGTGTTGGGGCTACACTGCCCTGAAAACAGAGGTTTTTTAGACGCACTTTTCAACCTAAGCATTATGAGAAGTCGGCAAAATGGCTACATAAGCAACAAAAGAAACCTACAAATGTATTCTCTTCATTGATGAAGACTTGAAATTACGATAACCTTTGTGTTTCTGTGGTTTAGTGTCATCTCAATGTATTATGGTCCTTTTCTTTATAATAAGCATAATAAAAGAAATTGCTATTATGTCGATGTCTCAGTAGCGAACTAGCTAGCTAATGTTACATTGTTATTGCTAATTTGTGCATGACAGTCCAACATTTTGACATATTTCCATGTTGCTTTCCCCTCCTTTGATGGCATATAACGCCTGAAAGTCCAGCAGCGAAGTTGCTGCCCTGGTTACCACTCCTCTAATATCAGTGCAGACTGGCAGGGTAGAAGCACAGGTTTCTAACATTAGCCCACAGAGCACCACTAGTTCCCCGGTATTGAAGTCTTTTTTGTTTGTTGACTTGTTGGATAGATTGATAGCAAGAAAAAGTCATCAACAAATCATGACCATCCTGATGATATATCAGGGTCTTAGAAGGTTGTCCTATTTCACAGGGGAACCTCTACCCCTAACTATGTTATGAGGATCAAGGTGGTGCTTGAAAACGTGGGGTTGGGGTAAAAATATGAAATAGTTTTGGACCTTATCAGGTGGCTAGAAGCACATATCTACCTGAATGCTAATGGTGTTCCTTGTTGGATGGGTACTGTACGTCAACACCTTTACCACAACAACTTTATAAAGTGATAATATGTTGTGTTTACAGCTTGTTCTGCTGCCCCCAGCTGGCCAAAAAATAGACTAACACTGCTTTAACTAACTATGTTCTAGGTCCCCGAAGAGGACATAGTGAGCGTGACAGGCATGCTCCAGCATCAGAGGAAAGAACCAGCCGCGAGTTGATTTTTGAAGACCCGTCTGAGCTGGATGATCCTGGCTCAATGTGCCGCCCTTCACTCCAGCTCCAGTGGCCAAGGGTGGCAGGCCAGCAGGAAAGGAGGCTAACCCTGTGCCTAGACTAGCACTGCAACGCCAGCAGTATTAACTTCTATGAACTTGCCATGAACACCAGAAGCGCTTCTCTGCGGTGTGCATACAGTTTGTCTGTGAGGCCCCCTGTCTTACCTATCTGAGGCAGGATGCACTGAGCCCCAGGGGACCCACAAGCTCACACATGCACATCAAAATGCACAATCACTCCTAAACATACACACATCCAGACACACACACACATACAAATTCAAAAGCACAAAACCAGACATATGATAGACTCTTTTTTTTCTAATGCAGAATATGAGCTCTCGAGGTCTTAAGTTGTTCATAATATTATTTTGCTGCAAACAACAGAACACACTCACATACATTTTCACTAGTGCTATACACACAACACAACTTAGTCTTCCAGTAATGTTTATATCATAACGCCATGTGTCTAAACAACCTTTTTTTTATTTGAATCAAAGGCCAGTCACAAGAATTACAATTTTAATTTTTCGTTAAACTGAAAGCGAGAAGCTTAAAATGCAAGACAGTTGTGCGAACATGGATCTTACCATCATTTTCATGCAAAAGAAAACTGAAAATTTCTATTTTTTGAAACAGGGCTCACTCGTTTTGGTTTGAGAAGAATGTGTAGGTAGTTCTTGTTTGTTAAAACTACTATAAACCTACCACAGATGCTGTCGAGTAGGACAGTAGGCTCGGTCAGTGTTTCTGTTTTTTAAGAGGTCATCATTTCTCGACCGTAGTATTACCCAAGGTCAATAACACTACGTCTTATTTTTGTTATTTGCACAATAAACTTTTAATTTAGCTAATATCACTTAGATGTTTTTTTCTTTGGTACAACTTTTGTACAATTTGAAGTAAAAGTATTCTGTAAACATTTGTAATTTTTTGTGCTGCTTCATTCAATAAAGAGTATTGAAAAACAGGTTCCCTTTGCTGACGTCTTACCATGAGTAATTTACATTGTTAAGGCATAAATTCAAGCGCATTGCACAACTGCATTCTTCAACTATTTACAATCTCATGACTGACAGATTGTGCCTTAAAATTTGTCACCGATCATTTACTGTACAAGTCAAAGTTATGAAGTTAGGATGACAGGTCATTTATAGTTTCATAGAACTGAACAAGTGAGTGACAGTAATAGTTACAATGACTTTCCCGGAACTTCCCTGTTGTGTTAAGTCTCACCCAGCTTTCGAAGGAACTCTTGGAAGCCACCACCCCAAAGGTGTCATCACCTCTCAGTCAGGGATGAGGTATAACAAGCCCTCTCTTAAAGGAATAAAAGCCTAAAAAAATGCCAGCCCATTGTAGCTGTAGATGCTGACGACAACGAACTGACGAACAAACCTACGTGAAGATGAAACAAACCCAAAACATTCCTTCAGCTTTGGGAACATGCTGTCGGGGGCAAAATCTCAACTGCAACCAATGTGTTAAGTCGCAGGAAATAAGTTGACAAAGAATGTTTGATGGAAAATACTTAAAAACCATCAGTGTGTTTGTGTTGTGCTGTTGAAATGAAAGGTCAAACATCCACATAGAAATGAGACGCACCTTTAAACTGATTTTATGTCTCAGTGGAAGCATGTGCGAAGCAAACAAAATGAGACCCAGAGCGGAACCTTGGGGTGCACCAGAAGACAGAACCGCGGATCTGAAAAGCTGCCGTCAGCGAGGTAAGATACAGTTTGCTGCACGTTAAATCCACTGATTATGATTTGTGGTAGGATGCACAAAGATCCAGCTATGACAGAGCATTCACCTGTGATAAGGTTTAGTAAGAGTAGCTGTTTCGAATGACAAAACCACTGAAATGAATCAACCATATCTGTTATGTGTATGAGACAGTTAGGCACCAGATTTTCTCCAAGAGATAAAATCCAGTTTAAGCATGTTTAACGTATGAAGGGACACAGACTGCAGAGAGCTAATACTGAGCGACTGACAACCTTTAAACCAACAATAGAATATATTTAAGAGGCAGCTATTTCATATCCATCACTTTGTTCGTATTGTGACGCTGAAATGAAAAGTCTTCATTTTATGTGCATGAAAATGAGTCGCACCTTCCAACTTATATGTTTCAGGAGAAAGCATGTACAAGGCGCACCAAATGTGACCCCAGAGCTATGTCAGAGCTACTGTCAGATGGTAAGACTTGCTGCATGTTTAATACACTCATTATGATTCAATAATCAACAGTTTTGAAGGGTGCACTGACACCCTAGCTGTTTCATAAGAATACATCTGACATGATGACTGAAACATGTCAACAATGTCTGTTATGTGTATGAGACAGCTTTGAGCTGCTTGGCCACCCCGAAAAAAAAAGATAAGATACAATATAAACATATTTTAAGTATACAGGGACACAGATTGCAGGGTGGTAATGATAAGAGACTGTAGCAAGAGGCTATAAAAAACAGAATTTAAAGCCTTAATTAAGATATATTAAGCAATTATATGATGTCAAAAAATTACTTAAAGATGACTTTTTAAAACAGTTGAGACTTCCCAACTTTTTTGACTTGTGTTCACTTAACTTATGACCTCTTGTCACAGAGAGTGAGAGGACAAGTCATCGTTGAATTACTCAAACAGAGTGTCAATTTTGCACATTTCATCAGTTTGTTTCGTAATTGTTTTCATTCTCAGATGCCTGAAAGATAGAAAGCAGTGAGTTACATGTTGCATCATTAAAAATGTGTACAATTCTAAAGCTAATGACCTGCGGTTGTATATGTCATACGTTTTTGGGTTTTTTTTCCATTTTTGAGTGTAAACTTGTTTCCAAGATATTATCTGAGGAGCACGCAAAACATGCAAGTCACACCTCTCAAACCAAAGGGCTGAGACGAGCAACACATTCTGTCATAGCATGAGTGATTTAGAAGAAAATGTCATCATGGAATTTTGTGATCCCTCGTATGGTTGGAGGTTGTCAGTGTGGGTGGGTGGGTGTGGATCGAGCACTCTAAACACTGTATATATAGCCCATTTTACCAGTGAAAATTATATTTGCAGCGTTGCACCTTGCTGTTTTTAGCGTGGTTTGTTAACAAGAGCTGCTGAGCAGTAAATCACTGACTGCTGTCACTATGGATTATGCACTCAATGGACTTCTGCGGTGCTACGGTAAATATCTTTATAATATTTATTCCCGTGATTACGATTTACGAAAACATTATTTGATGTGTCTAAAAATGCAATTTAGTATTTAACTGCTTAGGTTTAATGTCCAAGAGGTGACACCTGATTTATCTTTATATGACTTATGTTACAAGCGAGCTTTGGTTCTGACTTTTCTGTGCATGTATTTGTTTTAGTTGTAGTGTGAATGCACAGGCTAATATATATTTGGATAACAGCAGAGAGTGAGCTTATTAAGGTCAAAATCAATTTTTAGAAAAAGTAGAATTCTTTTTATCTCGCTGTCTGTGCTGCATTTTGAGTCACCTATGTCCACGTAATCTTTTCTCAGTACTTATCTGGATGCTCCTGAGAGTCCAGGGGATGCCTGTGGTTGCTACTCCGACTCCCAGCTGCGACTTGACCAGGACTAAGAGTCTTACAGCGCAACTGATAACAAATGTGAATGGGGCACTGGTTGAATATGTAAGTACTACCCAGTGATGTCATTTTTTTCTGTGTGTATTTCCTGTACATAGTTTGCTCTTACCATGCACAAAACCCAGGCTAGTAGGGACATTTTCCACCAAGTGCAGTATTTCTGGCTGCTGAAAAACAAATTCAGTGTATCCACTGGTCCAAAACCACCTAGCTGATCAAGGCTCATATTTGTTCTCTGTATCATGTGCTAGATTTGTGACTAAATATCTGAGATAACTTGCACACAGCTATTTCTGTTTGAATTTTATCCTCGCCTGCTGCCATCTAGTGTAAATGTGACCTCATGGGCTTTTGTTATGCTAACACTGATGTGTTTGACACTGCAGACACCATTAGCCCATCCCACTCACTCATAGCATTAAGCAGTCACAAAAATAGACGTACAGCAAATCCCCTTTTGAATCAGCAAAAGCATGGACATCCCTCTTTGCAGATGCACACACCTTTCCACAAAGAAGGTCAGCTTAAAGCTGCACTAAACTTTTAAAATTGTAAATTTGGCAACATCAATATTTACCATGGTAACAGTTTTATACTATAGCAGACACTCCTTGAGCACAAACTTTGTTGCAAATACAACAAGAGAGCAACTGGTGTATCAGTTTACAGTGCAGCCAAACAAACTCAAGTCGGTCAATAATAATTTCAACAGCTCACCAGCAGGATATTTAACATTCATTTAACAGCTTACTATGACTGCTTCTTCAAGCTCCATTATTTTCTGCAATATTTAAAACAGATACACTGTCGAAAATGTCAAGAATTAAGAATTTATTGTCGCATTTTTGATCAGCAGGAAGTACAGTGACACTTTGTGTTACCTGTAAGTGCTACGCAGTAAAAGCCGGCCAGCATTGAGCTGATTAGATGCTTTTAATGTGAATTAGTAGCAGGATGAATGTGTGAAATGGTGTGGGTGACGCTGATGTCACTGAGGTTAAATTAAAAACAGTAACACTGAATTACATGCATACATCGTTTGCTGTGAATCCCCAATGCTAATGAAGGCTATTTGAATCCAGCATGAGTGTGGCGGACTCCGCCATTTACAGTGAAAACTAATATGTAGAAAGGTATTTGCAGAATGTAGGTAAATTAAATTAAAAATGCTGACCATACATGTTCTAAAAAACATGATAACTTAAGTGTTATAACTTTACTTCAACAAACATCACCATCAGCGACCATTTACAGCAAAACAAAAAAAAAATGTATATAATTTGTCTGCAATAACCGATTAAGACAGATATCTTTAAACTTCTGATGAAATTTCTATTTCACGACAACTTATCTTTCATGTCAGTTTATCTTCATTATTGAAAATGTGTATTTCACAATCATCATCTTCACTCCGCCCTTTTTATGGTGAATTCATTAAAATCTCACCCCCTCTTTTTTTTAACAGGAAAACATGAATAGAATCAAGAGCGGTTCCAATCGAGATGATGTTCCCACCTCCACAATATCTGGTACCAGCATTTCTGAGAAGCTGCAGGACATCTACGTCAAGAATGAGATTTTTAGTTGGCACGTTGTAAAGGTACGAGACTATCAGAAGGAGCTTTTAAATGACTCGCAATCAGTTGTGGAGTCCCTGAAACGAGTCAAAGGAGACCTCTTCTACCATTTACAGACAATTAAGGCTATTCTCATACACACCTGACTCTTTGACAACTGCAGCCCCCCCACAGCTGTCCCACAGTGGTGACTATGAGAAAAAACAGTATGGACGGGCTGTCCTAGACAGCCTGAAGGACTGGCTTACACAAGTGCAGCAGGCACTTTCAGAGGCAACGTCAGCCTGTGGCTAATATACAGCGGGGATTCACCGCTTTTAAAACAGCACAAAATGACAGATGATGTCACCTGGTATTCTCATCCTCTTCGGCATACTATGCCATGCTTAAGATTTTTATATATTTATATATTTATTTATTTTTTTACCAAAGCCCCAGTGTTGCCAGAGAGTAGCTCTACAGAACTGGAAATTTACAGATATGTACTTTTCCTTCGTTCTTCTTCACGGTTCAAATGAGTAACCGCCATAACATCTGCCTCAGGTCAGTGTAAGATCCCATTGGATGTGTGCTGTGGAGATGATTTGGTGTCACACTTTAATTTAGTTTACATTTGGCTGCAAAACCAGGTGAAAAATCAGTGTAGTGTGCACCATTATGGCTCCATGACAGCACAGCCGTGCTACACTTTGAAAATAATGGCCTTGCTTTTGACAGTGTTTGTTTTGTTATTGTTATTTATGTATATTTATTTATTGTAAACATGAATGTGAATTCAATCTATGACCAGCAAAGTGCAATGTATCTTGAAGGTCCAGTATGTAGGATTTAGCGGCATTTAGTAGTGAGGTTGCAGTACTGAAATGTCTTCTGACTGCCAAGCCTGTAGGTGGCCGACAGAAAAACCCAAAAATGTGAAAATGCAAATGGCTCTATCTAGAGCCAGTGTTTGATTTGTCCACTGTGGGCTGCTGTAGAAACAACATGGCAGACTCCTTGGAAGAGAACCCGCTCAGTATGTAGATATAAATGACTCATTTTATGGTAACGAAAACATGACTCTCGTTTTCAGGTGATTATAAATTAATTAAAAACATCATTATGATTATTATTTGTTATATATATAGTTATAATATCATATATTTATGTGAACAGGTGCCCCTAAATCCTACACACTGGACCTTTCAATTATTGATATATATTTATTATATTGGTATTTATTTTCTTAAGAGTGTTAATAAAAAAGATGATGTTATTATTGTTATTGTTAAGTTATTGAAAATACTATTTATTTATACAATGTAGTGCTTAATTAAAAGCCACATTTACAATATACATTGCAGGAAAATGTAAAAGAAAAGTAAATTATTTGATGAGATATTACACTCCTGTGAAAAAGTTGCATCTCGGAAATATTTATATAGCACATTTCATACGACAGACATAAACTCAATGTGCTTCAAATAAAAGTATTATATTATGTATTTCAGTTAAATGTCTGAGTATATCTGTTATTTATTTTAATTAGTAATTTATTTATTATTTATTAGTTGTGTTGTAAATAAGATTCTGTCAAAAATTTTGTACTCATGGATGTGTTTGTGTGCCAGTGGCTTATGTGTGATGTCAGTAGTAACTAAGAAAGCTTAAATAAATATTTTGTATACCATTTTGTATCATTTGATGCCTTGTGTATATTCAGCTCAACGACATGCTTACCTGAGCAGGTGGTACGTTCCAGTCAAGTGAGGCTGAGAAGGTTAAAGGTCATTCAGTCAGTGGAGAAAAGAATTTTAGCAGCTTGATTTGTTGTGTTTTTTCTTTTTTCTTCAGCTCAGGTTATTTTTTATTTCACAGTGTTAATTTATTTCAGTCTCTGTTTTGTTCATAGTTTTGTTACTAAATGCTTGTTTTTGTACTGACTCCTGAATTTTGGTCTTCTTTTTTAAACAGCTGCCTTTAAGTTTTTCACTGCCATGCAGCGTCTGTTATCTCTAGAGACAATAAGAGACATGTATTTGAATTTTAACAGTCACTGGATACTTAATATTGGAATTTAAACACCAATGAATTTATAGCATTGAATTATTTTACTATAAAAAGCATGTGTCTGAATTTATTTCCTCTGAATTCACCTCTTTGAGACTATAACACCAAATTTCTTGATGTGTCATTTTTACAAGGTGAATTTAAATGTAATTCCTCCATAATTATTTTTTATATGGGGCGGCAACTCTACAATGCATTTTAAGTTTACATGAATTAACAAAAGTCTAATTAAATATGTTTATAAAATATGCTCAAACATGAAATTAAAGTGTGATATGTGTATATATCCCTTTTATGTTGTGACTGCTGAGTATTTCTGACGACTACTTTGTGGTTTTCTGACGAAACCTAATAAACAATTCTTTTGGATTCTGTCTCAGTTTGCTTTTTGTTTCTTTTCCTAAAAAGAGCAAAAAGGTTTTCATAACAACAACAAAAGCAAAACTTAAGTTCTAAGAATTGAACCAGCCCTCAACCAGCCTCGCGTATGTAAAATCAACCACATCAAACTGGTAATGAAGAGTAAAAGAAAAAAAAAAAGGAAACATTTGCAGGGTTGAACTGGACTGAACCGGGTTGACATGAGAGGATATTGTTGTGTGGTTAGCGTCACGTCTGCGCACAGGAAGTATTGCGTGAGGGGGATGAATCATAACGTAAATATGTCATCACAGAATGCGCTGACGTATATTAAAGAGCGTTGTTTGTCGGGGTTTAACCTGAAATGATGTGAAAGTTACAGGTACTTGTCTTTGGTGTTGATTCCAGAGTAAAATTAATGCTTATGCAAAACACAAATCTAGCTGCTGTGTTAGGATCATGCAAGGTGAATACAAGCCAGTGATAAAACTTTATAAAGAACCAAAATAAGTTCTGCAGGAGTATTCACTTAAATTTGACCCAAAGAACAGAGCTGATTTTTCTCTTTTATTTATTTGCAGATGTTTTGTGCATGTTCTTGCAGTGGAAAGTTATTCAGGATGCACAAACACAAACACAAGTTGTCATCAAATGAGTAAATGTTTGTGACAGATGAGTTAATGCTAATTATCTCTATCAGTGATTTGCAGCATTTCCTTAAGTGGAAGTGGCAAAAAGTACCGTGCAAGGTGTTGACCTGTCAAAAGAACCCAATGTTGGTTAGTTTGCTGCTTTCCTTTTTTTCATCAAAGGATACGGCTTAGATAGAGATAGGGGAAGTTTATCTTCAGAACTGCTTTCACACGCCTCCTTTGAGAGGTTTTGCAAATATAAAAATGATCTTGCCTGGTTGTGATTGCACAGAGGAATCGGTCCTTGCCATGCTTGAGAACTTGAGCGGAGTCAGAATGGAATACAGAGCAGGTACAGTGTGCCATGCAACTCACTCACTGCATTCATTCATAAATATGTAAATATGTATCAGACAGCACTTTTTTCTCATATGATGGATTAATAACATTTTTATTGTCCAATTGCACTTGCAGGTTCTCTGACAGTGCTGTGCACCTGGATGGTGATTCTGCTGCAAAGCTCGGACAGTGCAGGACATGCTCTTAAGAAACATGCCGCAGCTGATTCATGCAAACCGAAAGAGCTGACCGCCCTCACCAAAAGTCAAGTTGAGGAGAGCTTGAAAGGTTTTGTGAGTATCATAACGCTGCTGTGTGTGTGTGTGTGTGTCATGACTACAGTCTTTATCACACTGGAATTTCTTTCTCAAATTTGTAGTTGTAGTTGGTGGAGGTGAAGCAAACAGTAGTCTGTGTTATAGATTTTATAACACAGTGATGCATTTTCACTGATTTAACTCTCTTTAACGCTGAGGTTATGTGCACATTTTAATCTGAAAAGTAGATCTTGCTGCAGATTAGTTATCGCAAGAAAAAATGAACTTCAGGAAGTCGTGCACGAAGCAGGAACAAATGCACTTGAATTGTTTTAATCAAATGTGCATTTTTTCTTGAGTTTCATATGATAAAGACAGTCCTCGAGCACGCCACTAACTCGTTCTCCGTAAATCAATCACCATTTAAAAACATCAAATGTAGACCAAAGTGCTTCATGAAGAGATAAAATAACACAGATGCATGATTAAATAAAAAATGATAAAATCACAACATATATGCACAGTGGTGCAGCGGTTGGCATTGTTACCTCACAGCAAGAAGGTTCCTGGTTTAAACCCAGGGGTGGGGGAGCCCCTTTGTGTTTGCGTGCTCTCTCCGTGTCAGCGGGGGCTTTCTCGGAGTACTCCGGCTTCCTCCCACAGTCCAAAGACATGCAGGTTAATTGGTGACTCTAAATTGACCGTAGGTGTGAATGTGAGTGTGAATGGTTGTCTGTCTCTATGTGTCAGCCCTGTGATAGTCTAGTGACCTGTCCAGGGTGCACCCTGCCTCTCACCCAATGTCAGCTGGGATAGACACCAGCGCCCCCGCCCCCGTGACCCCTGACAGGATAAGCAGTTACAGAAAATGAATGAATGAAATGTTGACCAAAGTGCGTAACCAAGACTTCAATAAAACAGAGGCATGATCGAATAAAAATAGTAGTAGTAGATAGTAGTAGTAGATCACAGGCCTTAGTTAATTCATAAAAACACAAAATCTTAATAAAATCATAACACAAAAACAACACTGCACAAACAACAAAGTCAAACAAGCACAGAGAAAAATATGATAATAAGAAATAAAAAGCTAAAGAAGACAGATGTCTTAAGATGGGTACTGATAGATCCTAAATTGAGAGATCATAAATCTCCAAGTTGTGCTTCATACAATACTTGAGTAAATGTACTCCGATACTTTCCTAGATTATTCATGCTGTGGTCAGATGATCTCATTCGTGGGGGGTTTTTGGTGGCTTTTGTGTGCATATTTTACTGTACTTATTTGTAAGACTAATAACACAGCTGACAGCACATAACTTCTTGTAATTATTTACATGACATATATTTTATAAGGCAAAGACAGTTGGTATTAAATATATCATACATCTGGACTGGTTTATACATTTAAACACAGATAGTTGGTAATTTATATTATGTACTAAGATGGGTATTTGTGAGATATATATTTGGTACTTACTATTATATACATATACATAGGTTGTATTTGTGTGACACAGTTAAAAGGTTATAACAATGGCATATTTGGAAAAGTTTAAGTATAGGTTTATCCATATAAGGAAGCTGTCTGTTTCATGTCACTCAGTGACTGATGGAGAAGGGGCAGGGATTTATAAAGTGACACTTCCTCCCAGTTTATTAGATCTAGACATCCCTTGTGTATGTGTGTGTGTGTGTGTGTGTGTGTGTGTGTGCGTGTGTGTGTGGTGTAGATCTAGAGATGTCTTTTGTGAGCAGTGAGCAGAGGTGCCCTCGGAAATTTGTCATCGAGGCGGCCAGATGGGGCCGCACCAAAACCAAAAGCCATAACTGAAATTCAGGAATTCTATGATGTTGTTTAGGTTCATATTTTACAGTAAATATTACTAATTATCAGAGGCTGTATTCACAAAGAGAGCTCCTAACTTAGCTTCAAAATTTTAAGTAAGGAGTCCTCGACTAGGAGTGATTTAGGAAAGTTCTCAGAGCAACTCTGAGCAAGAAGGGACAGAAACTTTTACCTTAGTGAGGAGGTGTGGTCGACCCTGTTGCTAGGTGTGATGCGTTCTTTTAACAGATGTGATTGGTTGTCAAAGACACAGCCTTTTGTGAGCCTGCGAGGTGTGGACACCCAGAGGAAATGAAATGAGCTGCAGACTGTGAAAGTGTTGTCATTGATTGTGTGATCACTCTGCTGATAGGAGGTTGAGACAGACTCAAGTTATCACTGCTGCACTGCTGCATTTTTACAGTTCTTCAAATAACTTACGACTGTGATCATTTTATTTCTGGTGTCACTGCGATAGGTGAGAAATGTGTGTGTATCCCTAATGACATCACCCACACCACATATGATCCCTGCACAATCTTATCTCTTAAGCCTCTTAAAAGTCCTCTTCCCTGCTCCCTTAGGCGCTCTTTAACAGTCAAAGATGCTCTGTGAATAACTTTTATCTTTACAAGGTCCTAGTCTTAACTTTAAGGGGAAACTCTAAGAAAACATCACAATTCTAAGAATTTTCTTAGAACTTCGTCACGGGGAGCAACTCATAGGAAGGTTTGTGAATACAGCCAGTTACAGTTGACATTTTGAGGTCCTCAATAATCGTCTTTTAATGTTATTTATCTAAACATGTTAGGCCAGACCAAACTGTTCATCAAACAGTTTTAATTTGAAGGAGCACATTTACCGGTAACAAGCCTCCTCAAGTTTAGGGAAGACCCATGGGAACCCAGAGAACCCATTTTCATTCAGATACCTTGAAGTAAATCTTCAAGGGACCCTTTTGAAAATGGTCATACCAGTTGTTTCCTCACTAAAATTTAGCAGAAGATTGGAGCTTAATTAAGCCCCATCCTCTACAAACTATGCCAACATGGGTGGTACCAATCTATGTCTTAGGTTGTCTGGCTTCACAGGATACCACTATGTTCGCACTAGCTTAGAAAATGAACATGCCGCAGCCTCTTAAAGACATTTATGTTGGCCTTCAATTACTTTCGCCAGCAACTGTGTGAAATCACTGTTGGTTTTCTCTTCCAGGATGAAGCCAACGGGGAACACCTCGGCACTTGGTCCCCAGGCTTCCCTGAGCTCAGGGTTCACCAGGACTCTTCTGCCGATGGGTCCAGAGTTCAGTGCAGCCTCATCTTCATGGCTCATGGCTTGGGGAAAATCCTGGAGGACCAGAAGAACAACCTCAATCCCACTGATGTTTCGCTTCACGAGAAGCTCAAGAACGCCATCTCCAAGGTCAAAATGCTCACAACATGTGTGAAGGACATTCTCGGAGGGGAGTGCTCCGAGAAGCCAGCCCCACCCACTATGCCCACGCATGTGTTTGAGAGGAAGCAGTGGAGTCACACTCTGCTGAAGACAGCCAGGGACTATCTTACCTGGCTGGAGCGTAAGCTTGTGGTCCACATTCCAAAGGTCAAAGGGAAGAGTAAGATAAAACATAAAGGTCCTGAGGCAACTCACAAAAAGCACTTGGCGGGGAGCGGATACCACTTGTAATCTCAACTTGCGATGCAGACGCAGTTTATGGCAGCTTTTTGTTGATGGGGGAAGGATTTTCTGAAGATTTGTTGAAGGGTCAGTTCACCCCAAAATCCAAAATATGTATTGTTCCTCTTACCTGAACTCTAAATTGTTTTGGTGTTGAAAATATCGGCTATAGTTGGCATTTCAAAACTTAACATCAATGTCTCTTTCTAGAATCATGACCCGGTTACTCAAGATAATTCAAAGACCTTGTTGTGAGCGGTTTCATGTAGGAACTACTTTCTTTCTACCGAACTAAACCCGCTAACCATGTCATGCACAGAAGGAAAAGTGCATTTACTGCTAGCTCACCTAGCACCACTGAGCTAGCTGATGTCACAGCTTAGCCGAGGGGGACGCCATTAATGTTTACATCTTGTGCTGTCACGAACACAAGCCTCTCGTCCATAAGTAGATGCACACTTCCTTCTGCAGAGTGATATGGTTGGTGGGTGTAGTTTGGTAGAGAGAAAATAGTTCCTACTTAAAACTACTCACAACAAGGTCTGTGGATTATCTTGAGTAACCAGATCATGATTTCTGTAAAGAGACATTGATGTTGAGTTTTTAAATGTATTATTGTGGCGCTTTTAGCATCACAAGCCGAGTGCCATCTAGTTACATTATACTGGAGAGACGGCAGACATCTCTAAGGCTGATATCTCCAATGTTCGGCAACTCACATCAAAATAATATAGACTGATAAATAGCACTGCAGGTAACAGTAAAAATATGTGTTTTTGATTTTGGGGTGAACTGTCCCTTTAATGCTCGTTCGTTAAGTATACAGCATTTTAACAAGCATTAGGGACATTTGAAAATCATGTCTTATTTTTCATACTGTTTGAATAAATAGATGAATTTATAATGCAGTTTTCCAAAAGTTCTACTTTTCAACAGTTTTAGATAAAAACAAGCTGATTAAATCAAAATTTTCACAATTTTTTAAGTATTTATAAGTGTAGTTCGACATTTTGGGAAATAGGCATATTTGCTTTCTTGCTGAGAGGAAACTGAGTGGTCGTCTCATCAAACTCTCAGCAAGCTAAAAAAGCGCATTTCCCAAAATGTCAAACTATTCCTCTGAAAGCTATGTCCGAAATGTCTTTGTTCAAATAAACTTGCTACTTTTAAGCAACTGACAGCGTTCCCCCGTGACAGTAATTAATCAACGTGCCAAATTAATACAATTCCTGATTGCGACAGTTTGTTTTCTCAGCCTTCACGATGATTAATTGTTTTGCTCTGACCATCTATCCCCTGTGAGCGGTGCTACGTTGCCTGAGGTAGAAAGAGAAGCTGATAAGAATCACCTACAGAGAGCCACCAGTTTGGACTCCAATCACTGTATTGGAAATTGCGGACAGATGGACAGTGCACAGTCAGGCAGATAAGTCTGTCAAAGTCCCGTCAAAGTGATGCGAGAGAACAACAACACTGTAACAAAGATTAATGTGGGTCCCGTCCTCCTCAAATGAAGTGATCAATTAATATTCAATTAGAAGTTCCAGTGTTTGGGCTCTGAATGAGCTTTAAACAAGTGTTTTTTTTTTTTTTTTTTTTTTAGAAAACACAGCTTTTTGAATGCTTTGTACCATCTGTTTGTTCCATTAATGTAATACTCAATTTTTGGCTAATAAAATAAAACAACTGCTTGATTATACAGTATTATTTCCTTTTGTCTTGCACAGTAAGCCCATACATTTTCTTTAACAAGCTTAAAATATGGGCCTTTGGTGGTTTTAACATTTTAGGCAAGGCACAGTTATTCATATAGCATATTTCAGCATCAAGGAAATTCAAAATGCTCTGCATAAAATATCAAAAGCATTGTGAGGAAGTGCAAAAGACACATTATAAAAGCACATTTAAACACAATTAAAAACACCATTACAAAGCTAAAGAATTAAAAAATTAAAAAAGGCTAAAATATACAAAGACAGGTGTAAAATACAAAAATAAAAATCACAATGCAGTGTAACAGAAATAAAAGGGAGTGGCAAACAGAAAAGTCTACAACCTTTGAGTTGCAGCAGACTTGCAGTTTTGTTGGAGTTAGTTCCAGATACTTGGTGCATAAAAACTTAACCCTGCTTCTCCATGTGTAGTCTTGACTCTGGAGATACAAAGCAGACCTGTCCCAGAAGACCTGAGAGGTCTCGATGGTTTGTACTGTAACAGAGGGTCAGAAATGTATCTGGGCCCTAAACCATTCAGTGCTGATTCTCTGACAGACAGGAAGTCAGTGTAAAGACCTCAGAGCTGGAGTCTTTCTGTGTTCTTGGTCTTAGTGAGGACTCGAGCAGTAGCGTTCTGAATCAGCTGCACGTCTTATCTATTTATAGGGAGACTTGTAAAAACATTATTACAGTAGTCGAGTCTACTGAAGATAAATGCGTGGACGGTTTTCACATCCTGCTGCGACATCAGTCCTTTTGTCCTTGATATGTTCTTAAAGTGACAGTAGGCTGACTTTGTAACGGTCTTAATGTGGCTATTAAAATTAAAATTAAAATTGGGGCGGCTGTGGCTCAGAGGTAGAGCAGGTCGTCCACTAACCCAAATTGCTCCTGATGGCTGTTCCATTGGTGTGTGCGTGTGTTAAAAACTGACCATGTATGGTAGCCTTGGCCACCAGTGTGTGAATGTATGTGCGTGTGTGAACGGGTGAATGTGACTCATAGTGTAAAAAGCGCTTTGAGTGTTCAGATGATGACAACATTTCAGGTCTGAGTCCATGACTACTCCAGATTTCTGGCTTGGTCTGTGGCTTTTAAAATTAAAGCTGAGCACTGACTTTTAATTGTCACTCTTTGGCTCCAAAAGCAGTCTCAGATTTGTCTTTCTTTAACTTTAAATTGTGGCATGTCCAGTCGCTGATTTGTTCAATATACTTAGACCCCGTTTACACATAGCTGGGTATCTGGGAAAATGGCGATATTTTCCTGCGTATGGGCCTGTCATTTACACGAAAATGGAGGTTTTACTCACCAAAACGAATATTTAAAAAAGGTCCGGCCAGGGTGTTTTTTTGGGGGAAACTCTGTTTTCACATTTGTATGTACACAGAGGAAAGTCTAGTTTCCCGGACGTGACAGTATGCGACAGAAAATGCATTTGCATCAAGTGCGCGACCTTTGTTTACGCTTCATTAGGCTACAGTGATTATGGATGCTATCAGAGTAGTGCTCTCATTTATGTTAGTGCAAACGCTTTTTGCCTGTTTGCATTTGCAAACACAACTGCTCTATTATATCGAGGAGTAGAGAGGAGTGAGTGCTCGGAGGTCAGCAGTTTTGCAACAACTTCTCCCACCAACACAAAGGGTCAATGCCAGCCAATGGCACCGCCACCATAGGTTTTGGGTCCGACCAGGGCGAACCGCTATCTGGTGGGAAAACTTTTAAAATGACGATGGCCATCTACAGGTTTGGCATGCTCTTGACAGCATATTTATGCAGGGTCCATGTAAATGAAAACTTCTTAAAAACGGTCAGGTGTGCACAATATTATTTTTGAAAACGGAGAGGGGGAAATATCCGTTTTTAGAAATACCCAGCTGTGTGTAAACTAAGCATTAGTCAGAGCTTGTATTGGACCATAGTCCCGTGCATGTCTACTCCCCTTGTTTTGGATAAACTACACACATCCTCCAGTGTTGAACTCCTCTTTACACCTGTAACATTACATAAAAATAATAATAAATTAAATTATTTAAACTGAGTGTCAGCATTCGCAGGGTCTCTACAGGTATCAGACAGTTAAATTTAATGCTTTTTACGACCTGTTCAAGACACTGTTCATCCAAATTTAGGACAGATTTTTGGTCTGTTTTACTTAATTTAAGCATCGCAGGTAATTGGTATATAAGTGGTCTTGTGCAAAGGTAAGTGTTATGTAGGAATATGATTATTACAGTGAGTTAAGTCAGTCTACATTTTGCCGGGTAAGGTAAGTGCAAGCATGATTGGATGATTTTTAACATTAGAAACGTGGACCTTTACAGAGAGGCTTCACTCATTTTCAGAAAAATAAATTTAAAAAAGGATAAATGAAATTAGATAAAATGTTTGTGGTAGCTAAGACCTCACAAATTCAAATTTAAGACTACTTAACAGATCATAAGGTCTTCTTGTTGTAACATTGAGTTTAAGACCTTTTACAGACACCCTGGTTCAGACAAAGCAGAAACTGTGACTTGTTTCATTTCACAGTCACTTTTATTAAATAGCAGTTTGGTATGCATGCACTACACACAGAAGTAATGACACATTCTTAGCTGTTCAAAAAATATTCAACAAAACATGAAACAGCTGTTAAATTCTTTTAAAAATGAAGCCTATTTTTAATGACATGAACCGGTCCGAAGCGAATCATGATGGATGAGCTGCCTGCTAATGTAGACCTGATGATCATCACGGATGAATGTATGAAGCGTTCTATGCACTTATGAAGTGTAAAATAATCAAATCACATACAGCATTTAGTCCATTTTGTGAGGTTGGTCTTGGATGTGTCCATCTCTTTGTCACTATAACGCAAAACTGTCCAAGACAGCAGTTCATTTGCAGAGAGTCTCTTCTTCAAGCACCTTTGGGTGTACGGACAGGGGCGCTCTATTAGCCTGCTGCTGTTCCTGTACTTCCTAAACCCTGCGATGAAGCCGCTCATACAGGAAGGAGCTCTGGAGGACTCTCTCCGTAGCAGTACTTTGCTTGAGGGTTTCGGTACGTGTTTTCATGTTGAACACTCTGCGTGAGAGGGAAAGAATAAATTAATATAAATTAATACATTCAAGCAACTAACAATTTAAAACACGCTCAAATTCTGAGTTTTGTAAGCAATTAATTGCTACTGCAGAGAAAGGTCAAAGCCAGGGCAGAATAAAGGTGAACATGTCTTTTTATCTCCTTATCCCTTGTATGATAAACAAATATAATACTCATAACTAGAACAGCCAAAATTCCCTTTAGCAACTTTGACGTTCAAAACACTGAGGAGACAATGCGGTGATTCATAGTGAAACATTAATGAAAATGCATATCCTCTCTCTAACTGTGACAGTACAGAGATGAATATTGTGTGAGCAAAATATTGTTTTCATTATCAACAGGTTGCGTATCTCAGGTATCACCCTTTTCACTCATCCTGCTTGGTTTCAAAATGACCACACTAGAAATTGTTATTCGCAAAGAAAGCATTGTGGTGTGTCAGAGGTGAATGTTTTGTTTATCTCCTAACGTACTTGTGAAGAGGTCCTACACTTGGCCAGGCACAGCTCAAAATGATCCTCCACGGCAGTGAAGAGATTCTGGAAACCTTCAGCTGCACGATTCAGGAAGCGCTCGAGGAGAGGTTGCTGAAGAAGAGAACACAGATAAGGAAGTGAGCATGAGTAAAACACATCAGTACAGATTTCAATCTGCTCAACCTGTTCTTTATTCCCCTCATAGTTCCCGCTGTGTTTAAAATGCAACTTTGAGAGATATATTATCTAAATTCTTGTATTTCAGTATCATCTCTTAAAGTGTATTCATGCAGCAGTGTTGTAAGTTGTGAACAGTTGAGCTTTTTTAGATGACGGTAATTACTCAAGCCCCTGAGCAACCTTGATGTGACAGATTACCTTATCAGGCTGGAGGCAGCAAGACACGCAATACTCATAGATGCTACAGCAGCCGTTGGCCAGGCAGCTTTTACAAATGTACTGTCTGGAGCTGGGAGCATTGACGTTACAGCAGCCATTCACCAGCAAGTCTTTCCTCTCACAGACGTAACCTGTTAAACATTAACACAGATAGACGTTGATGAAAGGCAAAAAGACGAGTTATCTTCAGTGTATGGTGGCGACTACTCACCAAGTTCGTCTGTGAGCAGCGTCTTGCCCTGGATGGAGTTTCTGCACTGAGTAATCTGTCTGCTGCTGTTGCCTAAGTTGAAACGGACTTTCCAGGGGATGCGATGGTCTGAATCTCTAACCTCTAGAGTGTGCGGTCCCGTATGGTCCGCTCCTCCTGCAAAATTCACAAAGGGAGAAGGTCACGAAATACCATCAAAACAACTTAAAGTTCAGAATTGAGTCAGAGCTAGAAATCAAAAACAATCTTTTTTCACGAAAGTAGTTCTGACACATGAACTCTTGTATTGCTGTCTTATTTTGGGAACTAAAATGTTTTTCTTTTTAACCTTTTTTTTTTTAATCAAACAAAAAAAGGTAGAGTACTCACATGTTGGACGTTGTCTTACAGCAGCTGTACAAGACCTTTGCCTAAATAAGTTGTCTAAAAGTGGAAAGTTTCTGACTTAAATCAGATAGAGCTGCACTGATCAGATGATAAGTCAAAGGCAAAAAATACTGGCATGCTAATAAATGCATGGGTTCTAGCTTCTCAGCTTTCTGCTGTGTTTTAAGTTACCTGTGATTGTAAACTGGACATCTTTGAGTTATACTTTAAATATGTTTGTGGCAGCGTGTCTACAGATACAACCAAGTTAAATTTAAGACTGTTTAGGACCTTTTTAATACTAACGACGTATATGAAATTTTAGAATTACACATTATATACATATATGTGTGTGACACTCGTGTAAGTACTCTTTCCAAGTAAACACACTGATGTCAGTTCAAAATAAACAGCAAGGAAAAATGACAACAATTGGGTGAGTTTAATGTGTTCAATGTAAAAAGAAAACAAAATCTCATCGCTGTCATAAATGCTAGTTATTATTGCAATTCTTCGGTGTGTCCAATGATTGTAAACAGTCACTGTATTTGTCAGGGTGGATATTTTTTTTACGGAAATGTGAGCAAAAATATTTAAGACCCATTAAAACTAAATTTAAGACCATTTAAGACTTGTTAAGGCCTTATATTAAGAAAATTTAGACATTTTAAGATGTGTTTAGGACTAAAAATCCTATACTATAATATATATAAGTATATACTAACATTTACTTATAACATATATGCTACCAAAATACTATTATTATTATTATAATATCATTACTAAAATTAATGTTATTGTAGCTATTGTCATCACTGTCTGCCCTGCATCTCTCTCTGTATAATTTTGTCATATGGATTACTATAAATTTATCATGTTAATCTGTTCTGTATGACACCTGGTGCATGTCTGTCCGTCCTGGAAGAGGGATCCCTGCTCAGTTGCTCTTCCTGAGGTTCCTACCATTTTATTTCCCGGTTAAAGGGTTTTTTGGGGAGTTTTTCCCTATCCCCCCAAGGACAGAGGGAAGCCGTATGCCGTAAAGCCCTCTGAGCCAAATTATGATTTGTGATATTGGCCTTTATAATTAAATTGAACTGAAGGACCTGTAGACACCCTGTGTTGGCCTGTAGGAAACTGTGATGGCAGATGTGTAGAGCGGGTTGTCCTCTCTTGTACACATGTTGAAGTGTCCTTGTATCCTCAAGACACTGAACCCTAAATTGTTTGATTTTGCTGTACCATTTCTTTGAGGGTGTCTCACGTATTGAGCCATTGAGGAAAACACTGCAAGTTAATGAGCAGGACGTGCAGAAGCAACTGGATTTATCAGGTTAATTCTTGTATGAGCCAAAAACAGACACCAACATCTGGTTATTTCTTTAACTGGAATTTCCATTGCGCCCTTTTGTAATTAAAAAGCATACAGACCAATGGTCTCATCAAGACAGCCCACCCCTGCTGCAGAAGTTAACACCATAAGCTTCAGTGTCATGAGTTTCTGTACCTGTTTTAGTGTGCTGGTGAGAAAGTAGATGAGAGACAGTCCGAAGACTACTCCCAGCACCCAGCGCTTTCTCAGTAACCGCCGTAGCACCATCATAGCATGGCTTTCTTGGGGAGACTCCGGTGACAGTGACAGTCCAACACATCAAACCTCCGGTGGGTTATCACTTCCCTGACTGACGCATCCAGGAATATACAACGATGTTTGCCTGCGTGATGATAACTGGCTCCAAAACTGTAAAACCGAGCTCTGTGAACTGACGTTAGCTAGCTCTGACAGCAAGTGTGATCAATACACGAGTACCTACGAGCCAAGACGTTTTATTCTCAGAGTCTAGCCGCATTAGCTAACCCATGTTGCAGGGTTAAGTCACTCACACTTACGCTACAGTGGCTGTAAATATGAATTATGCTCTGACAAAGCTGTAAACTGGTGGGCACGTAGGCTAGTTAATGGAGTTTCATCATAAAAGCCTGCTTTGTTAGCCTGCTAGCTAGCTGACGTTAGCATTAGCCTTCTGTCTTGCATAAGCTACAAACTGATGATTTAAAGAACACTAATGCGCTATAAAGCTGTCTAGAGACGCAGTTTCTTCTCCTCTTAGAAAAACGATTCTATAATGTCCAACATTACGTCTAAAAAAGCTCAAACTGTGATGTTTATAAGCGAAACCTGACATTCAGCAGCAGCAAAACAAATTTCCAGCACGGATGTGGTGCCGTGGGAAGGTGGACGCTGATTGGTGGACAGACGACAGCTGTGACGTCATACAGGAAGTTTTTAGAGCCGGACCGTCGGAGCATCTTTTGCAGCAGCATCAACTGTCCTAAGCTAACCTGACATTAACGTGAAATATGGCAAGAGCTGAGGGGAAATTCACTGAACTAATTCAGGTAAAGCCTTCTACATTGTAATATAACTTACAGTCTAACGTATAAAACACACATTAAGGAGAAAGGCTGAATATCTGAGCTGTTAGCCGGCCTCTGTGTGCCAGACACTGTTGATGTTGATTTGCTTTTGCAGGGCTGGACCATGTGGTGATGAGCGGTATGCCATGCAGAGGAGACACAGCAGCAACACGGATGGCATGCCCTCTGAAAGGTGGGAGGAATAGCTCTCAGAAGCTGTGTATTATCTTCACACACTACAGCCAAATGTATGTGGACCCCCCTGTCCAAGTACCTGGGGCTGCTTGTTATGGTTTTGGCAAGGCCTCTTTGTTTCTGCAAAGCAAACCATACTTATACAGCTAATGAGGATATGTTAGACCAGGAGTGTCAAGGTAATTTCAGTTCATGGGTCACATACAGCACAATTAAATCTAGAGTGGGCCGGACCAGTGAACCATTGCACGATAACCTTCAGTACTCTAAAATACTTCAGTTAAAAGCCTAGTCCCAGTTAAATACCCAGTCCCTCTTACTAGCCTGGTGTAGCTACACATTTTGAGCTGTAAAGTAAAGGCCAGTCTCAATTAGACGCCTGGTCTGGTTGCCAAGTAGTTCATTTTTATAGAAGTTCTTTGGATGTAAAAGACAGAGATGCTACACATCGTTAGCACAGTTCAGTTCATTTTACTGAAACCATGAGCGCCAGAGAAGTAATGCATTCAGATTTACCACCATAACAAAAAAACAAGCGGTGACTCCATTCCTCTGAAGCTGTCATAAAGTCAGAATATGTGTCCATTCCATGATCTCCTGGTAATTTATTTATATTCCTTTAGTCCGTAAGGGTCCTCAGATCAAAAGAATCAAAAGTGTTTTTCATAAAAATTAATCCAAGGTCTCCAGGGTAAAGAGGTGCTGTGCCGGCATGCAGGGTGCCATTATCCTTGGGTGCCATGAAACAAGTGTCATAACTCTGAAACCTAATTTTTACACAGGTAATATTCATGCTGGTTCAAATAAACAATTTGCTTGTGTTTCCCATCTTTGCTGAGAATGAATTAGGTGATTTGAGCAAACGATTGTCTAGGCTACTAGGTGAAGTTTTGTTCTGCTATTACACACATTTGTTTTTTACCACAAAACAAGCATGAACCAACTATTAATGGGACCACTGCGCCCTTTATTTTGATGATTTTTGACTTTCATTGTTGCCTTCTCCATCCTCTTTTTCCAACCTGTAAAATATGACATGCCCACCGATGTCATCCTGGGTCGCACTTCAGGTCAAGGAAAACCTGCTATTTTTTACATCCTAGCCGAGACCCAACTCTTCTCGGGATCTGAACCAATTTGTTTTTGGTCAAAATGCTCTTAATAGTTCAAAATTAGGTGCAGAACTGAAACAGAGCTGGTTCATGTTGGTGGAAAAGGGGTATCGGTTCCCAGAAGAGTGGAGCCCATGTAGTGAATGTCATGTGTTGACACAGTGTCACTCTGTGACATCTTGTTAAATCACGTTACATGACATACCAACAAAATATCACATATTAAAAGATCATGTGAATGGATTATTAAAAATAGCCTAGCCATTTTCCAGACTAATTATTTAGTGATTTGCATCGTCTCTTTTTTTCCCACTCAGGAGCCGAAGCCAAACTCTGGGATCAGAGAGCAGTCTGGACGAGGGTGGTGTGTTCGACTGCCTGAAGCCCGACTCGCCCGCCTCACCTCAGCAGATCTTCTCCGGCCTAGTGGGTGTCCCCTCCGGTTCTGTCTCCTCTGCCCAATTCCAAGCAGCTGGCTTAGTCCTGGGCTCTCCCCCTGAAGTTTTTATCCAGATGACTGCGTCATCCAGAGAAGAAGGAGGCCCCCACCGCACGGAGGGTGGACCTTTTCTACCTCGACCACCCCCGCACCACCATCACCACCACCACCACTTCCACCACCAGCCCCTGCAGCACAGGACCTCCTCTTTGCTCCAGCAGGCCACCACGGCGGCCGGCTCGGAGAGGCACAGCTCCAGGGAGGAGGCCCAGGAAGACCCGTCCACCCCGGCCCCCGCCCTGTCTGAGCTGAAGGCTGTAGTCACATGGCTGCAGAGGGGCTTCCCCTTCATCCTAATTCTGCTAGCTAAAGTCTGCTTTCAGCATAAACTAGGTACACCAGCCTGTGGATCAACAGTGCTGCTAACAGTGTCTAACAGTACAGTAGTTACATAAAAGGATTATTTATATAAGGTGTTGTTTAGTGATGATGTCGCACCTCTCTCCTGCAGGTATTGCTGTGTGTGTGGGCATGGCCAGCACATTCGCCTATGCCAATTCCACGTTTAGGCACCAAGTGTCATTACGGGTAAAAAAAACGTTTGATATTTTCCATGTTAGCTCAAACCAATGTTGATTCTTATACACACATAGTCTTGGATTACATTCAGGCAAAACTTTTCACACATGTTTATATCAAAGGGATAGTTCTGAGTTTTTGAAGTGGGCTGTATGGTGTAATTATAATTGTCAGTGCATTACCTACAGCAGATGTCAGTCAGCAAGCCTCCAGTATAGAGAAGCAGGCAGTATAACTGACATGGAAGCAAGCAATGTACTGCTGTGGACAGGGGCAGCAGCAAATAATATAGCCACCTAAAAAAAGGCCCACCTAAAAATATCAATATCATTTCAAGTGTATGCTATATTGAAAGTGTTTTCATTGCTTTACCTCAATGTAGACAGCCCGTTCCGATGTCAAAGCCATTAACAGTTTCAGTTTCCTACCTTGTCAAAGCCACCAAACTTCATTGACAAAAACAGTAATTTTAACTAACTGAGCACGGGAGCTGCTGGTCTACCGCTGCCTCGATCAGTTTGTTTGTTTGCGTTGCTGTGTGACTTAAGTGACTCCGAACTAACCCTTTTAAGTGCCACTGTTACTCAATAACACAATCAAACTATCTGATATAGGTAGCAGTAGACCAGCAGCCTCTGTGTTCAGCAATGTTAAATTACTGTTTTTCTCAATGGAGTCTGGCTTTGAAGGGAAGCGATATAATGGCTTCACTTTTCCCGTCAGAAATTGCTCTCTGCGTTAAGGTAATGCAGTGAAAATATTCTCAATATATTAAACAGTTAAACTGATATTTATTTTTTAGGTGGGTCTTTTTTCAGGTGGCTAAAATTTGTTTTGTTGGCTGCCCGGTCTGAATGACGACGTGCCGACATCTGCTGTACATAATACACTGAATATGAATAAGTTCCTCATACAACACCACTTAAAAAGATTCAAACTATCCCTTTAAAGGGTAGCGCTGGCTTGTTCGTACCGAGAATACGACATTTTTTAAAATGGATTGCAAGTATAGTTTCCTTTTTTATTTTTATTTAAACAAAAGAAATACAAATCACACGACTACACTATAACACATCATAAACCACTGACATAGACATACGGTAGTAAAAGGAAGGAAACAGACACAAAAAAACAACTGAAGGCAACTAATTAATGATGTCATAATCATTCTTCCTCTAAACTTGGCCTTAATCTAGTCCATCTTTTTTCATAGTCATTTAATATCCCCTGCCTTGTAGAAATAATGTCCTCTAACAAATAGAAATGTTTTAAAAAGGAAAGGAAACAGGTAAATGCCATTAGCTTTTTTCCTTTCGATTTTAAAAAATTAATCTTTTCTGTAATAATGTAATAGTATTTAAAATGTTGGGACAACTGTTTCTTAATTTACTGAGCATTATTGTTTGAGTGCACATAGTTAAAAACATCGAAACTGATGTAAGACACCTTTTGATAGTCGTCCAAAAAGTTGCATCATGAGGACAGAACCAAAATTAATGCAACATATCTTCAATTTCAGATTTACAGAAACAACATACCCCGACCAAAAAGAATTTTTCTTGTCAGCAGCGTTTTGTATAGAGATTTTAATTGAAAATATTGTGACTATTTTCTATAACAGCTTTATGAATTAGATCATATACCTGTCTCCATGGCAATGGGATATCGAATATCCCTTTCCAGTACGACTGAAACTTTTCTGGCTTGTCATTTAAATTATATGTGTTCAGAAAAGCAGTGATCTTTTTTCTTTTAAGCCAAAGACAGTTTTCCATGGCAGGTTTACACACCAACACTTTCCTTCAAACATTTCTCACTTTGTTTTAGTTTCCTTTCTTAAACAGGAGGAAAACAGTGCATTTCTTGAGGACTATTTTCAGCTGCAGATTAATACACATTTAGTGCACACTCTAGTATTTACAGCGGTAGAACTGTGTACATTGGACACTCAATATCATCTGTAATCAAAATGCAATAATGTTCTGTATCAGTGAAAACACAAAATGCCTCAGAGCACTCCTAGCAAAGAGATTAAGGCATGTCGTACACATACAAACAGACAAATAACGCCCCAGACATTCTATTAACATGTGACATTATTGCAAAAATGGAGATGAATTACAATTTTAGATGTAAAAATATATATTGTGATGTTGCTGATATAGCTCTGTGTGTCTCTTCTATGTCACCAGGCAGAACGTTCTGTGTTTGTTGCTCTGTGGATCATCCTGTTCCTTGCAGGGAACATAGTGTATATCTACTACACATTTAGTCACGAGGAGCTGCACAACAGGTAGTGTGCCAGCAGGTGCTTTTACAGTAGCTTTGTGTTTCTTTGCTCGCCATCTTATGTTTTTGTTTCACTTTACTGGACACATTTTGTTTTTTTCATTCATTTTGTGTTGTGTAAGCCATTTTATTTTCACTTCCATTTCCTTTAGGTTGCGTTCCTGTTCTTGTCTGGTCTTGTTCTGTGAGTATTTTGTGTTTATTTCATTATTTTCTTTCCAAAGTGTTTTCTACGTTACGTTAAACATTCGCCATTCTGTTGCTTGCCATTCTACCATCTCAAGTGAAAACTCCAGACCTCCCTACAGTATAAGAGCTCATCAGATTTTGTTTTGTGTTTCTTCTAGCCTCATATTTGCCAAGCCCAACCTCAACAGCTTTGACTTCTTTGATCTGATCTGGGCGGTGGGCATCACTGACTTCGTCCTTAAATACTTCACCATCGGCCTGAAATGCTTTGTCCTCTTTTTGCCCAAGATCCTCCTGGCCTTCAAATCCAGGGTAAGAAATTCACTTCAATCATTTTTTTTAAGTAATATATTTATTACATTTTTCATATTAAGGACAGAACAGAGTAGCTTGGACATGACAAATAAAATGAGTAGCTAAAAATAACAAAATAAGGATAAAAGTAGAGAGCATTATATCCATCCCCAACCTTCATCACCTCCTACAACAACATAAGGCAGCATTAAACAGATATAGAGGCTGTATAGCAAGGTTACAGGAAGACTGATTGCAGGAAATGTACAGAGACTGGCTTAAGCTATATTTTACATTTTTAAACTATATGAGAAGCATCTACTGAGCAGTGAAGCATACAAGAGATATTTCAGAGTATTTTTTAAACAAATAAATAAGAAAAAATGCAGGAAGTTCAGTGAGATCCCTGCAGTCGTGGTCTTGAAATAAAATTCAGAATCCTTTTTGTCTGAGAGCGAGTCAAGGCTGAGTGAAAATGCAGTCGATACCAAGACGAGACCGACGCCTTCAAAAACTGAGCTTGAGCACTACAGCACTGGATTTTGCAGCTGTCCTCTTTTTTATGTCACCGTAAACAGAGTTTCTTTGAGTTTTGGACTGTTGTGATTCGCACAAAAAAATATCCAAAATATCATCTTATGCTCACTGAAAGTGTGAACAGTGTTTTATGGACATTTTAAATATACATTCATTCATTACTTTTCTGTAAAAGCTTATCTTGTTAGGGGTCAGCTATCCCAGCTGACATTGGGCGAGAGGCGAGGTTCACCCTGGACAGGTCATTAGACTATCACAGGGCTGACACATAGAGACAGACAACCATTCACACTCACATTCACACCTATGGGCAATTTAGAGTCACCAGTTAACCTGCATGTCTTTGGACTGTGGGAGGAAGCTGGAGTACCCAGAGAAAACCCACGCTGACACAGGGAGAGCATGCAAACTCCACGCAGAAGGGCTCCCCCGAACTGGGTTCGAACCAGGAACCCTCTTGCTGTGAGGCAGCAATGCTAACCACTGCATCACCGCGCCACCCAAAAGATAGCCATTATAAAATGAAAATAATAACTATTATATAAATATATAATCTAAATAACTGTTGAATGCAGCCATAATTGTGTGCATTTGATGTTTGCCCAAACTGCAATAAATGCTGACGTGTTGGTGAAGATTCTCAGCCATCCAGGTCATGATAATTCAAAGCGCTAAATCTTTGGTTTCTTGAAGCCGTTTCGCCTCATCCCGCCTCTTGGATACTTTTCAACATCTTCAGTCCGACAACTAAAGAGGCCTCTTGGATGAGAGGTGAAACATCTTCAAGGAACTCAAGCAAGTCCACTTTCCAACAATATAACAACTATTATAAATGCTAACAGCTTTTTGCCCCACTTGTAACCTCATGGCCGAAATACACAGGACACAAATGCGGTGCAATACGTCTGCAGCAGAGCACGTCCATTATAATGAACTGAAGCTGCTCCACAGCTCAGTGGCCCTCCAACAGGTAAAAACTACACAGAACTGTGTAAATTAAGAACAGTACAAACTAACTAAAAATCCTAAAAATGAATACCTCATTGTACCAGAGGCAGTGTGATGCATCAGAGCAACCTTGTGGGTGTTTTTTACTTTTCACATTAAAATAAATCAATCAGATCAGTGCATCCTGTTGTTAAAACAATACAGTTAATTAAGTCAGCACCAGTTTATGTAGCCCACACTTCCAAACACTCCATAACTGACTGCATTATCACTTGCCAAATCTTGATATACACACAGTGAAGCTTGCAGCAACCACACGCAACTGAGATAGAGTCTGTGTAGCAGCGAAAAACTCTCACCCTGCCCCGCCTAGGTGGACGCGCCGCATCCGTGCCCAATATATTTCAACTGTTAGTTTAAAACCTAACTAACCTACGTTAGATTACCTTATGTGACTGTAACATTTCACCTTCATGCAGCTGCTTCACGGTAAAAACCGTAACACTATAAGAGCGTGCAGGTGTGGATTGGTCCTTAGACCAGGAAAATCTTGTATGAAACACTTAAAGGAAGTCTAATCTGAGTTTCAGTTTCCATAGCGTGGCGTAGACAATGATTAAGTTACAGGAAGTTCACTGTCAAAGTTGTGAAACTTGGTAGATAATCTCCCAAAAAAAAAAAGGAAATCTGCTCAACTATGATGAAATACTCCGCTGAGTGAAGAAAGTGCTAAAGGGTCACAGTGTGAAACTGTTTTGTATTCATAAGGTTTTAAATGGTACTCCTTAGGTGAGCTTGCGCAACGTGGGTGTCTGTGTGCGCGTTTAGTCTGGCCTCAGGCAACAGAATATGACTGCAAACACACTCGCAGACTTTGATTTCCATACAGGCGCAGCTCATATTCCTGGTGTGTGTTTGTGTGTCGGATGGGGGGAGGAGGAGGAGGGGGGGGGGGTTACAAAGTATTAGGATTACATTTTCCACTGATAAACAGACCTACAGGCCTATCAGAACCACCGCAGCCAGCAACTGAGCAAATTTGCCCTCGAGGGGGTTGCACGGGTGAGGTCATCCCTCCCTGGAGCTGGACCATTACCTGTACCCTATACACACACACACACACACACACACACACACACACACACACACACACACACACACAGAATCTGGCAGCTTTCACAGGACACATGTTGAGTTTTAGGGAGTCCCAGATTTTATCATCACTGCCGTCTACCACAGAAGCCAAACAGTCCCGTCTATTATGAACTCCATGAAGTCACACAATCAGCCCGTCTACTTCATTACTGCATCCAACCCCGGCTACACTAATGATCCGACATAATCACTGCAGTCAGCGCAAGTCTGCACAAGCGATAGCAGGCACGCATACAGAAGTTCCATGACGGCTTTGATTTAAAGGCTTACAGGGCTCGTATCTGCCGCTTGTGTGTGAATCTTATTAATTGTGTTTTGCCTCTGTGTGTGTGTGTGTGTGTGTGTGTGTGTGTGTGTGTGAGTGTGTGTGTATTTATTGCTGTGCAAGAAGCGTCTCTGAGGCACATGCAGTAGTTCCTAGATTTGGTGTTTGCAATATTGATCTGTGGTTTATTTTTGCTCTGCTTGGTGCTGCTCTACATATCCGTTCTGTTGGCCTCGAGCAAGATTTAATCTCAAAGCTGTACATCAGGAGTCACAAGTCAAACAGGGTTACGAGTAATGATTAATTTTTTAATAACTGATTGATTTTTTTTAATGTTTTTTTTAAATAGTAATTGCCTGAATAGTTGTTTATAACATGTGAAGTGAAAAATGACCATCACAGATTCAAGATTAAAAAAGTTTAATGTGAACGAGGGTCAATTTGATTAACAGACAGTCGTCCAACACAAATAGATACAATAGATTACACACAATACAATAAAGATCCATATCTCCTACACTGTCACTATGAATTACGGAAAAGGAAAGAAGAAGACATGGCAGCACAACATCCAGGTTTATAATGAGTTTAAAAAGCAAGCAAAAAAACAATAGTTAATTGAACAAAGGACAGTCTGTACCTATTAAACCTCTGCCCCAAGCTGATAGAGCTCAGGGTGACGTCTTATATGTGCTTATGTAGTTTGACCAATGATCCAAAACACAAAGGGAACAAATAGTGGAACACATGTGCGGCATTTTTGCTCGATAATCCACTATGTTTCATTAGAATAAATAAAAGGAGAACGCGGTGCAGGTTGGATAGAAAGGAAGTAGGAAGTAGTAGTTTAGGACTCATTCCTGGATATTACGATATCCAAAATCGAACACGATATCTTGTCTCATGTCACAGTATCAGTATAATATTGGTATATTGCCAAACCTAGCAGGTGGTGTGATTCACATCCTGCTGTTGGTTCCACTGATCAACAGTTAGTGGCAGTGAAGCAGCAACAAATGTAGCGAAGAAGACGACTGCTGGATGTACAGTACACAATTTGCTTGCTTGTAAGTGTTCTCAGCAAGTTTGTTAGTGCTCATGGACACGTACAGTGTGTTTTGGTGAGACACAATAAATGTAAATGAAACTTTTGTTTGTTTCCAACAAAACTTCAGTTGACAGCTCACGGAGAAATTTCATAATCAAAGATGTGGATATGATAGCGCTGGCCCCACGCTTTGGTTGATTAATCACTTCTGGATAAGCCGCAGAAACATTTGTTGCCATATCAGTTTAAAATCAAATTTAAACCTCGGCCACATACCCCCAAAGTAAATAGATACAAATGTAATGACAAGAGTCTTGCAGATTAAAATGTAAAGTGTGTATTTATGTGTGTGTTTCCGTGTGCGGAGAGGATAAAGAGATCAGACAAAGTAATAAAACCAAATAAGCAGGAAACTACTGAAACAAGGCCTGCAGTGGAGCTTACTCAAACTCCTTGGCTTGTGTCCAAACTTTAGATTTGACAGTTCTTGCGTGGGCGTGATGGGCACTGTGGGATACGAGGCTGAGGGGACAATAAGGAAGATGAATTAGCCACTAGCAGAGGCCGTCCTCCCCTACCAACCTGGCTGCTCGTGGCTCTTTACCCACAGTCATCAATCTTTGTCAGCCAACATCCAGGAAGTCATTATGCAAGCTGGGATGCCACGGGGGCCATCGGGGAATCAAGTTTGCCTTCATTTCGGTCGCCTCTGTTTTTAACCGTCCCCAATTCACTTAACGCACTTTGTAGCAGTCAGAAGTTCATTTCTTCTCTGTGATTATTTAGGGAAGGGGTCTTTTAAAGGCTGCGAGCGAGCCCCCGTAGGGCTGGGTTTAATGTGGGCACTGGGTAGCAGGTGGAAAGAGCCGCTGCCAGTTTCCCTTGCAGTGTGGGGAAATTGCCTGTACTGCTGTGAAACTGCGGAGCTCTGGACAGCAGCCATGTTTGGGCTGGAGGCATGCTGTTTTAAGCTTTTAATACCGCACTGCTCTTGACTAGATAGAAGAGTGCCCTGAAGCTGTCGAGCTCTTTCTGCTTTTTGGACAGTTAGTGAGTGGATCAAAGAAAGAATACATGTTGTCTCAATTTAGTTTTTTTTTTTCATTAAGGTAAAACTAAGTTAAGATTGCAAAGGTCCCTTAAGTTTTGATGTTCGTCTTCAGAAACTGTCTAAATAGCAAAATATAAAGTGGGCACATTCACAGCCACTGCCGTAATTGGAGTTTGATTGAAGCATCTTCTGTAAAGAGGTCTCCTCTGCTGCTGTAGTTTCTAATGTTGTGCATTTGTCCAGGGTAAGTTCTACCTGCTGATCGAGGAGCTGAGCCAGCTGTTTCGGGCCCTGGTGCCCATCCAGCTGTGGTACAAGTACATCATGGGAGAGGACCCATCCAACAGTTACTTCCTGGGAGCAACACTCATCATCATATACAGCCTTTGCAAGGTAATCAGTGCCCTGTGGTAAAGATTAATATTGTTTTTGTACTTGTATTTTTAGATTTTTGGCACTTTTAACCAAACATATGATCAGTGCAAATATAGAGTACACAACATTTTGATCCATGCAGCTGAATTAAAGGTCCAGTGTGCAGGATTCAGGGGGAAATATTAGCAAAAATTAAATATAATATCATGTTTTCTTTAGTGTATCTCTACATGTTTTCGTTTCTTTAGAATGAGACGTCAATCTTCATGTTTAGCTACATAGGGAGCGTGTCCTTGTCCATTGGGTCTGCCATGTTGTACCGCCATGTTTCTACGGTAGCCCAGAACAGACGAACCAAACACTGACTTGACTAGATAGAACCATTCGTATTTTTGCATCCTCCACCATTGTTAGCATCCCCTTGACGACAAGCACCATCTGAAAAATGCTGATTTTTTTTAAACGTGCTTAACTTACCGGGTCTAAGGGTGCTTCCAGACCTAGAGTTGTCTTGCTTTGGTCCGAATCAGGAACTAATTTTGTTACAAACTGCTCTTGATTGGTCAGAATTTCCATGCGAGAAAAATCCAGGAAGTAAACAAAACATTGAAGAAGAGTACACTTGCAAGATAAATGTGACACTTTCTAATGTCACAATGGAGGGACAACTACGCAGGTTGATTTTAGCGCTGCTCATCGTGGACTATATTGCTGTCATTGTTCATTTGAGTCAAAGCATACAGTTTGAAAACGAGGCGCGGCTCCAACTAGAAAACAATGTTTTGATGCATTGGATGTGCTGAATGTGCATATTAAGGCAGTACAGGAGGAGGCGCACATTAATAATCCTCCAGGACTGTAACATGCTCATGTTTAACCCAAACAATGTGTCATGTGACTGCAGTTGGTTCGGATCGAGGTGGTTCTCACCACAAACACATCGCACCAGAGTTTCTTTGTAACCAGACCGAGACCACCTCTTCAAGAAGGTCTCAGTCCGGTTGTTTTGGTGCACACCCGGGTGCGATTGCTGTGTTCACACCTGCCCAAACGAACCGCACTTAATGGGCAAACGAACCTGAGTTTGATTGAACCGAACCAAACAGGGCAGGTGAGAAAGCCTAACTGTTTTGGAAAGGAAGGGACCTCTGCAGATAATTTCGCTCCTCGAGAAAACCTCTGTAACGTCTGGATCTTATGTGATCAGAGAAAAAAGGTGAGCACACAGCCTGTGTTGGGCTACTTTCCTGTTTGCAACAAGCAAAACAGCATTAGAAAAAACACTTATTTATAACGTGAAACTGCTTTATTTAGTGGTTTTTACCGGTTTAAAACAGCTGGTCTGTTTGTTTTAGAGAGTAAGAGACCTCTGTGGATAACCCAGCTCACAGTAAAAACCTTCTCAGCAACAAACACTGTAGGAATCCCAACCTGGAGTTCAGGCTGGACTGAGTAGTTTATAGTTTTAGAGAAGTTTTATCTGGTTGTAATCTGCAGTCCTCTTTGCTAGATGCCACTAAATTGTACACACTGCTCCTTTAATTAAAAAAATGGGCGAGGGTCTGACAACAGATGGAGGAAATGCATTAGGGTGCCTCACTGGAGGCTTCTGAAGTTTGTGGTGGTGGTGTACACAAGGTCATTCAGGTCAAAACAATGTCTTGTTTTGGGAGTGTGAGTGTTATAAAAAAAAAAAAGTCTCATAGCAATGCTATTTATGACACATTAATGATTTCCACAATGAGATTCATGAGATGTTTTGTGTGCATAGCTAACATTTCAGCTCCTGGGTGGAGCTGCAGGATTTTCTTATAAGACAATGCATAGACTCATACAAAAGCAATTCCTCTCAATAATCACTTATGACCCACTAGAAGGGCGTTGCGGTGTATTTATCTGCAGAGATCCTGCTGTCTGGACATATTTTCTTAATTTCTTATTATGCTGTGGTTGAGATGTTTGTGGACACAGCACGCAGGTGAGGTCAGGACTTATAAAAAGGTAGTGACCAGGAAGTAGCAGCATGCATGGAAGAGGAAGCAGGAGCATACAGTGCTGAAAAAACACTAATATAGCGAGGCAGAACAGCAAGCAGACAGCAGTATATCTTTATTGGGGTATTTAAAAGGATTAGGGTTCATCCTCTTGGGAGTAGGAACACATGCAGAAAATATCAAAGCAGTTACCGTGAAACTTCAGTTAGTAGCCCGGGCTATTATTTGCTTCAATCACTGAAATCAGCAGGCCCATATTTGGGACAGGCCTTTACTTCCTGCCACACAAAACTATTGCTCAGCAGAGATTGGGAAATACAGTCAAACTGTCTGTGTAAACCAGGATGAGTATTACTTGGTAAAAAATTAGGCTTCAGATAATATATCAATTATGAATCATTCATTTGATCTGGCTCCAACAGACAGCGCATCAGGGAGACAGGGTTGAGGAACTCGAGGATAATGGCACCCGTCATACCGACACAGCACCACTTTATCATGTTTAAACAATCCTCACATCTTGGATTTATTTCTATGAAAAACCCCTTTGATTCTTTTTATCTGAGGACCCTTACAGACTAAAGGAATTTGAATAACTCACAGGATAAGTGAGGAATGGACACGTAGTTTGAGGTAGCCAACAACCTGGTTTTATACATCGGAAGAACTTCTATAAAAAATGAACTGCTTGGCAACCAAACCGAACTGTGCATAGGATCCATACTAGAAATGTACATACAGACAAAAGCCAAAAATGGTGTGTGCCAAAAAATATTTGACAATTTCTACAGTCAGGCCTCCACCTCACAATCTGTGTCGCCAATTTCCTGTATCCAAAATGTTTGTAAGCATGGGCCAAAGTTTCTCCCATCAAGTCTGCTTTTATAGATCACAACTTTTGCGTGGCCTTGTTTTGTGTGTACGCAATGTTTATAAATGAGACCCTAGGAAAAAGGACTGGGCGTTTAATTGGGACTAGGCTTTTAATTGAAGTTTTACGGTATGTCAGACTTGGCTCTATCAATGGCAGTGTCAGGTGTTTGTCAGTCTATAAATGGGGGGGTCATTTATCTGTCGGGGATCAGGAGCATCCACAAAGTCAATGTGAATTCAGCCTCTAGTTTTCCTGATTATTATTATTCGGCAGGAAATTCAGACACAAGAAAGAGGCTAGATGAAAAGTTAGTTCTCCAAAATCATCTTTATGGTTCTTCTTGTTATTCTCCTGGTTGGAGAAGAAATTTGAGCCTTGATTTTTGACTCAGTAGGTTGTAGGACATCAGCGATAGTTTTAGAATGATAATAAATGTTGACGTGAAAAATCACCTCAGCTCTGGGATCCGTGGAAGGAAAAGAGTGAAGGTGACTGAAACCCCAAAGTTAGAGGTCACAGAGAGCTCAGTTACTGAGCAGTTGTATAAAGGAACTTAAAAGAAAAAGATTTTGAGAGCCATGCGTCAGTTTAAAGTCATGATAAGGCATGGGAAACTGAAATAGTGAAAGGCAGCCGTTGGATGATGCAATGAGGAATTTTTTAGTGAGGTCATCACTGTGCTCTGTAGTGTGTGTTGACAATTATAGTCCAGACTTCTTTTAATACGCCGGTGATTCAGCAGACGTGGCTGTTGATGATGGGTTTGTTCAGCTGAACTGGGTGGACAGTTTCCTGGATGTGTGCGCTGAGGTGGAGCACTCAGGTGTTTTCCAGGATAACGCCATATTAGCAGTGCGTCAACATCAGAGTACGCTGATGTGCATGATGTGCACCACTGGTTGACTCAGTGATGTCATGCTGTTTGTGTCACACGGGAAAACAGCGACATAGAGTTCAGGGACAAATTAAGATATTTGTGATCACTTTATTTTAAATAAAATGGTGTGATGAGAGACGCTACGTTTGTGAGTTTATTTGGAAACACTGGAAACACATTGGCTATAGAGCTGTCTGCCCTCTCTCCAGTATAATGGAACTAGGTGGCACTCGGCTTATGGTGCTCAAAGTGGCTAAATAAAAACAAAAAACAAAACATTAAAAAAACTCAACAGTAATGTCTCTTTCAAGAAACCATGACCTGGTTACTCAGAATAATCCACAGACCTTGTTGTGAGCAGTTTCATGCAGGAACTAGCATGAGCCTCTCGTCCAAGAATAGATGCACGCTTCCACTTTTTGGAAAGAGACAAAGCTGTTGAGGTTTTCCAAATATAGTTTCTTGGTGCTTTGAGCTAGGGCTGCCCCTGACTAAGAATTTTTCCAAGTCAACCATTAGTCCTCATTTAGGTTCATTAGTCGACCAGTCGCCCGCATGTTTACAACATTAATTTAATGATTAAATGATATATTTTGGTGGTTTGAGTTGAAGGTGTGAGAAAGAATAGTCTCAGTAACATTGTTAACACTGTGCTACATTACAGAGAAATACAAACCGTACTAATGAACCTTCATTAAGATAGGCCTATATTTTATCTACAAGTGCACATCACACACTGAGCGAGCCGCCTGTTAATGACGCTGTGGGCTAATGGGCATGTAGCTACTTCCATGTTTCACATGATACGTCATGTTTGTAGTGGACCAATGAAGATGAGTTTACATATCACCTTGGGTTGGTCCTTCACCTTCTCAAAATGATCCCACACTTTGGATTTCCTGCCCCACATGTTATTAACTAGCCTGTGGAATAACCAAAGGTACCAGCCCTGGAAATTAGAGGCCGTACACATGCGGCGTCTTTAACCGCCTGGAAATGTAAGGTCAGGCACTGGGTGCTACTCTTATGCCTTTTCTGTGCCAGCTTTCAAGAGCGCGGCGGCGTGTTTGCACCTGAGATTGCTATGCAGCCTTAACAAGCACCATATAGCCTATTTACGTGTCTGTGGGACAGATGTAAAGCTCTGGGTAGCCCTGCACTAACATGATCGACTTTTCCTTATTTATCAGACTGAATATTTACAGAAGAAGGGAAAGATATCTGTCAGCTGTGATTGGCTGAGCGTGCGTGGCCTCTTCGTGTGTCTGTCTTTTCAAATTAAATTCCCACATGGTCCAGTCATATATGTTTTGATGTCGTGTGTCTCAACAAGTACTGCATGGATTTGGTGACTTCATGTTCCCCTCAAGATGAACTGTAATCACTTAATGTTTTATGTAGCCATATTATCAGGTCTAAAGTGCCCAGTACTTACCTGCAAACAGATTGCAAAGATTGAGGTGTAAATCACAAGTATCATCATGATACGATAGCACTGTTTGAATGTTCAGGAAGGAGGTACGCCTGGATGAAAAATGGTGACACAGGCGTGCCATGAATTTCAAATATTATAAAGATAATAATATGTATTGATGATTTGCATCAATGATATTTTCATTGATCACTGAATTGAGATATCCATCCAGATTTATGTATCGTTACAACCCTAAAAAAATTAGGAAAGGCTTGTAAGCAGCTGTGACTGTTTTTCTCATAAAACTGTGCTTTGTCTTTCCTGTGTTGCAGTCCTTTGACATCTGCGGACGTGTGTCTGCCATACGCAAGGCCTTCGTCATGCTCTGCAGCTCTCAGGTCTGATATATCATAGTTCAGACAAAGTTTACTCTTTGCATATCAGCAAACACACACGCGCGCGCGCACACACATACACACAAACATGGTTAACTTATCGTTGTTGCCTTGAGATTTCAGAATGAATTCAGTAGAGTTTAATCTTTTAAATGTCACTCTTTCTGTATCTCATGCAGAGTTACGGCGTGAGGGCAGGCAGTCAGCAGTGCAGCGAGGCGGGGGATGTCTGCGCCATTTGTCAGGCTGATTTCAGAGACCCCATAGCCCTTCTTTGTCAGGTAAGAACTCAGAGGCTGCTTGACCTTTGACCACAGTCAGCATCATTGATAAGTGCGGTCAGGAGTGTGCTGTGTTGCACCTGAAACCACACATAACAGTGATGTCACAGTGCACTGACACCCTGAAGTACATTTGATGTCACTGCAGCAAGTTGAGAAGTTCACTGGAAGTTAGAGGAAACAAGTATTTTCAGCTGCTCTTTCAGCATAAATCAAAAAGAAAACAAAAGATTTTTTTGCACTTTTCAAGCATACTCTTAGTATTTCATAATATATACTATAAGTCATCCTTTAAGGGAGGTCAAAGGTCAGCACTGGCTATGAAAGAGCTCTCTGAGACAAAAAAAAAAGCTCCTGCAAGGTGGATCTCTAACTGTGATGCTCCTAGTTAGTCATAATCTGTAAATACCAGACAAAGAAATTTACACCACAGATTTTAGAAAGATACATTTGCTGTGTATTTTCTGTGTACGTCTCTGTCGTGAAAATGAAATACGTGCGTGCACCTTATGTCCCTCTGCAGCACGTGTTCTGCGAGGAGTGCCTGTGTTTGTGGTTCGACCGGGAGAGAACATGTCCGCTGTGTCGCTCCACTGTCATTGAGACCCTGCGATGCTGGAAGGACGGCACCACCTCGGCTCACTTCCAGATCTACTGAGCGCTGACGACGTGTGATTGTGCTGTAATGCGAGTTAGACAATGGTGTGTCATTTGTCGCTGTTTATCTTAGTGCGGTACCTCTTTAAAATCAGGGTCAGCATAATTGCAGTACATCATTTTAGACATTCACAGTATTTTCAGTGCGGATAAGTAGAGCTGGTGATAGAGGCCATGTGCACAAACCAAATTGTCAACATGGTTTCACTTAAAAGAAACATAAAGCTATTATTAATTTTACAATTGGACTATTGTTATGTTGTTATGGTACCTGTCATTTGTTTGTGTACATGTAGAATTACCCACTTTTGTTAACTGTGAACATTTTATTTTACACTAAACATGATAAAAGAATGTCCCTTCGATTTAAGTGGTGATAATGTAAATAGTCACAGCTTTCACACTCTATTGTTGTAAATGTAGAATTTGTTTTTGCATACATTATGATCTTGTCATGTCTATATACTGTCTATATTACTTTTTTTGCTGTATTACTTGTGTTTTTTTAATCCTACAATTTGTATGTAACAATTTTTATTTGGTATTTAGTTTCAAGTTTTGCAATATTTATTTTTGAAAAGGGAACACTCGCCCTCTGAACACAATTAAATGTTAAATGAGAATGATCAGAATGTTGTAGGTCTGTAGGTGAAAAAGTTCACGGTTAGCAAACAGTTGTTTCGATATTGAGTAATGAACGTAAGGTGGTGTGTGCCAGCAAGGCACTGTAATCATTACATTCTGTGGTTGTGTATCAAGTGTGGTGCAGATATTGAAATCAGTAGGATTTGTCTTATCATGCATTTCCATACTTGCGTTTTCATCGACAGTGGGAGCTCGTTTTTAGTAATCGTCCATGTTGCAATCATCATTTCATTGCTATTTCATATGAATACTGTTAATATGAATCACTTCCTTTCTTCGGTTGCGTGATAGACACCAGTATGACTTAAATGCAGAATGCACTGTGGCGTGTGAAAGTTTTCAGTTTTAAATTAAAGCACTTTAGCTCACTCTGTGGAGCGTGTGTCTCGTCTGATTGCAACGACACCTGCAGAGGATTTATTTCAGAAAGACTTTTATTACTTTAACTGCTTAAAAATCCATATGAAATATGTAATCAGTATAAATAGCACACACTTTATAAAAGACAGTTTCAGTGCTCACGTTACACTTGATATATCAGAGAAAGCTTATTTTCCAGAAATCACAGACAGCATTAACAGCATAGCTCCCTATGCACAGGTCCTGTATCTTGTTTATGACAAAAAGCCACTTAACACTGCCCCCAACAGATAATGCTAAAGCACAGGAGAATGTGTAAACATCGTCTAAACACTGTAGAAAACATCTATAAAACATCCATCCTCTCAGTATTTACACGTTTACACTTACAGTATAGCTTATGTAAAAAGGTACAGTGCATTATGAAGCTCATAAACAGGTCTATTTCAGTGCATTCTGCAGGACTGCTGCACTAATTAGCCTTATACAAACATTTAAAGGTCTAGTAGTCGGTCTAATCCCCTTTGTCACTGATGCACTCACATCGTGGGAGGTGAAGATTCAAAGGAGTCCTATTAGTAAGCTTTTCCCTCCACTCTACCAGGGGAGGATTACATCACCGTTTTGTAACTGGGATGACAGAATCGGAGAGTCACGCAGGGGCAGGACGTGCAACTGCAGGGCTGCCGGGGTTCAGTGTGTGTTAGTCGGCTTGTTATAACTCGCAGTGCATCCACATCGGGGCCTGAGGAAGTCTTTGTGACACATGGAGTTTAGTCAGTCTCAAAGTTCCGACCCTGAAACACGCAATTAAAGCCGCTTCCTCCTCCGCTTCTGTCGGTCTTTACACGCTGCACACCTTCCATCCATCCTGCACCGCATCCTGCATCCCTTGCTTTTAGTGCAAAATGATGTGAGCCCGTTCCTCATGCATGGTCCTAAAGGCACCATCTGTATAGGATAGTAATAATGCATGCACTTAATAAGCAAGAAAACATCCATAACATAAATATTTATTCTAATTAACGGTGTAAACAAATGCACCGGCTTCTTATTCCTCCTGTGATTTCCGTGTCATTAATGCATTTAACATCTACTTCACACAGACTTTTTTCTTTCATCATTAAAACCAGGAAGATTTAACCTTTTCCCAACAAACCTGGCAACATTAAGTGTCCAAAAGTAGATATAAATTAAGGATATTTGAAGATATAGAGCACACAAAAGACACTTCAAATGAATGATAGATAAAAAAAAAACAAGTTTGTTCAATTTAATTTAATTTAAAACAGCATTATTTGCACTAAGCATTATTTAAATGCGAATTTTAGCCACTTAAATTTTAGTTTTATGTTTAATTGTTTGTTTTGTTTGCTGTAAATTTAACATAATGTAAAAAGCGCTAAATAGTCCTGTGTTTTGTGCGAGAATAAATCAATTCACTGTGGCTGATAACTGTAAAATTAAAGCAATTAAAGTCACTAATGTTAAGTAAAAACAGGTGGTTAGATAACTTAATTTATTAATAATTTAAAGCCTATTTGTGGTTCACGTCATGTGTAAATTGAGTGTCAGTTTACAATACAATTTGTCTGGTATTTTTCCCCTGATAATTATGAAGTTTTGCAGTGTTGTGGTGTAGAAACATTTCTACTGATATATGTTATGAGTTTTAGGAAATAATGCATTATTTACATACTTTCAAAAGGCACTACTTTTTGTTAGTTGACACAGTGTGACACAGCACACCCGTTAAATAAGTTAAGTGATACACCCGCGGATTGATACCTGTGTGATTGAACTTGCACTTGAGCAGTAAAGGTGAACTGTGTTCAGCTCATCATTTTATCACTGTTAATGTAAGTAAAGAATATAACAATATAAAGCAGTTTTTGTGTTATATAATTACACTTTTTTACATATGAAAAATTATCTGAAAGAGCAAGAAACTGGAAGAAGTAGAAGTTTTTTAACCGAAGAAGAGAAAGTAGCTACCTGTACACATGAGCAATTTACTTTAATAGCTTTGTTTTAAATTAACTTCAGCCTAATTATTATTAACACAACCCCTTTTAAGTTATTAACGGTTTTATTTAAAAATATAAAACAGTTTTTCGTTCAATAATGAGTTATTTTCCCTCCTAACAGCTGGAGGTCATAGCTCACTGACAGTAAACACAACGCAGGTGACGTGACTCTGTTTACGCACCTGTTGCTGGTGTTGCCGCCTCGCGCCCTACAGGTGTCGCCTCGCGACGACCAGCACGAGCACGGTCAAATGTATTGCAGTGCACAGGAAGCTCTTGAGGTGGCCTCGCCCGGTCACCACCGCCGCCGCCGCCGCCGCCGACCCTCTGCCCCCGCAGCCCAAGCCGCCGTCCTTCTCCCCGGCCGTCCAGCTCTTCTCCAGCTGGTCCCCGATCCTCCGCAGGCGGGACGCGAGCAGCTGAGCCACCGAGCACGGCGAGGGTCGGCGGGCGCCGCAGGTGGAGTCACCGGGCAGGAGCAGAGGCTGGTCTATCGGCAGCCAGCACATCTTTCTCTCACAGAACAAGCCGTCTTTCTTCTCTGTGTTTAAATCTTGAGGATATATGACCCTCCTTCTCTCCTCTCATCAAACCTTAACTGTGTTTGCATTCCCCCCTTTCTCTCCCTTTCTCTCCCTCTCTCTCTCTACTGTATTATTCATTACAGTGTCACATGGTGTGGGGTTTACATCATCTTTTCCCAAAAGAGAGATGCAATGGTTAACTCTTGAATCTCTCCTGTCTGTTTTGATCGGAGGAGTCTTTTGTTGTGGTGTGTTCTGGGACATTGTGTTCTCCTTTGTTATTTTTTACCTGAAAAAGAAATTATCCTCAAATATATTCCATCCTGTTGGCATGTAAAATTAAATACTTGCATTTATATTGAGAACAATAGCCTGATGTGGCCACATAAACATAATATCACCCTTGAGAAATGCGCGTCTATAATAAAACTGCGGAATTAAAAGCTGGCGGAACTTTAGTGCAGCAGCGCCTTGTTACTCCTCGGACTGTTTATGCAGACGGACGTGTTTGTTTTTGCGACGATGCCGATATATGAATTCACTCACCCGGTTTTTAGAGCTGAGAAACTTCTACTAAACCGCTTTCTAACGCTGTAAACTTTTATTTTTATTAACGATGATTGAAAAACATGGCCGACGACGAACTTGCTGCGTTCAGGGAGCGTTGGAAACAAGAGTTAAAGAGTAATAAAGAGCAGCTTGTCTGTGCTCCTTCGCCTTCCTGTGATGTTCCAGGTCAGTCAAGCCACAAAGACTTGAAAAACAGGTATTTTGAAGACCTAAATAATCTCAACGAGGCCCACAGCCCTTCAAAACCAGAAGATACTGGTTGCACTGAGGATGAGGAGTGTGATACTGGAGGAGGAAAAGCTGCAGCAGGGACAGAGGACCAGCCTCAGTATGTGTCCATTGCATGCAGTCTGCTGGATGGGAGGACCAGTCCCCTGCTGGACAGGATTCAGGAGGAGAGAACCAGGAGAAAGAGGCAGTATCAGAACATGACTGATGTCTGCAGAGCATCCCTGCAGCAGCAACAGCAGCCTCAGAGGAAGGTCAAGAAAGATGAGGAGCTGTTGGATCAGCTCATTCAGGATCTGGTATGAGTTTGATGATGATGAGGAAGAGGGTGGTTGCTCAGAAGAAGCTCAGCATATAATGTGTGTTGTAATTATTTCTTTTGCAGAATGAAGTCAATGACATTCCCTTCTTTGACGTTGAGTTGCCGTACGAGTTAGCCCTGAAGATATTCCAGTATCTGGACTGTACTGAGCTGGGCCGCTGTGCACAGGTAAGAGTAGAGTGAAAGAAAAAATGGCTGCAACAGAAAGGATTCCTCTAACCTCTCTAACCTCTAGCCTCTAACCAATTCAACAGCCATATACACTCACCAACCACTTTATTAGGTACACCTGCTCAACTGCTCATTCACGCAAATCACATGGCAGCAGCTCAGTGCATTTAGGTATGTAGACATGGTCAAGACGACCTGCTGAAGCTCAAACCGAGCATCAAGATGGGAAAGAAAGGTGATTTAAGTGGCTTTGACTGTGGCATGGTTGTTAAAGGCTGCTGGTGTAATGGTGTGGGGGAGATTTTCTTAGTACCAACTGAGCATGGTTTAAACACCACAGCCTACCTGAGTATTGTTGCTGACCGTGTCCATCCCTTTATGACCACAGTGTACCCATCTTCTGATGGCTACTTCCAGCAGGATAACGCACCATGTCACAAAGCTCAGATCATCTCAAACTGGTTTCTTGAACATGACAATGAGTTCACTGTACTCCAATGGCCTCCACAGTCACCAGATCTCAGTCCAATAGAGCACCTTTGGGATGTACAGCTGACAAATCTGCATCAACTGTGTGATGTCATCATGTCAATATGGACCAGAATCTCTGAAGAATGTTTCCAGCACCTTGTTGAATCTATGACACCAAGAATTAAAGCAGTTCTGAAGGCAGAAGGGGTCCAACCTGGTACTAGCAAGGTGTACCTAATAAAGTGGCCAGTGAGTGTATATTATGTTCTGTGTTCTGAGGGGGTCATGAATAGGGCTGGCTATTGTTGAAAAAATTCTGATATCACTTCTGATACCAGTACCCTTACAGTGATACGGATACCTGGAGTACTTAAATTGATACTCTTTTCTACTTCATTCGACACCCGTCATGTGAATGGAAGTATTCAGTTGTGTAAAATGACCAGATGTCACAGGCGTGTAGTATAGCCATCTTTTGAATGTTTCGGTGGCATCTCAGCACACTGTTTGTTTAGAAATATTGTTATGTTCGATTTTGTCTCCCCGTCCTAGCGTTAATGGAGTGCTTTTGAGGAGACTTAAAAATACTTGGATGATATATATTGTGTATTGAGATACAGCCAGAAAATATTGTGATATAATTTTCAGGATATAGACTGTATGGTTTGAAGCTTCTGCGGTAGTGGGCCAATCACACATTGCATTAACTTGAAGAACTCTTGCAGTGATTGGCTGCGAACAAAACCATACCATACCACAGTCATTTGACTGGAGAAATTTTGATACAACCTGGCACTGGGTTATTATGGTTGATACCTCAAAGGTATAGAGTTTTGAGTACCAATCTCCAGCCCTAGTCATGAACCAAAAAGGTTGGGAATCACAACTTGAGGCTCACAATGCCAGACTGTGCAAGTTAGATTTGGTTGAGTTTAGATGTGTATTTAATGTGGTTAATGGAAGGCTCATGATCAGGGAGGAACTAAGCCAGCAGTTTGAAGGCGATAGACACCGACAAGAAATCCTCTGCAGATTAAATGACAAAATAAATTCCTAAAATGCAGCAAACGTACACTCTTTTTGCCCCTCTTGTCTGTTTGGTATCCTTTCCTGTAAAGTAATCACACTATATCAGGGTGTCTGCAGTTCCAAATTGTGTAAATATTAGGCCATAAAACTCATTAAACAGTCTTAAATTTGAACTTGTGAGGTCTTAATTGCCTCAAACACATTATGTAATTTAATTTATCCATATTTTAATTTCTTTTAGTTGAAATGAGTTCTTCTGCGTCAAAGTACGTATTTCTAATGCCGGAAATGTCATTGAACATAATACTCTCTTTTTACGTAATACTTGCACTTAAATGTTGGCAAAATGAACATTAATATAACTCTAATAACCATATTCCTACATAAAGCTACCTCTGCAAGGGACCACATATATACTACTTACCTTTATACTTAACTCCAGTGTTTGAATAAGAACAGATGAGTTGTCAAAAAAAAAAAGTCTTAAATTTGGTTACAATTTTTATCTCTAAAAGGTTCTAAAAGCATTACATGTAAATGTCTGATATCTGAAGACACCCTGTATATGCAGCATGCTGGTCTCAGGCTTTAGAGTTCCTGATTGTGACATCCTTAAATTACAGTTACTTTGTGTTTCCCCTGACGTGCAGAACTGCACAGGGCAGCGTTCTTACTTGATGTGACTAAAATTGTTGCAGATAAATAAATCACATCTTGTGTGGCCGACCCCACAGCACATGAGGCATTTGGCAGTCAGCCCGGCTCGTTAAGAGCAAATAAATTAAGTGATGCAAGATCATAATGTATGCTGACTCAATCCTCGGCTCCACCGTCCAATCTCCTCCCAGGTGAGCAGGGCATGGAGAGTCCTTGCAGAGGACAGCGTTCTGTGGTTCAGGATGTGCACGAGGGAGGGTTACCATCAGGATGCCAGCGTGTCTGACTCCCCCTGCTGGAAGAGCACACTGCGAGACTGCAGGAACTCGGCCAAAACTGTGCGCTCCAACTGGAAGGTGAGCTCGAGCTGTTCCAAATTCAGCACCTGCACTGGAGTTTGGCTGCTGAAACTGGTGCACAGTTTTACCTTACATCACCTCACATCAGTGCAGAATATACAGCGTGCCATGTGTCTCATCTTCAGTTATTACTGTCCTTTATATCTGAACATTATAACACCATCCAAAATGGGATTTTAACATAATGTCAGGCAATGAAAGAAAAGAATAATAAAGATGTTGATATTTAAAGCCAACATCCTCTGATATAGTTGAGCTAATAGTTTCAGTAACGGGCTGCTTGCCAGATGTAACATGATGTATTTATATTAAGGATTGAACAGTGTTTTTAACCAGGTAATATTTCCTGTGTAGAATCGAGTGGGATCCATCAGCCAGCTGCAGTTCGAGCTGGGCAAGGTGCTGTGTGACGTCAGCTCCTGTGACAACTTTGTCTTGGCTGGGTGAGTTTCAAGGACTCCAACATGCTCCTGACATCTAAACATCAACTGCTCGTTCACTTTAAACTCACCTGCCTTGTTTTCTCTGTCACTCTTTATCTTGTTCGATAAATGTCAGTGTTAATCTTGCTTATAAATCTCCTAATTTATTTACTCAGTGTTTGATTAAAAATATGCCACATTTTGACATTAAGTGTTCGGCATCACTGATGTAATCCTGATTGACAACCAGATATTTGCATTACGTAGGTCGCTCAGGTAGTGATGCAAAACAGTCACAGTATTGGGCACACGAGACATTTGATTGCCATTTGGTTTACTTACGACATCATGGCTAGAGGTGTAATGATGGCATGATAACACAGCTTGTTGTGATGTGTTGATACACTCACGATGGAGTTCTGCTAGGGCATGAGAAAATGCAAGTTCCTTGTTTTAAAATGACTTGCTCTTATTGGGTTTAGTGCAAAGTGAAAATAATCTGCATTTTTTTGCAGTTTATTTGTTTACATACAAATAAGCAGAAGAACAAAAAATGTCAGGGCAGAAAGAAATTTATGAACATGGCTGGAGTAACATTTCACTTGGTTACAAACCTTAATTTCGATGTTATAACATGAACTGTAGTTAGATTTCTGTAGCAGGACGTGGACATTCATCAAAGGCATCTTTCACCCCTGATTTACCATTGGTATATCAATCACTCACCCTGTGTTGACTTGATTTTGTGAAGAAAATCTTTTTGTCTTGTGTGCCTGCGGTGAACAAACAATCCAAAAATGGAAAAAGGTCTTGGTGAATTGAAGTCATAGGGGTCCAAACTCTCACACAGCTCGTGCAGTATTATTTAAGTCTCATTTCTTCAGTCATATGCGTAGTATTTCCTAAACAGCCAGCCCTTTCTGATGGGGAACTGAACTAAAAGTGAAACAGTTTTTTTTGATAATATTTGGTCATTTAAATCTGTTTAGGTTTTATAAACTATCTCCTGGATCAGCCCTCTCCACCAAATGAATTTCATTATAAAATTCTGGTCATTTTCATGTCAAATTTTTTAGTAATCATGGTCCCAGCTCTGTAGGAAGTCTCCATGCTCCGCCATGTCGAGGTCCGACCTGAATGTGTCAGCATCAGAGAATTTCGTCAGAGGTTGAACCTCATCATAGCCATGTCTGCTTCTCAAGTTGACCTTCCAAGAGTGACTGGAAATCATATTCCTAGAAGCCTTAGCCTTTGCTGAGGGACAGGTTGAGTCACAGCGGGTGTACACAGAGTCCAGACTGAACAGCAGCTTGTACTTTTTGTTAACTGCATCATAATTTTAAGCCTTTGAGCTTGGAGTTAAAGTAAATTAACACTGAATTTCTGTGCCATAGGAGAGTTTCACTTTACATTCAGTTTCCTGTTGGAAAGGGCCGTCTGTTTGGCAGGTACTGACCATAGGATTTCATAAATGAGACTTGGATTATACTGCACAAATTGTGTGCGAGTTTGTAAAGGGATGTTTTAATGTAGTTTTGCTGTTGTTAAACGTAGACCCTATAACTTTTTTCTCCGTTTTTGAATCCTTCATTTACCGGAGGCTTGCAAGAAAAATAAGATTTCTTTACAAATTCAATGTAACACAATGTGAGTAATTAATACACACATGGTAATTTGGGGGGTGAAGTGTCCCTTTAAGACGTCGTGCCCTCCAGCCTTAACAGAACTTAAAACCTTGTGGGAGTCATTATTGATCAGAATCAGTTTATTAGTTTATTGATGCATATTGCCACATTTTTGCATATTTGTACACTCCTACTGATCCCATCACTAATGGCAGTAGTTGGTGAGGTAAGAGTGTAAGCCAAACCTGCCCTGAAATAAGTGGGCTGAGACAGTGATAGATTGTGAGGGCCCACAGGAGCGTGATAGACTGCCCACAAGGAGATGTGCGGCGTCTCCAGGGAGCGATGTGATTAGATTCCCCTCGGTCCTGCTGCGTCTCATCGGAGAAGACAGTGTGTTTTTATCTTTTCAGGTTAGCAGATGTAGGACACACGGTACCAAAACAGTCTAGACATGAACTGAAGCACTTTGCAAAATGTGAACATACTCTTTAATCCTTCTTTTTGTGCCATTACTGTTAACAAATTCACAACGTCAATACTTTTCCCATTATTGGCACTTAAAGGGTGATTTATCTAAGTTAAAGTACTTGAACAAATCAATAGCAGTTAAGAGTGATCAAAAATGATTCAATTGCATCTACACAATCTTATTAGGAACCGGTGGAATCAGATTTGGCACTTAAAAGGCAACAAGAGACACTGTCTCATTAACCCAGCAACTCTCCGAGTCACACAGTGACACAAAGGCCAAGTCCTGTTGAGGCTCCGCATGAAGATCGCAGGAAACTGTGCACAAAGTTTTCTGTACATAAAAGTTTTGAGAAACGACTTGGATGGGATTCAGCATCATCATCATCATCATCATCCTGTTAATAGTCGGCGTTGAGGTGATGTCCCAATTAAGTGAAAGTGTGTATTCCTATTGTTTACTTCCTGCCAAACCTTGCGATGCCAGTCACAAACACATGCGGGCGCACACATGTACACCCTCTGCCACACTTGCTGTCACTGTATCACACACTCTGGCTGCGAGGCGGATACTTGCTCAGACATGATGGTATCTGTGGAGGTGGTAACGCTGGCAGTTTGTTGTCTCCCACAGTGAGAACTCATTGACTTGGGCGAGGAGCAGAGGGAAGGAGGGGGGGTCCAGAACAGAAGAGAACAGAAGTCTATAGAGTGTGAGAGGGTGACTTTGTTGTTATGTGAGGGCGAGAGCGCGAGGGGGGAAAAGTCAGGATGAGGTGAGGTCGTATAAGAACAAGAGAGGGTCAGATTCCAGTCTGTTGAAACAGAGTTGCTGGATAAATTTGACATTAAAGCTCCAGTTTTATAAAAAATGACTTTTTATCATACTTGCTGAAACCATCACTATTTCCAGATAGCAGTTCATGAGACAAGCCATCTGTAAAAAAAAAAAAATCATGGTCCTCTGCCTCCTCCTAGTGCTCCTAGTGGCATTTGCAAGAATCTATTGTGCCCAAACGGAAACAACCAATCAGGGCTGAGGAGTTGTTAACACAGCTGTCACCCATGTCTTAAGCACTATATCGTAGACTTACTTGAGTTTCTTGAAGACGTTTCGCTTCTCATCCAAGAGGCTTCTTCAGTTCTAATGGACTGGTGCGGAGTCACAGGCTTTAAACTCTGTGTGGGTGTGAACACTTACAGAGTCATCGAGGTCACATGTGAGTCAGTGGCCATCATGTATGTCGTTAGGGTTAGATGGGTCCAGGTGTGAATGGGTGTAAAGTCGTGTTGGGAGGGTTCCCAAGACTGCGTTGATTGCGAGATTGCACCCATGTTAATCACTGCTTGTGAACTGCTGTCAAACTGACAAGCTAGGCATTCATTCATTTTCCGTAACCGCTTATCCTGTTTGGGGTTGCGGGGGGCTGGAGCCTATCCCAGTTGTCATTTGGCAGGAAGTAGCGTACACCCTGGACAGGTCGTCAGACTATCACAGGGCTGACACACAGAGACAGACAACCATTCACACTCATATTCACACCTACGGGCAATTTAGAGTCACCTTTGGACTGTGGGAGGAAGCCGGAGCCCCCAGACAAAAACCCACGCTGACACAGGGAGAATATGCAAACTCCACACAGAAGGGCTCCCCCACCCTGAGTTCGAACCAGAAACCCTCTTGCTGTGAGGCGACAATGCTAACCACTGCACTGACTAGGCAGCACTGATCAAATTTGAATCAAAATTCTGTCACTGCATCGCCTGTTTCTCTCCTCACATGTTTTTTTGAAAAATATTTTAGTGTACTGTTTAGCTGTAAGATGAGAGTGTCTGGTGGGCGGTGTTTCATTTTGGCTCAGGTCACAAACATTATTATTATCTGCCTCATGTACTACTGTTAGGATGTAGTGACGTTTTAGCAGATATGGCAAAAACTTACTTTTAAAAGTGTTACCAACTACAGCTTTAAGGGTGCTAGGTGTGGTATTTTAAGATCCATAAATCATTATCAAAAGTTATGAGTCAAAAATGCAAATTTAAAACTCACTGAGGAAATTGGCAACCTCTCTTGACCTCTACACTGCACACTGAGAGCCGCTGATTGGATTTAGGAAGAAGTGTTTTTGCCTCGAGGCACAGAAAGTGCCTTCTCTGTGGCACAGTTTTACAGACAGTGCTGCTCATATAAATGGAAATAGAGCAAAAAGCTTTTAGTTTCTTGAAGAGGGAAAGCGAAAGGCCAGAGGAAGAACCACAGTTTATTTTTCATTTTTAACTTTTGTCTGAAGTATAGGGCTGGAACTAATTATTCTTTTCATAATTAATTATTTTTGATTATTATTTTTTCCATTCATTGATTCATTGTTTTGCCTGTAAAATGTCAAAAAAAAACAGTGCCCATCACAGTTTTCCACAGCACAAGATGACTTCTTATAAACAAAACACAAACATATCCACTTTACAATGATGTATAACAAAGGAAAGCTACAAATCCTCACCCTGAATAAACTGGAAAAAGAAAATGTTGTTTTTTTTTACTTGAATTTAGGGCAAATGTCTTCATTTGTCCACAACCAAACATAGAAAATGTTGTCTTTTTTCTTAAAAAAAAAAATCTCAAATTGATGAATCAGTTATCAGAATAGTTGGCTTTTAATTTAATACTTTACAACTAATTGATTAAGTATTGCAGCTCTACTTGAAATGTGATCAAACAATTAATCAAGTATCATTTTTCATCAATTAACCAATCAATTAATTGTTTATTCAAGTACCAACTACATTTTTAGCACTCTGAAACAATGCTGAAACAATGTGTTGATTAATCAGTTATTTGATTGAAAGAAAATTGATTTGAAAATCAATCATATAAGAGATTTATTGTGTAAAAAAGGCACAATAAACATTTGCTGGTTGCAGCTTTCCTAATAATAGAATTTGCTGTTTGTAAATTGCATATCTGCCTTGAGTTTTGAAGTGTTGCTTGGACAAAACAAGGAATTTGAGGACTTCATGAAACTGACATTAGGACATTGTGATAAGCCTTTTTGTTTTTACCTTTTCTCCAACACCACCCCAAAGGACTGGTTAATCAATAATGGAAATAGGGAAAATTGTCAGTATACAACAGTCTCAACTTATTTGTTAATAGAAATAATGTCGAGGTGTCACTGCTGATTGGAGTACATGCACATGCGTAAAGGTTCAATATGTTGCAACACTAAGAAAAAGAAGTTCAGTGTAAATGCTCTTTGTAAGAGGGTGAACTGGGGTCACACAGTCAAAGTGTTATAATTGCGCAGGAGTTGTCAAACCCACAGACTTACACTGAGTGCGTTGGGAGGAAAACTTTCACTTCCTGCTGCAGATCATCCCGACAAGCGGCCAGTAATAAGGGCTGAAATGTTCCACATTGTTCCGCCCAAACAACACCCCTGTAATCCTGGAAAGATCATGCAACAAAGATTTTAGAAAACAAAATACTGTAACAGCAAGTCAGAGTGAGTAAAGGAGGAAAGTGTGAGAGGGGAAATGATTCAGTGGTGAGAAGGTGACGTCAGGTATTCTTGACGAGGCAAACTTGTCAGCGTGTGATGGAGAAATGGGCAATAATTCTGCTGTTGCATTCGTCAGCCTTTTTGTACAAAGCTAAATATTTGAATTATGCATGTTCAGTGGGACTTGATGTGCTTGCTTGTGTCTCAGGTACACGTCCGGCGATGTGAGGCTGTGGGATACGCTGCACTGGGACTTGGCAGCCTCTTACCTGAAGATCAACAGCCTGTCGGCTAACTCTGACCCCAGGCCTTATGTTAGTCATGTCCAGGTCAACAGCACAGTGGCTGCTGCTGCTTATGAAGATGGTGAGCGTGTTTATGCAGTGTGATCCTTCATCTTGGTGATAGCTGAGACATCACAGACAAAATTATACTCATTATACCTTCAGAAAAATCTTAGGTTTTAATCTAATGAAAACATAGTAGTCTCAGTGCAGTTATTAACGTAAGACTGCATTTCATGATCTTGTCTCCAGGCTGTGTGGACGTGTGGAGCACAGAGACAGGTGGACAGCCCATCCACCACTACCAGAGCCCCGGCAGGATCCAGGCCCTGGCCCTGAGCCCTGACAGTCCCATCCTGTGCTCCTCCGCTGGGCCCGACATTCGGCTGGACCGTGCTGACGATCACGGCTACTGGAGGACACTGTGCCAGGCTCAGCTACCCAAGACTGTACGTTAGGTGGTTTGATTCCTCATATGTATGAAATGCTCCATACTGATGTGTTACTGTGTTAATTAATGGGCTGTGCCGAACACATTTCCCTCTTGTGACTTTCATCTAAAAATGTCTCCTAATGATGGAAGCATCTAACACCCCTGACTGATTCCACATTTTGTGGCATTTCGGTTTCTGGCAAGAATTTGTACAAGTGCTGAAATGATGAGTCGATTCATCATTGAGCTGATCAGTTTTTATGGCTTATTAGTTGTTTTCCATTTACGAAGATAAAATGCAGAACGGCATCATTACCTTCTCAAATAGGAGAATTTTCTGCTGTTGTCACATTTATAGGATTTGTAAATTACAAATCTTTGGATTTCAGGCTGTTCACACAAAATGAAAATTTAACCACGCCACCTTAGAGTGTGGAAAATCATGTTTGGCTTTTATTTTTTTCATTCATATATATATAACAGCCATTCTTAAGAAATAGGACAAATCATGTCCTTCCAAAAAACCTTTAAAATGATAACCTATCAACACACTAATTTGGTTTATGGGTTGAAACATTATTTTCAAAGGATTTATATGTATAAAAAAAATGCAAATTATAAAATATTTTGATATTATTTAAATATTTTTAACTTCTAAACTTGCCCTGTGCCAGAAAACAACCTTATCCCAGACAAGAATTCACAACCTCAAACAATTAAAAAATGTGTTAAAAGCCTTCAGAATCTTAAACTAAAAGTAAAAATGTACCGCTATAACCATTGTTTTAATTTTTTTTTTCTGAAAAAAAAAAAATATATATTGTATAGTATAAACACAAGTGGTAAAACAAATAAATATACATATATGTGTAAAAATATGTACATGCTTCCACACAAATAGTCACACACATAAATATACTTGTGCTCTGTGCACAGTCTTTAGCAGACATATGCACAAAAACACATATATTCATATACAGACACTTCACATTGGGACATAACAGAAATGCCATCCCGTTTTAATTTAATTTAATACAATTTTAATTAATAATGTTTTGTAAAAGTAGATATAGATGTAGATGATCATATCTCAACAGGAAGTGCATTCCAAAGTTCGGGGGCCCTGACCGTAAAAGTCTGATTTCCCTACTAGTTAGAGCTGATTAGACGATCTCAGAGCACGTTCGAGCTTATACGGTGTTAAGAGATCCATTATATACCCAGGAGCTAGTCCAACTTGTGTTTTAAAAGTGGGTAATACAATTTTAAAATGAATTCTAAAACGGGGTTAGCTTTATCACAAGGACTCGTGTCTCACTTCCTGGTTTCCAAAAAGGGAGGAATGCTGCTCTAGTACTGGTCAGCTTTCTATGATTCGATACATTCGTGAAATAATATTGCTATAGGGTATAGGGTATAGGGTAAAGTATGATTTAACAGGTAAAATGAAGAAGACAGTGTCAACTGTTTACTGGTCAGCTCCTGAATCACAGAATGAACCTCTTTCCAAAATATCTGGATACGGTCACATGACCAGAACAAGTGATTAAATGTACCTTTGTGTGTTTTACATATGTAACAGGGTGTTGGGAAACATTTTCTGGAGGCCAACAGGTGTAAAATAAGTCTGATGGAAACATTTTCAATTTTGTTCATGTATAGAAATTGAGGTACATTTTCGGAAAGATACCCCTCCAAACTTGGTCCAGTCTGGAGAACTGAATGTAACTCCCAGATGACGTTCCCACAGCGACTTCAGGGAGTCATAAGCTGAAGAATCAGAGAACTGCAGAAGAGCATAAATCTCTGAGATGAGTCCCTTTGGAGAAGATCATGGCATTTTCCATCTCTGGCAGTTTTAGATGAACCTTGTTCTTCTTTAAAAGAGATCCCACAAAGTATTGGGCATTTTTAAAAATACCATCCATTCATCCTTTTTTGTCCGCTTATCCAAAGCTGGGTCACAGGGGCAGCAGGCCAAGCAAAGCACCCCAAATGTCCCTCTCCCCAGCAACGTTTCCAGCTCCTCCTGGGTGACCCCGAGGCGTTCCCAGGCCAGATGAGATATGTAATCCCTCCAGCGTGTTCTGGGTCTTCCCTGTGGCCTCCTACCAGTGTGACAGGCCTGAAACACCTCTAGAGAAATTATTACAAAAAAGAAAATAACACCCTATTTTATTCTTTTCAAACGACATTTTACAATAGGTTCTTCTGAAGTAGTTTTGGATGTAATTTATTTGCAGTTCAGGCCACACCACAAATGCATAACAGCACTGTAAATATTTCTGCTTTATGAGTAAAGTGTGCCCGTACCTTTTTTTGTTTGGCAGGTAGAGAGCCTGGTTTTGGTGCCAGGCCGGGGGCAACAGTCCTCACTGGCGGCCCTGGCAGCTGGAGAGGCCGTGTACCTGTTGGACCCCCTGGAGGAGGAGCCACGGACGCTCCACTCAGTCTACGGCCATCCTGTTACCTGCCTGGATGCCTCGGACTCCCATGTTGCATTTGGAGTGAAGCGCACAGGCTGGGCCATGCACGATGGAGGGAACAAGGTGTGTTCAGTGCCTCTGCACAGTTCCTGTTAAATATTCACAGATTTTAATGTGCGGTGAGAGTCTCAGTGACTCAGATCAGAGTTTAATCGATGGTCAGACAACATTTTAACCAGATTCTCGTTACCATTTTCTGCAGAACTGAAACTTGTTGATAATGTTTCGAACTTACTCACACACAGGAAGGGAGATCCAAATCAATTAAGTAGAAATCATTACTATTTCACACCTACTACCACTAATCTTTCATTCATTTTGCATAACCCCATATCCTGTTAGAGGTCACGGGGGGGCTGGAGCCTATCCCAGCTGACACTGAGAGAGGTGGGGTACACCCTGGACAGGTCACCAGACTATCACAGGGCTGACATATAAGCCCTTTTTTACATAGGAATTGTGCAAATTTGCATGAAAGCCCAATCCATCTTCTTTCAGCATTGGCAGTATAAAAACAAAATCAGGGAGTGCGGCAAAATGCCACCTGCCTACTTTTGTTTATGCAGAATGTGCCTTTTTCGAGGCAACGGGGGGCGTGAGCAAGTAACAAAACGTGTAGCTCAGCGTGTGATGTAAACAGTGATGTACCGAGGAAAGCCGCTGCTGGTTAGTCCTTCGGCGATTCTCTCGTACATTGGCCCGTCCTTCACGGTTCCCGTCATCTGACGGTTAATGGCCTTCTCGTTAGCGAGGGCAAGGAGGGCGTGCAATTCTTTATCTCCCCAGTTGCTCATCTTGTGCTTTGCCTCTCCTTAGTGCTGCTAGATACTCATTCCTGCTATCAGCTGTTTCGGGGTTTGAAGTCCACGCCAGTGGGTTGCATGTGCGGCGTCATCAACAGCCCCTCCCACAAGTCATCAACAGACCCTCCTGAGGCGGAAAGCCGCCTCACTCTGTTTAGACCAAAACCGTTCCGCCAATACGACTACCCTACGAAGTGGAAAATTGGGCACCTCAGATCAACTCGCCAATCCAGCTCTGTGTGTGTAAACGCTCGCAGCTTGCCGGCAAAACGGCCCAACATTCGCGGAAAATCTGGCAGTGTAAAAGGGGCTATAGAGACAGACAACCATTCACACTCACATTCACACCTACAGCCAATTTAGAGTCACCACTTAACCTGCATATCCTTGGACTGTGGGAGGAAGCTGGAGTACCCCGAGGAAACCCACACTGACATGGGGAGATCATGCAAACTCCCTCACCCCGGGCTTTGAACCAGGAACCCTCTCAAGGACACTTTATATGCAGAAAAACAATCAAATACTAACATTACTGAAAACTTGGCTTAAAATATGACTCATAAGTTTAGACTGAACCGTTTGCAAATCCATCAGAATAAACTGTACTGTAATATCTGTATCCACCACTTTGTTCTGTGTCATGACAGCTCTCAAATAGACTTTTCGTTTTTCTTGGAGGGCTCAGCCACAGCAGAATTCTGGCTTCACAAATTCACCAGCACGTGAAGCAAGTCCAGATCCTACATCACAAATTAACACCTTGGAAGGCAGGACTAGTTCAGGAGAGTTGTTGAAAGCAAAGTGAGCCAAATCAGAACAAAAACCTCTATTAATGTTAATTGAACTATATATGCTGCCACCGACTCACATATTGCGATGATGATTATCTAGTCCATTGTGAACAGCACGTGTTATGGAATAACAATCTAGTATTTGTGTGTTAATGGATTTGATGGAGCTGTATCAAGGGCTCTTTTGTGCTTTCTGGGAATGAAAAGTCTCAGGAGGACAAATCAACCTAAACAAAACCTTTTAATGTCGACGAAGCCTCTGAACTCTGCAGCTGGATTTTAGATGTACTGTAAAAAAAAAAAAAAAAAAAAAAAAAAATGCTACCCAGATCTTATTAATTATGATGAAAGGTTTCTGGAGTTAACAAGGTCACTTTTACACTCAACAGGTGTGTAATGAAAAAATGGAAAATTATTCAAAGTAAATAATTTGGCTCGTTAAAATGGAACAAGAGAGGTAAGAGCAGAGAGGGCAGAGGTTTTGGCATTAGGCCACTGGGTTTGTAAAATCTTTCTTGCTCATGCTTAAAGGGACAGTTCACCCCAAAATCAAAAACAGATATTTTCCCTTCTACCTGCGGTGCTGTTGATTAGTCTAGGTTGTTTTGGTGTGACTTGCAGAGTCACAATTAATGAATCAGGGTGCTCCACGTCCAGTGTGGACCCAGCATAATGGCGGTGTTGTCACATTACCTGTCTCAGTGGTGCTAGGTGAGCTAACAGTGGATGCATGTGTCCTCCTGCACAGTAGTTTGGTAGAAAGAAAATAGTTTCTGGACTGTGAATTATCTTGAGTAACCAGGTCATGATTTCTGTAAAGAGACATTGCTGTTGAGTTTTCAACTGTATTTTTTTGGCGGTTTGAGCACCACAAGCCGAGTGTCATCTAGTCCCATTATATTGGAGAGAAGGCAGACGTGTCCATGGTCGATATCTCCAACACTCTGCAACTCACACCAAAACAATCCAGACTGATAAATAGCACTAAGAGGAAAAATATGTCTTTTTGATTTTTGGGTGAACTGTACCTAAACAAGTTGAACTCTTTAGAGAACAGATGCCTCTTGCTTTTTAAATGTGGAGCAGGCTTTGTATTTAGTTACATTAAATCCGGTCCACACTTGTATCTGATTTGAATTTCAGATGCATTGCAAACAAAGACTGTTATCTTAAAACATCTCATCTGTGTACATGTGACCTGGGTCTCTTGACAGTGTGATTGCTATTACTCTGTGTCCCCTCAGCCCCCCTTGGGTCCCCTTAGAAATGAATGTCTTGGACCTGTAGGGGATTTGTTTATAGTAGAAATAGCTAGCTTAAATAGCGACGAGCCCTCCTTGGGCCCTGCTCCTAATTACTACGGCCTTTAAGGGTACTTTGATAAACTTTTGTTCCCCATGCTGCATCTGTTTGCTTCTAATAATACGGTGTTTCTAAGGACCCCGTGCACCTAATTGACTCTTGAGCCTTTACTTAGAAAGTACAAAGAGCCAAGAGACAAACAATTCTGCTGGGATCAGGAGGCAGCTATGCAGCAGTCATTATTCTTTAAAGCTCACGTCAAGATATTTGTCTTCAATGCTAATGGATAAAACAAAGGATAAGCTGCTGCATCCAGAGATTAATTTTTTTTTCATTCAAAAAGCAGATGTTAGTTGCCGTAGCGACGGGCCAAGTGGAAGCTTTAAACCAGCAAGTACCACCCGAGCATACTGTGTGTGTGTGTGTTTGTTATTGACAGTTTTTTGGCAAGGCTTCTCCGCTGACATCACCCCCTATTAAGAAGGCACAGCTGATACAGTGATTCAGTGGCAGCACTAAAGCACCACATAGTGGACCAAGGAGAGAGTAGCAGGGCAGAGTATAACAGCCTCACCTTGCCAGAAAACAAAGCCACACAGGATGATGTAGAGGCAAAAGTCTGTCTTTTGTTGAATATATATTTTTTGTTATTCATTTAATTAGCCTTGTAATCAGGAAAAAATCAAGTAGTCAAGATTTTGACAAGGTTTTGAGGTTCAGGTGCAGAGTGAGAAGAGAAAAATATATTTTTTTATGTGCTTGTGTTTTCTCCAGATGGACATTTTTCATTTTCTTAAGCTATTTTATTACACCTCCTATATTTGATTGACTATATTTAATAAACCCCCTTGTGCCTGTAACTGAAATTTTAGAGTTCATTTCGTCAAAGCATTTTCAAAACTGGTCAAACCGTTGTGAGTTTTTCTTTTCATGCTACATCTCGTCTCAGGGCACATGGGATGACTGTTTTTCCAATATTCCATGATTTGTATCTATGAACTCATAACAAGTTTAATATCAAAGATATGCACACACATGCAGTATAAATAAAACAGCTATATGGAAACATTTAATAAAGGTAATATCGTTTTTCTTAATTAAAAAGTCCAGACTTTGACTACTGATAAAAGTGTGTTTTTTCAAGTGATGTAAAAATGTCAAAGTTGTGCTGTTAGATATCTGCCAGAGGTGTGCCCATACCAGATTTCAAGACTTTAGACCAATCGGAACAAATGTTGTTGCATTTTTTCTTACATACTAAATATAGTCTGAAGAGTTGAAATGATTGGAAGATTGATCAATTATTTGATCTGCCAAAAAATAACTGAGATAATTTTTGATAATTGAGTCATTGTAGTGGTGCAGGATCCCTTCTGTGCTGAGTTTGCATGTTCTCCCCGTGTCAGCGTGGGTTTTCTCTGGGTACTCCAGCTTCCTCCCACAGTCCAAAGACATGCACGTTAATTGGTGACTCTAAATTGTCCGTAGGTGTGAATGTGAACTATGACAACAGTGACCTTTCTTTTCACAGAACAGCAAAATGCCCATAGTAAACATAAACAATGAGAGAGTGCTGGTACCGGTGTTGTATCGATACTGTGGAAAATGAAAATGAGTATTGAAACCATTTCAAATATTTAGCATTGATGTTGATGTGAAGTTGATAGTTTTGAAAACACTAATTTCTTTTATGTGTTGTAACGCTCTGATATTGTTTTATGTTTGGCTTCCCATTTCCGAACTTTCTCATATTTTCCTGTGTTGAGAATTTTGCGAGTTTTTTCTCTTCTTCTTAAAAAACCTGAGCTGACTCAAGACAGTAAGTAAGTTCAATGTAATGTGAGTTCATTTTTATGCAAATAAGCTTGCCTTGACATGAGTTTATAAATATAGTCACACACTCCCAGTCCAACTAAAATCCTAATTTTCATCTTCAGCAATAAGTTTCCAAAGTTGAGATAAAGAGTAAAGAGTTCATAGTAAACTTTACACCTTCAGTTAATTTTATTTGTGCTACAGAAGCACAGGAAGTCCTCCTAACTTTCTTGTTTCCACAGTAAAACTCCAAACTCCCATTTAACTGATGCCAATTCATGGTTAGCATCTCATTAATTAAAATGTTTCACAAATGTAATTAACCTGTCTCTCACTCCTGCCACGCTTCTAACTGCAATTTCATACTGTGAAGAAGACAAAGCAAAAAAGAAAAACATATGCTTCATTAAAATCTGTCAATATGGCATCCAACAAAGTCATCTCACACCTCTTTGTCTGACAGAGGAGTGAAACATTTTCATTTACAGCATATTGACTTAGATGAACTCAGCCACATTGTCTTGTTTTTCTTAGCTGGATTGCGGCTCGGCGCTGTTCACTGCGAGTCTGCTGCAGTTTTATTTACAAATCTGACAGCTTAAGGCACAAAAGCTGCTTTGTGTCGATGATATAGAAGATTCTTTATCATATTTTGGCGTGCGTTATCGTTTAGCTTGTGGCTTTGTCGTCTAGCCTTCCCTGTCTTTGTTGGTGGTATGTGTGTGTGTGGGTGTGTGTGGTCGGACCCAGTCTCCAGATCCTCATTACTACTCGCCACCTTCTTGCCAGTGGACAGGGGGCACCCAGGCATCCACCCAGCTAGTGGCTGGGCATTCAACACAAGCTGGCATCTCCACTGGCAAACTATCCATCCACTGCAGTGGATCTACCACAGAGCACAGAGCACAAGTGCTGTCACAAAACCTGTCGTCCTCTCATTGCCTCGAGTTCAGAGGGCTGGTTGGACGAATGGAAGGATGAATGAATGGTCTGATGTGCAGTAGAACATGGGCTTTGAAGATGTATGGATAGTTAAACAGAGGATGGATAGAAGTACTGTCACAGATCAGGATCAAGGCATCAGTCCATCAGGATCATTTACTCAGTAAAAACACAAAACAAATTGCCTGGGTAAAAACTAAGAAACAAGCAGTTTGAAATTTAATTCAACTAACTCACATGGAAGTGATTACGCGAGTATAGAAATATGTTATAAAGTCAGCACAGCAAAAGGCTGGAAAGTGACGATTATAACACCAAAGCCTTCTGTTGGATGCTGGAGTGGAGGTGAGGTTATTAAATGCTGTAAGACTGTTATATGAACAGCAGAGGTAGCAGCGAGTCTACAGCCCCTTTTACACTGCCATTGCTGCAGTTACAGCAGAGTTTAAAGGGATAGTTTGGATTTTTTGAAGTGGGGTTATATGGGACACTCATCCGTGGACAGTATATTACATACAGTAGATGTCAGTCAGCACGTCCCCAGTTTGGAGAAGCAGGCTGGAGTCTGACAGAGAAGCTAAGCAATGTACTGCTGTGGAGGGGTCAGCAACAAAACAAACTTTAGCCACCAAGAAAGTTCCACCTAAAAATATCAATAAATAATCAATATCAGTTTAAGTGTACGCTATATTGAGAGTATTTTCACTCATTTATCTTTTCGTGAGACAGAGCCTTCCGACAGGAAAGCTGTTAATGGCATCACTTCCCCATCTAAGCTCTCGTCAAAGCCACCACACTCCACTGTCTGAAACAGTTTAGCATGCTAAACACAGGAGCTGCTGGTCTACCACTGTTTGATCAGTTAGTTGGTTTCTGTTATTGTGTGACTTTGGTGAATTAAACACTTCAGAAGCCAAAGTCACACAAAAACACAAACTGTTAAACTTTTTGAGGCAGCAGTAGACCAGCAGCTCCTGTGTTCAGCGATGTTAAATCACTATTTTTCTCATTGGAGTTTGGCCTTGAAGAGAGTGATATAACAGCTTCATTTGCATCATCTTCATGGCAAACACTGTCTGACATTAAGATGAAGCAGTAAAATACTCTCAATATGGTTAACACTTAAACTGATACTGATATTTTTAGGTGTGCCTTTTTTTGATGGCTAAAAATATTTTTTGTTGCTGAGTCCCTCACAGCAGTAGAGTACCCAGCTTCCATGTTGGACTTCCCCAACCTGGAGGCATGCCGACTGACATCTTCTGTATGCACTATATCGTCTAAGAATATGTCATACAATCCCACGTCAGAAAAACTGAACCATCCCTTTATGTTGAAAGAGGCAATGGCAGCATATCAGCAAATTCGCTTTAATACCCTATTGCTGAGAGTGAGTTAAGTGTACTGTGTGAATAAATGGACATGCAGGATGGGTGGAAATATTGTCAGGGATCAAAACATTAGTCCATGGCGTCATGGACTGACGTTAAACAAGTTTTTCTGGGTTTTACTTAGGAATGTTATCTAGATAACTTAGCAGTTGCAGTGAGCAGAGTTTGTCATGTGTGTAGCAGCATGCCTGAACCAGCATGGAGGCTTTGTTTTATTTCATTCAGCCAATTCACATAACACATGGTATTATTATTAGATTATGAAATATGAAGAGTGCAGTGTGAGTTCTGACTTTAAAGTTTTATACAAAGATCAGCTCTGCAGAGATTGGGGAGTGACGAAAAACCACATTGGATGCAAAGCTTAAAGGAACAACTCTCCCCCCAAATGACCATTTGTATGTCATTTACTGTTAAGTTTATTTTGTGAAGAAAGCTTTGTTTTTGTCTCATGCCTCTGGTGAACGAAGAGTCAAAAAACAGAGAAAATTCTGAACTATAGTGAAGTCATAGGGGTCCACATTTAACGACAGCAAAACCATATCAAAAGATCCATTTACAAACTCTCACACAACTCGAGAAGTATAATCCAAGTCTCATTTATCCAGTCGTGTGCTCAGTTCTCCCCAAACAGACGGCCCTTTCTGACGGGGAACTGAACTAGCAGTGGAATTATCTATGCTCTCTTCGAAGGCCAGACTCCATTGACAAAAAAAGTTAATTTTACCCTGCTGAACATGGCATCTGCTGGTCTACCGCTGCCTCGATCGGTAGTTTGTTTGAGTTATTGTGAGACTTTGCTGAACCCAAACTTACTCTTTAAAACACTAAAGTCACATGTGAGTATACAGTCATACAGCACGATTCTTTGAGAGTTTGTAAACTGATGTTTTGATATAGATTTGTCGTTCAACGCAGACCCCTTTTAGTTCAATTCATCAAAAGTTTTCTCAGTTTTTGGATAATTTGTTCACCGTGAAGGCACGCCAGAAAAACAAAGCTGTCTTTCTGCATTCAACACAGCATGAAGTGAGTAATTGATATTCAAATGGTCATTTGGGGGGGTGGAGTATTCCCATAAGGCCAGCCAGTATGTTTATGTGGGTGCTGCCTTGTGGCCATTACCCTGGCAGGGACCTAAGACACCAAGGGAGTATACTATCTAGTGAACACCCTCAAGGTGCACTCAAGGCAGTGGAGGCCATCAGGGGAATAAACGGGTGAATTTAGATGGATAAATATCACTTTATTGAAACAACCTTCACTAAAGCTGGGTGACTACATGCACACAGACTTACCCAATAAGACTGCCCCCTGTCAGGACAACAACACTCTTGTACACATGCTGTTTCGGGAAGTTAATAATCCAGTATGTGCATTCAGAGCAGTTATCCTGGTGGACTTTGGGTAGTCTACGTCCTTTGTTTATCCATCTTGCCTTTGTTTAATGAGTTTGGGCAACAGCCAACAGGTTCTAACCACAAACCACTCATGAGCCAAGCAGCACAACTAAACCACTTTGTGATTTGGCTTTTCTTGTTCCTTTGCTACAAGCTTCTCGTTTGTCCAGGGAGGAATCAAATTCATCTGTACACAGGGTACGACTGTGGAAATACAAGAAACAATGCAACTGTTGTGCACTTTACACAAGTTTGAGACTCGGCTCTGCCCTGCGGCATGAATTGGAAACACCCACCCACATGACATCAAACCACAGGCCTGCCATTATCACGCATCTGGTCCAATGTGCTAATCTCTGTTTGTCCACATGGTGTCTAAACCAAATGTAGCTCTGAATCCATATTTGTTTCAGATGTGGGTGTTTGTGTGTGACAAGGATGGGGATTCATGGGCCACAGAAAGCCAACAGTCTGGTCTGTGGAGTTTACTCAAATCTTTAACCTCAGCTGGTGATTTCACTTGTTAGTTTCTCTTTCTACTTGATGGAGCTGTAATCAGTGAAATCAGCTGGTGGCGTCTTCGATTGGAGTGAAAACCTGCAGACATTTGGTCCTCCATTGCACATGGATTTCCATTCCTGCTGTATGATATTCCACTTTGATTAAAATGGAAACTGAATTCTGCTCTTTGGCCAAATGTGTTGAACAATACATGCAGCGGCAACATAAAAGGTTTTCTAAAAAGTGCAGCAATAATTGCCAAAAATTTTCATCTTTTTTTTTAAAAGCAAAGGGAGTAATTACATTAACGTCCCAGTTCAAGCTTCCATTAGAGTTTCCTTTGTTTGCAAGCCTCACTGGTGCTCCAGCAAGTGCATTAACCTAACAACTCCTCTATGGTCATGTTCATGATTATTCTTCCTCAAAGCATACTGCCGCAGTCTCTAAACAGCCCCCTTTATAATCACACAGCGGCTCCTTTGCCTCCCTCAGCGACGTTTCTTCATTTTAGTGGGCGAGGTGGGCAGATATTTAATAAAAAATATCTTCCCGAAACTGTAATGATTCATCGAGAACAGCAGGCTGAACCTCATTTCTGCGCCCCCCCCTCCCTCTTTCTCAGCTTGCCCCCCTTCTCTCTTCCCCTGTCCAAATCCTATCAAGCTGTCATTTCAAAGTCCGGTGTGATTTGGGCTTTGCCCCGGGGTGGTGCACAATTAAAGCTCTGCTTGGCCCAAATAAGGGACACACAGAAACTGCTGGCACCTCCTCAAGGCTTACATCATGCCTCTTTTTTTTCCTTTCCTTCAAACTTCCTTATCTTTGTCGCTGTCTCTCCATCACACTCTCTTTCTGTTTTTCCCTTCCTCCCCTACCTTCTGTCTCTCCTTCTCTCTGTCTCTCCCTCCCTCCCTCCGTTTAATTTCTTAATCGTTTTAATTATTCAAAGACAATTTTGCCTGGCGGTTATCCTGTTTGTTCTGTCTCATTTGGATGAGAAAACACCAGCCGCTAATTGACCAATTAGGCCAGCTCCAGATGACATCATTGTAGTTTGTATGAGGAAAGTTTGCTGCAGACATTGAGCCAGAGGCGATGGTGTGCATCTCTGTCCATAATTGAAGTATGCCCCCAGGTGGATTTTAGTTCTCCTCCAGAGTTAACACTTAAGTTCTGCTTTGCTTTTAATTAACTGGCAAAGCATCACTTCAGTTAGCTGTTTGTCTTTTGTACGATATATGATATCCAAGGGAGGGAAGGAAGGAAGGAAAGGGAACTGAATCAGAGCACATTTTAAAGTTCACCAACAGTACAACAATCAAACTTTTTCCAAATGCCTGTATGTGTGATTTATTTATTTGATGTAGCACAGGTACTATTCTACAGCACTGCTGTGCTGGTGTAGCAAATGCACTTAGCAAACGACACCTTTGGTTTTATTGGGCAGCTTTAATGAAAGGTAAAAAAGGCTTTGAGTGAGTTACAGAGGAAAATATGACCCCATTTTATTAATTATATACACAACTCTCTACTTCAGATCTCACATCCTGGATAAAGTCAAAATATTAGGACAATCATTCATTTTTGCTGCGTTGGTTCTGCTCTCCATCAGCTTGGATTGGGATAAAACAGTGACTCACTATGAGGTAAAAGAGCTGACTTTTAGCTTTAACTTGAGAGTTTATGAACAAATCCAGTGAGCAGAGTATGAATTGTAACCCTTTTATACGTAGGCACCCAGATTTAGGGGCAGAAAGTATGTCATGAAGTTAAATACAGTCATTATTAGCCGTGACCAGCAGCTCTACAGCTTAATCTGACAGCTTCGCAGTCGGTCCACAAAAAATTCCCCACACTTTGGTGACCACAGTTTTTGCCCTAGGAAGCTAAAATTTGGCATGGAGGTCACAGATACTGCATATTCATGCCTGCTTTTAATATTTGGTTTTGGACATTCTTTGCAATGACATGAAGTTTTAAATCAATAGATATCAACAGCCAGCATCAGTTCTTTTTGCAAGTTTGGCTTGCAAACTTCATCAGCTAAAACACACAATATGTTGAATTCAGGTAACTGGTGTGGCCAGTCAAGACAGCAGCGTAACATAATTGTGATTGGCCGCAGTGCAGGTATTTATTCTTGGGCTCTTGCCATCCCAAACACAAGCACATGCCTTTTGCGAAGCCCCGCCATTTGTAATGGTACGTCAAGTTGTTGGAGTAAGCATGGAACCCACACTGTAACTAACTGCACTCCCTGAAGAAATATATCATATTTTTGGAGAAATGAAAGAGTGATTCCAGAGAGAAGCAGACAGAGGGGTCTACAGTCTGTGTTCGAAGGATGTATCCAGGATGTCAAACTGACTCAGCAGCAACATCAGGTTAAAAAGACAAAGATAGTTAGAAGCTAAAGCCCAACTATAGGCTACAGATCACAGTGTAAAAGTGAACCACCACATCACTGCTGATTGCCACAGAAAGACAATGGATATAAAGGGAAACTTTGCTGATATTGAACCAGCTGTGTGGCATCACTGTGTGTGCAGATGAATGGTGTTTGGCTTCGCCTTTGTGTTGCTGCCAGCACCTGGACCTCCACCATCTACGCACAATGTGATGACACACAGCTGGTTGAATATCAGCAAAGTTTCCCTGCTTCCCTTCACTGGTTCCTGTACAGCAGGGTCGGTCTTTGTTTCACTGTTATAATCATTACAAAGCAAAAGCAGCATGTTTATACATTCAGTAGGCTATATCTTCAGTAGCTAGCTAGCTAACCCTACACTTTTCAGGGTTTGATTTTGGTTTTGGAACACGGAAGAAACGTATATCTTTTTCCAACCTCTCCAGGTAACGAGTATCATTAATACACGACGTGCCCCAGGCACAACATTTAGCTCCAAATCCACAAAACCAGCCTGAAAATGAAGGAAATCTGAACAATTGCATAAGAGTCAATGGAGCACAGCTGTGTTGGTGTCGGACCCTGGTCTGAGCCGGCCTGATGCTACCTTATAAATTGGCCAGTCTGCGTCCAGGATCAGGACTTAGCCAAGAGTCAGTTGGCCGGTGGTTGTCAGGGGCTCAGCCTCTTGGACAGCCCGCTCAACTTGGGGTAGCAGCACTGAGTCTAACCTGTGTAATGGCAGCAACAAAATGTTTGCTGATCGGGGATCAGACCCCCTGGGGGTTTAGCTGGCTGAATTTGAGTTGCTACAGCTGAGGTCTGTGAGTTGCTACCCAACTACGGCAAGCTTCAAAACAGCCGAACCTGTTACTAAGCTGAAAATTCTCGATCCCATCCTGCAGACCAGCCTTTGATCAGCACCACAGACGGCAGCTGAAGCGCCAAATTTATCACGATAATCTTACAACTTGCCCTAGAGTCAAACCACCACAGCCTGATTTCTCCAAACAGCAAAAAAATAAAATCATCTTTCTACATGTGTTGCATGTGGATGGATGCAAGATCATCGTACTATTTGTCCCCTAAAAATCCTTTGTTGCCTTGGCGGATTGTTTAAGATAATTATGTTGCTGCATTGAGTTAAAGTTTGGACTATGTATTTAAAGGGCTACAAAGGCCTGCATGGTTCACCAAATATTACTGTAAACACCCTCAAAAGTTTCGAGTCAGCTCTCGATTTGTTCATTTGAAGGTTTAACGATTGATGTTTGTGTGCATTCTTGCTTTCAGATCCACGTCTACAGCCTGGAGACGGGCAAACCTGTGGCTTGTGTTGGGGACTCAGTGGGAGATTTCACTTGCATCAACCTGAGAGACAGCACTCCTCACCTGCTGGTGTGTGGAAACAAAGACAGGAGGTAGGACACTCAGACAACAAACACTTTCAGACAGACTGACTCTCTGGATTTATTCAAACATCACAAACGGTTGAAACTGAGCCAAGAACTTAAGCTGAAAGCGACGTCTGTTCAATAGTTTTCCCACAGTGGCACCTGATGAAAGAAGCTGAGGCTAGCGTACTTGTGGCGGAGAACAGGTGTTAAGAAAGTGTGAGAAGACAAAGCTGTATTCAACTTGTGCATTAGTCACACTTCTCAGCCTCTCTGTTGCCTTGAAAAACAAAGCGTAGTGAAGAAGAAGACAGAGGCGTTGACATACGTAGATGTGAGACGTTTTGTTCTTTGTGTTGAATAGAGATATCTGTCTTTCTCCATCCTCCATTACCTGGGACACTATACAAGGAAAAAATCTGGCTGTCTTGATCGCATCCAGCGACAACACACACATCCATGCATGTACACACACTTGCCACATCGCTAACCTGGCTCTCCAGATGAGGAAAGACACATAAAAGAGCCATTCTCATCTATTCTGCACTTGTTAGCGGGTGCTGCGGTGCATGAGCTGGCAGGAAAAGAAAAATCCCTGGCGCGTCTTCGTCCAAAGCTGCCCCTGCTGTTTCTATTCAGCACCAAATCCATCTGGCTGTTAAGTAGTTGGCTTAAAGCGAAAGACAGACCACATCATATTGTTTGGGTTCTGTTTTTTTCCCATCTTCTTAGTTATGACTCCTAGCAACTGTACAAAATACTCCGTTAAAGATGTTTTGTCAAGTGCCAAAAGGAAATGTTCAGCATTGTTTTGACTGAGGAATTGAAATGGTTGTTTTCTCGCCAGAGCATTGTCAGAGTCTTTATCCAGCTCCTCTCTGTTTTACTTTTGGTCTTTGCTTTCTGATAGATGTGTAGTTTTGTTGAGAGAGAGCCACACACCAGCTTGGCTCTTCCACTTTGGCCCCAGCTAATGCAGCGCACAGTCGAAAGACAAATGGGGGGGACTGAGGGACAGTCGGCGATCTTGGCCCTCTGACAGGGTGGCTTAAGGCCAAAGCCTAATGCATCCCTTCTTTTTGTCCAAATGAGTTTTGTCCCCCTGTTTTTTGTGAGATCCAGGGAGCAAATGAGCGGTCTTGATAAGGGCTGTTTGGAAAAAGGCCACATCTGTGCAGACGGGAAAGATGTGGGCTAAGAGCAAAATTGGATACAGTAAGAGAGAGGGAAGAAATAGTGAGTGTCGTACCTGTGGCTATTGGTCACTTATCATTATGCAGGTCTGCACTTCTTGAGTCCAGATATGAGAACACTTGAAGTCTTGGATTTGACTCAACTTGTTCTTGCCAGTTTATAAACTTAAAGAGACTTTAAAGTTCATACTTGTATTTAAGGCTTCTACTAGAACATGTTTTCACTTTAATGTTAAAAACACTTTATTTTGCTCATGCTATCTGTGCTAGAACATCTGTATTCACCCCTGTCTGAGACCTTTTTCCCCTTTAAGGCCTTCACCTGAGTCTTCTCCGACTGCGTTTCTGGGTCTTCCATATCTGCACTCTCAGTGTCTGCACTGTCACTGCAGCTGGAGAATGACTGTAACTGAGTGTAGCAGCACTTTCTGCCATGAAAGTCGCCAATAGAAGCCTCTAAACCACATTTTTTACACCCAGAGATGCTCCGGCAGGAATACAGTCCAAAATTAGGGTGAAATTAACAATGTTGAAAACTGAGATTACAGGTTTCACTGATGTTAGCATGTAGCTACATGTTGCGGTGTGACTACTGAGTATGGCGCAGGCCAGCTGTTAGGACATGTGGGTAGGGGGACAAGGTTTTCCAAAGTGGGCCCCTCATTCACACCCGTGTAAACACATATAACTTGTATTGTCAGTGATTTAGGTCAGTAAGTAAATTGTTGTACTCCATTTTAAAGGTCAACTACGACCTTTTCATGGGCCCTCCCCTTGGCCTTGGGCTGGGTCATCTGTACCTTTTGACCCCCTCCGACGGCGAGCCTGGTATGGCGGCACTGTCTACCATGAAAAATCACAAATTAAAGATTCTAAACCAAAATCTTCACAGCTGGACATGTTCAAGTAAGTACATGATCCGAAATCAAGGAGAAACGTTGGCAACCAAGATTACAGGTTTCTGTATTTTCTTTTAGCATCACTACAAGCCTCATTTTTTGGATTTTGAGTGAAATGTCTCATTCATACAGAGATTCATGTTTCCCCCAGAATGAATTGTTCTCCCTTTAATAAAGTTTTCTTTTCTTTTTTTGAACTTTATTACTTTTTTTGCTTTATCACTAAATACCTGAAAAACTAATGACATTGCTGAGAGCTTCAGCTGTACTTTGATAATTTATCATACACTAGCATGCTAACACTCTAAACTAAGACGGTGAACACATTAAACATAATGCTTGTTACACATCAACATGATAACGTAATCATTGTGAGCATGTTAGCATGCTGATGTTAGCCTTTACCTCGAACACCGATGTGCCCACGTAAAGGCTAACAGAGCTGCTAGCCTGGCTGTAGTCTCTCTGTTCTGTTTCCCTTTAAATATTTTAGTTTTTATCCATAAAACACCTGTATAGCCTCATATGTAATCCTTTTTAAAGCTATATCTAAAACTGTTTTTGATGCTAAAGGCTAGAGTAGCCCAGTGGTTCCCAACTGGTTCGGCCACAGGGGTCCAGATTTCTCCTAAGTCATTGGTTCACGGTCCACACAGTTTAATACACTGTGTGTATAGGATCATACTTTTGTTTGCCCATGTCATCGGCTAGTTTGCTGTGTCTGTTAAGTAGCAGTCTGTTGTTCACTCAATCTACAGCAAGAAACAGCACTTAAAAATAAAAGCTCTGGGTCGGAAATTCACTCTACTTAAAATAAAGTGTGTTTTTACAGACTTGACACATTTTCGGGTCCCTCACAGACCATTCAGAATGGACCCGCGTCCCACTTTTGGACCATGACCCACCAGCTGGGAACCACTGGAGTTGCCTACACAGTTGAGAAAAACAAAATTAAGGAGGCTTTGAATTTTTGAATTGACACTGCTTTTCACCTGTTGTGGAGTTTGGTTTAATCTGGCCTCAGTCTCGTCTTGATCTTGGAATAGAGAAGGATCCAGGTGTTCCTCACCCACAGGTTGTAACTGCAAAGTCTGCAGAGCAGTAAACCTTAAACAAAATTTGGCAACACTGTCAGTGTGCACTGCAACAGCCAAAATGTGTTAGAGTCTCAAAGTTATCCTTTCGTACAGAATACTACACAAGAGCACTTGGGATCATCAAATCACAGATTTACGTCAAACATAATCCTCAGTGTGCGATGATTAATGTCTGGTCCAGCTGAAGGGAACTAACTGGAGTTACCGGAGCCTCTCCCACACTTCTCTTATTAGGCAGAGCTCCTCCTGATTAATGAAGAGGAGTCTGGCCACTGACAGCTCACTGAAGACAGAGCCGCCTCCAACATTAGATTTATGGTTCCCCGCAGTCTGCCAGTAATGCTCAGTCCTCATTGTTTAAACGTGTGCCTCCATCACGTAATGCTACTAAACAAGCAAAGCTAACTGCGGACAACAGGACCACAGTGCCCATTTAGCCATTTAACTCTGATTCTTGAAAACATTTGTGGGAGCGGAAATGAAATCTGTTTGAGTCCCCAAAGTGAATTTGATTATGGAAATGAAGTCTTGGAAGAAGGTTGAGCCTGGATGGAGTCATGTCCTGGATGCTTTCAGCTGCAATAAAGCCACAATGACAACAGATGGAGCTGAAGGTCCCCTGGGCTGGTGCTGCTTATAAAACCCAGCAAGCAAAATCCCTGCTGTTATTGCCTTTTTCAGATAATAAATACTAATACAAATTGTATTAGTTCTAACAATAATCATCATCATAGTAATCATAATGTCATAAAAGCACATATATAAAGTATTTTGAAGCAGCATTTATTAAACATACTGTGAAAAGGACTGAAAACAAATATCCAAACAACAATATCTATTAAAATAAATACAAGGATAAAAATAACAAACACATTTAATACAAAAGCAATAAAAAATACAGACAAAATTACATTAAAATAGAATCATCATTTCATTAAACAAATAAATCAAAGTCAGAAACATTTAAAGTCTGTTAAAACAATGATTTGAAAGAGGAAGCTCAATATGAAAGGTTGTCTGCTCATGACCACAACAACCAGTGTTTTAAATGTGATCAGCAAAATCCTCAAATCAGTTCTGTATTTGTGTTTCCTTCGTGTGGAGACATGAGACATATGTGCACGTATTGAAAATGGTTTGAATCGTGTGTGTAACAGTTTGTTACCTACTGTGTGTTGACTCAGTGCCAGACCTAGCACATTTGGCGCCGCAGGCGAGCTTCCCCTGGTGACCCCCCGCACCCCTCCTCCAAACAGCGAGCAAAAAAAGTATTATTAATTTTGTCCATTTTGTTATTTGTTTTGAGTACAAACAAGAAAAAGAGCTAATGAGTTATCAACACAAATAAACTGTCTTAATGTGTGAAAATATGTCATACTGTCATTAAAGTGTCAAAACACATTTAATAAAAAAAAGTGGTAGTATAGTATGCCACAAATTTTCATTTAAAAAATGTCCGAGTAAAGTATGCCATAAAATTGTAATTAAAAATGTTACAGTATAGTATGTCATTGAAAAAAATATTGGTATAGTATACCATGAAAATGTCACTGAAGGTGTGAAAAAAGGTCACTGTGTTACATGTAAAAAATCATATATATCATCACACATATCTTAGTATAGTTTACCATAAAATTTTTATTAATTGTCATAGTATAGTATGTGATGAAATAAAGTTACAGTACAGTCTGACATAAAAATCTAAAAAGAGAAAAGTCATAAAATGTCATAAACTGCCAAACTATAGTATGCGATTAAAATGTCATAAGAAAAGAGAAGTTGTTGTTGTCATGTTATATTGGAACTAATGTCAAATCAGCACAAAAAACTATCTAGCTAACAAACAATAATAAATAACAAAAAAAGAATACAGTTAGTGCGAATATGCAGAAATTAATCTTTTTTTTAAATTATTATTTTCTGCATCTTCTCATTTACCACTTTAAGGTAAAGTGCAACATCAGGACCAGAGGTGGTACATCTACGACTGACCAACTGTCAGCATCAGATCTTTGGATCAGTTTTCCCTTAGACAAAGAAATAATACTAATATTACTTATACTAATAACTTTGTTACCTAAAGGAAGATCATGTTTATGATGCATAGTATCATAAACAGCCAAGTACTAAACCATCGCGACTGTTCTGTATGTACAGTGTCTGCTGCTCTCATGTGTGTGTGTGATATCAGACATCATTAAAACTAGCATACCAGATATGATTGGATAAGATACAACTTTATTGATCTAGAGGAAAATTGCTGTACAAAGAAGTAAAGAGTGCAAATGTAAATCAAATCAAATCAAGTTTATTTATATTATACAATTAAAAACAACTGCAGTTGACCAAAGTGCCGAACAAATTAAAAGAATGACACACAAATGTACACAAGTATAAAACAGAATAAAACTGCTAAGAACAACTACATACATAAAAAAGATGATAAAATACTAAAATATAAAAACCACTACAAACAAGCACAGGCCATTGAAAACATGTATGTTTTAAGATTTGTCTTAAAAGTGTCAGTGGAGGGGGAGGATTTGTTTGAGAGCAGAAGGCGACCGCAAAGGCACGATCTCCCTAACCCACCAGCCTCTCACAAGACAGTTAAAGGACATTGTTCTGAGGATCTAAGAGGTCAGGAGCTGGAGCGGGGGCAGAGAAGTTCAGCAGTGTAGTGGGGTGCCAGCCTATGTATGGCTTTTAAAACAAATATAAGAACCTTAAAAACAATCCTGTAATCGATAGGTAGCCACTAGTGTCTAAACATAAGTTTTGCATCTGCATACCTTTTATTTGTGTTTTAGTTTTTTCTTGCTTCATTTTTAATCACTGCTCTGCTGTGTTTAATGTTCAGCTGCTTCATGTTTCACACCTCCTACTTGATCAGCTCTAATCTAAATGCCGTTACACTGCTTCTTTTTTTTGCCTTTTCCTCTGACCTGCTGTTGCAATGCTCCACTTGTACCATAGTGGATGTCTCAAGCTTTATCTACAGTTATGTTACATCAGTTCTTGTTTGGTTGGTTTCTGTCTTTATGTCACACTGACTTTATATCTCCTCAATAATCTCTCAATAATGTCATATTTGGACTAGGTTCAGGCTAAATAATGCTGGAACTAAAGCTCTCATTAGCACATCTGCTTCACTTGATATTTGTCTTTGGTCTCTTGGCTGAATGTTGAAAGTTTCTTCAGGAGTGAGAATAGTGTCCTTTTGTCTGTAAATGAATGCACTCTTTGACAAACTGTACTCTCTGTCTCTTGTGCGGTCTTGGAATTCTGCGTCTCTGTAAGCAGGAAGTGAAATCCAAAATTACCACGCTTCACTGGAAATGACTGATTCTATTGTGCTCACTCACTTCTTATTCTTTTATTTGACTCCCTTTAAACCACGCCAGAGAAATTCCTCAAAAATAATTTGGCATTATAAAACGTACCATGTGACAGGCTCATATTGTTGTAGCTCTGACCCATTAAAATGCATCATGTTTCTCAGTTGACCTAATTACGCTGACATTGCACAAAAAACCAACACATTTCTCAACAGATGAATAATCCTTTGTTCATCTCTGCTCTGTCTCAGGGTGAGAGTGTTTGACCTACGAGCCGGCTCCTCCGTAGCGTCCCTGTACGCCCACCACCTGGGCGTCACCTCGGTGCAGGCGGATGACTGGAAGATTGTGAGCGGAGGAGGCGAAGGACTGGTGTGCGTGTGGGAGATGAGGATGGGAGCGAAGCTGTGGGAGATGCACAACAGGTGGGACTGTCTTTCCTCTGAGCCACTGAGAGGAGATACTAACACATAACACATACGTGCAGTCTTCAAAGACGTCACATCTGTTTTTGTAACTGAGCTCCTCTGTTTGTTTCTATCACATTGCAGTTGTATTTTATGCCTTTAAGATCCGTTAATTCGGCATTTTAACTGATATGGGTGATATGTTTGTTTCATTTCAGTTTGACAAATTCTTTATAGTTTGCATAACAAATGTAAGTTGCATATAGGCTTTTATTTTGAAAGCTATTTAGTACCACATCCACATGATCCAAATTAAGGGAAGATGTGACTGTTATTAGAGCTATTATTCCTTATTTTCTGACATATATACTATTACAGGGATTGATGTTCATATTAAATGTGGCCAAATGAGGTAAATTTATGTACAAGTTCACTGTTAACACTCTGTTTCCGATGTTTTTTTGGCTACAAGATGACCTCAGGTCATGACGTATCTCAGATCATCTGCTCCAGGCACGCTAATGCAGGTGTTTACATTACGTAGCCTACACTGCTACATGCTAACGTCAGGGAAAATGTAAACATGGCTGCCAATGTTATAAATTTCTCTCAGATTTCGCATTATATTCATGCTGGAACATGTCCTGTTGTGTTTAGAAGCTTTTATTAGTGATTGTTAACAGGAGAAAGTGCTGCTATACGCAGTCATGCCCCGGCTGTTATTACACTGCTACTTGTAGCCGCATATTAACGTCAGTGAACCATGTAATCTCGGTTGCTGATGTTGTTATTTCTCCTCGATTTCGGCTCATGTCAGGTTGTGTTTAGAAGCTTCTATTGGTGATTTTTAATGAGAGAAAGTGCTGCTATTCTCCATTACAGTCATCGTCTGGCCACAATGGTGGTGCAGAGATGCGAAGACGCAGTAGACCAAGAAACGCTGACCAATTAGAGCAGACTGGGCTCTTATTTCTTGAAGAGGGCTCTGAGATAGTGTCAGTGAGAGGGTGAATACAGATGGTCCAGCACAGACAGTATGAGGAAAATGAAGTGTTTTAAAGAATGCAAACATGCTCTAGTAGAAGCGTTTAATGAAAGTATGAACCTAAAAATGACACACGTAAGGTCACATGTAAGGAATGAAATTGGAACATCTTTTCATTTGCTCAAGAACCATTTGTACAGAAAGACTCACACGCACAAGTAAAAAAAAAACATTTATATATTTTGTACTAAAGGTGTTGTTTTCTGTCTCGGCTGCAGACATCCTGTGAGGCACGTACACTTCAACACCAGCACCCTTGTAACAGCCAACATCCCCGATGACAAGTCGCCAAGGGGGGCCTGCATCACAGATGATGACCTTACAGCTCACCGCAGGTCACTGATCTCCCTCCCACACTCTTCTCCTTCTTCTTTTTTTAACCTGGATTTCTTCTTAACATCCACCTCCCATTTCCCACAAGAGACTCTGAGTCAGAAATACTCAGTGTGCTCATTTACTGCTTCTCTGTACCTTAGGCTTTATACAAAATGCATTAAATAGAATGTCATAGTATCGTACCTTAAAAAAACTTGTTATATAGTATGTCGTGAAAATTTCATGATATAATGTCATAGTATAGTTTGCTATGAAAATTAATGAAAAATCTCACAAAGCAGTATGCCATAAAATGTTCATTAAATATGTTACAGTATAGTGTGTCATAAAAAAGTATCATAGTGTAGTATAAGTTAAAATTTTTTATAGAATTTGTCATAGTATAGTATGCTATGTTCAAAAGAAATGTCATTCTATAGTTTGCTGTAAATTAAAAAAAAAACATAGTACAGTATTCCATCAAAATGTCAAAGTATAGTATGCCATTTTTTTTTTTATAAAAAATGTCATAGTATAGTATGTCATAAAAATTCCCCCCAAAAATGTCATAGTATATGTCAGAAAAATATCATAACATAGTGTATCATAAAATTCATAGAAAATATTGTAGTATAGTATGCCAAAAAATTTCATAAAAAATGTCATGTGATAGTATGCCATAAAATTTGTATTAAATATGTTACAATATAGTATGTCAGAAAAAAAGTATCATAGTGTAATATACCATAAAGATGTCATAAAAAAATGTCACAGCATAATATGCCCTAAAATCTTCATAAAAAATGTCACAGTATAGTATGCCAAAAAATGTTCAAAAGAAATGTCATTGTATAGTTTGCTGTAAATTAAAAATGTCATAGTATAGTAAGTGATAAAAAAACATAGTATAGTATTCCATCAAAATGTCAAAGATAGTATGCCATAAAAAATGTTATAGTATGCCATAAAATTCCCCCAAAATTTTCATACTATCTGTCATAAAAATATCATAACATAGTGTACCATAAAAATTTCGTAGAAAAATGTTGTAATATAGTATGCCAAAAAATTTCATAAAAAATGTCATGGGATAGTATGCCATAAAATGCATTAAATTTGCGTTAAATATGTTACAATATAGTATGTCAGAAAAAAAGTATCATAGTGTAATATACCATAAAGATGTCAAAAATGTCTTAGCATAGTATGCCATAATATTTTTATAGAAATTGTCATCGTATGCCATAAAAAATGTAATGGTATAGTATGCTCTAAAATCTTCATAAAAATTGTCATAGTATAGTATGTCATAAAAAATGTCACATTAGAGTATGCCAAAAAAAATCATAAAAAATGTATGAATTGAATTGTATAGTTTGCTATAAATTAAAAATGTAATAAAAAAACAGTATTCCATCAAAATGTTAAAGTATAGTATGCCCTATTTTTTTTTTAATAAAAAATGTAATAGTACAGTATGCCTCAAAAATTTAATTTGTAATGTCATAGTATAGTATGGCAAAAAAATGTTATAAAAAATGTCATGGGATATTATGCCATATAAATTTTATAATACATATCAAACTATAGTAAGCCGTAAAATTTTAATTAAAAATGTCTTAGACTAGTATGTCATAAAAAATGTCATAAACAATGTCTTCATAAAGTATGCCATAAAATGTCATAGTATAGTACGCCATAAAATTTTCATAATAAATGTCATAGTATAGTATACCATAAAAAATATCAGTATAGAATGCCATAAAGTCTGTATGCAAAATGTCACAGCATGGTATGACTCTTGGCAAGAAAACAAATGAGTGCATTTCCCAAAATGTTAATTTATTACTATAACTATTAAAATGGCGATATATTATTGCCATTGTCAAAGTAATTACAGTACCTTGTTATTACAAATGGGATAGTTGTTAAAATGGCTGGAGGCCTGTCTCATGCCACTTGTGTCATTAATTTCCCACTTTCTCAAAATTAAATTGGGACCACATCTCCCAGAGAACCTGCTGCTCCTCTCAGTCGCATTGTTTTATGTATGCCTGCAAACCAGTTTGAAACAATCGAAAAGTGCACACATAACAAACTGACTTAGGTCTGCTCTAGTTTGAACTTTCTTTTAAAAAGTGAAGCAACTAATATCTCTGTTGTAAATATTGTTGCTCATATAAATGTTTTTGTCCTTCAGACACAGGGGAGTCATCTGCCATTACGACTTCTCTGAGGATGCGTTGTCACAGGATCACATCCTCCCCATCTGCAGGTCCGACTACACTGAGTCAACCGGCTACAACTACAACATCGGTCTGACAGTGCCTTATGACAGGCTGTCTGGCTCCCATCCATCCCACTGACATGCAGTTTTCCAAACTGTAACTGGACTCAGTGAGTGACTGAAGGGACGATAAAGACTTTTACCACTGATCAGTTTGATTTTCCAAACTGAATTCTTTTATTTAATTACTTTCCTTTGATCATGCTAGTCCAGTCAAGCTTCTTGGAAATGTAACATGTCATTTTATATTATCTGTAACTGCTGGTATTTGTAATTTACAGTATAGAAGCTGCTTAGATGTTGCACAAGATCACAGACGTGTAAACCATTGCAGTAAAATTAATTCATTTTTAATCGACGATTGGTTTCCTGGATTTGATTGTGTCACTGTGCATCATCACAGCAATAAAAAGTCACATTTTTACCTCATTTACTGAGTAAGATTCTTCTTAGTGTGTTTGTTTGTAGTCTCAACAAAACAACTGAACACATACATTTGTTTTATTATAACGTCTTAAATTTATTTTGTTCATTTATACAATTCAGTACAAAGTCTGTAATAATTCATCTCATGAAAAGTGTTAGGTTTACTCTCTAGCGTCCAAAAATAGAGGACTTTCAAGGCAGAACAGCAGTGGATGGTTATAAAGGGTCCCAGAGGAACAGAAAATTAAACCTGTGACTATTCTGGAGCTGCAGAGGAATGGTATGTGCCTCCAGTCTCACTCTTTGGATGATGGCCATAACAGATGACCCATGAATGCCAGAGCAGCCACTGAGCATGACTGACTTCATCTAACACGTGAACCTTTTAAGTACAAAGAATCATTCACATTACATGCTGGTTACATAAAGATTTGTAGAATAGCAAGAGAGGTAGAGGGTTAGTGTGAAACCTGATCAAATTAATAGGAGTGTGATGAACGATGAGAGAAATAATCTCTTTGAAATATGTGACACTTGCTACATGTAGGATCACAATGCTTTAAAATTGAATGAAACACCATTGTGAAACTGACTTCTTTCGGCTTTAAAGTGAACTATGGAAGTAAACGTCTTTTGGCTCGGATACTTCCACCATCTTGTCCGTCTTTTTAATTTGTATACAAATGTACTTGAAGTATTGTTAGCTTTATAATTTTTTTTACTCCATCCAAAAATATATTAGTGCACATCAAGTGTTTGGCTTCACTCCATTTAAGGACCGGAGGGGCTCTGCTAAAAACAGCAGCAACATAAACATTTCTTTACAAAAACAACTTCAAGAGGTTGATTTCCCACAATGCATTGTTGTGGTGTCTACATCCAAGAAGCGGATGTGCATCCTGGTCTCCATTTCAAGCCCTTTTAAAATCTGTGGGCAGATAACATGTTGCCATAAGCAAGTAGAAAAGAAAGTGTCATATTTTTGATCAGGTGGACCATAACATTGTAAACATACAAACCTGTTCAAAATGCTCAAACGTAATTCCTTCATAGAAATCATCTGGGGCCTGAAATGATAAAGAAAGAAAGGAAAGTGTTTTTGCTGCAGATATCAGACTGTGAGAATTTATTTTAACAGTTTAGTTCTGGTGAGTTCCATTACCATGTGGGGCACATTTGTGCTCGCCACTTCCAACATGGCAGCATCTGCTATCGCCTTGGCAGCCTCCAGCCCGATGGCTCCACTTTTTGACAGAAGCTCCTCTACTACCTTGGATGAGAACAACGTTGTTAGTCTTTATACCTTTAATAGGGTTTAAACACCATCAGTCTCAGGTTGACACCTCCAAATGACAGCAAGAGGTAAGAAAATCTTAATTTGCAACCTGCTCATACTGTAGTTTACTGTTGATAATTTCACCTGCTCAAGTGGGTTCTATGGGTTAATAACAAAGGTGTGTGTCTTGGTAGAATGAATATCATAGTATAGTACGTACAAAATAATATCTGAAAAAATACTATAACATGTTGACGCCATCACAGTATAGTATAATATGTCGTCAAAGATCACTGACAAAATCGTTAAATCGTTAAAAATTATGAAAAAATGTCATAGTATAGCATGTCGTCGAAATCCATGAAAAAACGTCATAGTCATAGTCATGTTGTTAAAAACCAACAAAAAAGTCATAGTATAGTATGTCGTCCAAAATCATGAAAACATGTCATAGTAAAGTATATGGTCAAAAACCTCTTAAAAACATCACAGTATAGAACGTCATTAAAAATCAGGAAAAAACATCATAGTATAGCATGTCGTCCAAAATCATGAAAAAATGTCATAGTATAGTATGTCGTCCAAAATCATGAAAAAATGTCATAGTATAGCATGTTGTCCAAAATCATGAAAAAATGTCATAGTATAATATGTCGTTCAAAATCATGAAAAATGTCATAGTATAGCATGACGTCCAAAATCATCAAAAAATGCCATAGTATAGTATGTCGTTCAAAATCATGAAAAAATGTCATAGTATAGCATGTCGGCCAAAATCATGAAAAAACGTCATAGTATAATATGTCGTTCAAAATCATGAAAAATGTCATAGTATAGTATGTCGTCCAAAATCATCAAAAAATGCCATAGTATAGTATGTCGTTCAAAATCATGAAAAAATGTCATAGTATAGCATGTCGGCCAAAATCATGAAAAAACGTCATAGTATAGCATGTCGTCCAAAATCATGAAAAAACGTCGTAGTATAGTATGTCGGCCAAAATCATGAAAAAACGTCATAGTATTGCATGTCGTTACAATTAATGAAAAAACGTCATAGTATAGTATGTCGTCCAAATTCATGAAAAAACGTCATGGTATAGCATGTCGTCCAAAATCATGAAAAAATGTCATAGTATAGTATGTCGTCCAAAATCATGAAAAAACGTCATAGTATAGCATGTCGTCCAAAATCATGAAAAAACGTCATAGTATAGTATGTCGTCCAAAATCATGAAAAAACGTCATAGTATAGCATGTCGTCCAAAATCATGAAAAAATGTCATAGTATAGTATGTCGTTAAAATTAATGAAAAAATGTCATAGTATAATATGTCGTTCAAAATCATCAAAAAATGCCATAGTATAGTATGTCGTTCAAAATCATGAAAAAATGTCATAGTATAGCATGTCGGCCAAAATCATGAAAAAACGTCATAGTATAGCATGTCGGTCAAAATCATGAAAAAATGTCATAGTATAGTATGTCGTCCAAAATCATGAAAAAACGTCATAGTATAGTATGTCGTCCAAAATCATGAAAAAATGTCAAAGTATAGTATGTCGTCCAAAATCATCAAAAAATGCCATAGTATAGTATGTCGTTCAAAATCATGAAAAAATGTCATAGTATAGCATGTCGGCCAAAATCATGAAAAAACGTCATAGTATAGCATGTCGGTCAAAATCATGAAAAAACGTCGTAGTATAGTATGTCGTCTAAAATCATGAAAAAACGTCATAGTATAGCATGTCGTTAAAATTAATGAAAAAACGTCATAGTATAGTATGTCGTCCAAAATCATGAAAAAACGTCATAGTATAGCATGTCGTCCAGAATCATGAAAAAATGTCATAGTATAGTATGTCGTCCAAAATCATGAAAAAACGTCATAGTATAGCATGTCGTCCAAAATCATGAAAAAATGTCATAGTATAGTATGTCGTTAAAATTAATGAAAAAATGTCATAGTATAATATGTCGTTCAAAATCATGAAAAAATGTCATAGTATAGCATGTCGTCCAAAATCATGAAAAAACATCATAGTATAGTATGTCGTTAAAATTAATGAAAATATGTCATAGTACAGTATGTTGTTCAAAATCATGAAAAAATGTCATAGTATAGTATGTCGTCCAAAATCATGAAAAAATGTCATAGTATAGCGTGTCGTCCAAAATCATGAAAAAACATCATAGTACAGTATGTCGTTAAAATTAATGAAAATATGTCATAGTACAGTATGTTGTTCAAAATCATGAAAAAATGTCACAGTATAGTATGTCGTTAAAATTAATGAAAAAACGTCATAGTATAGTATGTCGTCCAAAATCATGAAAAAACGTCATAGTATAGCATGTCGTCCAGAATCATGAAAAAATGTCATAGTATAGTATGTCGTTAAAATTAATGAAAAAACGTCATGGTATAGTATGTCGTCCAAAATCATGAAAAAACGCCATAGTATAGTATGTCGTCCAAAATCATGAAAAAATGTCATAGTATAGCATGTCGGCCAAAATCATGAAAAAACGTCATAGTATAGCATGTCGGTCAAAATCATGAAAAAACGTCGTAGTATAGTATGTCGGCTAAAATCATGAAAAAACGTCATAGTATAGCATGTCGTTAAAATTAATGAAAAAACGTCATAGTATAGTATGTCGTCCAAAATTATGAAAAAACGTCATGGTATAGCATGTCGTCCAAAATCATGAAAAAACGTCATAGTATAGTATGTCGTCCAAAATCATGAAAAAACGTCATAGTATAGCATGTCGTCCAAAATCATGAAAAAATGTCATAGTATAGTATGTCGTTAAAATTAATGAAAAAATGTCATAGTATAATATGTCGTTCAAAATCATGAAAAACTGTCATAGTATAGCATGTCGTCCAAAATCATGAAAAAACATCATAGTATAGTATGTCGTTAAAATTAATGAAAATATGTCATAGTACAGTATGTTGTTCAAAATCATGAAAAAATGTCATAGTATAGTATGTCGTCCAAAATCATGAAAAAATGTCATAGTATAGCGTGTCGTCCAAAATCATGAAAAAACATCATAGTATAGTATGTCGTTAAAATTAATGAAAATATGTCATAGTACAGTATGTTGTTCAAAATCATGAAAAAATGTCATAGTATAGTATGTCGTTAAAATTAATGAAAAAACGTCATAGTATAGTATGTCGTCCAAAATCATGAAAAAACGTCATAGTATAGTATGTCGTCCAAAATCATGAAAAAATGTCATAGTATAGTATGTCGTCCAAAATCATGAAAAAATGTCATAGTATAGCGTGTCGTCCAAAATCATGAAAAAATGTCATAGTATAGCGTGTCGTCCAAAATCATGAAAAAACATCATAGTATAGCATGTTGTCCAAAATCATGAAAAAATGTCATAGTATAATATGTCGTTCAAAATCATGAAAAATGTCATAGTATAGTATGTCGTCCAAAATCATCAAAAAATGCCATAGTATAGTATGTCGTCCAAAATCATGAAAAAATGTCATAGTATAGCGTGTCGGCCAAAATCATGAAAAAACGTCATAGTATAGCATGTCGGTCAAAATCATGAAAAAACGTCGTAGTATAGTATGTCGGCTAAAATCATGAAAAAACGTCATAGTATAGTATGTCGTCCAAAATCATGAAAAAATGTCATAGTATAGTATGTCGTCCAAAATCATGAAAAAATGTCATAGTATAGCATGTTGTCCAAAATCATGAAAAAATGTCATAGTATAATATGTCGTTCAAAATCATGAAAAATGTCATAGTATAGTATGTCGTCCAAAATCATCAAAAAATGCCATAGTATAGTATGTCGTCCAAAATCATGAAAAAATGTCATAGTATAGCGTGTCGGCCAAAATCATGAAAAAACGTCATAGTATAGCATGTCGGTCAAAATCATGAAAAAACGTCGTAGTATAGTATGTCGGCTAAAATCATGAAAAAACGTCATAGTATAGCATGTCGTTAAAATTAATGAAAAAACGTCATAGTATAGTATGTCGTCCAAAATCATGAAAAAACGTCATGGTATAGCATGTCGTCCAAAATCATGAAAAAACGTCATAGTATAGTATGTCGTCCAAAATCATGAAAAAACGTCATAGTATAGCATGTCGTCCAAAATCATGAAAAAATGTCATAGTATAGTATGTCGTTAAAATTAATGAAAAAATGTCATAGTATAATATGTCGTTCAAAATCATGAAAAACTGTCATAGTATAGCATGTCGTCCAAAATCATGAAAAAACATCATAGTATAGTTTGTCGTTAAAATTAATGAAAATATGTCATAGTACAGTATGTTGTTCAAAATCATGAAAAAATGTCATAGTATAGTATGTCGTCCAAAATCATGAAAAAATGTCATAGTATAGTATGTCGTTAAAATTAATGAAAATATGTCATAGTACAGTATGTTGTTCAAAATCATGAAAAAATGTCATACTATAGTATGTCGTTAAAATTAATGAAAAAACGTCATAGTATAGTATGTCGTCCAAAATCATGAAAAAACGTCATAGTATAGCATGTCGTCCAGAATCATGAAAAAATGTCATAATATAGTATGTCGTTAAAATTAATGAAAAAATGTCATAGTATAGTATGTCGTTCAAAATCATGAAAAAATGTCATAGTATAGCATGTCGTTAAAATTAATGAAAAAATGTCATAGTATAGTATGTTGTTCAAAATCATGAAAAAATGTCATAGTATAGCGTGTCGTCCAAAATCATGAAAAAATGTCATAGTATAGTATGTTGTTCAAAATCATGAAAAAACGTCATAGTATAGTATGTCGTCCAAAATCATGAAAAAACGTCATAGTATAGTATGTCGTCCAAAATCATGAAAAAATGTCATAGTATAGTATGTCGTCCAAAATCATGAAAAAATGTCATAGTATAGCGTGTCGTCCAAAATCATGAAAAAATGTCATAGTATAGCATGTCGTCCAAAATCATGAAAAAACGTCATAGTATAGCATGTCTTCCAGAATCATGAAAAAATGTCATAGTATAGTATGTCGTTAAAATTAATGAAAAAATGTCATAGTATAGTATGTCGTTCAAAATCACGAAAAAATGTCATAGTATAGCGTGTCGTCCAAAATCATGAAAAAATGTCATAGTATAGTATGTTGTTCAAAATCATGAAAAAACGTCATAGTATAGTATGTCGTCCAAAATCATGAAAAAACGTCATAGTATAGTATGTCGTCCAAAATCATGAAAAAATGTCATAGTATAGCATGTCGTTAAAATTAATGAAAAAATGTCATAGCATAGTATGTCGTTCAAAATCATGAAAAAATGTCATAGTATAGTATGTCGTCCAAAATCATGAAAAAATGTCACAGTATAGTATGTCGTCCAAAATCATGAAAAAATGTCATAGTATAGCATGTCGTTAAAATTAATGAAAAAATGTCATAGTATAGCATGTCGTTAAAATTAATGAAAAAATGTCATCGTATAGTATGTCGTTCAAAATCATGAAAAAATGTCATAGTATAGTATGTCGTCCAAAATCATGAAAAAATGTCACAGTATAGTATGTCGTCCAAAATCATGAAAAAATGTCACAGTATAGTATGTCGTCCAAAATCATGAAAAAATGTCATAGTATAGTATGTCGTCCAAAATCATGAAAAAATGTCATAGTATAGTATGTCGTTAAAATTAATGAAAAAACGTCATAGTATAGTATGTCGTTAAAATTAATGAAAAAACGTCATAGTATAGTATGTCGTCCAAAATCATGAAAAAATGTCATAGTATAGTATGTCGTTAAAATTAATGAAAAAATGTCATAGTATAGTATGTCGTTCAAAATCATGAAAAAATGTCAGAGTATAGTATGTCGTCCAAAATCATGAAAAAATGTCATAGTATAGTATGTCGTTAAAATTAATGAAAAAACGTCATAGTATAGTATGTCGTCCAAAATCATGAAAAAATGTCAAAGTATAGCGTGTCGTCCAAATTCATGAAAAAACGTCATAGTATAGGATGTCGTTCAAAATCATGAAAAAACGTCATAGTATAGCATGTTGTCCAAAATCATGAAAAAATGTCACAGTATAGAATGTCGTTAAAATTAATGAAAAAATGTCATAGTATAGTATGTTGTTTAAAATCATGAAAAAATGTCATAGTATAGCATGTCGTTAAAATTAATGAAAATATGTCATAGTATAGTATGTTGTTCAAAATCATGAAAAAATGTCATAGTATAGCATGTCGTCCAAAATCATGAAAAAATGTCATAGTATAGTATGTCGTTAAAATTAATGAAAATATGTCATAGTATAGTATGTTGTTCAAAATCATGAAAAAATGTCATAGTATAGCGTGTCGTCCAAAATCATGAAAAAATGTCATAGTACAGTATGTCGTCCAAAATCATGAAAAAATGTCATAGTATAGTATGTCGTCCAACATCATGAAAAAATGTCATAGTATAGTATGTTGTTCAAAATCATGAAAAAACGTCATAGTATAGTATGTCGTCCAAAATCATGAAAAAACGTCATAGTATAGTATGTCATCCAAAATCATGAAAAAATGTCATAGTATAGTATGTCGTCCAAAATCATGAAAAAATGTCATAGTATAGTATGTCGTCCAAAATCATGAAAAAATGTCATAGTATAGTATGTCGTTAAAATTAATGAAAAAACGTCATAGTATAGGATGTCGTTCAAAATCATGAAAAAACGTCATAGTATAGCATGTCGTCCAAAATCATGAAAAAATGTCATAGTATAGTATGTCGTTAAAATTAATGAAAAAATGTCATAGTATAGTATGTCGTCCAAAATTATGAAAAAATGTCATAGTATAGTATGTCGTTAAAATTAATGAAAAAATGTCATAATATAGTATGTCGTTCAAAATCATGAAAAAATGTCAGAGTATAGTATGTCGTCCAAAATCATGAAAAAATGTCATAGTATAGTATGTCGTTAAAATTAATGAAAAAACGTCATAGTATAGTATGTCGTCCAAAATCATGAAAAAATGTCAAAGTATAGTATGTCGTCCAAATTCATGAAAAAACGTCATAGTATAGGATGTCGTTCAAAATCATGAAAAAACGTCATAGTATAGCATGTTGTCCAAAATCATGAAAAAATGTCACAGTATAGTATGTCGTTAAAATTAATGAAAAAATGTCATAGTATAGTATTTCGTTTAAAATCATGAAAAAATGTCATAGTATAGCATGTCGTTAAAATTAATGAAAATATGTCATAGTATAGTATGTTGTTCAAAATCATGAAAAAATGTCATAGTATAGCATGTCGTCCAAAATCATGAAAAAATGTCATAGTATAGTATGTCGTTAAAATTAATGAAAAAACGTCATAGTATAGTATGTCGTCCAAAATGATGAAAAAACGTCATGGTATAGTATGTCGTTAAAATTAATGAAAAAATGTCATAGTATAGTATGTCGTCCAAAATCATGAAAAAATGTCATAGTATAGCATGTCGTCCAAAATCATGAAAAAAAGTCATAGTATAATATGTCGTCCAAAATCATGAAAAAACGTCATAGTATAGTATGTCGTCCAAAATCATGAAAAAACGTCATAGTATAGCATGTCATTCAAAATCATAAAAAAAATGTCATAGAAAAGCATGTCGTCCAAAATCATGAAAAAATGTCATAGTATAGTATGTCGTCCAAAATCATGAAAAAATGTCATAGTATAGTATGTCGTCCAAAATCATGAAAAAATGTTATAGTATAGCATGTCGTTAAAATTAATGAAAAAACGTCATAGTATAGTATGTCGTTAAAATTAATGAAAAAACGTCATAGTATAGCATGTCGTCCAAAATCATGAAAAAACGTCATAGTATAGCATGTCGTCCAAAATCATGAAAAAATGTCATAGTATAGTATGTCGTTCAAAATCATGTAAAAATGTCATAGTATAGCATGTCGTCCAAAATCATGAAAAAACCTCATAGTATAGTATGTCGTTAAAATTAATGAAAAAATGTCATAGTATAGTATGTCGTCCAAAATCATGAAAAAATGTCATAGTATGTCGTCCAAAATCATGAAAAAATGTCATAGTATAGTATGTCGTCCAAAATCATGAAAAAATGTCATAGTATAGTACGTCGTTAAAATTAATGAAAAAATGTCATAGTATAGTATGTCATCCAAAATCATGAAAAAACGTCATAGTATAGCATGTCGTCCAAAATCATGAAAAAACGTCATAGTATAGTATGTCGTCCAAAATCATGAAAAAATGTCATAGTATAGTATGTCGTTAAAATTAATGAAAAAATGTCATAGTATAGTATGTCATCCAAAATCATGAAAAAACGTCATAGTATAGCATGTCGTCCAAAATCATGAAAAAACGTCATAGTATAGTATGTCATCCAAAATCATGAAAAAACGTCATAGTATAGCATGTCGTCCAAAATCATGAAAAAACGTCATAGTATAGTATGTCGTCCAAAATCATGAAAAAATGTCATAGTGTAGCATGTCGTTAAAATTAATGAAAAAACGTCATAGTATAGTATGTCGTCCAAAATCATGAAAAAACGTCATAGTATAGCATGTCGTCCAAAATCATGAAAAAATGTCATAGTATAGTATGTCGTTAAAATTAATGAAAAAATGTCATAGTATAGTATGTCATCCAAAATCATGAAAAAACGTCATAGTATAGCATGTCGTCCAAAATCATGAAAAAACGTCATAGTATAGTATGTCGTCCAAAATCATGAAAAAACGTCGTAGTATAGTATGTTGTTCAAAATCATAAAAAAATGTCATAGTATAGCATGTCGTCCAAAATCATGAAAAAATGTCATAGTATAGTATGTTGTTCAAAATCATGAAAAAACGTCATAGTATAGTACGTCTTTAAAATTAATGAAAAAACATCATAGTATAGTATGTCGTCCAAAATCATGAAAAAACATCATAGTATAGCATGTCGTCCAAAATCATGAAAAAACGTCATAGTATAGCATGTCGTCCAAAATCATGAAAAAACGTCATAGTATAGCATGTCGTCCAAAATCATGAAAAAACGTCATAGTATAGCATGTCGTCCAAAATCATGAAAAAACGTCATAGTATAGCATGTCGTCCAAAATCATGAAAAAACGTCATAGTATAGCATGTCGTCCAAAATCATGAAAAAACGTCATAGTATAGCATGTCGTCCAAAATCATGAAAAAACGTCATACTATAGCATGCCGTCCAAAATCATGAAAAAACGTCATAGTATAGCATGCCGTCCAAAATCATGAAAAAACGTCATAGTATAGCATGTCGTTCAAAATCATGAAAAAACGTCATAGTATAGCATGTCGTCCAAAATCATGAAAAAACGTCATAGTATAGCATGTCGTCCAAAATCATGAAAAAACGTCATACTATAGCATGCCGTCCAAAATCATGAAAAAACGTCATAGTATAGCATGCCGTCCAAAATCATGAAAAAACGTCATAGTATAGCATGTCGTTCAAAATCATGAAAAAACGTCATAGTATAGCATGTCGTCCAAAATCATGAAAAAACGTCATAGTATAGCATGTCGTCCAAAATCATGAAAAAACGTCATAGTATAGCATGCCGTCCAAAATCATAAAAAAAACGTCATAGTATAGCATGTTGTTCAAAATCATGAAAAAACGTCATAGTATAGCATGTCGTCCAAAATCATGACAAAACGTCATAGTATAGTATGTCGTCCAAAATCATGAAAAAACGTCATAGTATAGCATGTCGTCCAAAATCATGAAAAAACGTCATAGTATAGCATGTCGTCCAAAATCATGAAAAAATGTCATAGTATAGTATGTCGTTCAAAATCATGAAAAAACGTCATAGTATAGTATGTCGTCCAAAATCATGAAAAAACGTCATAGTATAGTATGTCGTCCAAAATCATGAAAAAATGTCATAGTATAGCATGTCGTTAAAATTAATGAAAAAATGTCATAGTATAGCATGTCGTCCAAAATCATGAAAAAACATCATAGTATAGTATGTCGTTAAAATTAATGAAAAAATGTCATAGTATAGTATGTCGTTCAAAATCATGAAAAAATGTCATAGTATAGTATGTCGTCCAAAATCATGAAAAAATGTCACAGTATAGTATGTCGTCCAAAATCATGAAAAAATGTCATAGTATAGCATGTCGTTAAAATTAATGAAAAAATGTCATAGTATAGCATGTCGTTAAAATTAATGAAAAAATGTCATAGTATAGTATGTCGTTCAAAATCATGAAAAAATGTCATAGTATAGTATGTCGTCCAAAATCATGAAAAAATGTCACAGTATAGTATGTCGTCCAAAATCATGAAAAAATGTCACAGTATAGTATGTCGTCCAAAATCATGAAAAAATGTCACAGTATAGTATGTCGTCCAAAATCATGAAAAAATGTCACAGTATAGTATGTCGTTAAAATTAATGAAAAAATGTCATAGTATAGTATGTCGTTCAAAATCATGAAAAAATGTCATAGTATAGTATGTCGTCCAAAATCATGAAAAAATGTCATAGTATAGTATGTCGTTAAAATTAATGAAAAAATGTCATAGTATAGTATGTCGTTCAAAATCATGAAAAAATGTCATAGTATAGTATGTCGTCCAAAATCATGAAAAAATGTCATAGTATAGTATGTCGTTAAAATTAATGAAAAAATGTCATAGTATAGTATGTCGTTTAAAATCATGAAAAAATGTCATAGTATAGCGTGTCGTTAAAATTAATGAAAATATGTCATAGTATAGTATGTTGTTCAAAATCATGAAAAAATGTCATAGTATAGCATGTCGTCCAAAATCATGAAAAAATGTCATAGTATAGTATGTCGTTAAAATTAATGAAAATATGTCATAGTATATATAGTATGTTGTTCAAAATCATGAAAAAATGTCATAGTATAGCGTGTCGTCCAAAATCATGAAAAAATGTCATAGTACAGTATGTCGTCCAAAATCATGAAAAAATGTCATAGTATAGTATGTCGTCCAACATCATGAAAAAATGTCATAGTATAGTATGTTGTTCAAAATCATGAAAAAACGTCATAGTATAGCATGTCGTCCAAAATCATGAAAAAACGTCATAGTATAGTATGTCATCCAAAATCATGAAAAAATGTCATAGTATAGTATGTCGTCCAAAATCATGAAAAAATGTCAGAGTATAGTATGTCGTCCAAAATCATGAAAAAATGTCAGAGTATAGTATGTCGTTAAAATTAATGAAAAAACGTCATAGTATAGGATGTCGTTCAAAATCATGAAAAAACGTCATAGTATAGCATGTCGTCCAAAATCATGAAAAAATGTCATAGTATAGTATGTTGGTAAAATTAATGAAAAAATGTCATAGTATAGGATGTCGTTCAAAATCATGAAAAAACGTCATAGTATAGCATGTCGTCCAAAATCATGAAAAAACGTCATAGTATAGCATGTCGTCCAAAATCATGAAAAAACGTCATAGTATAGCATGTCGTCCAAAATCATGAAAAAACGTCATAGTATAGCATGTCGTCCAAAATCATGAAAAAATGTCATAGTATAGTATGTCGTTAAAATTAATGAAAATATGTCATAGTATAGTATGTTGTTCAAAATCATGAAAAAATGTCATAGTATAGCATGTCGTCCAAAATCATGAAAAAATGTCATAGTATAGTATGTCGTTAAAATTAATGAAAATATGTCATAGTATAGTATGTTGTTCAAAATCTTGGAAAAATGTCATAGTATAGTATGTCGTTAAAATTAATGAAAAAACGTCATAGTATAGTATGTCGTTCAAAATCATGAAAAAACGTCATAGTATAGCATGTCGTCCAAAATCATGAAAAAATGTCATAGTATAGTTTGTCGTTTAAAATCATGAAAAAATGTCATAGTATAGTATGTCGTTTAAAATCATGAAAAAATGTCATAGTATAGTATGTCGGCCAAAATCATGAAAAAACGTCATAGTATAGCATGTCGTCCAAAATCATGAAAAAATGTCATAGTATAGTATGTCGTTAAAATTAATGAAAAAATGTCATAGTATAGTATGTCGTTTAAAATCATGAAAAAATGTCATAGTATAGTATGTCGTTAAAATTAATGAAAATATGTCATAGTATAGTATGTTGTTCAAAATCATGAAAAAATGTCATAGTATAGCATGTCGTCCAAAATCATGAAAAAATGTCATAGTATAGTATGTCGTTAAAATTAATGAAAATATGTCATAGTATAGTATGTCGTCCAAAATCATGAAAAAATGTCACAGTACAGTATGTCGACCAAAATCATGAAAAAATGTCATAGTATAGTATGTTGTTCAAAATCATGAAAAAACGTCATAGTATAGTATGTCGTCCAAAATCATGAAAAAACGTCATAGTATAGTATGTTATCCAAAATCATGAAAAAATGTCATAGTATAGTATGTCGTCCAAAATCATGAAAAAATGTCATAGTATAGTATGTCGTTAAAATTAATGAAAATATGTCATAGTATAGTATGTTGTTCAAAATCATGAAAAAATGTCATAGTATAGTATGTCGTTAAAATTAATGAAAAAACGTCATAGTATAGTATGTCGTTCAAAATCATGAAAAAACGTCATAGTATAGCATGTCGTCCAAAATCATGAAAAAATGTCATAGTATAGTATGTCGTTAAAATTAATGAAAAAATGTCATAGTATAGGATGTCGTTCAAAATCATGAAAAAACGTCATAGTATAGCATGTCGTCCAAAATCATGAAAAAATGTCATAGTATAGCATGTCATCCAAAATCATGAAAAAATGTCATAGTATAGTATGTCGTTAAAATTAATGAAAATATGTCATAGTATAGTATGTTGTTCAAAATCATGAAAAAATGTCATAGTATAGCATGTCATCCAAAATCATGAAAAAATGTCATAGTATAGTATGTCGTTAAAATTAATGAAAATATGTCATAGTATAGTATGTTGTTCAAAATCATGAAAAAATGTCATAGTATAGCATGTCATCCAAAATCATGAAAAAATGTCATAGTATAGTATGTCGTTAAAATTAATGAAAATATGTCATAGTATAGCATGTCGTCCAAAATCATGAAAAAACGTCATAGTATAGTATGTCGTCCAAAATCATGAAAAAATGTCAAAGTATAGTATGTCGTCCAAATTCATGAAAAAACGTCATAGTATAGCATGTCGGTCAAAATCATGAAAAAACGTCATAGTATAGTATGTCGTTCAAAATCATGAAAAAACGTCGTAGTATATTATGTCGTTCAAAATCATGAAAAAACGTCATAGTATAGCATGCCGTCCAAAATCATGAAAAAACGTCATAGTATAGTATGTCGTTAAAATTAATGAAAAAACGTCATAGTATAGTATGTCGTTAAAATTAATGAAAAAACGTCATAGTATAGTATGTCGTTAAAATTAATGAAAAAACGTCATAGTATAGTATGTCGTCCAAAATGATGAAAAAACGTCATAGTATAGTATGTCGTTAAAATTAATGAAAAAATGTCATAGTATAGTATGTCGTCCAAAATCATGAAAAAATGTCATAGTATAGTATGTCGTCCAAAATCATGAAAAAACATCATAGTATAGTATGTCGTTAAAATTAATGAAAAAATGTCATAGTATAGGATGTCGTTCAAAATCATGAAAAAACGTCATAGTATAGCATGTCGTCCAAAATCATGAAAAAACATCATAGTATAGCATGTCATCCAAAATCATGAAAAAATGTCATAGTATAGAATGTCGTTAAAATTAATGAAAATATGTCATAGTATAGTATGTTGTTCAAAATCATGAAAAAATGTCATAGTATAGCATGTCGTCCAAAATCATGAAAAAATGTCATAGTATAGTATGTCGTTAAAATTAATGAAAATATGTCATAGTATAGTATGTTGTTCAAAATCATGAAAAAACGTCATAGTATAGCATGTCGTTCAAAATCATGAAAAAACGTCATAGTATAGCATGCCGTCCAAAATCATGAAAAAACGTCATAGTATAGCATGTCGTTCAAAATCATGAAAAAACGTCATAGTATAGTATGTTGTTCAAAATCATGAAAAAACGTCATAGTATAGCATGTCGTTGAAAATCATGAAAAAATGTCATAGTATAGTATGTTGTTCAAAATCATGAAAAAACGTCATAGTATAGCATGTCGTCCAAAATCATGAAAAAACATCATAGTATAGCATGTCGTTAAAATTCGTGAAAAAATGTCAAAGTATAGCATGCCGTTCAAAATCATGAAAAAATGTCATAGTATAATATGTTGTTCAAAATCATGAAAAAACATCATAGTATAGTAGGTCGTTAAAATTAATGAAAAAACGTCATATGTATGTCGTCCAAAATCATGAAAAAATGTCATAGTATAGTATGTCGTCCAAAATCATGACAAAATGTCATAGTATAGCATGTCGTCCAAAATCATGAAAAAATGTCATAGTATAGCATGTCGTTCAAAATCATGAAAAAATGTCATCGTATAGTATGTCGTTAAAATTAATGAAAAAACATCATAGTATAGTATGTCGTCCAAAATCATGAAAAAACATCATAGTATAGCATGTCGTTAAAATTCGTGAAAAAACGTCATAGTATAGCATGTCGTCCAAAATCATGAAAAAACGTCATAGTATAGTATGTCGTCCAAAATCATGAAAAAACGTCATAGTATAGCATGTCGTCCAAAATCATGAAAAAACGTCATAGTATAGCATGTCGTCCAAAATCATGAAAAAACGTCATACTAGAGCATGCCGTCCAAAATCATGAAAAAATGTGATAGTATAGTAAGTTGTTCAAAATCATGAAAAAACGTCATCGTATAGTATGTCGTTAAAATTAATGAAAAAACATCATAGTATAGTATGTCGTCCAAAATCATGAAAAAACGTCATAGTATAGCATGTCGTCCAAAATCATGAAAAAACGTCATAGTATAGTATGTCGTCCAAAATCATGAAAAAACGTCATAGTATAGCATGTCGTCCAAAATCATGAAAAAACGTCATAGTATAGCATGCCGTCCAAAATCATGAAAAAACGTCATAGTATAGCATGTCGTCCAAAATCATGAAAAAACGTCATACTATAGCATGCCGTCCAAAATCATGAAAAAACGTCATAGTATAGCATGTCGTCCAAAATCATGAAAAAACGTCATAGTATAGGATGTCGTCCAAAATCATGAAAAAACGTCATAGTATAGCATGTCGTCCAAAATCATGAAAAAACGTCATAGTATAGCATGTCGTCCAAAATCATGAAAAAACGTCATACTATAGCATGCCGTTCAAAATCATGAAAAAACGTCATAGTATAGCATGTCGTCCAAAATCATGAAAAAACGTCATAGTATAGCATGCCGTCCAAAATCATGAAAAAACGTCATAGTATAATATGTCATCCAAAATCATAAAAAAATGTCATAGTATAGTATGTCGTCCATAATCATGAACAAACGTCATACTATAGTACGTCGTTCAAAATCATGAAAAAATGTCATAGTATAGTATGTTGTTCAAAATCATGAAAAAACGTCATAGTATAGTATGTCGTTCAAAATCATGAAAAAATGTCATAGTATAATATGTCGTTCAAAATCATAAAAAAACGTCATAGTATAGTATGTCGTCCATAATCATGAACAAACGTCATAGAATAGTATGTTGTTCAAAATCATGAAAAAACGTCATAGTATGGCATGCCGTCCAAAATCATGAAAAAACGTCATAGTATAGCATGTCGTTCAAAATCATGAAAAAATGTCATAGTATAATATGTCATCCAAAATCATAAAAAAATGTCATAGTATAGTATGTCGTCCATAATCATGATCAAACGTCATAGTATAGTACGTCGTTAAAATTAATGAAAAAACGTCATAGTATAGCATGTCGTTCAAAATCATGAAAAAATGTCATAGTATAGTATGTTGTTCAAAATCATGAAAAAATGTCATAGTATAGTATGTTGTTCAAAATCATGAAAAAACGTCATAGTATAATATGTCGTTCAAAATCATAAAAAAACGTCATAGTATAGTATGCCGTCCAAAATCATGAAAAAATGTCATAGTATAGTATGTTGTTCAAAATCATGAAAAAATGTCATAGTATAGTATGTTGTTCAAAATCATGAAAAAACGTCATAGTATAATATGTCGTTCAAAATCATAAAAAAACGTCATAGTATAGTATGCCGTCCAAAATCATGAAAAAATGTCATAGAATAGTATGTTGTTCAAAATCATGAATAAACGTCATATTATAGCATGTCGTCAAAAATCATGAATAAACGTCATAGTATAGCATGTCGTCCAAAATCATGAATAAACGTCATATTATAGCATGTCGTCAAAAATCATGAACAAACGTCACAGTATAGCATGTCGTCCAAAATCATGAACAAACGTCACAGTATAGTATGTCGTCCAAAATCATGAATAAACGTCATATTATAGCATGTCGTCAAAAATCATGAAAAAACGTCATAGTATAGTATGTCGTTAAAAAATCATGAATAAACGTCATAGTATAGCATGTCGTCCAAAATCATGAACAAACGTCACAGTATAGTATGTCGTCCAAAATCATGAATAAACGTCATATTATAGCATGTCGTTCAAAATCATGAAAAAACGTCTTAGTATAGCATGTCGTTCAAAATCATGAAAAAACGTCATAGTATAGCATGTCGTCCAAAATCATGAAAAAACGTCTTAGTATAGCATGTCGTTCAAAATCATGAAAAAATGTCATAGTATAGCATGTCGTTCAAAATCATGAAAAAACGTCTTAGTATAGCATGTCGTTCAAAATCATGAAAAAACGTCATAGTATAGCATGTCGTCCAAAATCATGAAAAAACATCATAGTATAGCATGTCGTCCAAAATCACGAATAAATATCATAGTATAGGATGTCGTATTGTATGTCCTCAAAATTAACGAGAAATCGTCATAGTACAGTTTGTTGTTAAAAATCACTAATAAAAGTCATAGTATAGCATGCTGTCCAAAATCATGAAAAAACATCATAGTATAGTATGTAGTTAAAAAATCATGAAAAAATGTCATAGTATAGTATGTCGTTAAAAAATCATGAAAAAATGTCATAGTATAGCATGTCGTCAAAAATCATGAAAAAATGTCATAGTATAGCATGTCGTCAAAAATCATGAAAAAATGTCATAGTATAGTATGTCGTCCAAAATCATGAACAAACGTCATAGTATAGCATGTCGTTAAAAATTATGAAAAAATGTCATAGTATAGCATGTCGTCAAAATTAACCAGAAATCGTCATAGTACAGTTTGTTGTTAAAAATCACTAATAAAAGTCATAGTATAGCATGCTGTCCAAAATCATGAAAAAACATCATAGTATAGTATGTCGTTAAAATTAATGAAAAAACATCATAGTATAGTATGTCGTCCAAAATCATGAAAAAACATCATAGTATAGCATGTCGTTAAAATTCGTGAAAAAACGTCATAGTATAGCATGTCGTCCAAAATCATGAAAAAACGTCATAGTATAGCATGTCGTCCAAAATCATGAAAAAACGTCATAGTATAGCATGTCGTCCAAAATCATGAAAAAACGTCATAGTATAGCATGTCGTCCAAAATCATGAAAAAACGTCATACTATAGCATGCCGTCCAAAATCATGAAAAAACGTCATAGTATAGCATGTCGTCCAAAATCATGAAAAAACGTCATAGTATAGCATGTCGTCCAAAATCATGAAAAAACGTCATAGTATAGCATGTCGTCCAAAATCATGAAAAAACGTCATACTATAGCATGCCGTTCAAAATCATGAAAAAACGTCATAGTATAGCATGTCGTCCAAAATCATGAAAAAACGTCATAGTATAGCATGTCGTCCAAAATCATGAAAAAACGTCATAGTATAGCATGCCGTCCAAAATCATAAAAAAAACGTCATAGTATAGCATGTCGTCCAAAATCATGAAAAAACGTCATAGTATAGCATGTCGTCCAAAATCATGAAAAAACGTCATAGTATAGCATGCCGTCCAAAATCATGAAAAAACGTCATAGTATAGCATGTCGTCCAAAATCATGAAAAAACGTCATAGTATAGCATGCCGTCCAAAATCATGAAAAAACGTCATAGTATAGCATGCCGTCCAAAATCATGAAAAAACGTCATAGTATATGTCATCCAAAATCATAAAAAAATGTCATAGTATAGCATGTCGTTAAAATTAATGAAAAAATGTCATAGTATAGTATGTCGTCCAAAATCATGAAAAAATGTCATAGTATAGTATGTTGTTCAAAATCATGAAAAAACGTCATAGTATAGTATGTCATCAAAAATCATGAAAAAAAGTCATAGTATAGTATGTCATCAAAAATCATGAAAAAAAGTCATAGTATAGTATGTCGTCCAAAATCATGAAAAAATGTCATAGTATAGCAAGTCGTCCAAAATCATGAAAAAACGTCATAGTATAGCATGTCGTCCAAAATCATGAAAAAACGTCATAGTATAGCATGCCGTCCAAAATCATGAAAAAACGTCATAGTATAGCATGTCGTTCAAAATCATGAAAAAATGTCATAGTATAATATGTCATCCAAAATCATAAAAAAATGTCATAGTATAGTATGTCGTCCATAATCATGAACAAACGTCATAGTATAGTACGTCGTTAAAATTAATGAAAAAACGTCATAGTATAGCATGTCGTTCAAAATCATAAAAAAATGTCATAGTATAGTATGTTGTTCAAAATCATGAAAAAACGTCATAGTATAGTATGTCGTTCAAAATCATGAAAAAATGTCATAGTATAGTATGTCGTCCAAAATCATGAAAAAACGTCATAGAATAGTATGTTGTCCAAAATCATGAACAAACGTCATAGTATAGCACGTCGTCAAAATCATGAAAAAACGTCATAGTATAGCATGTCGTCCAAAATCATGAATAAACGTCATAGTATAGCATGTCGTCCAAAATCATGAAAAAACGTCATAGTATAGTATGTCGTCCAAAATCATGAATAAACGTCATAGTATAGTATGTCGTCCAAAATCATGAATAAACGTCATATTATAGCATGTCGTCAAAAATCATGAAAAAACGTCATAGTATAGTATGTCGTTCAAAATCATGAATAAACGTCATATTATAGCATGTCGTCAAAAATCATGAAAAAACGTCATAGTATAGTATGTCGTTAAAAAATCATGAATAAACGTCATAGTATAGCATGTCGTCCTAAATCATAAAAAAACCTCATAGTATAGTATGTCGTTCAAAATCATGAAAAAACGTCTTAGTATAGCATGTCGTTCAAAATCATGAAAAAACGTCATAGTATAGCATGTCGTCCAAAATCATGAAAAAACGTCATAGTATAGCATGTCGTGCAAAATCACGAATAAATATCATAGTATAGGATGTCGTATTGTATGTCCTCAAAATTAACGAGAAATCGTCATAGTACAGTTTGTTGTTAAAAATCACTAATAAAAGTCATAGTATAGCATGCTGTCCAAAATCATGAAAAAACATCATAGTATAGTATGTAGTTAAAAAATCATGAAAAGATGTCATAGTATAGCATGTCGTTAAAAAATCATGAAAAAATGTCATAGTATAGCATGTCGTCCAAAATCATGAAAAAACGTCATAGTATAGCATGTCGTCCAAAATCATGAAAAAACGTCATAGTATAGCATGTCGTCAAAAATCATGAAAAAACGTGATAGTATAGCATGTCGTCCAAAATCATGAACAAACGTCATAGTATAGCATGTCGTTAAAAATTATGAAAAAATGTCATAGTATAGCATGTCGTCAAAATTAACCAGAAATCGTCATAGTACAGTTTGTTGTTAAAAATCACTAATAAAAGTCATAGTATAGCATGCCGTCCAAAATCATGTAAAAATATCATAGTAAATGTCATTGGAAATACTAAAAAAAGCAATAGTATAGTATGTCTTCAAAATCCATGAAAAAACATCAAAGTATAGTTTGTCCTCAAAAATCACAACAAAACATCTTGGAATAGTATGTCTTCAAAAATCATGAAAAATGTCATAGTAAAGTACATCATAAGTAAAGGTGCTTTATTTAGTCACACATACAGTACAGTACAGTGAAATTTGTTCACTGCATTTAACCCATCCTAAGTATTAGGAGCAGTGGGCAGCCGCAGTGGGCAGCCGCAGTGCAGCGCCCGGGGACCAACTCCAGTTGTTTGCCAGTGGAGGTCATTGTCACTGACAGAAGAAGGCGCCTAACATACATGTCATAAATAATCACGAAAAAATGAATATAGTATGTAGTCAAAAGTCATGAAAAAAAGTCACAGAAGAGTATGTCTTTAAAAGTCAGTAGAGTATGTCATGAAATTTTCATTTAAAATATGTCCTAGTATAGTATGCCATTAAAATTCCATAAAAAACGGCATAGTATAATATGCCATAAAAACTTCACAGTATAGAATGTTAAAAAATGTCAGAGCGTAGTATTTAAAAAAATGTCATGGTATAGTATTTCACCAAAAATCATCCAAAAAGTCATAGTATACTCTGTCAAAAGGTATCTTAGTATAGTATGTAAAGATGTTATAGTATAATATGCCATGAAAACATGTTGTTTTATAGTTTGCCGTCAAGAATCCGTTAAAAAAAGCTACTGCACCTCAACAATCCTCACAAGCAGGTGTTTTTACATTTTTTGGCTGATTATACCTCATCTCAGGTCAGTTTGGGTGTGTACAGACTACTTGCACATTACATAGCTTGTTGCACTTGTTGGGGTGGGACACCTTGAGCCTAATAATTCTGAAAACATACAGAGTTTTGTGATGACATGTAATTTTCAGAATAGCTCCACCATACTTCAACCTGAGCAATGTAATCAGAGGGAAAATTTATGGGTGTACAGGTTATTTACAACACATTATTTCAAGTACATAAACGTGCAGTTTATGTTTTTTTAAAACAACTTTTGCTCATAGTAAAGTCCAATTTAGTTAGTTGGAATAAATGGTCAGGTTTGGCTGTTTGATGCATTGGACATGAATAATAAGTTGAATCTAACTGGCTTAAATCAACAAAACGTTTTAGTCAAACTACTTTTTTACTGGTTAAAATTAACTTTCACAAACATTTGCTTTAATTTGCTTTGATATAAAATGTGCTTACATTTTGAACAGTGATTTTTCATGATTACAGAACAGCACTAAACAGTGGGGGTGTACTTTGTATTTGTTATGCTTGCATATAATGACAATAAATTTCTTGAATCTTAAATCTATTTGATGACTTCCTTATCCAGAATCATTAATAATGTACATTTGCATATCTGTTTTATCTTGTGCAGTTTTAAATGATTAAACTGCAAAACATAATTGAATTCTGAATCATTTATTTTCAGAGTTTAAAGTGTTAAAAGGCACACAACCATGCCAGCCTTTGTCTTATCTTATCTTACCTTTCTGTACTCCACCAGAGTGATTGTGCCGTCATTGTCTGTGTCATGCATGTTGAACAAGACTGGGAAGACAGAACGGAAGAATTTAAAGATTAGTCTGATTTCTAAGGAACTTTCTGTCATCAAATCAGGGAAGGCAGGGTCTTACTATTAGACCAGAGGAAGCTTTGCAAAGAGGAATGTTGAAGATGCAGAGATAAGAGAGGAGGCTAACTAAGCAGGTCCCCTCCAGGCCATGTCAGAGCCACTACTGCTGAATGAATAGAATTACACTGAGGCAATGACACCCCTGTAAAATGCCAATACTTTCATTCACAGTGACATTTACAAGATTCAGTCCCATGACAGTACTTAATGTTTTAACAGGCCTGTGGCGCTAACAAGGAACAAAAAACAATCCACTTCCTTTGGCAATGTCCAACGACATTTTGACTGTGCTGCCGATGTTATTTCAGAGCAGTCGATAGAATGTCAGTTTTAATGTCAAATTGGCTCTTTTTTTTTTTTTTCCATAAAGTTTCCGAGGTAGACATTTATCACTGTGACAGCGAGAGCTGTGTTGATTTATGGTCACCCAAACAAAACCCCCAAAAATCAAATCGAACGTGTAGGAAAAAACACAAGCAAACTGGTGACAACAGAGAAACACAATTTAGATAAATGGTTTCTGCAGATACTGTAGGAGACAGTGTCATCTGATAATTATCTCCTTTATCAGAACCCTTGTGCTTTGGGGTTTTGTGCCAAGATGTTCTTTTTACCCAGAAAAATAAAAAAAACAAAAGTGTCTTTGTTCAGGCAGCGAGACCACCTTGCTTCACACCAGGGGAAATAAACTTTTATGAAATGTTTTTAAAAATTCACATAATTACAAAAAAATGATAGCAACCTAACTCATTTCCTCACACCCAGGAGAGCACACTGCTTTTGTGTTATTATCTTAAATCACAACTTCATTTATTCTTCAAGGAAGTTGTAAGAGTGCAGCCCAAATTAGTCTACTTTCTTTTCTCCCCTGACACTAAGTGTCTCGAGCAGAACAAAACACAGACTGAGCAGAAAACAAGGAAATACTAAAGTAAACACATTTTGGCACAACGATGGAAGAATTGAGATCCTTATGCAAGACTGTCAGTACAACTAAGTAGAAGTAGAAGCCCTGCATTCAAGGTTTTACTTGAGGAATTTTGCTTCGTTGGGCATTTAACAGATATTTAAATCAAACCACTTGAGGCGTTTGAGAGGAAATGTCTCTTTGGAGGAAGTGCTGACAGCTCAGATTGAAACATGATGCTACTTTTTCACAAGGGGTCACGAGCCAAAAAAGGTTGGAAACAACTAAGTTATCTTTCACAATGCATTTGAGATGTTTATCATACATTGTGTAAAAGTTTAGTAACACGTAACTACAGCTAACAAATTAATGTAGTAGAGTAAAAAGTACAATATTATCTCTTGTCCTGTCTGCTATCGCTTATCTTAACCAGCAGTGACCACTGATGTCCATGATTTACCCCTGACAGTGTGAGATACTGGATACTGTGTGTTATGTATTGTACTGTCTGTTTTGTTGTACTCAGGACTACGATCTGTATCTCAAATTGCCCCTTGGGGACATTAAGTTTACCTTACCTTACCTTACCTTACCTTACCTTACCTACCTTACCCCTGGTTTGGTTTGTTTGTCTGACTGTCTGCAGGATTACAAAAAAACTACTGGCCCTATCTTCATGAAACTTGGTTGAAGGGTGTAACATGGGCAAAGGCCGAATCCATTAAATTTGGGGGCAGATCTAAATAACAGGGGCAGTTAGACAAACTATTTTTCACTTTTGTTAACATTGCGAGATTGGGCATTGGGCATTGGGCATTTGGCCTTGGCAGAGGTCAGCACTCTTTCAGTGCCTTTCCAGTTACCTTTGTTTTGTAGGTATGGATTAACATGACATGGAAATATTCAAGTAAAGGGCAAGATCCTCAAAACTGTACTAACACTTGTACTTATATTATTTCTACTTCAGCACTTCCGGTATGGTACCTATGGAACCAAAAGTAACCCTTCAGACATGGTACCTTGACCCTAGGTCCGCTTAGTGTTTCTACCACAAAAAGTACTCTTTCATGTAGGTGGGGTTGTTGTCACTCCCTGTTCCATCCAGCACTCACTGCATATCCTCCTTTATCAGTCTGCACCTTTATCGTCCACAGAACAGGGCTGAACGCTGATATTTTCGTAACAAAATAGAACAGGCTGCAGTGAGAGTCTCTCTCCATGGGATATTTAAAAATAGTGGGTTTGTGCATTTAGTCCTTTAGTCCTCCTTAGGCAAGTGCTCTGGCTTTTTTTCTCAGAGTAAGGACTGGGATGTTTGCAGTTCACATAATCTGGTGGACATTAAGTAATGGTGGAAGTTGCCACAGTATATTTTTAAGGTGTGTTGATGGAGTCACGTTGTCAACTCATGCATTGGGTGACATTACAAGTTAACGTTCCACCTTAAATGTTGCCGGCAGTCGGCCCAGTGAATTTTTTTTCTCCAACTCCAGCTGCTGCAAGAGGCGGCAAAACAGAAAGAAATTCTCCACGGTATGAACATGAGCCTCAAAACCAGACACAACTCAGCCCTGAGCAGAGTGACCGTCCACTATTGACCAATCAACAGACTGCAAAGCTCCACCTTTATGTACCAAAACTGTGTGCTAGGTACCCCAACAGAGGGGTGACCAAAAATGGGGATGGTACGAAACCGTTCTATTGGTTCCACAACTTTTCACAGTAGACAGAAAAAAAGCGAACTGAAGTAAACTGCACCGTACCATACTGCTCGGTGGAAACGGGGCTTTAGTAAATGTACTTACAACTTACATTAACTCTTTTCAAACACCCTTCAATCAAATGATAATGGAATTAAAACATTTGGCTCAGAGGTCTGAGTTTCTTCCAGCCAAACAGGGACACTTACAATAGTGTTCAAGAAGCCTCTAAAACATTAACAGTAAATGGCAGTTTTTGGTGACAGCCCTTCAGAACCACACAGTAAAGGCTTCTTCTTTTGTTGTTCGCAAATATTTCGACTTAAAACGATGTGACGCAAACAAAAAGATGAATACAGCAAGAGAGAATTCCTCCCTTAGACGACTGGAATCCAGTGCTGCTAAAGATATTTTCCGCTTCAAGGGAGGGCCATGGCTACAATTAGAGACACACCTCAGTTTTCACAAATTAGTCACCTAAGTAGCTATTACACACAGCCAGATTTACCTGCTTGGACGCCCCAGGGCAGAATTTGGCACTAATCCCCCTAATCTTTCCCTCCTGCCACCTGCACTTAGCACTGTCCACTCGACACATTTTATTGTGTCCTCCATGCACCCGCTGAGAACAGCACAGCACTCCATCACATGGGTTAGGTGAAGCAATGCCAACTGCATAAACAAGGAGCAACAAACAAAATAATTCTAACTTGTTTGAATAGCATCTAAAGCATGTAATAGCGCAGGAGGCAGCTGAGGACATACCCAAATGTTACCTTAGAGAACACCAGAGACGATGGCCTCATTCTGTGTCAGCAGCATTTGCTTTGATTTGAGTAAACAAATTTGTTCAAGAATGTGCACAATATCAGTTGAGTATCTATAATGGAGCCAAAAAAGAGCCCTTAGACTATAGTGCCTTGAACATAATAAGGCCTCCTTAAGATACCATGATGTAGGAAGGAAATACTTTGTCACCCCAACGATCATTTATGTAGATATATATTAATCACCCCATGTTAACGCTGAATTCATGAAGAACATTTTGTTTTTCTGTGATGCCTCCAGTGAGCAAATAATCCAAAAACGGGGAAAATTCTTGAAGAATTGAAATCATAGGTGACCATATTTAACGACAGCAAAATTATATCAAAACATCTGTTTACAAACTCTCACACAACTAATGCAGTATAATCCAAGTCTTATTTATCCAGTCATATGCTCAGTACTTCCCAAACTGACAGCCCCTTCTGAACAGGAACTTGACTAAAAGTGAAACTTATCTATGCTCTCTTCAAAGCTAGACACTACTGACAAAAAAGTAACTGTATCTTGCTTATCTTTGGTGAATCTGAACTAACCCTTTGAAACACCAAAGTCAGTTCCAGTGGAGTCTGGCATGAAATGAAGAGAGCACAAATAAATTTCTATTTCCATTCCCTTATGAAAGGGCTTGGATTATACTGCACGAATTGTGTGAGTTTGCAAATGGATGTTTTGATAAAGTTTTGCTGTTGTTAAACACAGACCCCTATGACTTCAATTCATCAAGAATTTTCTCAGCTTTTTGGATTCTTCGTTCACCAGAGGCATGCCAGAATAATTTAGGGTGCTTTCAGACCTAGAGTTGTCTTGCTTTGATCTGAATCAGGGACTAATTTTATTACAACAGTTGTATAGTTGCCTAGAGTTTGTTCGTGTTCTCACGGCAGCATTTACAAGCGGACCAGATCAAATGCCTTGTGTGAGAAAGCTGCTCTTGATTGGTCAGAATTTCCATGTGGGAAAAATCCAGGAAGTAAACAAAACGTTGAAGAAGAATACACTTGCAAGATAAATGTGACACTTTCTAATGTCACAATGGAGGGACAACTACGCAGGTTGATTTTAGCGCTGCTCATCGTGGACTATATTGCTGTCATTGTTCATTTGAGTCAAAGCATACAGTTTGAAAACGAGGCGCGGCTCCAACTAGAAAACAATGTTTTGATGCATTGGATGTGCTGAATGTGCATATTAAGGCAGTACAGGAGGAGGCGCACATTAATAATCCTCCAGGACTGTAACATGCTCATGTTTAACCCAAACAATATGTAATGCATCTGCAGTCGGATTGAATTTGGGTCGGAACGCTGTTCTCACTACAAACGGAGCGCACCAGAGCTCGTTTGCTACTGGACCGAAACCACCGTCTTCAAGCAGGTCTCGGTCTGGTTGTTTTGGTGCACACCTGAGCTTGATTGCTGTGTTCACACCTGCCCAAACGAACCACACTTAGGGGGCAAACAAATTGAACCGAACCAAACAGGGCAGGTGTGAAAGCACCTTTAGTTTTCTTCATGAAAGCAACGTGACAAGGGGTGAATAATTTATAGGCAAATGGTCATTGGGGGGGGTGAAGTATTCCTTCAAGCAACGTTTCAATCTAACAGAGATCTTGATAAGCATTTTGAATAATTTCAAAATAGACAAGGACAAAGATCGAAAAGCTGCACAACTAAAACTACTGAGAGCTTTTAATACAGTGCGCAGAGCTCCTGTCTGGTTCTTGGTTCAGGGAAGGAACTCAAAATGTAAATGGCCTTCATCCTGAAATACCTCCTGGAATAGATTAACATAACAAACTGATTAGAGTCTAATGGTATAATGATATCTGAGGCTGACTTTGGGTCTCAGGTCAGTGGCTACAAATGATCCTATTCCACTTCTGACAGTTGGGGCTGTAAAGCATTTGTTCTGGCCCTGCTCCAAGCCAAGACATGAATACCTACAAGCCTCTTCAATGTGAAAGCCGACAAGCAGTGAAAGATCCGGCACTCACGCACGCAGCTGTGCATCACCACACTCTAAGTGGCATGTCGGTGGTGACTGAAACAAGATCCTCACATCACAGATTTGTTATAAACACTGGATGGTGCACTATTTTCCTGGTACTTGATACACATGCAAAAGGGAGACATTGGCGAGAAAGCCAAGACTAACAGCTGAGAATCTTCACCAATAAGTATACCTGGTTCCCATTTATATAGTAGTGTTTTCAAACATGAGGTGCAGTGTCTTACAGCGAGCTTCTCTTTTCTCATAGCTTCCCTCTCCTCCACTGTCGTCTTCAAGGTTGGAGGGCGGAAGTGGGACATGACCATAAGGAACTGCTCGAAGCCAATCTCCCCGCAGGAGCCCGCCTCATCCTGATGATGGTTCCTAAGTCACAGAGTGAAGAAATTTAAGTTTAGGCATTATGAGTTAAAATGAAACCCATGTGGCTTTTTGAGGGTCTACTCCAACTTCAGTATTTCCTCAAGTTGCCACGTAGTTAACAGAAGTCTACGCAGATTGCAAGTATTCTGTCTTTGCAGGATTTTCTGTCTTGCCTTTTGCCCAATCTCCTGGGAATATGTTTTGTTCTGTATTAAACACATGACTTGTGTGACTCACAGCTTGTTTGCTGGACAGTCCATATAGTGGTTTGCCCTGTTAAGCTAGGCTTTCCAAAACATGAGGAAGTGCTGGTTTTTAAAACAACTGTCTCTTTACAGCCACAAAACCCACAGTTAGATGTTGCTTCCTTTGGTTAATGGATGGATGACATACTTTGTTTTCACAAACGGCCCTGCATTTCTCTTGGATGAAGACTGAAACCCACATTAGCAGCCATCTGAATAAAATGAAGGTATTTCCTACTGCTAATGTTTGAGTGGAATTGTTTTTATTTCACTAAACAAAGAGAAGTAAAGCACTAAACACTCAAGAGTTTGATTAAACCATGCTAAACATTCCTACGGTTAATGCACCTTAAAAAAAACTCTCAATTCAAAACTTTCCATCCATGAGTTAGCTCATCACTTAGCCTGAACTGTAGCATGCTTAAAACTAATGCTAATCAAACCCCTTTCAAGTAAGAGTGACCCACTACCGTAGATGTATTATTAGATCTGGATACTGGACCCCAAGATGGCTCCTATTTAGTCCAATGAGACTTGCTTGCCTGGTGCAGGATAAGTGGCTCACTACGTGCAGTACTGCAGGGATGACACTGTTTTGCAGGCAGGTGTGAAAGTTAATGTCACTCTGGTTCCTTCATCAGTTGCTGATATTATGAGTGACCAGAGTGACCGCCCTCTACTGACCAATCAGACTGCAGTGTTCACAGCTCCACCTTTTAGTACCAGATCTGTGTGCTAGGTACCCCAACAGAGGGGGGACCAAACATGGGGACGGTACAGAACAGTTCTATTGGTACCATCCACAACTTTTCACAGTGGAAACAGAAAAAAAACATACTGAAGTGAACTGAAACTGAACAGACTCGCTGTGGTGGTGATGATGAAGTCATGCGATTGTGGTGTAGTTCGTTTACAACCCTAAGTTAGCGTTTAACTTCTGCTGACTGCATTTATGATTAAAAATCATATAAGGGGTGTTCATTTGTGAAAATTATCCTGCTGAACAAAAGGTGCAAGTATCATAAACTTTTGTTTGCCACAGAGTTTATTTTATGCAATAATCCAATGGAAAAATCCTATTGGGTTCTTCATGAGGAAATCAGGGTGACACTAACTTCCTTGTAGGCCTACAGAAAAACGGCATCCCTGCAGCACTCTACATTTACCATACAAAAAGGTTGAGAAATGTCATTGCTTAAACAAACTGACGTTTGATGATTACAAAGGTCAGAAGACTTTCACTTTTCACAGGTTTGGTTTTGAAAGTGTTTTAAATATATTAAAGATAATATTATGACAGTGCCAAGAATATATCAGTTGGAATGGCCATCAGCCACAGGGTGGAGAGTGTGGTGTAATTTGACTGTGCTCACCTTTTGTCAAAGAATGCATCAATAATTTGCTTCCTGATTGGATTGTTGGCGAGGGCTGGCATGCTCTCCAAGTTTCCTCTACTGCAGTGCGACAAGAGAAGATCCATTATCATAAAAACAGATCCAACAGTAACAGCAAGCTGAAAGTTATTTAAAGAAAGTCACAAACAGTAACTCTGTCTAAAGGTAAACTGTAAATAAACACCTGCTATGTACGACATCTGCCCCCTGTCTCTTTTTAGAGGAACGGATCTTGTGATCTGTCACTACCAGCATGCCGCTTTGGCAGTTTTACGTGTGTGTTTACATGAATGAGTGTGTGTGTGTGTGCAGCGTGTGTCAGCTCTGTGTGCCTGATGCATCGACATATTGGATTTGCATAATGTGTCTGCGTTTGCATTAGTTCACCCTGCTTGTGTCACCATATGTTAGTGGTTTGCGTCTTCGCCAGAGATGCCAGAAATTCCCACAATTCACCACTCCGGGCCCCCATGAAGTCGTATTTCATGTTTAACAGCAACGGCGAGGGCTGAATGGTTTCCATTAAAACCATATGCAGCTGACTAGCAGAGCTTTGCCTAATGTGCAGGTTTTCTTTAGAACATTTTACCTTATTGTCTCTTCATTTCCACTCAGCTGCTGGAACCTTTTGTCAAGGTTTTTTATCTGCTCCAGTGAAACTGAAAAGAGGCAAACAACAACAACTTGAAAGTATGTCAACAGGTAATTATCCCGCACCCATCAGCAAGCCTCCTGCATGCTTCAAGAAGATAAGATCACTCATTTTCTTCATTTTCTTTCAAAGTAACAAACTGGATAATGATTAAACAGCGAGACTTATTTTTATTAAACTGATGTGCAGCTCTGCTATCAGTTTAATGGCAAAGCAAACAAACGCTGTTCTACTGAGATTGTATTTTTATGCCATTTTGAATTGTTCTCTGAATCATTAACTCACCGTGTGGACTAGTGAACACACACTGAAAGGTTTACACATCAGTATCAGCCACCGCCTGCTCCCGTATCAACACAGGTTTGGCATTTTCAATTGTTTCGGTAAACACTTTGACCCTTTTCCCCGTTCCCAGAGGCTAAGTGGATGTTTGCAGCAGCAACAAAGCTGCTGAGAGTGGGATGAAAAATATGCAGAGACAGACTACAGCCACATGTAGAAACAAGTTTGTTGGGCAGTGAGTCTATTACAAGCGCCTGATCAATGACAGATGCAGATGTAACAGACAATTAACTACAAAAATCTGGTCCGAAAACAACAACACAATCTGTGGTCTGTGCTCTACCAGCAAGTACAGGCCTGTTAGTGCAATCGAACATTTCATCAGAGCTATACAAATCTATAAAATCCCACTGAGCCTGCAGACAGAGGTGGCCAAAGCCCCACCTTGAGGAAATTAAGGCAATAAAAAAAGTTCAAAGTCTCAGCCATACTGAATCAATAAAGCTGGACTCAAGTCTCTGATGAAAACATGATCCCTGTCACTCAAAGTCTGCATGCCACTGCATGCAAAGGTTGCACATCAGGATCCTGCCCTTCCTAAAAATAGATCGACACACTTCTGCTGTTTTTGTGTCATTTCTTTATTAAACTTTTCGACGCACACATGGCAGGAAGACAGAGGGGATTTATGACAACATAAAGGTGTGTTCACATTATGTTTATGGCTGTTGGACCAACCCACAGCTTCATGCAAAGTTAATTAGTTTCAAGGCAAAATAATGCAGACAAAACGCTAAATAGTTTTCTCACATATAAGACTGCTTGTGTGGTTCATTAAAAAAAAGTAGTCGTTTAATTGTGCTTTGATAAAAACTAACCACAGATTTTTACATTTAAAGTGAAATCACTGCATGTTTTGCTCAAGAAGAGGCGTCTCACACAGATTAATACTCTAGTACAATGCTCTGGTTTCAGTTTGTATTGTTAACTATGTCTTTATTTCCTTGACGACCCAAATGTGTCACCGCCACCACACTTTGGTTCCTTCAATCTGAATCAATCATAATTAAAGTTACTTATGGATGTTTTCTCTACTTACATCCCGTTTTATCCACCAGGTACTGGTACTTGTGCTCGGAGCGCGTCTGCGTAGCTCCCATCGCTGCTGTTCCACCGGTGCGTCAGGGCGCATAGTCTGCTCCGACTGGCTCAACTTTGCTGAGCCGCCGCTGCTTTAACGCGCTGCTGTCGGCGGGGCAGAGCAACTGTAGTCTGCTGCTGGCGTCCTGGAAACATCTGGCGTCCTCAAGGTCCTAAATCCAGACAGTGTGTGGACACATGACCCGCTGTCTTTCGTTTCACTTCAGTTTTTGTCTTTATCGTGATCAGTAGGCTATTGTGTCACATTAGTAAAGATGCAGTATGCGATTTTGGGAAAAAATGAGGCTGGGTGATGTGGACAAAAATTAATATCTCGGTATTTACAGGCTGACTGGCGATACACGATATATATCTCGGTATTTTCTATGAAATAGGCTACATGTTTAGTTGCAAGTCAAAGCCACATTTCAAATGCCACCAACACTTGTATAAAAACAGACTGATAAAAATAAAACGCAAAGACAGAGATATTTTTTATACAACATGACTTTAAAAGTATGTAAGTTTGAAACAAGTACAAATCTTTGTTGGGGAGAGAGGCCGAGGGAGGGAAGGAGCGAGAGACACTTTGCATGACATGTAAAAGGGTCAATTATACAGCAGTAAAATGTGTGACAAAGTCAAATGTACATTTGTAATATTAAGTATTATGATTCCACAAAATTTGCTTCAGTTGTTATCACCTGACACTGCTTAGGCCTCAAACATGTGGAACGTTTGATACTCAGTTTCTGTACCCCTGCGTTCACCTTTGGGGGTACCCCACCTATAAAGAGGTGTCTCCTGCCTTGCCTCTCCCCTTTTGCTGTTGTACTCCTCCGTGTTTTAGTGCTGTTAAGCTGTTTATAAGTTCATTTTATGCTAACATAATTGTGTGTTGCTTAATTTGTGGTTACAGCGGTTACATGAGCCTCAAAACCAGACACAACTCAGCCCTGAGCAGAGTGACCGTCCTCTACTGACCAATCAGACTGCAGTGTTCACAGCTCCACCTTTTAGTACCAGATCTGCGTGCTAGGTACCCCAACAGAGGGGGGACCAAACATGGGGACGCTATGGAACAGTTCCATCCACAACTTTTTACAGTCTGTCTCCACGTCACAAAATAGACAACAGCCACCAAGAAGAACGGCGACATGCTATGATCCACCTCACACACATACTAGCAGCGCAGCGCTGTGCTTTACGTGTGCTACTGCGGTAATTTAATTAATCTCACAGACTGATTTAGCGTAGCATGTACAACATATAGACCAATGCCACACTGTAGACTAATTCACAGACAGATTAAAAGGAGGAGCAGCTCTGCGTCTCTCTGAGTGTTGCAGGAGAACTTGTGAATGAATGAGTGGGGCAGAGCTGTGCGGAGAGCGTGAGAGAGGAGAGATGCACACTGGTATGTGTTATGTAATGCAACTTGACCCTATATCTTGCTTAAAAATATATCGATACATCGTACATGGTTGTTATATCACCCAGCCCTGGAAAAGACAGTTGATTAGGTCTCACCTGGGAACGAGACTCAATCGTACCTTTAGTAGAAATAAGTAAAATGAATACAGAGAGAAGCTAGAAAAAAACTTGAAACGCTTTATTTTTTGTAGTTTCCTCAAAGCTCACAGTCATTTGTGTTTCAAGTCAGTGGTGTCCTTATTGGTTCCTCTTTTGTGTTTCCATTAACAGCTCAACAACACTGATGAGCCATGACATCCTACATGTTTCACTTGTAAATATACACAGAAAAAAAAAAACAAGATAATCTAGAAATGTGAAAGTTAAACTTTCTGAAGTGCATGAAACTCGATTAAAAGATGGGGAATTAAAAGTAGAAGTCAATTTACAAAGTATTTTCTTTATAGTCTTCTGTGTGGCACTGTAACTGGGGTAGAGACTAAATGCTGGGGGGGCTTGTTCGACTGGTGCTGGGTGCAGGGAGGTATGGGTAAAGGAGCATTCCTTGGTTCTAGGTAAAGGATGATTTACAGTACCTGGACACCCATCCTGAACTTACTCATCCACTTAGCTGCGTACTTCAAGTCTACATAGTTTTTCTCCAAGGTGTCGACTTAAGCACTGCATTGGGTTTTCTAACTGTTTTCTAAACTAAACTTGGTGACTGGATTTCCTGCATCCTGGATAATGACCACCAACTGGGCCACAACACTCCGTAGTTTGAGCTTTGTTTTCACAACAAATGCATTACGGTATTTAGATATGTGTTTCGTAAAATGTTTCCAGACTTTTTGGTCACTCTGTCAACTTTCCAGACATGGAAACGTTAAAATAAATCTTTCCAGACCTGCACATGAACCTGACTGTGACACAAAACCACATCTGTTAATCACTTTTGTTTGCTCCTCTCCGTTACATTTGTCCTGGTCTCGGGTATGTGCGACAAAGCAGCAGCTAAGTGGACTGTGAGTTGAGAATGGGTGACCAGTAATTAGTTAGCCCTGGTCAGCAGGGTGTTGGACAACGCTACTTCGCTACATGGGCATGGCTTGGTGGTTGCTTTGGTCTGTGGCAGGAGCTTGGTCCTGGTTCCCGGAGCCAGGTGTCAGTCTGTGGTAAAGCTCCTGCACCGTGCCCAAAGTTTCAACCATGTCCTCTGGGTATCGTGTCTGCAGTTCTTCGTTGGCAACGTAGTGGGTGTCGGCGAACTCAGAGAAGTAACGTCCCACCTCTGGGTGGCCGATCTCCAGGGGGGCTGAGTGGGGCTCCAGGTTCTCTGAGGAACAACAATGGAAGAGTGTGACAATGTACATACAGAAAGGTTAACCTAACGGTTTCCGCCATTATTTACATAAGCCCCGTTTCCACCAAACACTTTCGGTATGGTACCTTTGGAACCAAAAATAACCCTTCAGACATGGTACCTAGACACTAGCGTACTAATAAAACTCTCCACAGTATGAACAGTGGTTACGTGAGCTTCAAAACCAGACACAACTCAGCCCTGAGCAGAGTGACCATCTGCTATTGACCAATCAACAGACTGCAGTGTTCACAGCTCCACCTTTTAGTACCAGATCTGTGTGCTAGGTACCCCAACAGATGGGTGGAAATGGCGTACCGAACTGAACTGTACCGTACCGCTTGGTGGAAATGGAGTTACACATACAAAAGCAGGTCAACCAGACAACTCACAGTAACACATTCAGTTTATCAACAACATGTCAAATGTAATTTATTTGGGCACCACAGCTTCATGTCTCCTCACAGGGACTGATCAATACCAATCTCCCTCTGGGTTTGTAGAGAACAGAGTGTGTGGGTGAAAGTCGAGGTGATGGAGAGGACAAAGATAACACGTACAAACAATGAAAGCTGTGTAGCAGCAGCAGCATCAGCAGACTGAGCAGCAGAGTGAGCAGGTAAGCACAAGGGAGTGTATGAGTCAGCCTGTTAGGGAGGAGCTTTCTTAAGTGGGGAAAATGTATAAGTCACTGAAAAGGGTGATGCAGCACCACTAATGCATCGGCCTTAGACCAGTCTGCAGGCCGTGTTTCCTTTATGTTGTCAGTCTTACTGAATAATGCATTAACAGTGAGGACAGCCTGGATCAAGAAAGACAGCATGAACATCACATAACACTGTGACGTTATTAAGCATTGTGGAGTTAGGTTAGCTTTAAGAGTAAGATGCTGCAACATTTAATTAAGAATAATTCGTTATGAGGTAAGTTAAGCACGACGTTTCTATTGTCCATCATGTGTAACAAGGCACCTACCAATGGGTAAGAGTAATGACAGAATTTGCCATGTAACATTAGGGCAGGAGCCAGGTCCAGCCCTCGTGATGTTTACTGCTACATTTTCTTCAGTATTACATCCTGCCAGCCTACATCTTGGGCCATCACAAGTTAATAACAATCACCTCCAACTGGGAGCTGTTTGATCTCAGGGGGCCCAAGTCCCCTTTTTGGGACATATTTCTAGGGGCACTACGAAGGCATTAATAGTCATACAAGTATCAAATGTGGCAGGGAGTATCCTGACGCAAAGGGGAAAGTGGCAAAATAAGATTCTGGGGCTTGCTGCGAATTTATTTCAAAATATCAAACACAATAGCCCCCCCCCCACAAAAAAACTAAACAAAGAAATGACTGTCTGTTTGACAAACTCTCATCAAAAACGATTATTTTTCATCACTTTGTGTTTAATATCACTGCTTCACTTGTACATAGAAAACTTCCCGAGTTGATAAGCTTCAATTTGAGCCCAAGTTGACCTTTCTATCTTGAAAATTAACCCCAACTTGAGGCCATTTGGTCTCTTTCTTTGAATTTTGAAAATGTCAGAAATGGATTCAGCATCCTCAGTAACCCCCGAAACCACTCTAATACTGTCCAAATCGGCAAAGCAGTTGCTGAAATATTGTGAGTTGATAAGCTTCAATTTGAGCCCAAGTTGACCTTTTTACACTTGCTTTGGCCTAAATTTGTCACTATACCTCAAATCAGAGAAAACAGACTTTTCAGTCACCAACCTTTCAGAGAAATCTACCTGCAAGCAATGTGAACCTCTAAGTGTTGAGTTCCTCAATGTTTTATGTTAGAAATGTGCAGAATGGGTCCCCAGCATTTAGAAACTGCCGGATGCTAACTTGAATATGATGGGAAATTAGCATAATTAGCATTGATTAGCATAATCACCTACACAGACTATAAAGGAGCAACTGCTTGCCTGATTTGGACAGCATTGGAGTGGTTTTGGGGGTTACTGAGGATGCTGAATCCATTTATGACACTTTCAGAATTGAAATAAAGAGACCAAACAGCCCCGAGTTGGAAGGAATTTTGTTTTTCTTTCTTTCTTTTTTTAAGATGACTTTTTCAGGCCTTTTGCCTTTAATGGATAGGACAGCTAAGTGTTGGGGAGGGGGGGGTAATTTTCAAGATAGAAAGATCCCCTTTGGCTCAAATTGAAGCTCATCAACTTGCGAAGTTTTCTATGTAGTAACCCCCAAACCACTCCAATACTGTCCAAATCAGCAAAGCAGTTGCTGCAGTATAGTCTGTATAGGTGATTATGCTAATCAATGCTAATTTCCCAACATATTCAAGTTAGCACCCGGCAGTTACTAAATGCTGCGGACCCATTCTGCACATTTCAAACTCAAAACTTTGGGGAGCTCGACACTTCCAGGTTCACATTGCTAGCAGGCAGATTCTCTGGAAGGCGAGAGACTGAAAATTCCGTCTTCTCTGATTTGAAGTATAGTGACAAATTTAGGCCAAAGAAGTGTAATTTTCAAGATAAAAAGGTCAACTTAGGCTCAAATTGAAGCTTATCAACTTGGGAAGTTTTCTATGTACAAGTGAAGCAGAGAATTTGTCAAACAAACTGTAATTTCTTTGTTTTTCGGGGAATGTTGTGTGTGATATTTTGAAATAAAATGGCAGCAAGCCCCAGAATCATATTGTGTTACTTTTCCCTTTGTGTCAGAGTACTCCTTGCCAAACTTCATACTTGTATGACAATTTATGCCATCGTAGTGCCCTGATATTTGCATTACATCATTTTGCCAGGAATATGTTTGGGCCCCTTGAAATCAAACAGCTCTGAGTTAAGGGTGCTTGTTATCAACATGTGAGGGCCCAAGGTACAGGCTAACAGGATATAATAAAATAAAAAAGGTAGCAGAAACACCATGAGGGTTGGACCTGGCTCCTGCCCTCTATAGCGTATGAGAACTTTAGGTTTTGCATTGTTGTTTCTGCTGACTTCCTCTCGTCTTATCAGCCAGCAGTTTCCTTTTAATGTGTTTATAGTAGATAACATATCAGTATGCTACATGTTCCAGTTTTATTCCACTTCGGCAATTTGAAATGTTCTCCCCCCAAAAAACAGCAATACTAAGTGCATAAAGTTATGCCTGCATCATTAGAGTGGTTCTGATTTTTGGCCTCATAAATGCATTCTTGCAACGCCTTGCTGCAAGAGTCAAAGACATAATTGGGAACTCTGTGACTTTGGCAAACCCTGATTTATTTTTCTGTATCTGGCCACTTGATTTATTAGTAGTTGGAGAGTTTAATGATACATTCCTTCCCACGGGCATTTATCAGAAAGATATACATATTCATGATGTGTATACTTTTTAAATTTCATAAGTCATCACATGACCAGCTAATAATCTTTCACATTAAGGATATTTTTCATCACTGTGTCAGTGTATATGATCCATACCCTGTGCGGCGTAGCGGCATGTTCCATCCTGCACGAGGACGTTGTAGAAAGGCTGGTTGGCCCCGTTGCACAGCTGGTGGACCCTCATGGTGGTGATCCACTCCTGACTCATGGTGCACTTTGGGTCCCAGCCGTAGATCACACAGTTATACCCTGACCTGGTGGAGGAGATGGAGCAGGACACACGCTTGAGTATTCTATTTGATAAGACTGCAAAGAGATTTGTTGACAGAGAAGAGGACTGCTGCGCTACATGTTAGTGTGACCCACCTCTTGTGTTTCATGATGAGGCCGACTGAATACTGGACCTCAAGGTGTTCTGGAGCGCTGCGCTTCTTCACCTCAGGTGTAACTGGATGTTTCTTGTGCTGGATGTGCTCCAGCGTGTGCTGCACCAGGTAACCCACTGCCCCGTGCTGGGAGGGGTCCAATGCCTGAATGTGCTGCAGGATGTCTAGCACCTGGGACGGAGGACAAACATCAGTGGACAACGTGCTTGGATAAAGTACAAAGGGATGAATAATGAGTGCTTTGTACTGAATGATGGCTCATATTTTACTGAATTGAGAGCCATTAGAGCATGAGGAAAAAAAGCATTAAGTTATGCTCCCTGACCTTTTCTGGCCAGATGCCCAGGTGGAAGTAGAGGCGTGCCTGCAGCAGCAGGTACTGCACATTATCTGGGTTGATAGTGAGGTAGAGGTCCAGAGAGTCTCTCAGCAGCTGGTAGGATTTCTCGTTGCCCTCCCTGAAAGAAACCACACAGTGGAGGTAAAGTTACTAAACAGAACATTACCTTTACTTATTCCTTTAATTCTAAGAGTTCTTTATTCAGTTTTTGGACAACATTCCTCAACCTTTCATCAACCCTCCACCAACCCAACTCTCCAGCAGAAGATACTCAGCAGTGACAGTCAGGTGTCCAGTTCCTCTTACCCTCTTTTACCAATGTTGAGTAGGTTTCCCACCATCCTGAGCAGCACCTCGGTGGTGTTGATGGCACTGTAGTAATCTGCCGTCACCTGGTGGCCAATGAGGTACTCGCACTCCTTGGCTGTCAGCTGTTTGCCTTTACCAAAGGCATCGATGTAGACAAAGTCATAGATGTCCTCACTCCTGCAGGGACAAAGTTAAATAAATCTATTTAACTGTCATTCATCACAATTTATGTCTTAAGTAAGGGATAATGCCCGTCAAGGTGGACATTACCAGGAATTAATGGACAATGGGGAGGCCTGCGCACCCGACCGTTGCCTCTGTGGAGTCCAATAATTCTTGATTAAGGACATCTTAAAGGGCATTAACCAAAGAACAATGGTCACTTGCCAAAGAAAAAATAAATTAAAGACCACTCATTTATTTTGCAATGAAAATCTAAAGTTCTTCATGACTCAGTTTCCCTGGTAATGCCTGGTGGTTCGACTAATACCTGAAACAATCATTACCATCTAATAGGGTTCTCATACAATGGAAACATTATTCACTACCCCACTACACCTTAGACTCAACTTAACATTGGGAGATATTTCTAGTCCACTCAGCTCATAGAAGCCTTTGGCTCAGCTATGAGCCAGGAAGCTAATGTTATGCTAGCAAGATTCAAAGTTGATAACATTGCGTATGATTGACAAACACTAAATATAATCAGACGGTATGTTAAACAACAAAACTAGCCATGACTATCCAGCCTCAGCATTGTCCCCAAATCAATATCAAGATTTTCACAAACCAATGACAGTGATACTACAAACCCAGCTAATTTATTGTGAACTGTTGAAAGACAGCTTCTCTGGAACTACTTAGTAGATGTCCATTTTTTGGAATGAAAGGACACCCTGCAGCCAATCAGGATCAAGCAGTCACCCAGATCGTAACCCTAACCCTCTTATAACCAATATACCATCAATGTATGTGTGTAGTACTACCAATATAACAAACTGGAGCAAGTTCCCAAAAGTGTGGCAAGGCTACATGAAAGGGGCGGGAATCACCAGAAGCTCCACGATATGATATTATTACAATTTTAAATGTGTTGCAATATGTGGAGAATTGTGATAAAGTATACTGCGATTTATTACCTGTTTTCAACCACAAACTATGTCCCCAAAGGAAAACTTCGTCAACATCTGTTTGATCTAATAAGAAAACGTTTTCAGTCTGTTCATCTCGCTCCAGTAATATTTTTTTTGCAGCAAAATTTATCTAGTGGACTGAAAAAGCAACTGATTGTATTATTTAAGTAGGCTACCTAAAGTTTAATTTGAATTTATATTAATAATTTATATAATTGTACTTGGCACTGTTTGATGATGTATTGCCACACAAAAATATCGCGATACTGTGCTGTATCAGTTTTTTTCTCCACCCAAAATAAATGAAAGAGAGCAATGACAAGGTAATATCATGACTGCGGTGTGGAATTTACTGCAGTTTAGTACAATCCTGCACAATCATGATGTCCTCTGTTGTAATTATAACGCCCCAGAATCTGACAGCTGACAGTAGCCAATTCAAGCAAAACAAATGCTTAACACTGAAAAATCAACTTGTGCACAGCAATACTAACTAAAGTACTATTATTCCCTATTTATAGTTTACCAAAAAGACACCAACAGTACCTCATAATTTGTCAGAATTGACCATTTATGGCAGCCAAAATGTACTACAAGATAAAATGAATTATGCTCGAAACCTTCCTTTCATACACAAATTATATTTAAACAATGGCAACCAGGGATTGATAAGGATGGAAACTGATAAGCAGAATTAGATTAAAAAAACCAAGACAAAAACTAAAACCTGTGTGGGAGGAGCCAAGAAGTCAATGTGATAGCATGTCCTACAGATCGCAAATAAGACACAACGTACTGTGTAATGAGAGAAGACGGCACTCAGTATCTCCGCAGCTGTTTAGGAGACTCGTTTTGTGCATCATAATATTTTGTCTTAAGTGCATCAAATGGACGTGATTAAAGGAAAACAGTCAAATGAATAAACTGAACATTCAAGCTCTGCTCTCCTCCTGCGACCATGAACTATGTGAATGACAGCATTTAAAGGAATTTGAGAGCTATTCATTCAAAACATACCCTCTCGGTTTTTGGCACCAGCGCAGCAGGAAGTGATTGGGAAAGTTGACAGGTTCCAGCTGAACACCCAGCTTCTGGGCTAATGTCATGTAGAGGACAGAGAGGCTTATGGGAATGCCTGTACGGCGTAGTAGCACCTGAATGAAAAACAAGAAGGCCCAGTCAGTTAAATGAAAGAGTAGATTTTCTAAAACTTAAAATGGTTAAGAAATGGTTGGAGCTTGTGACTTAAATAACACATCATTTTATAGAGGATCTACCTGGTGGATGTAAGAGTTGAGAGGGTTGTAGTAGTCAAACTCGTTGCCTTTGTACGCGAGCTGCTCATACAGGACAGAGTTCAGGGCGCACACCACCTGCCTCTGGAGCTCAAAGTCCTCTACGACAAAGCAGTCGCCTACATCACACACAAGAAATGAAACTTCATAAGAACTTTGGCTGGAAGTAAAAAAAATATGGATCTCATGCAGCTGACACATTTGCCAAAAGATACTGGTATTGATTTTTTCAAAGTGTACTGGGAATAGAAGCCCATGCCTTCAGGCTTTAAGAGTCTGGTGCTGATGCATTTTGGGAAAACAAAATAATAACAAAAACTTAAAAAGGCAACTTTTCATTTTGAGCTTTGCTGGTTTTGAAAGCCAACCTTGGGCAATACGCAGGCTGGGGTGTGAGGGATTCTTGACTCTCAGCATCTTCTTGACTTTTTCCGTTATCTCATCCAGCTGGGCCGATATGCTGTTCAGTGTCACATCAGCCAGTGGGTTACAATACTGATCCACCAGCACAGCACCTGGAGAGGCAGACAACACCAAGAGAGGGGATCCATAATGTAAAGCTGCTTGTATTAACTTTGAAAATAAAATCCAATCCAAATTTATTTATAAAGCACTATTAAAAAACAGTTGACCAAAATGCTGTGCCATCCAAAAAATATAGCAAAAACAACACACACAACGACCAGTTTAAAAGACAAAAGGACGACAATATAGAAAGACAACATTCATAGTGAGTGAGTGAAATGTGTTTTACAACAGGATTTTACAACAGGAAGTGCAGGGGCCAGCTTTACATCTACAGGAAGTTCATTAAAGAGTTTGGGGTCTACAGCTGAAAGGGTAACATCTCCCCTGTGCTTCGATCTCGATCTTGAAACAACAAGGATAAACTGGTCAGCTGACCTGAGTTACCTCAGAGGGACAAATGGTTTTAAAAGGTTGAGAGAAAGGCTGGACAAGCCCATTTAAAAAGGTCCAGTGTGTAGGATTTAGGGGGCTATTTCGGAAGACATGGAATATAATATAATAAGTACTTTTTAATAGGTGTATAATCACCTGAAAATACAAATCATTGTGTTTTTGTTACTTTATAATGAGCAATCGTTTATGGAGATCGCCATGTTGCACCGCCAGGTTTCTACAGTACCCCAGAGAGGACAAACCAAACACTGGCACAGCCATTCACATTTTTGTGTCAGCCACCATGGTAAGAAGCCAATTGGTGACAAGCAGCGTCAGAAAAACACTGATTTATGACGTGAAACTGCTTTTTTCAGTGTTTTTACTGGTCTAAATCAGCAGGTATCTTTTTTTTGGAGAGGAGGAGACCTCTGTGGATAATTTGGCTCCTGGTATACACAATCTGTGCATGCTTTTTTGGCTATTCTGACCCACAATCCTCTGTGCAACGAAAGACACATCACACCAACTGAGCCGCAAACAGATGACAGCACATTGACAGCTGATTGACAGCTGTCAGAAGTCCCAATGACGGATGACAGCACATTAAAATAACTGATGACCAGTTGAATAGTAATAACGGGAATATTAATAGTTTAAGTGAACATGAATATTACAAACAGCAATAGGACTTGACTTGAAAAAATAACAATGACAGAGAACTGCAGATGTAATTTCACTGTCGCAAATAAAATCTGTTAGAATCTACAATCAGTCCATCTCTGGCAAACTCAGTTAGTGGTGTTTTTCTTTTATCTCTCGGACATTAAGGTAAGCATTAAGGTAAGCAGGTCAAAGTTCTGGTCATCACGTCATGACACCCCCGACTGTGTGCATACTGCATGCAACAGTGCGTACTTTTTACTTTTAGTAGGCACTGCAGTTGCCCTTAAAAAGCACAAGTATGATTCAGAATGCACCCAATGAAAACTGAAGGGAGTTTTGGTTCTTTGCAATCTGCAATCCTCACCACTAGGTGCCACTAAATCCCCCTACATCTTACACACTGAACCTTTAATGATTTGTAGGTAAACAATGCAATCTGAAAGTCAATCCTAAAACACACAGGGAGCCAGTGAAGGGAGGCCAGTGTCAGGGAAATGTGCTCTTGCTTGTATGTTTCTGTTAAAAGTAAAGCTGCAGCATTCTGGACCAACTGCAAGGCCTGTCTAACAGCAGCATAATAAGCATTATAGCAGTCCAGTCGGGTCAAAATCAAAGGATGTGTAACCCTTTCAAAATCACTACAAGATAAAAAGGACTTGATCTTTAGAAACAGCCTCAGTTGGAAAAAGCTTGATTTTCTAATCACAGTTTATCTGCTTGTCTGATTTCAAATCACACCCAGTGATTAAAGCTCAAAACAAACACAAATTAAATGGCAAAATGCTAACATTAGACACAGTTATGGTGCTAAACACAGAGTAACAAAGACATGCAGATTCAGATTGAGTTGTATGACATGTGTTTGTGTCTCACCCTCCAAAGCCTGACTGCTGAGCCACAGGCTGCTCCAGGAAGGTCTTCAAACTCCTCAGGATGTTCTGTTGTCGCAGGAAGTAAAGGATTTTCTTTGCATAGTACTTCAAGGTCAAGCTTTTCCTGATGATGGCCGCAAAACGGAAGAGAGACACATTAACGGTCCGAGGGCGGGAGTGTGCAACACAACAAGAGCTTTCATAATCAAAGAGGATTAACAACATCAACATGCAAACCCATTAATGATTGCAAAACGCAGAGTGTGGCAAGCATTGAGGTTTTACTGTGTGCGCACACCGCCGCTCTCACCTCTTGTCAGAGTTGAGAATGAAGAGGAGCTCGTCTTCGCAGAAGTGCTCCGGCATCCCGAGTGACTCGATCTCTGCAAAGCTGTCTCCCAGCACCTGGCCAACGCAAGGCTGAGTTACAGATCTCTAGGTTAGTTTGAAACATAGAAAGCTCAGTTTGTCTTGCACAAACATGCGCCCACACACACACACGCAAAAGGCCAGCCAATTCACATACACACATAATGATTTTTCAAAATTCAAATGCATCTATAAAAGGAAAAATTGCCAACTTTACAGATCCAAGTGAATGCATTTTACATTTTTTTAAATATATTTAAAGGTCCAGTGTGTAGGATTTAGGGGGGTATACTGGGAGAGATGGAATATAGTATAATAAGTATATTTTCTTTAGTGTATAATCACCTGGAAATAATAATCTTTGTGTTTTCGTTACCTTAGAATGAGCTGTTTATATATATTTAAGGAGCAGGTCCCCTGTTGATGGAGATTGCCATGTTGCATCGCTGTGTTTCCATAGTAACCCAGATCGACAAACCAGACACCGGCTCTAGATAAAGCCATTTGCATTTGTTGTGTTGGTCACTGTAGTAAGCAGCCTCCCCCATGACGAAAGCATTAGAAAAGCTGCTTTATTCAGTGTTGTTATCAGTTTAAATCACTGTGTCCATTTATTTCAGAGAGGACACTGCAGTCTGATTGGTCAGTAGAGGACGGTCACTCTGCTCAGGGCTGAGTTGTGTCTGGTTTTGAGGCTCATGTAACCACTGTTCATACTGTGGAGAGTTTTATTAGTAAACTGGAACTATAAAATGAAAGGACGTTTTGCTGCCTCTCACAGTAGCTGTAGTCAGAAAAAAATAATCTATTTCACTGGGCCGACTGCCTGCAACTTTTAAGGTGGAACATTAACTTGTAATGATAGTTGATGACATGAATCCATCAGTACACCTTCAAAATTCAATGTAACAACTTTGACCATTACTTTAGTTTTTATTGTCTCTCTTGGGTGACACACATTTTTAGTAATGAGCAAACCTGCAAGCGTTTATATATATTTATTTCAAGTGGATTATGTGAGCTGCATATATTCTAATCCTCACCAGCAGAAAAAAAAAAGCGCTGCGGAGCCTTGTTCCTGTGGGCTCCAGCAACACTAAACCCCTGAGCTTGCCTGAGAAGGACTAAATGCACAAACCTGCTATTCTTAATATCCCATGGAGAGAGACTCTCACTGCAGCCTGTTCTGTTTTGTTCAAAAATGTCGGCGTGCAGCCTCGTTCTGTGGACGATGAACAAGGCGCAGACTGATAAAGGAGGAAATTCAGTGAGTGCTGGACGGAGCAGTGAGTGACAACAACCCCACCCACCTTCAAGAGTACTGTTTGCAGTGAAAACGCTAGGGTCTAGGTACCATGTCTGAAGGGGTACTTTTGGTTCCAAAGGTACCATACCTGAAAGAGTTTGGTGGAAACGGGGCTAAAGTTATCAGAGGAAAAAGGTGAGCACACAATAGCAGGTTTTGGACTGGCGAAAAACTGCTTTATTTAGTGTTTTTACCTGGTTTTAATCACCTTGTCTGTTTGTTGTGGAAAGATAAAGGTCTCTGCAGATAATTCAGCACCTGATAAAAAACCTCCTGAACAATTAGCACTTAAGAAATTCTAACCAGGAGAAGTCTGAGCTGGTTGCAATCTCCAATCCTCACCACTAGATGCCACTAAATCCCCCTTAATCTTACACACTGGACCTTTAATGCATCAGATCTAATGTAACACAGTAATTAGATCATGTATTCTTGATTACAAATGGATTACTTACAACTTCAGTGAAGAACCTCTTTGAGATTGACTCCACGGTCCTTCGTATTTGTATCCCAACTCTGTGGCGTGTTTTGTATTCTCTGAGCCAGTCACAGCACTCATTCTGACGGTAATACCTCTGCAGTCTGGGCCATCTGTTGATGAAGGCAGCACACTGGTTATTTCAGTGACACTTTGGGGCATGCTCAGAATTAATTTATCAGTGTCTTGCTTCAAGCAGTGAATGACATGTCTATGAAATCATCTATCATCCTGCTGCAGACGTGTTTTTTTTCTCTCTTTGCACATAGAAAAGCAAACAGGAGAGCAACAGCCAACTAAGTCCGGAGGAGGGCTCAGCTTTTGGCATGAGCTGCACTGTCCTGCAGTTCACAGGCTACATGTAACATTCAAGGTCACACAAACTCATTTTGGGCTGTTCTGAATCAAACTGAGCACTAGTTGCAACTTGTGGATGATTTTCAGGTTTAAATTAACAAGCTTCAGAGTTGTCTGCAGAGCAGGAGCTTGACACTGGCCTGACGTGATGATGAATTTGGTGCATCAGCAGAATGTCAACGGCTGAGATGCGCCTGTGAGCTCGCAGTTAACGGAGCCACATTTAAGTGGACGCTGAGCGATTTATGGCTTTTAACGACACATATATTAATGAAAATGGAGACTCGTTTCGGCAGATAATGGTGAAAAGCCACGAGAAGCCACAACTCCGACGAAATACAACAGAAAAAAACACAGCACCTGAGTTTGTACTGGTGTCCCCAGACCTTCCCTCTTCCGTGGCAAACGTCGTGTAGCCGCTTGCAGCAGCAGGAGACGTTACAAATGTCGACATGTTTGAGGACGGGGAAGCACAGGATGTGTTCGAGCAACTCGGTCGGCAGGTCGGTCAGTTTTTTAGTGTGAGGCTCGGAAATAATCCCATTTAGACTTTGTTGCCCCTCTCCGGCTACAGACGTCGCCATCTTTACTGTTTACCCCGATTACCTCATTGCTCAGGCCCCGCCCATTTATGGCGCAGGGGGCATGGCTAGGGGCGGGGCGGAGGAGGTGTAGCGCAGTGTGATTGGCTGGTCGGTCAAGAGGCGAAGGGAAGCTGTGCTGCCTTCATGCTCTTCGGATACTTCACAGTTTGTTTTAGTTTACTTTATAAATTACAGAATAAAGTTGATTCACACAGAAGAATGCAGGGCTATATTCAACCAAAGAAAGTCTTTATTGTAACAGAGGACACATACAAATGCTGAACCACAACAAATGCTGTTTTCAGCTGGGAAAAGAAAGGCTTTGGCGGATACACAACACCAGCAACTCTCCAACTAATGAGAATCTGATCGAACAAGAGCACATCAACCAACCAATCGACCAACCAACTAGTAGTTTACAGCAATAGAGGAATGTACAGTAAATTCTTCAGCAGCCAAAGTAAAGGTTTTAAGATACTTGACCAAACTCATAATGTCGTCTGTCAGTGACAATTAGATACGCTACTGTATGTCCTCTACACAAGAGACTGAAGTGAATTTGTGGTTTTACAAAGAACAGAAAACTTGTTACATGATGTGTTGATAATAAAAAAAGACTTAGGTTTTCTACTGACTGTTATTGTCATTACAGTTATTTGTTAGTTACTTCCTTGAGGAATCATTTGGCCTGGACAGGTCAGAAGCGTCCACAGTTTCCTAAAGGCCAAAGTTGACATCATCAGTTTCCTTGTTTTGTCCGACCAACACTTGAAAACACAAGGGTTTTCAGATTGTTATCACAAAAGACAAACAAAAGCAGCAAATTCTTACAACTGACAAGTTAGAACAAGGGAATGGTTGGAAGTTTTTTGCTTGAAAAATGATCTAAACAATTAATTATTATCAAAATAGATGCAGTTTACATCTTATGTTTAGTCCAATTCTATTGTTGTTTTATTCTACTGATGTATGTATTGTTAAATTTTCACACTTACAGACTCAGCACAGTGATGATATATATTCTATTTTTAATATTTAATTTTCTATAGCTTAAGTGCTAGTGTTAAACATAATGCACATTTTATTTTTATTCAATGCACACTTCATTTATTTTTTTTATTTTATTGCTTTGTATTTACATACTTTTATTTCATACCCCTATTTTCACCTCTTATAATCCTCTATTCTTTACATTGGAGCGACTGCTACGAATCATAATATTTGTGCAGGGATCAATAAAGTATTTCTGATTCTGGTTTCTGTTGATTTATTACGCAATTCATTGACTAATAATTTCAGTCCTAAATTTTTTTTTTTTTTTTTACCAAGAACTGATTTGTTCTGACTTACTTTTTTGTACTTTTTAAAAAAATATTAGTATAATAATATAATATAATATAATATAATATAATATTGGACCTGGGTTGGGGTGAGAAAGAGACAGAGAAAATGTAGGTAAATAATTTGTTCCAACAAGCTAAATACAGTATATTGTATAACAACAACAACAACAACAGTAATACTCATAATAATAATAATGATAACAATAATAACTTTATTTATAAAGCACAATTCATGCATAACATTCAACACAAACATTTGTAACAGAGAAAAAAAGATGATAAAAACTACTACTACTGCTACTACTACTAATACTAATAATAATAATAATAAAAGATAAAGTAAAATACAGGTAAAACTGCAGGCTAAGATAAGATTAATCTTAGTCAGAGGATCTTAGGAACCCAGCAGGCACATTTATTTTGACCATGTCAGACAAATAAGATGGTACAAGGTCATGCAGTGATTTAACAACCAATAAAATCATTTTAAAATTAATTCAATGAGAGCTTTATGATATAATAACACCATGAAGCCTCTCAGCATTTTGAACTCATACAAAATCAGGAGCTAAAAATCAGGTTGTTATGATAATGTCGCTAATGTGCGCTACCATGTTAATACAACACTCTAGACGGCACCTGAACGCAGCATCGTTATTTGGATGAGCTCGCGAACAAACAGTTAGCAGCAGGTTGCTAGCGCTGCGTCTTCAGCACAGTTTACATGCAGCAACCCAAGTGTTTTGAACTGTCCAGAGGGGATTTACTGGACTAATAATTTCTCGGACGCGTAGATGAAAACGTTAACGAAATTTACGGTATAGAGGTGTACAACTTTACCTCAAGATAAGTGCTTATATTGGACATTTAACGTTAATGTTAGTTAGCTAACTTAGTTTCTGTCTAACCCTAGCTAACGTTAGCAACAAGCTTGGGACAGCAGCTACACTGTGTTTATCAGCCTGTGCTAAATGTAAACCTTTTGTTTTGAAGCTAACGTGAACTTACAACACCTTAAATGATGTGTATGAGACTGTTATAAACTAAGAAAATGTCACTGGGAGCTTCATGTAAACTTTAATGGAACTTGCTTTAAGGCATTCATCCTGACCGAGCTATCGTAAAGCTGGACAGTCACATGCACAGCTGTGCTTATCTTCTGATAACTAAGCAAATGAATACCAAGTGACGACACTACAGATTATGATCGACACAATGCCCTGACAGTGCGCTCCGTGTGTAGGAATTAACGACTTTCAGTAAGTGAGTAGTTAGTCTATCAGCTGGTCGCCATGGCAAGTGCCTTAGCAGCGAAAATGGGATTTAACTCATTGATGAGAAGGCAAGCCAGGAACTTCAACGTCAGGATCTGCACGATGGAGTCAGACATGGAGTTCAGCTGCGAGGTGTGTATGTGTGTGTGAGCAGAATACAATTCAGCTTTATATCAAAAGTTTTCCTGAGCACAACTTAATTCTCCACCTGACTAGGTCACCAGTTACCATGCACTGCAATGCAGCTGTAACCGCATTCTATGCTTAACCACAATCTGTAATGACAGCTGAATTATCATATAGTTACAGAGTATATCCAGCGGACAACAGTGATCATGGTCGCTCATTAAGATATATTAGTTTCACTGTAAGACACTAGATGGCAGCAGGTGACTATGAACAAACGCAAGCAGCATTGTTGGTCTCTTCTACAGGAGACCATATGTCTTAGAATTTATCTCCGTCTTGTGCAGCAACGAAATCATGAACATTTTAGTCAGTGGCACAGCTCAATGCAGTGTAGCACTTGCTGCAATGCTGTGTGAATCATCCTGCAGTGTGAAGTAAAAAGAACCACACACACAGACACAGACACAGAGATTTATGCTTGGTTCAATATGTATTTTTGTCCCTCATGCAGTGTTTTTGGTTTTGCACATGACTTGGTTGATACCAGAACTAAAGGGCATCCAAATGACTTGCAGACACCACCTCTGTATTTAAAGGGGAGGAACCCCACCAAAGTTTGCAGCTGGTAATTACACAGAGCAAGATAATGTTAGTCGCAGGTTTCTATTTTCTGTGCTGGTATGATAATTGTATCAATTATGGGTTTTGTAAATAGCATTTAACACGTATTGGTCATATAGACCAAATGTTCACTCAGCAGTGCATATAGATTTTTTCGATTGGCCCCCGTTGCCAGTTCCCGCTGCAGATTTCCTCATTTCTGGCATTTTTTAACTCAGATTTTTTCACATTAACCTTGAACACACTTGACAGACGCTTGCACCGTGAGTTAGCTCAGAGGCTTGAGATGAAAGCTATCTAAATTGGATATGTGCGCCTGATATGCCTGTCTCCTAGCTCTCAGCTGGATCGGGAGAACATGTATGGCTCCCCGCTTTGAACCAGAGACCGAGGTTATGATGGGAATGCTAGGATGTCTCGATTCAGGAGGCACAGCATCGTATGAACGGCTGACAGTGTTTAACCTTATAAAATATTAAGTGCTTCTGTTCTCTTGCGAATTCATACACGTCAGGGGCAGCCAGCAAATGATGTGAATTTTACTGTCAATATTTAGCTCTGACAGACTGAGCTTTCATAGTGCTTTTAGTTTAGTGTTTTTATGCCTTGGCGCTGGCGGCATTATGTCTTTGAGTTGCCCATATGTCCGTCCTGTTCTTGTGAACGGGACATCTGTAGAATCCCTCGAAGGAGTTTAATCAAATCTAACACAAACGTCCACTTGAACTCAACAATAAACTGATTAGATTTTGGCGCTCAAAGGTCAAGGTCACTATGACCTTGTGTTTGTCTGATCCTCGTGAACAGGATATCTCAAGAAGGCTGTGCGGGAACATCCTCGTCCTCATATAGTGCACAAATGTCTAGTTGGACTTGGAATTCACCTTCTTGGTTAACTAAATTCCTTTTCCGTCCGTCCCGTCATCCTCTGCCATTTGTATCAGTCTTTTATTGAGAGCCTCCTGTGTTTTTCATTCATCTGCTGGTTTCACAGCCTCGCATTAAAAGACAGAAACAGTCTAAATAGCATTGTGTAAACCTGCTTTTAAGAACACAAGAGTGACACAACGGGACTTGACCATTTTTTTTTCCAATCAACAAATCCCCCAGAAAGCCACAACTATTTTAGCTTCCTCTGGACGTGTTCTTGCAGATAAATTTTCTCTGTTGCCGTCAGGGTGTCGTTACGCTTTATCTGCGTGTAAAACAAACCGGTATTCAAAATCTTTTATTCCCTCTGCTATTCGCCTTTGAAGTTCTCTGTAAATTCGTTTTTGTCTCTTTATGATAATCTGTCTGCTACCTTTTATTATTTATAGATTCCTTTATCCCACTGAACTCCTAGGCATATTTTTTATATTGTTTTGTATTTAATTACTAATTTATTTGTGAGTCCACAGGTTACTGTATATTATGTTATAGTGTGTGTGCAAGGCAAAGAGTTCAAACTAATTGACCCTGTTGGGATTAGTAAAGATGTCTGAATCTAAATTGTGGTCAAAAGTCAAGCTCACTGTGACCTCACAAAGCATGTTTTTTACCAGAACTCCATAACTCAAATGCAAATGATGACACAATTTTACATAAATGTCAAATAGAATAAAATGATAAAGTGATGACATTTTACATCCAGAAGGTCAAAGGTCAGCTTCGCTGTGACATCATAAAGTTCTGCAAAAACAGTTTCTGGCCATTACTCAACGCCTTATTTTAGGAACAGAGGGGCAGACATTTGCTCAGGTACTGAGGTATCTTGGGCGTCCACCTTATAACTGTGCTGATTGTGTAGCTCTTCAGCTGGTTGAAGATGTGTCTGAAGCATCCATGTTGTAGAAATGTAGCCTCTTTCAGCAACATCCATTTTTGAAGCGCGTCAACTGTCATGGCAACATATGAGTCTGGACAGCCATGGATTAAACTGTAATTGCAACATGACTGGCTTGCTGAGGCGTAAAATCACAGGGTGGTAATTCTAGTTTTTGTCTGCTGCAGGATAAACAAATTAAGCAAATTCTGGTAATTCAGCATGTTTTGTTTTTCTCTTCTGATAAAATTGTAGAAGACTAAAACATGCATGTGTTCCAGTTCAAGTGGAAAGGAAAGGACCTTTTTGACTTGGTGTGTCGGACTCTTGGACTGAGGGAGACGTGGTTTTTCGGGCTCCGGTACAACGTCAAGGACACAGTTGCTTGGCTGAAAATGGAGAAAAAGGTAAGTGATTCTCAAACAGCCGTGACCCACGTAAACACTGCTGATAACGACGTAGCAAGCGTGAAAATGGGATGCATCGCTTCACTGTGCAGATGTTGATTTCTTTGGTTTATTGTCGTAGGTTCTGGATCAGGAGATACCAAAGGAGGAACCAATCACCTTTCACTTCCTGGCCAAGTTTTACCCCGAAAATGCAGAGGAGGAGCTGGTGCAAGATATAACACAGCATCTCTTCTTCCTTCAGGTAACCATACATTATGTAAATCTTCTGTTTTGTCATTGTGTTTACATTGAGAGTGGTGTTTTTCTTCATGTCAAAGTAAATCGGATTTGATTTTTAAGTACAGATTCCTTCTTTGGCTTTGGGTATACTCTTTATATACTAACCTTATCGTCATCCTGTGTGTTTCCTTTATGTCTAACTTGCCATAAAGGCCTTATGAAAAGCTTCTTTGTACACTCACTCTGACTGACACATTGTCTCCTTTCCACGCTGCTCTCTAAGTTAAAATTTGCTGCAGGCTTACAGGTAAACCTGAAATCCAACATGCCTCTCTGAAGAATCTGTGAATAACTGCCTAGTGGTTGGCTAGTGGGCAGACACTGTTTTTTTTTTTTTTTTTCAAAACCTCTCTTTCCTTGATCGTAATCTCCCCTGAGGGGTGCTGTGTTCAAGACTTTAAAAGAAAAATAGTTCTTAGAAGTGGGTGTCATCCTTTTGAGGAGCCAGATGAAATGAATGCTTAAAAAATAGGTGTGTGCGAGCAGGATAATTGATCTTTAACTCTTAAAAGCCTCCAAAATGCTCTGTGAATTTAGGAATATCCATTTCACCCTCGCACACCCAGGCATTTGGCTGACACGCCAGATTTGCGGCTTCTGATCCAGTGCCAACAGGGGGCACGCGTCCACAGAGTTTCTGACAAGTTGTTGAGCCGAGCTCTCTGTAATACACTTTTTTTTTCTCCATTGTCCCGGTCTGATTGTGTGCAGCCATGTGGAATCAATGCACAACATATTACCGCTGCCCTTTCTCTTCACTTAATACTCTCCGGGGAATTCCTGCAGAGCCTGCCGCACCATTCCCCTCGCAAGAGATGAGATTTGTAACTGTGCTCCCATCGTCCAGCGCCACCAGCCACATTTATCAATTACCAATTAGGCTTTAAGGGCTCAGTCACTGGCCAAGTTAATGACATATTCTCCATGGGATGCTCATCCCCCATAGCACTCATAGCCCATTGTGATGGTTTAGTTATATAGTTTGAGACAGCAGTGCGCTTGTGTACATTTGGATAGAGGCACTTAAGTCATATAAAAAGTCTCTCTGTGTCCTTAATCCGTTTAGAGGTAGTCGAAGCAATTTATTTATTTCAGAGGGAAGCCTTGCTTAAAAAAAAAAAAAACACCCAAAAAAACTACAGCCGACAAATGACTCAACAGTTAAAGTGGTACACAGCTACAAGCGGAGAAGAATACAAATGCGCAGTGCCTCGCACCGCCTGTCTCCTTATTACTTTGCTCTCATTAATTCCCATAATGTCGGGAGCAGGCCTCTGTTCAGATAGTGTCACAGGCATGACAGCTGGATTAGTGCTTATCAGAAATGATCACCGACCCGGATACAAACACACGCACACACCCCTCACACACTTTAGACCACTTACACAAACAGACACATGCACATCTCCCTCACCTCGGCCTGCAATCTCAGCAGCAACACGCTCTCATTTGTAAACCAGATTGCAGCCGCAGCCTCTAAGCGCTCACCACGATTAGGGGCTGTCACCTCTGGCTCCACACCTTTGTTAGTTCAAAACAAGCAGGAGACAGCCTGACTGGCTCTGCAAATAATAAGGTTTAAAGCATTAAATTGCCCACTTATATAACTGCGGCTGAAGCCCGTTTGCACCGTCTAACCTTACAATCCGGCTTTGCGCTCTTTATGTAGTTTTGCAAGTTTGTGATTCAATTAGTTTGACAGGTGACGGAGCTCGGGCAGTGACACCTGGTGAGACGCAGCACTTTAATCTGGAGGGAGCTTGTTAAAGTGGATTGCCACCCATTTTAAGAATTCATGTTATTACCAGGGATCCATGACAGTTAAATCAACACATGAACCACTTTTTCTATAAGCTATAAACTGCAGACCTGAACCCGTGAATTTGTCACTCATACTGACTGGAGTATATTCACGCATGTAGAGTCGGCTCTGTAGCTCAGGGGCACAGAAAAAAGCATGAATTATAAAACTGGGCGGCGCTCTCTAATTATGATTTGGAGCTTTTCAAGGACTCACACATTTCAGTCATGTCATTATACTCTGCTGAGTAGCAAGCAGATATTCCTGGAGCAGCGTAATGATCATATGAAATAATGTTGGCTTAGGTATAGCTCTTGTTTCAGTGTCTAATAGGTCCCCATGTGGCTATGATACTTAAGTCTTACAATATTTATTTCAGAGTTTGTCCTGTTTCCAGACCTCTCGAAAATGAGCAAGTGCCAGTGCACTGCAGCAGTGTAGCTGGAAGTTTATTTACCCAGTTTGCAGCATATAATAACCTGATTTTGTGGCCACTGAAAATTGGTGCCTGAGCACTGTTTTAGCTGCATGTGGTTCCTTTATTTGTCAAAGTGGAATTAAGGGAATAAAGTTCTGGCTGTCAGAAGCACAGTTGTCAGAAAGTTGTGTTTCACCCTTCACTGACACTCGTCTCTCTAAAGTATCAAGTCTTTTTTTCTTTGTGTTTGAGTCAAGTTAGATCGCCTGTCAATCTGATTCAGGTCCCTCATCTCACAAGAACCATTTTGTTCCTCTCATGGAAATCAATATAAAGGAGATGAAATACTCAAACTGAAGACAAAGAGCAGATGCCCTGATTTATATTATAGATGATAGTTTCCTCTCAAAACACAGCTTTACTGGGTATTTTGTCTTCAGTGCTGTCATAAAATTTAACAGTGAGAAGCCTCTCCACTTATTAAACAAACAACTGCCGTACACTAGAAGACTTTTAAATAATGAGAGTCTGGCACCCTGTCACATCTAAAGACAATGTGAGTTTTTAGTTGCACACTATAAGATTTAGCAAAGACTGGGGGTCTTACAGGGTCACTGTTTGTGAGACTACAACTAGATTCCTTTTGAGATTATTTCCCATTCCTGTGGTGGAAAATATGATGCCAAACTCCCTTTAAGAAACAAGATATATTAACAGTTCCCTATGTGTCCACAAAAACACGTAACTCTAGAAGCACAGGTTAAAAGGCGTCAAATGTTGACAGTATACTTTCAACATCAGTATAATCTATAAAGATAAACTATTTGTGTTCAAACATTATATGTTGGATTTTGTTGCCTTAGCTCGCTGCCACCCTCCATTCGTTAGCTGTGCTAGTGTATTGGGAGGAGACTGTGGGATTGAGACGTGAGTTGTTTCACAAGTTAAGATTTCTCACTAAAATAATTGCTAGTTGGTGGATCTGATACACGCTAAACTGAACACAGACGCTTGTTAACTCCACAGCTCCACCAGTTTCTCCTCTTTTTCCACAGTAACATTAAATACAACCCAGTTTAAAAAGAGGTATAAAGAGATGATTCTCACAAGGCACAAGAATGAAGAAGGTGTGCGACTATCAGCAGGTGTTTACTCTTTATTTATTAATTTATTACCATCAGTTTTGTGTATGTATGTGTGGGTATGTATTCAGACATGGTTTGTGTATATATGCATAGTTTGTGTGTATGCACATAGCTTGTGTATACATCGTAGTTTGACCAAGCAAAACACATCTATCATGATTGGATAAGGATAGAAAGATGAGATAATTTTTTTTAGTGACTTTTTTTTTTTTTTTTACGTCTGTCTACTACTGTATGATTATTTTGTTTATATGCCACTTACATGTTTGAAATAAACTGCTGCTAACTAACTAACTAACTAACAGTACAAGAGAACAGAGACTGGTCATAGTCTTGCACCTCAGTGGTGCCCACCTGTCTACCATGTTTGGTGCAGCTATTGTTAACGATTGTTGACAGTGTTCACGTCATTAAACTTCAGTATTTGCATTGGCCAAGAATAAAAACACAAGATAATATCAAACATGTTTGATTCTGTTGGAGCATCAACATGAGAAAAAGGCTGACTTAAGACAGAGCTTCATGACCCCCTTTACACCAAATGATTGACATCTTACATACTGCATTAGTAAGTTCTGAATATTGTTTTTGTGTTAGAGAGGTTAGGTGGAATGAAGAGGGCCTTGATATTCAGGTGGAAACATGCGTAGCAGAATTAGCAGTGCCTCAAAGCTGATTATATTTGGTAACTCCTCAGGTGAAGAAGAAGATCCTTGAGGAAGAGATTCACTGTCCACCTGAGGCCTCTGTGCTGCTGGCCTCCTACGCTGTTCACGCCAAGGTCAGTGCTGTTTTTGGAATAGAGATTTTATCCCTCAGTTATATTCAAGTAAAATCAGTACATTCATCCGCCCATCCAGCCATCTGTGTGTTCTTTAAAGGTTTATTTATTTTTACTTAGAATTTGTAACTTCTCCTTGAGCATATTTTTTTAATTATAGGTCTGATGAGTTGCTAACAGCTGTGAATAATTTACTGCAACATGTTCTGTAACTGTGCTAAAGAATGCAATGGTTTTAAAGAAAAGAAGGGTAGAACCAGCAATTTTCGGTCTGGTTTATTGGCCCATCCCAGCCCAGAGGAGCCTGTTGGAGAACACTGTAACATTAGAACAAATCTTATTCTGGATCTGAGTGTCACATCATCATATGAACTGAGTGTTTGAGCTGATTTAGTGTGTGTGTGTACACCTGGAACTGTCTGCACCAGGTTTACCCTCCTTACATCTTTGGTAGTGATTTCTTTGTGGCTGTAGAGGAACTATTGATTAAAAAAATCTGTAATAACCTGTGGTGCCTCACATGGATTCATTTCATGGCCAATGCTTTAATGCATTTCATTTGTTTGTTCATCAGGTGTATGGCTAAAGTGGGGCTCTTCCTGTCTTAGCGCAGTGCAGAGAGACAGCATGTTTTATCACCAGTGCGTTTGACTATTTTAATCTTCTCATATCTGGTCCCCCTCCCCCCAATAAACTACATAAATCATCCAGAATTGATCCGGAACTCTGCAGTCTGAGTCCTGATAATGACCATAGGGGCGCACATTACACCTGAAGTTCCTTCACTGGCTAGTTTTGGTATTGATTTTTAAAATAGTTGGCGTGCTACAGGGCCCTGCATGAAATGCCTTTAATGTAAAAACCAGCACCCCGGGTGCTCTGGAAGTAGCCTTTTAAGTAAGATTTTAGTAGTTTGTAGGTGGCTCATCCTCACACTGGGTGAGGAACTAAGATATCTGGAAGAAGCTTGCAGGAGAGTCACTGTTTCTTTACACTGACAGGGACCATTGGAGGTGTTGCAGCCATCTGATCACAGTGACCGCCCAGGTGCATGCTCATAAAATGGATAGATTTGTGGCCTGGAGGTGTGTATGTTGACAGGAGCAAAGCAGAGGCAGGAAATTATAAAAGGGGATCAATGCGGATATGGATTGTATGTCATATCGCCTAGCCACGCTCAAAAAAGACCTTTTTGGGCCAGTTTACTCCAAGAGTGTGTTTGTAATTGTTATTTGTGCTGTAATGGTTTAATTTAATTATTGTGTCATTCTTTTTTACTTCAGGTTATTTTTATATCACCTATGTTTCTACTTCTCTTTTTTTACAGATGCATTTTTGTCCTGTTATCTTTCAGCTTGTGTGTTTATATTGTTTCACTATTTCTGTTTTTATTATTCAGCTTTGCCTTAATGCAATACCTCGTCCACAAAGGGTAGTAGGTAATTTGGAGTAATTTGTATATTAATTACCCACCCTTTGTTACCTGAAAACTTTGGTTTCCTCACACGCCTCTACGGTGAACGATGAATCCAAAAGTGGAGAAAATTCTTGATAATTTTGAGTGAAGTAAGGCAGCATAGAACAACAGCAAAACTATGCAGAAACACCTGTTTACAGACTCTCATATGCTTAGCACTTCCCAAATACACTAAAACCTCACTGTTTAAAACATTTCTGCATAAAGAGACTCATGCATTTAAAAAAAATTGAAGCGAAAATGCTTGTGTTTGGAAAGTACTGCATGTATGACGGCATAAATAAGACTTGGATTATACTGCATGATTTGATATTGTTTTGCTGATGTTGAACGCAGCCCCCATTTACTTTGATTCATCAAGAATTTTCTCCATTTGTGGATTCTTTGTTCACCATGGAGGCATGTGAGAAAAACAAAGTTTTCTCTCTGAATTCAAGATTACAAGGGGTGAGCCATTGATATACAAATCATCATTTTGAGGAATTTAAGGGATATTCAACCAGCTTTGTATCAAAACAGCACGCAAAATGCCTCATCCGGTGGAGCTTCACTAGCTCTCCCAGGCTGTTGCTCAAACTACAGTCTGTGCTCCCGCATTTTAATATCACCCGCCACCCATGCTTGCCATGTGGATACAAAGAGTACAGAAACAGATCAAGAGTCAGACCTGCCCCTCTCTGTCTCTCTCTTGAAGCCTACTTTATGGATACTGTAACCTTCATTAACCTGCATGAAAGTGTGCTGTATAAAAATCTTCATTGATTTATTGGTTTTGAGGATCAAACAACAAGTTACCTGAGGTGTATGGAAATCACGCCACAGGAAAAAGCTCCCTTAATAAACCTCCAGCGATCTCAGTCGTTTTGGTTGAAGGATCCCATCTCTCTGAAATCCCCAAGAAAAAGATAGGGATAGTGAGGTGCAGCAGCTTTCTGACAGGCGGACAGGGTCTAGTGAGACCGGAGCTCTACCTCAAAGGTTTGGCTAAGAGCCCTCAGAGGTTCGCCTTCCCCGTGCCAATTTAACAGGCCTGCGTTAAAAGAGACTGTGTGGAGAAAAAAAAAATCAGCAAATGAGCTTGAGACTTGTGCTCTCTGCTGTCAGCACCCTCGATCTGGAAACAGCAAAAAATATGGAGCCCCAATCTGTTTTCATTTAATCAGCCGTCCACTTTGATTAGAGCCAGTGTGAGTAAATTGCCGTTGTAAAGGGGAGACAGGTACTTGTTTAGCAGAGCAGCTGCTGAGAGTTTTTTGGCCGACTTTCCCCTTCTCTTTCTCTCATCACGAGTTGTTTTTGTGCAGCACCACTGTGTAGCCCGCGAAGTTGAGTATATCACGCAATGGGATCTACTTTGTTACCTGTGCTCATCTTTAATCATGATTGTGCCAGCCTCAAGATGGCAATAAGGAGAGAGTAAGGCATATTCCAAGATGGTATAAATGCTTGAATAAGATTTTTTTTTTTTTAAGTAGTATGAATAATAGCCCTGTTCAGGTACGCACAGTCACACACAGAATCCATGTGTGTAATCAATTTCCAGTCGGAGCTAAAAGTGGCGTATAATTCATAACAAACGCAGTAGGAAGTCATAAAAGCTACCACAACCTATGAGTTACAGGGAGTGCATGAGTAGAGGGGATAATAGAAGTTAGGACTAGGGGAGGAATCTGTGCGTGCACAAATGCTCTGACTGGCTTCTTTACAATTATTTTGCCTTTGACACAGATACATGCACTTTCAGCGGGATTCTAAGAGCTCAGTCCGCCAGGAAAATATTGTTTCATCACTCATTTGAAAAAATATGTGGTGATTTTGTAAGGTGTTAAAGGGACAGTTCAGCCCCAAATCAAAAATACATACGTTTCCTCTCACCTTTATCAATATAGACTGTTTTGGTTTGAGTTGCTGAGTTTTTTAAATATCAGCTGTAGACATGTCTGCCATCTCTGCAATTAAATGAAACTAGATGGCACAAAAAAATACATTTGAAAAACTCAACAGCAATATCTCTTTCCAGTAATCCTGACATGGTTTCTCAAGATAATCAGCAGACATTGTTGTGAGCAGTTTCATGTAGGAACTACTTTATTTCTTTTGTATAACTACACCTGCCAACTGTATCACCGTGCAGAAGGAAGCCAAATAGGGCGACAGACCCTCACCAACGGACTAGGGCTGGGCACTATAACGACTATGTACAATATATCGATATATTTTCAAGCAAGATATACATTTAGACAACACAGTTTATGTCGATATAGGGTCAAGTTGCGTTACATAACGCATACCAGTGTGCATCTCTCCTTTCTCACGCTCTCCACACAGCTCCGCCCCCACTCACTCACTCACTCACAAGTTCTCCATCAACACTCAGAGAGACACAGAGCTGCTCCTCTGTTTAATCTCTCTGTTAATTAGTCTACAGTACGACATCGGTCTATATGTTACACGTGCTACGCTAAATCAGTCTCTGAGATGAATGAAATTACCGCAGTAGCACACGTGCAGTACAGCACTGCGCTGCTGGTTTGTGTGTGAGGTGGATCAAAGCGTATTGCCATTCTTCTTGGTAGTTGTAGTCTATTGTGTGACATGGAGACAGCACCTGGATGCAGGCGACAGATGTGTTTAAAAAATGCAGTGACAACACAGACATCTTGTGTACAAGATGTATGTAACGCTGACAGTTTCTCTCGCTCCTTCCCTCCCTCGGCTTATCTATTGGTGCTGTGTGCATAAATAAGATTCGTAGCCAAAATAAATACAAATATTTAATCATTTTCCAGCACTAGATTCATTTGAAAGGCCACGGAAAACGACTTTTTAACTCCTCCACCAAGATTTTTAATTGTTTCAAACTTCAATGGATTTAGGCCTGCTGGATACTTTTGTACTCTTGTTAGATTTTTGTCCTCGTGTAAACCTTTGGGCTTCTGTAGCTCCACTGCTGTGTGCAAAAACATTGACATACAGCTATTTATTTTATATCATTTTTCATTTACATGTTGTACAGCTGCATATTTTCAAACAGGGAAATAAAATCCCTGTATTATTTCAGTCTCTTTTTATAAAAGTGCCTGTGACATCTTAAATGTGGCTTTGACTTGCAACTGAACATGTAGCCCATTTTGTAGAAAATACAGAGAATTATGAAGCGTGTCGTCAGTCAGCCTGTAAATACCGAGATATACATTTTTGTCCATATCGCCCAGCTCTACAACGGGTGTCAGGGCCTTTAAAGTCATTGTCCTGCTGGAAAATGGATGTTGTTATAAGTTATGCTGGATAAATGCAACTTTTTAAATGTTTAGAAAAGACAAAATTCCTGATAGGTGTGAAAAACCCTTGGTAATGTATAAAATGCTTTAAGTCATCAGTTTTAAGAGCCACACTAACTTTTCTGTGGGTATTTGTTTGAGTACAGTTCAGCCTTGGTGGCTCTGCAGAGGTTTCATTGCCTCCTGTTTTGTATTCTGAGTGGGTGCAGTGCTTCAAGGAGGTGTTGACAGGGAATTTCAAGAAACAGCCGCTCTGGAAAAATGCAGAAGGAGTCACTCTGGCATAGAGGTTGAGTAGAGAGTGAGGTCGGTTCCCTCAGCCACGGCACCGCCGAGGGCGCAGAGATGCGTCTTCAGCCGAGTGTGGAGGGACATGACAAGCTAATAGGAATAAATGACACTGCTGGGAACCTGTGTGTTTACAGGTGGCTTCAACAAGACTTGTACATAAATTAAATTTCTGAAAACTGAATGAGGCAGCTTCCAGGCTGCAGCATGTTTACTTTGTAGCTGTATCTCAGTCTGTCTTTCTTTTGTTTTGGTCTCATAGCATGTGACGCAGATATGATATATGTGAGATATATTTCCAATCTGTGTAAACAACAAAGAGCTTAACAGAGTTTCACTTTTCAGTTTCAGTCTAGACCACACAATATGTTATTTAATGCTCATGGAATTTGTCAGCTTTGCCTTGAGATTATGGAAATCCTGCTTCACTCATCTGGCTCAACTGACATAATATTGATGCCCACCACTGCTTGGGTGAGCCAGCATTAGCATGAAGGACAAAGAGACATGGGGATGGAAAGAAAATGATATCGCCAGTTTTAACTCCTAGCTAGAAATACATGACAATTCAGTCACAGTTTGCCGGCATGAAGTGTAACTGAGAAGGGAAAGAAGTTGGAAAAGCAGGAGATATTTTTTATTTTTTTTTGTCATGTTATCTGTTGCTACTCACTTTCACTTCAGATTTATATCGCGCACGAGTTTCACTGTAAAATCCATATTGAAAGGTCCAGTGTGAAGGATTTAGAAGCATCTATTGGTAGAAATGGTATATAATATCAATAACTAAATTTTCACTAGTGTGTGATCACCTGAAAATAAGAAACCATTGAGTTTCTGTTACCTTAAAATGAGCTGTTTATATCTACATACTGAGAGGGGTCCTCTCCCACAGATTCTGCCATGTTTTTCCACAGAAGCCCAGAGCGGACAAACCAAACACTGGCTCTAGATAGGATAGGGACACAGTAGTCCTCCTACATGCTTGGCACACAGGAGAAATTTCAGTTCAGCAACCTCACTGCTAGATGCCACTAAATCCTACATACCAGACCTTTAAACAAGGTATACCTGTGCTTTGAGCTAAATGCTAAGTCTATATGTTAACATGCTCACCATTATAATGCCCACATGCTAATTTAGTATAATGTTTACTATGTTTACTACTATGTTCACCAGTCCTAGTTTGTTAACATGCTTTTGGTCATTAGCACTAAATATATAGTATTGCTATGACTGCCATTACTTTTGCAATATTTAGGCGTAAATTAAAAGTATTGGACAACTCGAAATGTTGACCTGACGGTGTCACTAGATGAAAATGAAGGATCACCAAACTTATTTCAAATTTTCCTGAGGTGGACATGAATGTTTGTACCAAATTTCATGGCAATCCATTCAGTATTTGTTGAGTCATGTCCCTCAAAGCTATTGTGGTGCTGCTAACGTCGCTAAAAATATAAGATATGAACAGTATTTCTGGACGGACCCTGAGACCTTATACAGTTAACGTGGCCTTTGTTTTGGTTCATAGCCATCAGTGGAAGTAGCCTAACCCATGCAAGCAAGAAAAATTCCCATTTTGCTGTTCTGGGCTACACAACGATAATACCTCTCATTGGTTAGGGTGTCTTCTAGGACTGCCAGATTGCCTGGTGCAAGTGAAATGCCATGTCAGGCTAGTAAATCTAGCAACTCACTTGCTCGATCAGGGAAGGGCTAAAAAAAAAATTAAACATGTTTTTTCCTGAGCTGATAATGGGAGTGTTAAGGATTAAGCCATCTGGCTTTTGTCATCTCTATTGAGAGTTTCACGTGTGCACTAGCGATCCGGCACTCCTGAGAAGATAGTGGTGGTAAAGACAAAGTTATTTGCTGAAGCACAAGCCAGTATTTCAGTTATCCTGGAAACAGGAATTTAGTTGGGTTGCATTAGTGGATATTGGGGAATCTCCAATTATGTAGCACCCATGGCTAGATATGAGAAACCTGTATTAGTCACCATCATACTGTAAATGGATTTTCTTTAAGTGGCTGGACTGTGTCAGAAATACATTTCCTAAATTTAGAAAGTGGCTCTATTGACAAGAACATTTCCATTAGTCACTGGTCACTGTTGTGCCGCTGGTGATAATTGTTAAGTGCAAGTATTGACACATAGCTGTCCTTTGAGAATCAATTGTTGCGGTTAGTTGGGGGTTGTTTAAAATACGCTAATTGGAAGAGAGGTGTGTAAACATTAAGCACCTGAGAGCCCTGTCACTGTCAAAATGCCACCCTGTCTCTTCCTGAGCTGAAGCCTGGTTGGTGCCATCATACCTCTATAAGTCTATATATCATCAATTATGTAGCAGTTACAAACAAACAGGTGAGGAACTGAGAGAGCAGAAGCTGCGGGGATGGGAAACGTAAGGGAAGGGATCTAATTAAATGGCCCTGGGCTTCTCCACTCTGTTTGCCACTGCACTGCTGTTTCAGGATTTCTAGTCAGTGTATTGAGCTTATTAAATTCAGGTCTGCAAAGTACTGGTTTCACACTGAAGTGCAGAAAAATAAAACCCAATTAAACCTCATAATAAAGTAACATTATATACACAGCAACATAGCTTTGAGTTAGTTGATTAGAACCACAAAAGCTGCTTATTTGTTGTGTGCAAATTACCAAACGTCCACCATTAAAAAAGAACAATCAATGCACTCTAAATTGCATTTGTAATCTCTTGTCATTATTTAAGAGCTTAATGGTGTTGTCTCTTCCACACACAAGCTCGTGAACGTCAAAATGAGTGGTTTTGATTTCAGTCCCTTACCTTTTTTTTCCTTAGACAATTTCTTTGTTGTGTATATTTTTCTGCTCCTTCAGGTAACTGGCCAACTGCAGGTGACACAGCAATGACATTTTGAGTGCAATTACAATGACAATTGAGCAGCAGCAGAAGGTTTTCTCGCTATCTGAAACCTCAGTGGTAATGTCAGATTTTGGTGTCAGGCTCAGAATTGAACAGGGAATAGCGAGTCCTTCTAGACTACCTATTTTCCACCAAGGTACAACCAAAAAGTTCAGTAGTCATAGAGGGAGAAATCCACGAGAAGAGGATAAAGTACCACTTTTTTGTGTCAGCTTGTCAAAGACAAAGGCTCCTTCAAAAACCCATTATTTTGAAGTTCAACTGTCTCCTTGCCGACTTTGGTGCTTTCACTCTTGAGTTTAAAGGGATAGTTCAGATGTTTGAAGTGGGGTTGTACGAGGCACTTACCCACAGTCAGTGTATTACCAAATGGCAGCCTCCAGAGCTGAAGAATGAAGCCAACAACTGCAGTTCTTTGAATGGCCCCATAGACGTTCATGTTAACATGCCCAACTTTACAGCATAAATTTACTCGTTGAAAGGTCTCTATAGCTAATTTCTCTTTTCATGATAACCTGTATGGGGGGTGAGTTTTTTATATAACTCACCCGTTTACATTTGATGAAGGCTTAAAGTTACGCATAAGTAAGGGCGGTACAGCACCAGCCTCTTGCCCAAATATGGTCACTTCTGGCTCCAAAAAATCAAGATGGCGACAGCCGAGATGCCAAACTCGAGCCTTCAAAATGGAGTCCAAAAGTCAAAAGGTGATGTTGCAGTAGCTATGTACATTATTTTTATAGTCTGTGTATTACTTACAATAGATGGCGGTCGCTACACACCCAGTTTGGAGAATCAGGCTGGAGTACCGACACTAAAATTAGGCAATGTACTCCTGTTAAGGGGTCATCAGCAAAACATACTTTAGCCATCTAAAAAAGTCCCAGAATATTAACTAATGTAGAATATTTTTACTGCTTTTCCTTGCCATTAGGAAGCGATTCGAACCATAAGCGGTAATATCGATCTTTTCACAGCCAGGTTCCATCGAGAAAAACAGTAGTTTTACAGTGCGGAGCACAGAAGCCGCTGGTCTACTGCTGCCTCCATCAGTTAGTTTGTTGTTGCGTCATTTTGTGATTTTGATGTTTTAAAGGGTTAGTTTAGATCCACTAAAGTCACACAGTAGGACAAACAAACTAATTGATCGAGGCAGCGATATACCAGCAGCTCCCGTGGTCAGTGAGCTAAAATTGTAGTTTTTGTCATGAAGTTTGGTGGCTGTGATGAGAGCATAGACAGAAGACTGAAGCCGTTAATGGCTTTCCTGCCTAAATGGGCTGTCTGCGGCAAGGTAACATGGTGAAAATGTTCTCAATATAATGTACACACCGTAACTTATTGATTTTTTTTAGGTGGGACTTTTTTAGGAGGCTAAAATATGTCTCCCTTCCACATCAGTACATTGCTTAGTTTCCATGGCAGTACTCTCTGTGCTTGTCGAACCGCCATTGTGCTGACTGCTTCTGTAATACACAGACTATGAATAAATACCTCATACAACCCCACTTCAAAAGATCCAAACTATTTCTTAAAGCACTTTTCAATGGTTAAAACTTTTTCCCCAAAAGCATTCACCCAAAAGATATGTGATTTTCTTACTAAGGATGTCATGTTAACCTAGTACATACAGCAAGTAAAATGTGCAGACTTTTTAAATAAGTGAGATTTTCACAGTGGCGCTTAGTACCTTTGTCTCTTTAATACACCGATGCTCTAACAGTGCTGTGGAAGAATGCAAGAGGTTTATAAATATATCAGGATTGCCTTGGTCAAACAAATAATTTAACAACAAAATAACAATAGTCTCACTGCCGAGGCAAGATACAAGAGGATTTGCTAACAGTATCATGCTCAGAGCAAACAGCAATCCAGAGATATAGGTAAACATTCAAGTTAACCTACTTACATAAATCTACAGTCATAGCCCACTTTTTAAACAGTGGCTACATGTTTAATTCATGTCCTTCCTCCAGTTTTACAGTGGCCCAGAGGAAAATCCCCTCCGCCACTCAGTCATGCCTAATCCATTCATATCTCTCCTCAAACATGCATGATATAATTTGTATCCCGGCTCTGTGATGATAAGTGATGAGTCTCAGTTCTCTCTCAGATATCTCTAATAGCATCATTTACATCATCTTCCAACAATTGGGCCACTGTGTGTGCGGTGCACATTAATGACCTGATGGCAGACCAGCCCCCATTCATTCTCCCAGAGACCCTTTTCTTGCAGGCGCTGTAGTTTCATCTTATGAACTGCTCCCAGGAGAAGCATCGTCTGGCCTGTTATTAGAGGGAAGGTAGATAGCGGCCATTAGTCTGGAGAGATTTTAAACCTTTTGGCACTTCTGCTCTATTTTGCAGTATGGAGACTACGACCCCAGTGTTCACAAACCTGGCTTCTTGGCTGAGGAGGAGCTGCTGCCAAAGAGGGTGAGTGACAGCCGGGTTTACGTATTGTCATTGATGAGTGATGATGTTTAAATATTTGTCCTATTATGGAGGCTTATATCTGCATTATGATGCAGCATGTAATGTGTTTTCTTCATGTATATTTATGTTTGCCTCTTCCCATTGCAGGTGATTAACTTGTACCAGATGACTGCAGAAATGTGGGAGGAGAGAATCACAGCGTGTTATGCAGAGCACAGGGGCAGGACAAGGTAAAAACTGCTGCACTGAACTGTAGCACCGTGAAATTCCACAGTCATCAGCAAATTTCAATTTTAAGTCCACATAGGATGTGCTTAAAACTTGGTTCCACAAGAAATGTTTTATGTAAAGCTGAAGTCCATTTTGGCAGCGAGATGCAGAAAAACTCATAAAAGTTGTTCTGTCAGGGAGTTTTTTTCTTTTCAAGAAGCATTGATGAATCCACGGTATGAACTTTTTTTAACATCTATTGTTGGCCAAGAAAATGCACCAGCAGCCAATGGCACAGCTTACCACAGCCCATAAGTCATCATTTACATGTAATTATGTGTATTTTCACAGGAGAAACACAATTTATGTAGCTGTTCTCAAAGGAGCAAATGTATCATGGTGAAAAGGACTGTAAAAATGATGTTGCTGTAATTGCTTTCATAAATCTAAAATGGCATGAGAATGAAAATCAGTTCTTTTTTTGCACTTTGCTCCACCACTAAGCTGAACTTTCACTTTGAAAATTAACAGGGAGTAACTGTGAGGGATGTGGAGTGTCTTAAAACTCCCGTGGGTGGGGAGTTTTGGGCTGGAAAGTGAGTTCTAAAAGCCACAAACTGAACTGCAGCACTTGGAAAAGTGATAATTGACTCAGTGGTGTTGATCAATAACCCTTTCAACCCCAGCAGAGAGAGGGGGGTTGTTGGTCCTCACACCTTTAGCATTTTAATTGTTTAGTAAGTGAATGCAGTGTAGTGGGGGTGCAGGAGGTGGTCAGTGGTGTTAACTAGGGCTGGATATCATTAAAAGATTATTTTAAAGGGACATTTCACTCCAAAACCTAAAATACATATTTTTCCTCTTACTAGTTGTTCTATTTGTTGGAGATATCTCTTGAATATAATGGATCTAGATGACACTCAGCTTGTGGTGCTCAAAGCATCAAAAAACCCATTTGAAAAACTCAACAGCAATGTTTCTCTCCAGAAATCATGACCCGGCTACTCAAGATAATCCACAGACCTTTTTTGTGTAGGAGCTATTTTCTTTCTGCCAAACTACACCCACCAAATGTGACCATAGTAAACCTAAAAACCCGCAGAACTAGAGACACTCCCATAAGCCTCAGATGTATTTCGTGTTAAGTGTAAATAAGCAGATGTTAGGCATGCTTACATGTTAAGCTAAGACAGTGAACTTGGACCCGCTTAACATCAGCATGTTAGCGCTGTCATTGTGAGCGTGTTAGCATTTAGCTCATATGACTAGTGTGACTGTATAAAAGTAATGGACTTCCGTTTTTAAACCTTGAGTCTGGCATTTTGGCCATAGCCATCTTGTTTTTTTGGAGCCAGAAGTGACCATATTTGGATGAGAGGGTGGATGAGCGTGGGGTGAATCTGATGACCGAGGACACTATCATCAGACAGCATGTCACTCAAAGTGGTCATGCCTTTATTTATGCACAACTTTAAGCATTAAAAAAATTCCATACAGTTGTCATGAAGGGAGAAAATTAGCATTTTTTTGTACTCAGCTGTAAACATGTTTATTCCTGCTGTAAAGTTGGGTGTTTTAACATGGGTGTCTATAGGGATTGACTCGTTTTGGAGCCAGCCTCAAGTGGCCATTCAAGAAACTGCAGTTTTTGGCGCTACTGCGTTGGCTTAATTTTTCAGCCCTGAAGTTTGCAGTTTGGCCGACCTACAGCCTCACAGAGCCACTGGTGTGACTGTAGACTTAGTCTTTTCCACAAAACCTCTTTTCTCATTAAACAGAATCTAAAGTTCTCAAATGTTAATTGTTGTTTAAACACAAACACTCGTATTAGAACAGACTAAAATTGGAAAAAGACAAAAAAAAAAAAGACAAATCTGACCAGATATTCTGTGCTGGATTTTGGTATGTGACTGTTTCTGGTACACTGTATTATGGACAGATGTCCTTACCAAATAGTATTACGATTTAATATCCAGTCCCTTGAAATTCAGTGTTTACTTCATCTTCATTTTGGGTCTAATTCATTTTGCACTTTATAATAAATTGATTTTTTAACCTGGTGTCAGCACAAAATCAAATTAACTGACTCGCTTGCTGTGTGTATCCCCATGTTCATTTTCATAGAGCGCAACTCTAACTCTAACTTCCCCAGCATTAATCAAGCATTACCACTTAAATTTCCTGTGACCCACTCCAAAGTCAGAATATACTTAGCGTCCAACCTAGTTAAGATTTGTTTACTTGGCATAATGCTCTCTTGCCTGTTAAAACTTTGATGAAGCCTAAATCATCAATTTCCCACCACCCATATCAAACAGCGTGTTATTAAAAGTTTAGGCAGAAGCATGCCCTGATTTCTCCTCCACCATCAAAGTATGCTAATGCTCTTTTTTTGCTGAGTTGACCCTGAAATCACAACAGATCTGCCAACCAGGCTGCAGAGAGAGAGAGAGAGAGAGGAAGAGGAGAGTTTGATGCATTTGATTTGTCTCTAACAGTATTTAGAGTCTTGGAGGCATCAGAATAAGTCGTCTTTTCCATCAAGCATGACCTCTAAAGCCTGTTAGCGAATTATAGTCGTGTTTTGTGTCAGTACTGTGCTTATGTTTTCACCCTCGCAAGAGCTGTGTGGCAGAGTTTTTATAGATCACACGCAACATGACAGATGCTACGCACAAAAGCAGAGGAAACAAGGTCTCATCTCCTTTTTCTCTCACTTCTGCACCTCCTCTCCTCCCACCCTTCCCTCCCTCTCTTCTCCATTCCCTTGGATCCCTCTCAATCTCTTTCTCTCTCTGTCTGTCTTTGAACCAGGGATGAAGCTGAGATGGAGTATTTAAAAATAGCTCAGGACCTGGACATGTATGGCGTCAATTACTTTTTAATCAGGGTGAGCCAATGCTGCTTTGCTATATCTTTACAATGTAAGCCAATAGGAGAGATTAGCAGACGTGTCAAATCCACTGTGGTGGTGTTATGGAATGAAGTCGGGGAATAGCAGTCTGACTTCCCTGTTCTAAATTGTCCCCAAGTTGAATCTGTCATTTGGATTTTGAGCATTCTTAAACAAATGTGATTTTTTTGGGGGGGGTGAATGATCGTCTGCTGTTTGACACTGGATCATTTCCAGGTGAATCACAGCAAAAACAATCCTGTAAGAACTCCTCACAAAAACAGAAATTCACTTGAGGTGGCTCTGGCCTTGATCAGCACTTTCTCTGAAAGGCCAGGACATTTTAAAATACCACCGGCAAGTCAACCTCATTTTAAGTAATTCACTGTAGCATTACTTTTCAAGTAAACAAGCCCAGACTGCATATACACTGAACAACTGGCATTGTTCAGCTCAACTCTAACAAATAGTGTTGGCAAGCAGAGCCCGCCACAATGCCACCACAATGCCACCTCTGTCAATTGCAAGTCTAAATGAATGTTGGCTGAAGAGTGGTCCCACAACTGCATGCTCATGTCCCTTAACAGAGGGGAAGAAGAAAAGCTTTGTTTACTCTGCTGTGTGTGGTTTAGAATAAAAAGGGAACAGATCTTCTTCTGGGAGTGGACGCCCTGGGTCTGCACATCTACGAGCCGGACAACAGGCTGACACCCAAGTGCTCCTTCCCTTGGAATGAGATCCGCAACATCTCCTACAGCGACAAGGAGGTGGGAGAATCTGCTGTTGTATTTCATGACAAAGATTGGTGGTGCAGTACTTACAGTTGCAACAAGGAATCATACTGTATGTTATGCTGTCATTCTACAAGTAGAGACATTAGTTTCTTTTACTAATAACGACACTTTATGTAAGGGTTTTAATATTACTTTATGAGTCAATTTTTATAGATCTTTCATTTTGTAAATATGAAATATAGTATTTGTAATCATCTGCTTTTGCTGCCACATGTTGATTTTCTATTTTTGGAGCTGGACCGTTCTTTAGGAGCACTGTCGGAGCGTTCGGTAACTCATTGCACCACATTTTGGAAGCATAGCAATGTACTCAGGCACAGTGAAAGTGAATCTTAAGTGCTCATCAGTTTATAAAGAATTAGAACGCTCCATTTCTTAGAACAACAGCCCTCTCATTTTAGTGTTGTCTATCATTTCCAACCTACATTCCCATGGAAGCGCTGGGTCTAACCTGTGTAACAACAGCAACAGAAAGTTCTCTTTGCTCCTCTTTGCAGCAGCTGCTCCTCTAATCAATCGAGCTGATGTAGGAAGCCCTAATTGCAAACCAGCACTCCCTCCCTGTCGCCAGCTACCGCCATACATAGATTTTAATTCTGTGTGAAACACTGTATAGATATATATATATATCTATATGTCGGAAAATATCTTTATCAATATTGTCATTTTGACAGATGTTTCTTTTTTTGTGATTTAATAAAAAAATCTGGTATTCTTGTCTCCTCCATGTTTAGTTTACCATCAAACCTCTGGACAAGAAAACCAATGTTTTCAAGTTCAACTCTTCACGTCTCAGAGTCAACAAGTTGGTGAGTTCAGCTCAAGTTATTTTGGCTGTGCTAGTGACTATTGCTTTTCCACCACAATAGCAGACTGGAATCCATTTGATTTGATTAATGGTTTATTTTTGCAGGGACAGCACACAATTAAAAGTAATTGCACCAGAATTAGCTAGCAGCTAATTTGCATCTGTTGTGCCTGTCCATCATTTTGGTCTGTTTCTAACTCTTAGGGTGAAGAAAAACACCAGAAATGGCTGGTGAATTAGAGTTTTGAGATGTACCAACCATTTGTAAATATAGCAGCACCCATTCCTGGTTTTGTTGCTCTTGTGCAGATCCTCCAGCTGTGTATAGGGAACCATGACCTGTTCATGCGCCGGCGGAGGGTGGACTCGCTTGAAGTGCAGCAGATGAAGTCTCAGGCCAGAGAGGAGAGGGCCCGAAAACAGGTACTGACAGATCAATGATAACTTGTCAATGGCTACATTTCCATCCAAATGTAGTGCAGAGTTTAATAACAAGACAAACAGCAAATGGGTAAAATAAATTTGAATTATTGTGTGTTTTCATTTTAGTACTGTTATTGAATATTAGGAGTTGGATACACAAGATAAAGTGGAATTAATTCTCCAGTCACGTGCCATTAAACTCAGCTGTGGAAACTAGCTAAATACATTTACTTAAGTACTGTACTTTAGTACATACATTATACTCGTGTCACCAGAGCACACAATACACTACTTCACTACAATTTGACTGGATATATTGTACATTTTACTCCAATACCTTTATTTGATACCTTTACATACTAGTTACATTGCAGATTTACATTATGATACAAAATACAATCAACAAATAAATGATGACGTATTATTGTGAACAGAAATAAGACTTGACTGCTGCTTGGCACTTTAAATATAGTACCAGCTTCATCAATAAAGCGATGAGCACAGTAATGCATGAATGATTATGATCCAATAATATAATACATATAATTCTGAAATGGACTGTTCTGGACAGTGTGTACTTTTACTTTTTGTACTTAAGGTATATTTTAAGGCTCATACTTCTGTACTTTTACGTAAGAAAGATATTGAATGCAGGACCTTAACTTGTAACAAAGCATTTCTGTACTGTAGTATTACTACTTTTAGTCAGGCAAAAGATCTGAGTACTTCTTCCACCACTGATCGAACTGTTACAGAGGGTGCAACGTGATAGCACCAGTCAATCCTCAAATGATGGAAAACTGTGAAATAATGTTGGAAATACCGGATTTAAGTTTATCTTTTGCCTTTTTTCGTCTCTTCAGTGGATGTTTGAGAGATAGGGTGTGTATTTAGTTGCGTCTAGCAGTGACGCTGCAGATTGCAAACACCTGAATACCCCTCCCTTTTGAGCACCTATCGTGGTCTTCAGGTAACAGCAAATGTGAATGGCCCTAGCTAGAGCCAGTGTTTGGTTTGTCCATTCTTGGCTACTGTAGAAACATGGTGGTGCAGCATGGTGGACTCCGTGGAAGCGGCCCTGCCCCCTATGTAGATATAAACAGCTTATTCTAAGGTACTGAAAACACAGTTCTTATTTTCAGGTGATTCTAAACTAATAAAAACATAGTTATGGATATAAATCTCCCCCAAATCCTGCACACTGCTCCTTTAAAGTCACATGCTTCATGTACATTATGATTTTTTGTGTGTTGACTGATGACTAAAATGTGTCTCCACTGCACTTAGTTGCACTTTCTTCTCATCAGTGCAGCGACTTGTCGACCTCAGCCAAGCATAAAAACTATTTTTTTGCAATATTTTGACTTTTTAAATTGCCAGCGTTTCCACTCATGTCTTTTTATGCTCAAATTGAAGATGCACACAAAAAGAAGCGGATGGAAACACACACTCTGTGACACAAAATGTCTTCTGTTCAGCCACTTTCATGTTATTTCACACTTAAACAGCATTTATGTCTTTGATGTGTGTTCACATTAACGTTTCAAGTCATACATGAAGGGAATGCAAACACCCACAAATCAAGGATACTTCTTTGTTAGGACATAAAAGCTACTTTTCAAACTTTATTTTTTTCCTACAAAACAGAGTTTTGATTGTGTTTCCTGTTGATGTATCTGTCAGGTGCACCTGCTGCATGATTTTCTCTTGCTGGATCCAAGTTGCGCTTTGTGCATTGTATTTTTGTCCATATTATATCCTTTGTTTGTTCTGCTCATTTTTTTCCTTTGTCTATATTTCCACTCATTATTCCCACCATATCTTCTGTTCTTTGTCCACAATCCACCTGTCTGTCGTTCAGGTAGAGAGGCAGCGTCTGCAAAGGGAGAAGCAGCTGCGTGAGGAGGCAGAGAGAGCCAGGGATGAGCTGGAAAGGAGACTGATCCAGCTGCAGGATGAGGCTCACATGGCTAATGACGCATTGGTAAGATTCACTTGGTTAGCTTAACCCAAAATCCACCATTTTGTTGGCTTTGTCAGATAGACTCCAGGCTTTAAAACAAAATATTTTGTCAAATTGAGCTCCCCTCACACCATTTTCACTTCACTTCCTCCCAGTGTTTCCTGTTTTTCATGCCATTTATTCATTCTTCCCCTTTAATGTCTCTCACTGTCGCCTCTTTCCCCTCCATCAATCTCCCTCGCTCCTTCTGAATTCGTGCACATCCCTCCCTCTACACTTCTTTCCCCTCTTTATCTCTGCACACATTTTCATCTCTCACCCAATTTCTCTTTCTTTGCTCCATTTCCCCATTTCTCCCCTCCCATTTTCAACTTTTCTTTTCCCTTTTCCCCTTTCTTGTGTTTGCCCTTCCTCCTCCTCCTCCTCCTCCTCCTGCTCCTCTCCAGCTGCGTTCAGAGCAGACGGCAGACCTGCTGGCTGAAAAGGCCCAGATCGCGGAGGAGGAGGCTAAGCTGCTGGCCCAGAAAGCTGCCGAGGCCGAGACAGAGATGCAGCGCATCAAAGTGACTGCCATCCGTGGCCAGGAGGAACGGCGACTCATGGAGCAGAAGATGCTGGAGGCAGAGATGCTGGCCCTCAAGATGGCCGAGGAATCAGAGAGGAGGTGAGGAGAGGACTGCATGGATGAATCGTAGAGTGTACAGCCACCCATGCTGCAGTGAAGATGATTCTGATCCAGCTTTGGCTGCTATGTGGCTTTGTTTCTGTCAACACTATCTCTATCATAGTCATATACTTGTTCTTGTATCCATTGCGCACACACTCATATGCACAGTATGCATAGGTTTTTAGATCTGTAAATAACTTACCTCCACTACTTACTTACTTTCAAAAAGCTTTTTTTCCTTAACTTACAAAACCTGCAGGAGCCTCAGAACACAGCTTCCCAAATAATTTCAACTTATGAACCTTCCAGATGTTTTTGACTTACCATGCAGTCTAATGTCAAGGTGCACTGACACACTGCAGCGTTTCAGTTTGCTCAGAAGCCAGTCGATATTCTGTGAGACCAGAACTAGGTAAAGCAGCTGCATTTAAATTGCCCGATCAAAGAACTCCTAACTTGTTTAAAATCATTTAATTTTAAAGGCTTTGTTCTTGCACTGCAGCTGAAAGGCAGGTAATCATGCGGTTACAGCCACACTGCTGCACACAGAAGAAAAAGAGGGAGAAAGCTTTTGTTCAGCAGCTTTTCTCCCAGGTCTGAGGTGCAGCAGTTAATTTGTGCTCGTTAATTGTAAGCAGTAGTATCGATTGATGGTGGGAGTCCCTATCAAACACTCTGGTTTCCCACACATTGAAGCTCCACAGAGCTGAAACTTTTTCATTTGCTTTATCTCTGCCCTAAAGAGAAATTTGGTCATTTTCTTTTTATACATCCTGGAGTGGTTCAAACAAGTACTTATCATATCTGCTGTTGACTTTTTTTCAATTCTTTAGAGGTCAGATGGTTAAGGAGATGACTTAATGAGTGATCCTTAATCAGCACTCTGTAAAGCCCAGATAGATGCCAATCCACTGTAGCAAAGAACTGAAGTCGTTTTCATGATAAAGCAGTGTACGTAGATTCTAATATCACTTCACATCCTCTACTTCACCATTTATTAGGCAGTCATTTCAAATGGGCACCATTAACCACTTGCCAGTAACTGCAATTTCTGGATGAGCACTTTTTGCACCAGAGAAATTTAAACCTGTGGCACTCAGCATGTAAATGACTATGTCCACTCAAACCCTTGAGGCACATAGCTCCCCCACATCAACGAGGAACTGCTGAGTGTTCAGGAACACAATCAAAAGAAACGTAATCACCTGCATATAACGTTCTTACATCTCTGTGTGAAAACTCGATGGTGGAATAATGGAGTTAGAAATGATTGTGTGCTCTGGTGACACATTGATCACCTGGGTAATAACAAAGTGACATTCCTGCTTCGTCGAGTACCGACGTACCGATTATGTAAGATAATTTTGGATTTAATTTAGATAATACTGTCTGCTTTGAAAGATTGGGAGGTGAATTAAAGTATTAACTGCATCTGGCTGTCTGTTTGTCCCTCAGGGCCAAGGAGGCTGAGCAGCTGAAACAGGACCTGCAGGAAGCCAGGGAGTCGGAGCGCAGGGCAAAGCACAAGCTGCTGGAGATTACCAGCAGGGCTGTCTATGCGGTAACGGGCTGAAAACATACACATCTATATTTATAACACATAAGTGTTTGTCCTCCTTTAAAAGGAGCTGCATACGACATTCAGAGCATTGTGTGCAGCGAACCACTTTTTCTTATGTAATGATTTCGTGGAGTAATGGTGTCCTGAGCAGAGAATGAAGTGTCTGTGTCACTCTGTGTCCCCCTGTATGCGTTGTAATCCAAGCCTGCGTTCTCTGTTGTGGCGGTGCCTGCATCTTAGTGCATGCGAGTTCCCGTGTGTGTCTGTCTCACTGGCTAGCTCATCGCTGCTGTTTTGCACTATGTGTGTACAGCAGTTACCAACATCACCTCGACCAATGCCATCATTGGCCCCCACAAATTAACACTGTTAGCTCTGTCAGCACTGTTGCCTTTGTAAGCTCTGTTCATGCTGTAGCACCATTAGCTGCTAGCTGCAGGCTCAGCCACTTCAGTAGTGAAAACCATGTGCAGACAATGTGAATTACACTCTGAATCATCATCATATCCTCTGAGTGTTGTTACGTTCCTTTAAAACACAAAAGTACATTAATTACTGAATTAATTATTAATTAACAAGTTTATGGCAGGAAATAAATCATGGAAATTCTGCTACTTGATTAATCAAGGGCAGTGCATATTAATCAAGCTGCAATTAATACCCTTTCTCCACCAAAATTAGCATGTATATCGTTTCTTAAATGCGGCAAAACTTTCTTAAAATAGGCGATAGACTCCTTTTGTGTTGCCAGAAGAACAGAGCTGTGTACAAGGCCTTGCAGCAGAGCCTTTTCGCTGCTGTGTCACGTACAACATCATGAATAAATCAGAAAATGGGGTTAGTAAACAGTAGAAAGCAGCATGAAGGCCAGTGGAAAAATGTTACAGTGGTTGCTCATTTTTTTTTATATCTGTTCCTTATTCAGTCTGTCTTTTAAACTTAGTGCAGACTAAATTTGAACAGTGTTTGAGCGCTGCTTGGACGGAGACAGATGGTATTTTGTGGTAGCATGTCATTGCTGCGAAAGGGCCAAAAATTTATTTCCATCACTGCTTATCAGAGCTGGAGCTGATACATACCCCTGAATACTGCAAGTCAATTGCTAATTGTCTGGGGAGTGAATGTCGATTATAACCTTTCTCATTAAACACAAAAGCCAGATTTTATTGGGTGTTAGTGATTTTTTTTTTTTTTGCTCAGTGGGAAAGAGGCTTAACAATTATTTTCATTATTAATTAACCATTCAATATCCTAGAGCACAAAGTGATGTCTTTGAATGTCTTGTTTGTTAAAAAATATTTAATTCCCTGTTACTTAAGAAACCATTACACGTTTGGCATTTTGCTTGAAAAATAACCAATCAATTCATTGTTGCAACTCTACACATTAATAAATGTAAATGTAATGTAATTTACATATCTGAAAAGACCCATTTTTCATCCATAGTCCTCAGATGCATGATAATGTCCCCAAAGAAATCTAATTATTATGTATTGTTTAGACAAAGTGAGCAATGTCAAGATGTCACTGTGGGCAGTCATTAATTATGATTAGTATTTCTTACTTTGTTCATATTTAAAGACAAAGATAAATGGGTTAATTGAAAGTAAAGATGGATTAATAATGTAAACAGACTTGCATAAAACAAATAACCATAATGCACATATATTATGCAGTGAATGGATACACTCCCCACAGGGTATGATACACATGAAGTCACAATCTTTAGAAAAATATTACATCAGTCTCTATTGGGAGAATCAGCTGCAAACTGTAGGTATGGAAATGACCATATAGTTTAAGCTTGACTGAAAATAGCACGCAGGCACGCTCTCACACACACACACACACACACACACACACACACACACACAAACATAAACAACCATAGACCCGCAAAGCTGTGCTGAACAGGAGATGCTTGCATAAGAACAGGCAGCACATAAGGCAGCCTACACAAGAGCTTCCAACATGCTAAAAACCCACACACTGCACGTTCAGCTGCTTTCACACACAGACACACACACAGATACATATTGAGATGCTGGCCATCGATAGAGAGCTACTCGCTTCTAAGCTTATGAATGAAGACCCTAAACATATGTACAAACACACACTGGTGCACATACATACGTACATACATACAAACAAACAAAAGGCATGCTGCATCTGGAACTCCCTTATACAGTTATCAGCTCATGCATGAAAACACATACACACATTCTCACGAATACACAGTGTTTCCTATTTCCGCTGAGCTTGGTCAGATTGCCTTTCCTGCTCGTCCAGACTGTATTTACATCAAATGTATCCACACTGTCGTTTGGATTCACATGCCAACCAATGGATTTACATTTATATTGTGTATTAGGTCCACTTTTTAACCAGCCAACTCCTGAGGTAGTATGTGGCCAAGTATTTCAGACATTTGGTCAGGATCTGAAAGCGTATGTTTGTGTATTCATGGTGTGTGACCATCGAAGTGGTCTTTTTATCTCTTTCCTTCTAAACAGTTTTCTCTGTTTACTTTGTGTCCTGTATGTCCATTTCATATTTCCATGTGCTCCTCCTCCCTCTTCTATATGCCGTTACCTTCAGCTTTATTCTATCTGCCCCTCCATTGTAGATGTATTTTACCTTTCATATCTTTTTCTCTGTCCTTTTCTTTCTCTTTCACTCCCACTTCTTTATTCTGCACCATTTACTGCTTCTTTGTCCCTGTCAGTTCGCCTGCATCGCCTCCTTCCCTCTAATCGGTCTTTCCATCTCCCCTCCCAGTCCCCAGGACTGGCACCTGACAGCATGCCGCCCGACCTGAGCTTCAGCAGGGAGAACCTCAGCTTTGATTTTAAAGATACCGACATGAAACGCCTCTCCATGGAGATCGAGAAAGAGAAGTGAGTGGCCGGCCTTTTACTCTGTCAATGCTGCCTGATGTTTTGGGCCTCAGTAAAATTGAAGGGATTGTTTATCTGATGTATTTTAGATTAATTTTAAATGTGTTTGAGAAAGATCTAACTTTATTCTGGATTGCACTTGGAGGACACAGACAATCATTTTTAATATGCACATTTTGATTCAGGGGTTGAGGCAGGCAGTTGACCCTCAGCATGAGCTGTCAGTGATGTCACTGCCAGCATTCAGGCTTTGTTTTCCTCTGGCTCTTGGTGTCAGTGATTGCTGACAGGTTAAAACCACGTTACGACAAGTATGACCCTGGCTTTGGAGTTTGACCTGGGTCTTTGTTGTCATGTAATTAGGTAATTAGGTTTTTAAAATAAAGGCAAGTGAGCACAGAGACTACAGGTCCAGGATCTGTGGGTAATTGTTCGCAAAAATTGGAAACAAGACTGCGATGGAATGGAGATACATAAAAAATTAAAGAAACTGTAGCTCTACAAGGAAGTTCATATAATGGGGACGTAGAAGGGGACATACAGTATGATCTACTAAACTGTCTCCCAACCTGCAATTTGATCATGTCCAGGGTCGAGTACATGGAGAAGAGCAAGCACCTGCAGGAGCAGCTAAATGAGCTGAAAACAGAGATTGAAAGTCTGAAGATGAAGGAGAGGGAGACTCCTCTGGACATCATTCACAACCAGAACACCGAGCAGGGGACCAGCAAGCACAGCAACTTTAAAAAGGTAGCTACTGTATGAGCTTGGCTGCATGTGTGCTGGACACATAACACACGTTGTAAGAAAGAAAATACTCCTCATATGTTCCTCCAGAATACACTGTACATGCATGACTGTTCCCATTCACGCCTCATCTGTTCATATTTGTGTACACAGTCAAGCATTTGTGGTTATTGTAGCACCATGTCTACAAGCACAATCATTAAATGGTCTTTGGTAGCATAACAGGAATCAGATTACATCCTCATCTTCAGCTGATTTTGGCAAATTCGAGTGTAAAGGTTAACCTGATTTGACTACATCAATACACAACCACAGATGCTCCCTGCATTCTTGTGCTTAGTGTGTGCAGCGACTTGCCCCTCTCCTGTCAGCTCGCTATGGTGCCTTAACTCATACCCACTGAAAGACATCCACATTACACACAGAAAGAAATGTTAGGACAACCATGTATAATGCCACCTGAAATCTTTACTCTGCATTTGCAGTCTTCAACCTGCAACAGTCTCAGAAAATATGCTGGTGGCTTCACAAAGTTCAAAGTACTTGAATAAGAAGGTGTTGGTGCAATAATATTCCTTTCCTGCTAACTTAGCTCTGCTTCTTGAACCAGTTCTGCTCTGGATACTTGGTAATATCCAGCAAACCAGCCCAGAACCACTGTAATCAAGGATGTGTCATCGACAGAGGGCATTGCACAATACACAAAGAATGTGAACAGCTGTAGCTGTAGCAGAATCACGGATCACATTTACGACAAGCATGGGCTTTGCTTGGCTTGGCTTTGCTTGGTTTGGGCCGACAGCCCAGCACAACAGGGATTTGCATTTCCATTACAACAGGGCTACCGTCTTGAAGGTGTCTGTTTAACTGATGATGGCTTGACTAGAGTGATGACATTTAAAAGCAGAGTGCTGATCCACAGCTAAAGTTCCCTGATATTCTTGTTTCATGTGTTTTTCCACAGCAGGGCAGGTAAAAGAAGTTTACCTGTTGGAGGTGAGCTGTCTGCAGAGGTGCAGTAAGAGCCTGTTGTCTGCAGCTCTTCATCTAACATCTCGCTGTGGCTGTTTCCGCTTTCACTTTCCTCCCTGCTGTATTATTAGAGTTGCCTTTATTGAAGAAAAGCTGCTAACAAAGTTCAGCTAATTCATTAACAACACTTTTAATGTCCTGTAAATTCCTCACAGTAAAAGTCTCCCAGTATTTTATGTTTAAGCTCATATTGTGAAGCACCAAAGAAGGAAATGTTGAGTTTTAGAGCAGTAACTTCACACGACTTCTAATACCGCAGACAGCGAACATGAAACAGTAAAATAAAGTAGATATCTGCACTAAAAACAGGACGCAGGAAAGAAACTAAACTCCAGAAATTCAGTTAGAAGCTACAAAAGTGCTGAAACGTCTTTCCCTCTGGTCTCCTGCAGACAGAGGTGTCTGCAAAGTCTTGCAACACACGTGCTTGTTTTGGGGGAGAAAGAGGGGGTCATTGGGGGTTGACAGCCGTTGGCGAGACGTCACCACAAGACGCCCAGCTGTAAGACCTACTCCTGAGAAGGTCCATCTCTGGCGTGGCTTGGCATGGCACAGCGCGTCTAAACTGACAATGGACACACAAATCGGCGCAGGGTTAGGGTTGGTTTCAGCTGAAAACCAACTGCTTTTTCTTCCATTTTACTTTTGGTCAAAATGCTCTGAACAGTTCAACATTGGATGTTTGAACCAGTACAGAGTGTGTTCTGTGTTGGTGGAGAAGGGGTAAGAGAGTGAAGTTATCAAGATAGGTAGTCAACAATATGAATGTTACATCTGCGTTAACAGATACAGTAATGCTACTTCAATCCTGCCTCAACTCTACCCTATTAAAGACAAAACTGTTATCGAAGACATGCCGTTTTATTTACCAGTTCATGTGCTCATACCTCTTTATTACCAAAACACAAATATTTACCAAACTCTAAAGACTGACAATGACCAGTGAATCGAGGTAAAGAAAAAAACAGCCATCAGCATTTAGAGGTGCTTAGTGGAGTTTTCTTGTCAACAAACAGCAACGCTCTACGCTTGCCAATAATCCAGGAATAATACTGTTCTGTTGAAGAGGCACAGAATGGATTGGAGTCTTCAGTCTTATCTGGCACAATAAGAGGGAACTTCTTCACCACAGGCTGTCATTGTGACTCACCAAAGCACATTGTGTGTATACTTGAGCTCTAACAAATGTGTTGAATGCATTTATTTACTCATAAAACATTTGCAAAGCCGGAGGTATAAGCATTTTAAATCCAGCATTGTCTTCTTTCTCCCTGTCTTTGCTGGTGCATTGCGGTGTATGTTGACATTTCTGATTCAGTATTTGAGCCTAAAAGTTGAGAATGTCATTTTAAAAAAGTTAGAATATCAACTCCTAATCACAACTGTATTGCATCAAATCCACTTTGAATCGCACTTGTATCTTTTCAAATTAATCTTTCTTTCTATCAGATAAATGGCCTGTGAATGTAGATATCTGTTAAGCTGTGTAAGAGGGAGAAATACACACCACTAATGCAACTTAGTTACATCTATAAGTTGTTTTTTAGCTGTCTGATCAGCTGGAGAAACATGAATCGAAGTATAAATGTGGTCTTATTACTGATCTTACATCATCTTCCAAGGAGAAGTATCTATCAAAAATTTGACAGTCCTATCTCGTACAACATCCACGCCTAACCATCATATTATTTTAAGGCGGACTATTGATCCTCAGAGCATCACTCAATAGCAACGGTCTCCACTTGGCCCTGGGTTAATTTTTCAGCCTAAAATTTCTTCTTTGATGGGGCCCGCTGGGGGAGGAGCAGCAATCATTCATCTTCTACTATGACCTCTAAAAGTGCACAGTGATTACTGGTCTTAGGTAAAAAAAAAAAAAAAAGTTCCCACAGATCAACCAAGAGGGAAATCTGTGCTTCTGTATGCATGTAATGTCGACTCCATCAGTAAGAATAGCTATTTCATCTTACCCAAGTGGCTGACTCGAAAATGATATGAATTGACACAAAAAAGTGACAGACTCTTTCAGCTTCTGGGATATTTCTAAATTGATTGGTCAGCGGCAATGGAATTGTTATAAAAAGTAGATTCTGTTTCCACTGTCCTCTGATGAACTGGCAGATTAGACTCATTCTCCTTTATCTTCCCACTCCACTATCTCTGTAATTTCAATAAAAGTATCAAATGAAAATTTGAGCTATGCTCTCAGCACATTGTGTAACAGGAAAAAAAGCCTACCCCCCCCCCCTCCCTTCTTGTCTCCCACTGTAAAATACACTTGTTAAAGGAGCACTAATTGATTTTTGCTTGGTGATTAGTCATCTGGATGGATGGGGGCACCTTTGGCATGCAGGGGGAGAAGCAGCTAAGTTAAAAGTGTTGGTTTAATTGAACCAGAGGCAGGCGGCATTCATCTTGCTTGTGAGGGAAGGGGCGGGGGCACACAGCATTGCAGGGAGAAGGGAAAAGGGATCAAGAGTAAGGAACTAAAGCCCCTTCCCCACTGGACAAAAACTCCACTAACACCCACTAACATCAGACTTTGGTCTTCAGTGGGAAAGGTTACAGTCAACACTCATTCCCAGGATAAACGACTCTGCGGTAGTCACGGGTGTTTCTCGGCTCCAGCTCTAATCGGCAGTGATGGAAACATGACACTTGGGTGGACATGCTAATTTTCTCCCCTCTTGCGGCGCAAGCGTCATCTGAAACACAAATTTCATCCATCTCTGTCCAAGTAGCGCATGAGCCTAGTTCCAAATTAGTTGGCACCGAGTTTGAAAGAGAGACTGAATAAATAACAGGTATTAAAAAAGTAACCACCAACAGCAAAATATACATAAAATGGTACCTAAAATATAAGCTGACTAAAAATAAATATGCCATCACAGAGCGCAACCAAATGAAACTGTGTTTATTGGAAACATATCTTTAGTTAAATGCAATTGCATTGGTTAGTTCAGTCTGTCTTTGGGAGCCGGATTTTTCCTGCTGTACAGCGTTGCTGTTACAGATGACTGAGTTGAGGCTGGAGAAGGACGGGGCTTTAGTAAGGTAATGCAGGGAAATGTTATACCCCTTTTCAGCAGTCATGGGCTGGCTTGGCTTGGCTTAGCTTGGCTTGGCTTGGCTTGGGCCGTCAATCCAGCACAGCAGGGATTTGCATTTCCATCACAACAGGGCTACCTTCTTGAAGGTGTCTGTTTAACTGATGATGGTTTGACTTGAGTGATGACATTTAAAAGCAGATTGATGATCCCTGGCTAAAGTCGCCTGTTATTTTTGCTGCATGTGTTTTTCCATCACACAGCAGGACAGGTAAAAGAAGTTTACCTGTTGGAGGTGAGCTGTATGCAGAGGTGCAGTAAGAGCCTGCTGTCTGCAGCACTTCATCAACATCTCACTGTGGCTGTTTCTGCTTTCACTTTCCTCCCTGCCGTATTATTAGAGTTGCCTTTATTGAAGAAAAGCTTAGTTACGTAAAACCTTTTATTGTGAAGCTCCAAAATAAGGAGAGATTGAGGTTCCGAGCAGCAACCTTCCACAACTAATACGGCAGATAGTGCACATGAAACAGTAAAATAGAGCAGATATCTAAAGTAAAAACAGGATGCAGGAAAGAAAAGAGAGATTCAGTTAGACCCTACAAAAGTGCTGAGAGCTGAACACAGAGACTTTTAAAATGCCTTTCTCTCTGATCTCCTGCAGACAGAAGTGAGTAGTGTCTCGCAACACACATGCGTGTTGTGTGGGGAGAGTGGGGGTCGTTGAGGGTTGGCTGCAGTCGGTGAGACACCACCGCTACTTGCTTGAGGGCTGGTGGCCCGGCTTTTGGACCTACTCCGGAGAGGGTCCATCTCAGGCGCGGCTTGGCGTGGCACGGCGTGTCTAAACTGACAACGGAAACACAAATTGGCACGGCATGACTTTACTCGGCACAGCCAACAGTAACAATGGAAAAAGGGTATTAGTGATGTTGTTCCAAACATGCATTTAAAGCCTCAGTATAGGTCATCATACTTATTTAATTGAGATTAATATATTCAAGGAATACCTGTAGTAATATCCTTCATACTTGTAAATTTGGGTACAGTTTAAGAATCTAAAAACATGAGGATATTATCCACCCGTGGTCCTCACAGACCTCTGCGCCGTGCTGGGGACACTGCCACCTTTAGAGAGTGGGGGATGGCGCTGAACATCACCAGCATCATGAAATAACATCCAATACATAGGATTCCCTCCTAGTAGTTTCTGTGACATGAGAAATATTTTTAAGATAAATAAAGTGTCACGACATCCCTGTGTCTATGATTCGAATATGGATTTGTTTTTTGCAATGCACCATTGTCAGGAAGAATAATAGTGCATCTCCCAGACACATAGATAATGAGTTTAGTGCGCCCTTTCGGACTTTATTGCATCGAGGATGCAGGATGCATACCTAGCAACATCACTGCTGGCCTTCATACTGCTGTCCACTGTTTACTAATCCCATTTTTCCATGCGTTCATGATGTCAAATGTGACACACCAGGAAAAAAACAAAAACAGAAAGGCATACTCGTCTACTGGCAATGAGAAAGGAGTCTGGTGCCTATTTTCCTGTTTAAACACCTGCATATATGCTCTAATTTAGTTAGAGAAGGGGTATAAGTTGGCTTTGCCATAAGAGGTGAGGAGTTTGAGGGGAGGCTGAGTCACGGAGAAGTGCTAAGAATGTACTATGAAGTAGGCAGCCAGAGAGGGGAAGGGATGAGGGGGAGACCGGGGGAAAAGAAGAGCAGAGGGAATGTGCAACGAAGCACAGATCTCTGAGCCAGAAGCATCAGGAGCGGCTGCACCCCCGGGCAAAGTTTCCTCCATCCAGACTCCCTCCTTCCCCTGGATGATTAATGAATGGCCCCTTAACACGGCCCAGCGCCTTTGCACTTCTACCAGGCCACAGGTTCTGCTCTGTTAGTACCGGGCCTGCCAAGAGAGCTCATTCTCAACACCTGAATCACAAGGGCTGCAGTGATTCTGTGTGAAGTTTCACAGGGAGGTTATGCTTTTTTTTTTTACCATGTGGCAGTCCATCCAGAGTGTGGAGTGGCACACAAAGGAGGTCAACCATTTGGTTTGCTCTCATTGTGCTCTGCTGCATATCGAAACAACATACAGAAGGATTTCTCCTCTGGAAAATGCATGCTGTCATGCCAGTCACAGTATTAATACCTGGGACCTTTAATAAAGAGTTTTTGCTCCTTCCTGCATGGAGGCTGTGGCCAGTGAGGAGCACAATGCTGCAGAGTTAGACACGCACTCAGGCTTTCACTCTCACAAGTACAGTTCAGGCTGCCTGTCAGCCGGGACAATAGAAGGTGATCTGTAAACATTATGCTGCAAATCCACCCCTTACCCACACATCATCTGTTTGGATTTGCTTAAGTCCCTCCATCTACACATTCCCCAGAAATAACCTGGATTTCCCAAACTGTCCTCCATCATCCCCACTCTAATATTTACTTTGGCAGCTGCTTTAATTCCCTTTACCCTACAGATGTTGAAGAGGGGAAAAAGTTTGCCCAATCAATCTGAAGTAGTGCTGCATTAGACGAGCTAATGCGTCACTGTGCTGAAGGGGTTAAAGCACAGTCAGTGGCCTGAATTAATCCATCAGCCGCTCATTTAAACCTGGAGAGAAAAACAATTAACAGTACTTCCTCTGACTGGCATTGATCTTCTACCCATCCTGCTCCCCCTGTGGTGGAGAGTTTGAAAAGCCCACAGATTTCTTTGTCTATCAGGGACAGTTGTAAATTCTGACTGAGCCTGATTTTTTTATTTCAGTGTAAGCAGCATATTTTTCACATAGCATCAGAGATTCATTAAAAACAGAGTAACCTTGGGGGTATGTTTGCAGTAAACACACAAGTCTACAGACTCTCCAATTATCCTCTTCTTATGATCACTTAGTCTATTGATTTGTCAGGGGAAGCAAGTCAAATCACATGTTTTACTGGAAGGTGCTGAGAGGCCTTTTAAATTTACTCTGGTGTTGATCAGAGGCATGACTGGATTACACATGCATGTGTGAATGTCTTCATTTGGAGCCGCAGTAAAACAAACCAGTCAGTTGAAAATGACTGATCCATTATTCTCTACTTGGGCTGCCCTCGACTAAGAATTTTCCAAGTCGACCAATAGTCATCATTTAGGGTCATTAGTCGTCTAGTTGCCAGCATGTTTACAATATTAATTTAATTATTAAATGATATATTTTGGGCAGTTGAAGGTGTGAGAAAGAATAGTATCAGTAACATTGTTAACACTGTGCTACATTACAGAGAAATACAAACCGTACTAATGAACCTTCATTAATATAGGCCTATATTTTATCTACAAGTGCACGTCACACACTGAGCGATGTTAATGACGCTGTGGGCTAATGGGCATGTAGCTACTTCCATGTTTCACATGATACGTCATGTTTGTAGTGGACCAATGAAGATGAGTTTACATATCACCTTGGGTTGGTCCTTCACCTTCTCAAAATGATCCCACACTTTGGATTTCCTGCCCGACATGTTATTAACTAGCCTGTGGAATAACCGCAGGTACCAGCCCTGGAAATAAGGGGCCGTACACATGCCGCGTCTTTAACCGCCTGGAAAATGTGAGGTTGGGCGCTGGGTGCTACTCTTGTGCCTTTTCTGTGCCAGCTTTCAAGAGGGCCGCGGCAGGTTGCGTCTGAGGTTGTTAAGTAACCTTAACAAGCACCGTATAGCCTGTTTATCTGAAATGGGCCTATCGTCCGTGGGACAGATGTAAAGCTCTGGGTAGCCCTGCACTAACATGATCAACTTTTCCACAGACTGAATATTTACAGAGGAAGGGAAAGATCTGTCGGCTGTGATTGGTTTGTAATGTGACGAGATCTTGCCAACCAATGACCTGTCTGGTCAGCTGACATTTGGTCGACTGTTAGGGGGTAGCCCTATTTTTAACAAAGCAATGGTAAAAATCTGTCTTAAGATTACGTTTAAAAGTTTCAACAGATGAAAAGCCCTTAAGACCCTCAGGCAGACTGTTCCAGAGTTTAGGAGCATAATTAACAAAGGCTGCCTCTCTGTGCCTTTTAGTTCTGACTCTGAAACAATCACAAGGTTGAAGTCAGAGGATCTTAGGGACCTCGCAGGCACATACATGTTGACCATGTCAAATAGATAAGTTGGGACAAGGCCATCCAGTGATTTAAAAACCAATAAAATAATTTTAAAATGTATTCTGTGACAGACAGGTAACCAGTGTAATGATTTTAAAATTGGAGTAAAGTGGGCTCTCTGTCTGGTTTTTCTCAGAGCACGTGCTGCTGCATTCTCTACAAGCTGTAACTTACCAAAGGCTTTCTTAGAAACATCAGACAGAAGAGCATTACAGTAGTCCAGTCGGCTGGCATGAATCAACTTTTCTGTATCTGCATGTGAGAGAAACAGTCCGACTCTTAGTCACATTTCTAATGTGTTAGGTCAGAGTCAATGATAACACCAAGATTATCATTGAAAAAAAATATTTAGATGCAAAGAAGCAAAATAGCACAAGTGGCTCCAGCCGTTATACTTTTCCATATTTTGACATGATAAATTAAATGTCAGGGCATGTTAATTGGAGCATGCACGGCTGCATGTAAATGGGAATAACAGTGGAATATTAATTTTCATTAGCCATGTAAACAGCTTGGTAGGAATATTGTCTTCTTTGCCCCTTTGAGATTCTCTTTTAAGAGGGAGACCTGTCCAAGGTAGCAGCCAATTACAACACATTTAAAATGCAACAAATACAACATATAATACAAAAATACACAATTAAACAACAACTATTTAAACATAGTGACCTCTTGGAAATACAAGCACATCTCTGTCACCACATTCTTTATGATGCCCTTAAATTCATTGATGGATATAAGTGTTTCTAATTTTAAATCTTACCGTAACTGCAGCATATCGCAGTATATGGAGTACACAAAATGAATGCAGTACACTGTATAATCCCAGCACAAGAGCAGGCTCTCATGAAGGAGTGGTTTTAGTAAAACATGAAGTGCAGCCAGCTCCCCAGAACTGCAGAGACTCGTCCAGGGTGCTGGGGATTTCACACATGTGCACCCACACTGAATTATAAAAGTAAGGTTCAGGCTTACACCCTGTAAGCTTGTTGACCATCACATCACATCAGCTGTGTTTTGCTTGTGATAAAGTCAGAAATTAAGGCAGACTTGTTGAACATGGTGCTCACGTTGGGAACCCATGGCAGGATTTGGTCTAGCAGAGAGGCTGAGGGAAAGGGCAGGTGATGATTTCTGTGACATTGCCATTTGGTTAGCAGTTTTGCTTGCCTGCTTGCTGCACTGCAGTATATTCTGTTCTTGTTTACTTCCAGCACAGATTAAAAACTGTATCTGCTGTGTTGTCCCTGTCTCCTCCACAGCTTACACTACAGAGCACCAAGACCAGGGTGGCCTTCTTCGAGGAACTCTAAACTACACATCTGTAAAGGTGGGGATGCGCAACTGCCAATAACCTCACGACTCTACATTCCTGGTCAGTTAAAATGATTGGCCACACTACAAGAGCTTATGCTCCACCACCTGGGAAACCACTATGAAACACAAAAAAATGACCACTGCCTTCGCCTGCACCAACTCCAGGGGCCTCGTGTGTACGCACAAACAAGGATGCATGCATAATGTTGCTGCACTAAATCTTGGATTCATGAAAAATTGAGTGTGTGTTTACAGTAAGAGTGTGTGGAATACGGCACATTCTCCACAAATATTTTGAAGTGAACTTTGGTGTGGGTTTTATTAGAGTCAAAGAACAAACGTAGACGATGCAGAGAGAAATCAAAATGGTCTTTGACTGCTGCGGTCCCACTGTGGCTCTAATGAGACAGTATTTGTGGAGTTCAGAATGGTTATTATATCATGTCTAAATGGGATGACCTACATTATTTGACTGCCGAGCTGTTTTGAAATTCAAATAGGAATAAAACACTAAGGGATAACGCTGAAGGAGAGAATGAATTGATTATGTGGCTGATATGCTGCCCTTACCTTAATATCAAATATCTATCTAGTAGTTATAGGCAGCAAAACACTGTGTTGTCCTGGGCTGCCTTTTACTTGCCTTTTACCGATCATTTGATTCATAGTGGCAACAAATTCCTCCTTAAGGAATACTTAACCACCTAAATCATCATTTGTGTATCTATGAGTCATCCCATGTTAGGTTGAATTCATGAAGAAACCTTTTTCTTGCATGCACCAGGTGAACAAAGAATCCAAATTGAATTGAAGTCATAGGGGTCTGCGCTTAACAACAGCAAATGTATTGAAACATCTGTTCACAAACTCCCACACAACTTGTGCACTATAATCCAAGTCTCATTTTCCCAGTCTTATGATCAGAACTTCCCAAACACACAAACCTTTCCGGTGGGGAACTGAACGAAAAGTAAAACTTTTCTATACTTTCTTCAAAGCCAGACTCCACTGATGAAGACAGTCATTTTACTTCACTGAACACAGGAGCTGCTGGTCTGCTGCTCCCTCGATCACTTAGTCAGATTATGTTAAGCCCAGATCAGAACTACTACCATTCTAACAACTGGCCAGTTCACACCAGTACAACTAGATGAGACGGTGTATCATCTCTATGCAACAACTCTCTGTACTTCTGTTCTGATTTGCAGCTTTTTAGACTTATTTTGTGGCTGAATATAATTTGTAGCTTCTTAAAATGTGAATGAGGATAGTGACAGTGAGATACTGGCTACAGATGCATTTGTAGTAGTAAGGAAATGGTGAAAAACGTAAATAAAAGAGCATCAGATGGACTGTTTTCATCATGAATATGCCCCCACAATAACATAAATAACCAGCTTCAATTGATCTGTCAATGAAAATGTGTGTGTGTGTGTGGGATTAAGCACATACAGTGAGCAGCAGCAGCGACCCACTGTCCGACACCAGCACACAGTTAAAATGGAAACAGAGGGATCGGTGGGATGGAGCACCTGCTGCAGCAAGCAAACACGCCATTTGGGGTCATTTTGGTTTGACCAGTGGACTCCACTACAAGCTGACTGGCTGTAGAAACCAGCCATCGGCGATTTGACCAGCTGAGTTGCAGGTGACACCATTAGCCGGCTTGAGTTGAGCTCAGACCAACCAGTTCACACTGCTGCAACTTTTCTCTGCGACGTTCTAAAATGGTTTCATCTCATCGCGAATCTATGGTCTGAACCAGGGGCGATTGCTCTGAGACAACAAAGGAGGCTGAACTTTCCCTTTTCCTTTGAATTTACATTAACATAAGAATTACATTGCATTAAACGTGTGCTAGGATGCGTTTAACATCATGACTGTGACGTTCAAACGTCAGCTGTTTATCACCAGTTTTCAAACGCGACCTCCTTGTCATACATTCTCTTGTCAGCACGGTGGATGCGGTCTGAACTGGGCTCTTTGTGCGACTTTGGTGCTTTCAAGGGTTAGTTCAGACTCAACAAAGTCACACAGTAACACAAACAAGATTGTGACATAGTTTTGCTGTTGTTAAACGTGAACCCTTATGACTTCAATTTATTAAGAAATTGTCTTAGTGTTTGGGTTCTTCTTTCACTGTAGGCATATGAATAACACAACAAAGGGTGAGTAATTGATGTACAAATGGTCATTTGGGGGTGAGGTGCTTCTTCAATAGCTCCATGCTGCCTTAATTTTTTTGTTTCAATGGAATGTTTAAATAAAATATTGAATTTTGAAGCAGTAAAAATGAGGCTTTGCTTTGCCACAGTATATCTAAACAGCCATTTATTACTAATGGCTGGAGTTGATGGGCTGTGCAGGATATTAAGCTCGTACTCGACACAAAAATCCACTTCTGTGATTTATAACAAGCAATTTGTATCAGTTGTGTTGTGTGAGCAGTGTTTTTTAAATCTCTGAATTTGTGTCCATGTTTGTGGTTTTATGCAACTTTTTTTATCATGAATGTAACAAAGTGTTTTACACGAGGCCTTCAGACCTGCGTTTACATCTCGTATACACAGAGAAGTCATGTTACACATCTCTGGCTGCCTCAAGCATGTGAACACTTGATTAGGAAGTCGTCCTTACACTAGGCAGCGAGTGCACTATGCTCTGCTCTCCAAGCTGAAGAGATGATCGTTTGTAATAGGCTGTTCTTCGAATTCAAACTGGATGAAGGAAATGTGATTCTTGGATGTGAGCTTGTGTCACATCTATCTCTTTTTTGTGTGTGAAGACAACCACTTTTTTCGAAACATGAATTTGCATCTATTTTGAATTAATGTGTCTTTTTGAATTAATGTGCTCTTTCCCTCTGAAAGCAATTTATTTTTGGGGGAATTATAATGTGAAGAAAATATATATATTTTTCTTCTTCTTCATCTGCATTTAACAAGGATAGTTCGCAGTATTCGAAATGAAACTTGGGGTGAAGTTACAGTACCTTTTATTACTAAATATACATTTTGACAGAAACATTGTACCAGATATGTTTTGCATGTAAAATAAAATGAAAATCAGGTCGGATTTTTTGTATGTTTGAGTATTTTTTCCATCCAGAAATAACTCTGTTAGTTATTTTGGCAGACTTTGATGAATGTCAGCTTTGATATTGCCAGTGCCAAGAGCCTCTTCCACCCGACCCAAACAGACATCCAATTACACCTTTGAAATGATTCAAGTGTTACGTAAGCACCCTCCATCTTGTGTCAGATCACATACCCCGTTTGCTTGAGTGACAAGGTCTTTGTGTGTGTGCTTACGGGTGCGTGGGCGAGCGGGGAGTGTTGCATGCCCCGTGCACTCGTTTTTGTGCCGGCGTGTGCTGCGTGTCACCGCATTAACTCTTCACTGTGACTCCCTGCCCGCAGCGTTGGGTCCCTGAGACTGACAGCTCTCTGACGGAGTGAGTGGCGTTGAGGTCAGGGGGCTTCTCCACAGCTCTGTCACCTCTGGGCTCAGTTGGAGAGTGGCCACCCTTGGCTTGACAGTGTTGTGACAAAAGAGGCGTCTTCAGGAGCCAACTGTCCCTTGGGGCCTGCAGCTCAGGCAGTGGTGGAGGGTCTGCTGGGGCATCAGGCAAACCGACAGACACGCAGATTCTCCGTCATTGCTGCCTCTGCCTCAACACCGTCTCCTGAAACAAGCGAGGGAAAGGAGGAGGCGAGATGGGAAGAAACGCATCTTTTGTCATTTATCCGTTCTCATGGGATCACAGTTGACGTCACACCTGCACACACTGGTGTACACACAAACACACTTGTCTTGCAGCAGATTGGAAAAGGTTCTCAGTTTACTGCAGGGTGAAGGGAGCTGACGGCGACGGCACAGCAGCTGCCAGGAGCTTGAATATAGAACAAGAGCACACAATGGGAAGGAAAAACCCTTGTGTCAGAAACCAGGGCGAGTTTCCATTCAGAGCCAATTCAGGTGTCAAAGAATGATACAGTAGGTACAGTTTTATTGGCGAAGTACAGTAGCCAATAAAATATCCTTGTTACTGTTTTATGATTGACTGGGCAGATATAAGATGATGGTAACTTACAATCCAAAGGACTTGGAAGTGAAGGCTTCATTGTAGCCATCAAACAGATGGAAGCTGTCCTATTCCCTGTTTTTATGCCAGGGATACAAAGAAATCTTTGTTACGAACAAATAACGTAACTCTTAAAGTCATTCACTGATTTATTACACTATCTTTGGATGACTAAAGAAGCTTCACAGCAAATCAGTGTTTCTCTGTCAAAGTCTAGCTCGTCGCAGAAGGGCTGCTAGCCCAGCACCTGCTAATATGTGCTCACATTTTCTTAAGTAACTTAAGATCTAGACGTTTAGGAGGTTTTCACTGGAAGCCAAATTATCTGCAGAGGTCTCTCCTTCTCCAAAACAAACACACCCAGGGATTTAAAGAGGTAAAAACACTGAATAAAGCGGTTTCACATGAAAAAAAAAAGTTTTTTCTGACACTGCTCATTGTGGAGGTTCCAAATATACACAACAAGACAAAACTGTTCTAGTAAGTTGCAGAGAAAAGTTGCAGCGGTGTGAACTGTCCATCTGAACTCAACTTAAGCTGGCTGATGGTGTCACCTGCAACTCAGCTAGTGAAATCACAGATAGCTGGTTTTAGAACGTAAAGCAGACCTCCTGTTTCTACAGCCAATCAGGTCAAAGTCAAAATGGCCACAGACGGCATGTTTGCTTGCTGCGTAAGGTGCTCTGTCCTCGCTGAACCTTCCGTTTCCGTCCTGGTGTGTTTATGTCAGACGGTGGGTCGCTGCTGCTGCTCGCTGAATGTGCTCATGCCCCCTCCTCACACACACATATTCAATGTCTGTTAAATAGGTGCTGATTACTTATATTATTGTGGCTTGTTTATTATAAATACAGTCCGACCGATGCTTGTTTTGTTTCAGTTTTTCGCTGTTTCATCACTACTACAAATGCAGCTGTAGCCAGTATCTCACTATCACTATCCTCATTCATATTTTAAGAATCTACAAATGATATTCAGCAACAAAATAAGCCTGGAAAGCTGCAAACAGAGTGTAGGTACAGAGAGTTGTTGCATAGAGATGATACGCAGTCTCATCTAGTTGCATTGGTGTGAACCTGCAGTGTTGCGGAATGGCACATTGCAAGTCGTTTCAACTTGTCTCGTGAATTTCTGGTCTGACCTGGGCTTACGGTAACAAAAGCGCAACAATTCTTATTTTCAGGTCATTATACACTAAACACACTCACTATATTACATTCGATTTCTGCCAAAATATCCCCCTGAATCCTACACACTGGACCTTTAAGTTATATACGACTGTTACAAAGCCTGAAGTTCTGAAAGCAGTGTACGTGAAGCACAACTCTCAGCTGAAATTTTCACTTTGGATCCTGTTTACCTCGATTTTCAGCCCGAGCAAACCCTACTGCTGTACCGCAGTGCCTCAGATACACAGCACGAAGGCCTGCTCTTCATTCACACTTATTCACACTAGTAGTCATTTATGAAATTTAAGATAAACTTTTCACACGCTAACTTTCCAGCGCTCCGTCCCTGACACCACCCTGTGTTTCCTTTCACGTGCCTCCTCTGCTGTGTCCTCCGCTGACATTGTGAGCTCCACAGACTTAACCATCTATTGTGTGTGCTTTATCTGCACCAGCTATGGTGGGAGCTCGCTATTTCCTGTGGGCTTATCAACTGCTTCCTCAAATCTACTCCCATGTGCTAATCTCTTCCCACCCATACCTGCCCAAAAATATGCCAGCTCAGAAATCCTTAAGTCCTTTTTCGTTTTTAACACTGGACCAATGCAACAATATATTCACATCAGATGACGAATGTATTTCCAACCATTGTTACCTGCCTTATCGTGCTGGGACAAACTATAGAACTGAACATAAAGGACAGGACGAGACTTCACCTGTTTATGGACTGGCATTTTGTTGAGGAGGATTTGGATAGGAGATTTAAATTGACTTAACCTAAGAAGTGCTAATATCACAGCTAACATATCACAAATTTAATCTGGTGTGCTCCTCACCAAAAATCTCCCTCCAGCAGTTTTCTCTCACTTCACATTTACAATTAATCCACTGACAGTTTTGCCCGAGGAAGAACCGTTACCCGCCTCCCTGCCTCCTGCTGATGCTTCGTCCGTGACCGGTGTGCTTTTCCCTGAGGGAGTTTGCTCCGTAAAGGGTGCCCTCTGTGCGACCCTGTTCTTTCCCTGGTGCCAACTCCACCTGTTGAACTGCTTTGATGTGGATAAAGAAGGGCCGCACGCTTCTACTATGTCTTCAAATACTTAAAACCTTATCTGTAACCTCACCTGCTTATATTTAAATACTTCCAGGATAAAAATGTAGATAGCGTCCAGAGTTCTCTGCAACTTCCCTTTGATGTTCCATCTGTTCAAAAACCACGCTGGCCCTAAAAAAATCAAAGTACGAGCATCAGCAACTTTAAATGTTGCCTCATAATTGTGACCTTTCTGCGTCCTCGTTGCCTCGAAATATCTCACACTGAGACTGTTAACACCAGAGAAAACGATGCCATTGGTCATTTGTCATTTAAGATGACGTGTTTACATTTTCTTGTCAAGCAGCCTCTTTAGGTTGTCTGAATAATGGCTGTCCTCTTTAAATAGCAAAAGCAGATGGGGGTGATGGGTGTACAAAGGGTGCCGCGTTGACACTAGAGACCATTATCCACCAACAGTCAGCTGCTCATTCAAGGGAGCCACAGTGGGGCTGCCAACGCAAGGGACTCCAACAAAACAGCGTGGGGTCGTCCAGGCACAGAGTTTAACCAGGCTCGGCATTTGCTGCAATACAAGACGGCGTCATAGGCCGATGTGCAGAGGTTTGGAGTTTAATAAACCTTTAATTAATCTGGTAATTATGGATTAAGTGGATTTAATGTAATGTAATCTAATTCTACTGACTAGAATACCTCTACACATCCACAGGTATACATTATATCATATCAAACAACTGCTTTATTCTTCAGTTTGTTCCCTAATGTTTTCTGTTGCTATGTTAACTGAGACCCTTCTGAAGTGAACTGTACACGGACTACATTAGCAGGTGCGGTTCACTTAACCTGTGCCTTGTGAACACAAAGCCCTCCAGGTTCGCTTTGCTCTTTGCCGCTGTATTTAGCCCTCTAGATCACATGCTGTTGCACTGGGACGCTTGAAAAACAGACAAAACCACGTCAGCCTGTAACGCCGACAAGAACGCAGGATGAGGAGTAGTTTGGTCCACAGAAGATACTGCACGTTTCCAGATGTGGAGTGTAGAATACATCAAACAGCAGCAGTCTACAGCACAGAAACACAGATTTTCCTCTCATTTTCAGTTCATCTTAAAGTGTGTGAGAATATTAGCTATTAGATAATTAGCTAATATTCTGAATTTAAATCACTATCATCAGGCCACAACTACTTTTATTGTAAAAGTCAATGACATAAGTCAAACCTTAGACCCCATCATCACATGAGGTGGCAGCCTACATTGAGTTCAAGACACCCAAGGAGTTTCCTTCTGAGGTTTTTATGGTGCTGGAAGGAGCATGCTAAATGTTTCATAACCTGGCAGTGATTGTACGGGATGTTTTCGCCATCCCATGATCGAGCGCAGCCAGTGAAAGAAACTTTTCGCCTGCTGGATTTGTAATTCAAGAACAGAGAACTCGGCTTAATGTGAGTGACTGTAGCCTGTGTGTGTTTAATCACAGGTACTGGTCACGTTGTTGGACTTTTGTTAATGGGTGTGGGCAGGTGCAGCTTTGACGTAGACATAATGATGGGTAACAGGTTGGTTCTGGTACGGAGCTTTATGGGTAGGGGCGGGTGCAGGTTTTCTCAGACACAGAACAGCGTCAGAAAAACACTGATTTGTAATGTGAATCTGCTTTATTCAGTGTTTTACTGGTCTGAATTGTTTCGGAGAGGAGGAGACCTCTGCGGATAATTTGGCTCCTGGTAAAAACCTCCTAACAATGAACACTGAAGGAATCGTAACCAGGAGATGTTTCACCTGGTTGCATCTGCTCAATGCCACTAAAGCCCCCTAAGTGTTACACACTGTTGCTTAAAACAATGCCTACATGCAGAGGACACAAATAACTCTTCTCTTTGTCTTTCAGTATGTATTTTGCTCTGTTTTTACGTGGACACTTTGAAGTACAAACCATCCAAGCCACGCTTACTGGAGCTATACTCTTCACATACGCCCTGATGAGGCACAATACCCTCTCTGTTCCTTTTCTCTACCAACCACTCACCTTGATGTTTGAATGCTCGCTCCCAATGTCATTATGAAAGGCAGAGGTACAATTGTAGCCCGCCGTCATACCCATCTCCACATGCTGCCATGATCTAATAAACTCTGCTTTTGTGAGTCATCTCTGAATATCCATCTAAAATACTGAACGCCCTGGAACTCTTCAAAAAACCCAATAGTTGATGTGGTGTACAGCCAAAGGCATTAGTAAGGTCTAAAAATACCATATGGAGATCTCAGTTCGCCAGCTCTGCTGACTGAATTTGGTGCCAAGTCATGCTTGTATGCTCCCGGCGTCTGAAAATGCCTGATATTACAGATTTTTTTTGCTCTGGTGTTGTCAATTAACTCAGTGGAAGTGACTGGACTGGCTCCACCACAGTAAATAATATCTGTGCTTATACTACAAGCACACAAATAAGTAATCTGAGTAGCATGTATATATTTTAACATTTTCATTCATGGAATACTCCGCACGCAGCTCAACGCCCTGATGTGGGAGTGAACTGTTTTTTTTTTTCCAGGATGAGTCTTTTGCCTACACTGGAATTTTAATAAGGTCTCAAAAAGGTGGGTTTTAGTAGTCATGTAAGCGCATTAGAGATTTGGCTTATGAACAGAGAGATCTAAATGTACACGTGTAAACTGTACATGCGTGCTCTGGGAGTAATAAGCACATTTATCAGCATGTTGTGCACAACTGTCCTGCCAGGCGCATCCATTGACTCTCCCATTATGAAACACTTCCTCAAAGTGGTGAAATCCCCCACTTGCCTGGATGTGTGGGGGTGCGGTGCATCAGCCCGCCTGCTCCTGTGGGAATGTGTTCTATTCACTAGATATTCAGTACGAATCCTCATGACATTACCGCTTTCTGCCGCTCTTCATGCTGCTATTTATTTGATAGTGCGTCACCTCACCTTACACATATGTTTAGTGTGATTAAATTTTTCCAGTCCCCGGGGACTCTGCGCGGTGGCAGGGGGTGTATAGGATTTTTTGAAAACTTGGAAGCCTCGCCGTGCTGCATCAGGTTGCTGGCTGAACGTGTGTTTCGCTGAAATTCGTGCACCCACACTCTGACAGACACACACAGAATCACAAAATCCTTCTCGGTCCTTCCAGCCAAATTAGTATCTCCTTTCATTCCAGGATGCAGATGTCTCTGAGTGAAATACCTGTGGAAAATCGCCATGATTGGGTTCATTATGTTGCCCGCAGTTAGCAAGGATGGAAATGAGTTTGGTATTTTAGGCTAAAAAAAAAAAAATATAAAATCTCCCTTTTCAAAATATCAGCTTGTTAGACTCAAGGAAGTGCTGCTGCCTGCCTGTTTTGCTCTGCCTGATGAGGGGCTATGAATAAATTTTCGACTGGCCCTGAGATAACGATGAGCTCCATTTTAATTGTCTCAGTCCATAATAAATTACAATATGAATATATACTTGTCTCTCTCATCATGATACCGATCAATCTCCAGTAATATTCGCTCTTTCTCTGCTCGTCAGCATCACTTATTTCCCCTTATCTGCTCCTGCTCTCTATGCCTGTCCTCGGGGGCTTGTGCTGCTGTGGGAGTCAACGGTCATCATGATCATCCTGTTATCCCACACTTCACTCCTCACTGGAGGAGATGGGGAAAGTGTGTCTGCCGGAGAACATTGTGTAGACTGTCAATACAGCCAGACTCTTAATGAGACTTTGACATTGGCCGACATGACGAGAAGTCAGCTGTGAAATATTAATGAGGGGGACAATATTTAAAGCTGATGAGACCATGAATGAAACCCCCTTTTTTGTTTCTCCTCGATTGCAGAAACACATTATGCATGCACATACCCCCAGGGGCTCTTCAGTGCACCTTTAACTTGCAATTTCTTTCTTGTTACTTCTAAATTAGTTTCTCTTTACTTATCCTACACTCTAATCTCCTCATCTCATGGCGTGACAGACGGGGCTCAGCCTTTCCTCCATCGCTCAGACTAACCGTCTGACCGCCGGGCCGCTGGTGGCTTGTTTGGTTCTGTCAGTCTGGTTTTAAACCCAAATACTAGCAGAGAGCGGGAAAAAATAGCTCCGGCAGAGTCTTGGAGGTATTAATTAGATGGTAAGAAGAATGCGTGTTCCCCTCTTTCATCCATCTTGACCTGTTTAACTGACCCACTTCTGCTGCTGCGTACCTGTCTGCCGCGGTGTTGTAGAGCTTGCATCAGAGATGCTCGGGGAGAAGAGATTTACATGAGATTTTTTTCTTGCCGGAGGCTTTTGTCTTCTGCCACCTCCTCTGTGTACTCGGCTGTTTAAAGCATCGCGCCTCACCTTGCCCTTTTTTCCCATCAGAGACCCATTTGGGGGAAAAACAACTCACTTTGAGTCTCTCTTGTTTGCACATTATTTCCAGCACAAAGGAAGAAGAGGTCATTAAGTCACAAAACCACTAGACCAATACGGCCCTTGCAGACTTCGTAAATATGTTTTGGGCACCCTGCAGACTGTTTGTACTTTATAAACCTACACTTAAGACTTTTATTTTTCACTAAGCTGCGCATGAACTGAAAAACCCCAGGTTAAAACAAAAAGGGCCGATCGATGGATGGCCAAACGCTGAGGAGGTGGAGAAGCAGCAGCAGCTCAGTGGTGGTTCTGTAATTGGCTGCTCTATTTATGATCTCAACACCAGCGCGGCAGCAGCGATGTAGAAGTGTCTGGGGGATGATGGTGTAACGTGCACATCTCTCTCCTCTCCACTTGATAGCTCTATATTGATTAAATCTTTTGGGACAAGACTGTACTTGTAGTAATGACACACCACGGCTTTGAAGGCAGGCTTTTGAGAAACTGGTAGAGATCCAACAGCCCAGAATTTCCTGTTTTCTTTTTTTCTTTGGTGTCCAGTGTAACTATGTTTGTGTGCTCAGGACTCATGAATTGTTCCTGATGGGTCTGAGGATTGATACAATATGCGTACAGTGAGTAGGGAAGAGTCGCCTTAAATGAGATGCAATACAGTTGCACAAGCACTTTTTCCTCTTGCTTCGTAAAAGTCAATTATACATTTGAACATATTATGGAACGTTTGATACTCAGTTGCTGTACCCCTTCGTTCACCTTTGGGGGTACCCCACCTATAAAGGGCTGTCTCCCACCTTGCCTCCCCATTTTTGCTGTTGTACTCCATGGAAGAGGTAAGCAACATTGCTCTCATAGTAAATTTCCATGTTTTAGCGCCATTTATAGCGCCTGTTTATAAGTTCATTTTAAATTCCTGTGTCACTGAATTTGTGTAGGAGGTCGAGTTTTAAAGTTGTAATTGATGGAGGGTTTGTTTTATTCTCTTGTCAGGTATGTTTTCTGTGTTTTATTGTTCTTAATTGAATGTAACACGGCCGCACATTTTGCTGTTGTGCTCCCTGGGAGCGGGGCTCGAGATTATATGTTTGTATTTCAATCGAACTCAAGTTCGTTTGCCCCCTAAGTGTTGTTCGTTTTAGGCCGGTGTGAACACAGCAATCGCACTCAGGTGTGCACCTTTTTGAAGAGGTGGTCTCGGTCCGGTTACAAATGAACTCTGGTGCAGTTCGTTTGTGGTGAGAACGTGTTCCGACCTCAATCCGAACCAACTGCAGTCACATGACACATTGTTTGGGTTAAACATGAGCATGTTACAGTCCTGGAGGATTATTAATGTGCGCCTCCTCCTGTACTGCCTTAATATGCACATTCAGCACATCCAATGCATCAAAACATTGTTTTCTAGTTGGAGCCGCGCCTCGTTTTCAAACTGTATGCTTTGACTCAAATGAACAATGACAGCAATATAGTCCACGATGAGCAGCGCTAAAATCAACCTGCGTAGTTGTCCCTCCATTGTGACATTAGAAAGTGTCACATTTATCTTGACAGTGTACTCTTCTTCAATGTTTTGTTTACTTCCTGGATTTTTCCCACATGGAAATTCTGACCAATCAAGAGCAGCTCTCTTGCGCAAGGCATTTGATCTGGTCCGCTTGTAAATGCTGCCGTGAGAACAGGAACCAACTCTAGGCAATTATACAACTTTGATACAAAATAAGTCTGGCCTGATTCGGACCAAAGCAAGACAACTCTAGGTCTGAAAGCACCCCAAGTCAAACAACTCAACTTGAACGCTGTATCCAGTCCTCTTCATACATCCACGCTTCAGAGGGGATGAACAAGCTTTGATGGACGATGTAGGGAGATCGGGAAGAATTGAGTTGGTTTTCCATGGGATTTGTTGACAATAAGAAAAAATATTGCCAGCCTCTCCGCTAATATCGAGTGCTATTTCTGTGTAATATTAAAATGGAAAAAAAAAACAATAAAGGAATTGTTACTGAATCCAAGTATGCCAGTTTGGTTTATGTGTACTGTAGGGAATTTGGATGTAATGTAGTGTTATGTAACAGAAAGATTGGGGCAGAATGCGGCACAGAAGGCTGTCTTGCTGCGGAGTGATGTCAGCTGCATTGTTCATTCATGTGCCTCTCTTTCTCTCCAAGCTGCTATCGTCTTAACATCCTCGTGGCAGACGTCCCAATATCCCTGGTTGAGCGTAAGGGATTCACACACAAACTTGGCGGAGACTCCTACTCTCTCGCTGTCCCTCTTCCTCCGTTTCTTAACAGCTAAAGAAGCAGAACTCAAAACACTGTCAGGTCTGGAAGTGCTCCTGCCTCGTCCCTATTTTTAGGCTGGCAGTGGAACGGGACATTTCAGTTCTGCTTTATGCATTTTCCCTGCCTAAAACCTATACTCGTGTAAAGAATCTTTTTTTTTTTTTCCTTCTTTCTTGCTCTTGTCATCTGTGTCCTTCTGTGTTTCTCTCCATTTCTCTTTCTCTCCGCCTCATTTTCTAAAACTAAAAATTAGGCAAAACTTAAAAGGAAAAATCACTAGAAACTGTCACATTTCACTTAGCTACAACAAAACATACAACATTAACTCCCGATGTTGTAAAGTGTCAGGAATATGTCGAGAGCGGTATAATTAGAGTCTCTTCGTAGCCATTACTTGGCTCAGCAGCGGCTGTCAGTCTGTCCCGTATTTTATTCTTTATTTTTTTTCTTTGTCTGCTCCCTGAATCACATCATCCTACTTCCTTTCCTCCTTGTTGGAGGTTGTGGTTTGGTGACCTATTTGTTGGCATTCGGGGAGTGTAACATTTTCTGGCTTGTCACCTCTTTGCTTCTCACAGACGTCATTGATTTGCATAGATGTCTATTTGCTGCCACCACTGACTTAGAACAAAGGACAGCCTGTGTGGTTTCTATATAAAACTGTACCCAGAGTCGACTGCTCTGCACTGTCGGTGTGAGTAAGAGCACTATTTATTCTGCTGTAGAGTATATACTATACTGATGCCAGTATATAGAACATTAGCCCTGTCCTCTTAGTTACTGTAGGTAGTAGCCCAGTGGCCAGAAGAAAATGTTTGCAGTAAACGTTTCTGTAAGCCACGAATACATTTACATTTTCATGTTTCATACATATCGTATCAGCATTCCTAACGTAATGGGTTTAAAGGGTATGGTGGATAGCGTCTTACCTAAGCGAGATGGCTGCCAAGCTGCAGACAGTTGTTTAAAACCAACAACATTGGTTGTTTTTTGGTGACCCTTTGCAGCGTTTCCCACCAACATCTGAGCCACTTAGCTTGGGTGTTAATTTACCGACACATTACAACGTTTCCTACTGGCATTTGAGCCACCAAAGTTGGTTATTTCAGGCCAAAACATGATTTTTTCCAAGCCATAACCAAGTGATTTTTGTCTCTAAACTCAACCACACCTTCACCACAGTGTTGCTGAAAGACATTAAGTTTCAACATATCCACTACAAAATAATATACAACTGTAACGTAATGGTTAGCACTGTCGCCTCACAGCAAGAGGGTCCCTGGTTTGAACCCAGGGTGGAGCCCTTCTGTGTGGAGTTTGCATGTTCTCCCTGTGGCAGCGTGGGTTTTCTCCAGGTACTCCGGCTTCCTCCCACAGTCCAAAGACATGCAGGTTAATTGGTGACTCTAAATTGTCCGTAGGTGTGAATGTGAGTGTGAATGGTTGTCTGTCTCTATGTGTCAGCCCTGTGATAGTCTGGCGACCTGTCCAGGGTGTGCCCTGCCTCTCGTCCAATGTCAGCTGAGATAGGGTTCAACGCCCCCGCGACCCCAGATAAGCAGTAACACAAAATGAATGAAAAAATTAATGTAAAATGTGGTTTGGAAAAAAAAAACTACAATTTGAACATTTTTCCTGACAGATTTCATCATAGCTAACTAAGCTAAGATTAGCACCATGTGTTGGTAAATGGACAGTTCACCCCAAAGTCACAAACACATATTTTTCCCCCTTACCTGTGGTGCTAATTATCAGTCTGGATTATTTTGGAATGAGCTGCTGAGTGTTGGAGATATCGGCTGTAGAGATGTCTGCCTTCTCTTGAATATAATGGAACCAGATGGCACTCGGCTTGTCGGCTCACTCAAGATAATCCACAGACCTCATTGTGAGCAGCTTCATGTAGGAACTATTCGCTCTCTACTGAACCTCACTTATTTAGAGTCACCGATTAACCTGCATGTCTTTGGAAAGAAAACCAGAGCACCCGGAGAAAACCCACGCTGACACGGGGAGACACAGGGAGAACATGCAAACAGAGGGGTTTGAACCTGAACCCTCTTGCTGTGAGGCGATAATACAAACCATTTCACTACTGTGCTGCTGTTGGTGTTTAAAGTTCAACACACACAAAGCGAGCGTGACTATATTCTCTAGTCAGGACGCCATTACTCTGTTATATCTCTACAGCAAAAAGTGGCTTGCTGCTATATTAGCACACAGCTCATTCAAAGAAAAATGTGTCTTTGGCTGACTTTTAAATGTTTCCAGCTGACGTGTTTTAATATGCAAACCCTGTAAAATGGGTCTTAAATTTTAAGTATGTACTTGATTGTAACAGCACAGAGGGTAAATCCAACAAGTCACAGGCATAAAGGAAACATCCTTAAGACATGATAACTAACAATCCATGTAGAGATACGGATGTAGGTTGGTTTATGTGTAAAATTCATATGTAACACATACATTTTATGTTTTTTCTTTCTTTCTGTTGTATTGTTCTCGCAGTGCAGAGCCATAATTGGTCCTGTTATAATAAATATGATAAGAAAAATATATGATCAGACTGTTTTCTTTCTTCTGGACGAGGTCTAAATGTAATGCTGCTGTGCCTTGGGTTGAGCTGACTGGAGTTCTCCACTATAAACTTCCTCGGATTCAATAAAAAAAACGGGGCAGATCTGCTCATTGATTCTATATTCATGTTATCATGCCTGAGGACACAGTAATTATTAACATGGCCAATACTCCAGTGGAAGTTTGAGTAAATTGCCACAAAGCAACTCTCAGCTTCCTACTGTATGATAATGACGACGATGATGATAATGACGATGATGTGAGAGTTAATAATAATGATATGAATGAAATCTAGAATGAGATATATTCAGTTCATTAACCCCCCGGCTCATATAGCCTATAGAGTCTCTCAAAGAAGCTGAAGAGAGAGTGTCATTTCAGTTCCTCAGCGCCGGAGCAGCACAGTTGTTTTATTAATAAGGAGGTCGTTCATTTATAGAGGGGTCCTCTGGCTATTAAATATTGGATAGACATAAAAGACCAAAGAAATTAGATAAGCTACCGATATTTGAAAGGCAAAATGGAGCATGAAGTAAAAGACTGACTGACTTTACATCTTTCAGCAAGGCCTACTTTTAAATATTTTCAGTGTTTGGTACGAACTTTTCGTGGGGGCATTAAGTGATGCTTTTCACAAAGATTAAAGAGCAAGTGCTGACGGTTAGAAGCACAAAGGCCAAATACTTCTGACTTGTAAGGAGTCCTTTATGTTAAGAGTGCTGAGATTGAAAGAAAAAAAACTTTAATCATGCTCCTTTATGTATAATGTTCTTAAAACCCCTTTAAACCTCAGTGACCCACCAGCAGAGCAGTCAGTTCATGTTATGTTGTGCAGTCAAATATTGTTTGAACACACAGAACATTATTTTAGTTTCTAGTTGTACTGACAACGCTTACGCATGGTTTTAAGTCCATCACATATTGATGTTTGGTCATGGACCTTCCAGTCCAAATACCACGTGAAAGGTTCTCTGGGTGCGTTGGTTGTATACGTGTCAAGCTCTGCCTGTAACATTTATTGTCTTATTTCAAAATAAACTCACTACCTTGGTACAACACTGCAAATTGATCTTGTCTTTCCTTCAACAACTTGTGTGGTTGGATTTAGGAAAAAACAACAGGGTTTGGCTTTATAATCTTACAGGACACAAACACTCTCGGGTGAAAGTCGGTGTTGGCATTTGCTACACCCATTTACCGCCCCTCCCAGCCACACTTCTTGGACTTTCGTTGCCTTTAACTTTTGTTCCTGTCGCACCACGTTTTCCCCTGATGCAGAGCGCTGTTGAACTATAACAGCGACCGGTTGTGTATCATGCTGACATTAACGGACAGCTTTTTTCGTCACTGTCTGACACCGCAGGATTTCGACGACTTTGGAGTGAGACCGGGTTGCACCATCTAGGCTTAAGCCCTCTTCTTGCTAAGACCAGGTGTAAATCTTACTCCTGCTCAGAAGCAGGTGTAAAGTCAAAATCTCAACCGTTTCTATCAGCAGCCTGATACACAACAAAAGAGCCACAAACAACCCAATGTTAACAATAACTGATGTTAGCTTTCCTGAGAAGGTCTTCTTTTTATTTAGCTAAAATACAGACATCGACACATGCGTTGTCCTTCACCTCGGCTTGTTGAACAAGCAACCAAACAAAAAATTACCAGTAAAACATGCAGTAAGCTGGACAGCTAGCTAATTAGCTGGTCAGCTACAGCACATGAAGTTACCTGCAAATGTCTCTGTGGCTCGTTCAGATGCTCTTTAATACCACTGCTGACAACCCACTATCTGTCCATGAGTTGTAAGCGAAAGCCAGCTTTGTTTACTTTTTTCTCTCCTTTCACATTACATGTGGAGCTCCACACACCAGGTGTCATCAGTCAAACACAGATACATGTCTCCTGTGCAGTTTTATTAATCTTTGTATCTCCATGTCCATAAAATTTCCTGTTCTTTTTCTCTGATTCTCCACAACGATGTTGCTGCAAATAATAAATGATTAGCCACACATTAGCAAGGCAGCAGGAGAATGTTAAGACTAGGCTTAAGTTTGGTTGGAGCAACAAAGGCCGAATTGGCAGTAAGGACCAGGTTAAGACCAGTTGGTGTAGCGTGGTCCAAAATTTCGAAGTGTAGAAAATGATGCACAAGACATCAAAGTTAGTTCTATAGTGGCTGTTTTAACATACCTAGGTTCCTAGGCCACTTAGTCTGCAAGGTATTTCAGTTTTTGCTTCTGTTCTAGTTCCTTTAGTGAAGATCCAAAGTACTCATGAGGCAGGAAGAAAGCTGAACAAGGTTTATTTAAAAAAAACAAAAAACACTGCAATAATTACATCTCTTCCACCACTGAGTTGATGTCCTATTTCTACATATTCTCATAATGTTACCAATCATTACACAGTATTACACTGCATAACACAGTCAAAAACTTAATATGATGCAAACCTACACAGACTTCACACTGTCTTCAAATACAGTGTTTATCATGTGCACTAACCTGCCTCACGGCACCATACCTATCCTAACTAACGCATGCCTGTATTCTCACAGAAATAAAAGTGAAAATGAACCCAGCCTTGGCAGAGTCCATTTTATACAGTATCCAAAATATACAGTGCAAAGTTAAATACCATCAGAACCTTTACGATGTGTCATATCAACACAGACATTTTAACCAAATATAAACATTTCTATAAACGTTTCTATAAAAAGACAATTAGGTTTGAATATTTCACTCAGTGCAAACATCACATGGCTTCATTAAAGAACAAGAACACGCTGATACAAACTACTGTATCCATCCATCCATTTTTATCCGGGGCCGGGTCGCAGGGGCAGCAGGCCAAGCAAAGCGCCCCAGACATCCCTCTCCCCAGCAACACTTTCCAGCTCCTCCTGGGGGACCCCAAGGCGTTCCCAGGCCAGATAAGATGTGTAATCCCTCCAGAGTGTTCTGGGTCTGCCCCGGGGCCTCCTACCAGTGGGAGGTGCCCAGAGCACCTCTAAGGAAGCATCCTGATCAGATGCCCGAACCACCTCAACTGACCCCTTTCGACGCGAAGGAGCAGCGGCTCTACTCCGAGCTCCCTCTGGATGTCTGAGCGCCTTACCCTATCTCTAAGGCCGAGCCCAGCCACCCCACAGAGGAAAACTCATTTCGGCCACTTGTATCCGCGATCTCATTCTTTTGGTCACTACACAGAACTCATGACCATAGGTGAGGGTTGGGACGTAGATGGACCAGTAAATCGAAAGCTTCGCCTTCTGGCTCAGGACCTGCATCACTGCAGAAGCCACACCGAACCTCCGATCCATCTTACGCTCCATTCTACCCTCACTTGTAAACAAGATTCCGAGATACTTGAACTCCCTCAACTGTATATATATGCGTGTGTGTATGTGTGTTACATTTTGGCTGAAACTCTAGCTTTTTAGACATTTTATCCTCAACACCTGGACATCTTTGATCAGCCTTTGACCAGAACCATGCTGACTGGGAGATGTCTAATGAAGTGGGAACATATCACAGCACAGACTCCTGCGATGAAATGACTGCTTCATCTCGTTGCTGGCTTAAGAATGAGGCTTGTTAGCCTTCGTAGTTGAATTGCGCTGTGACACCTGCTGCTGTCTCAAACTGCTGTCCTCCATCGCTGAGTGGTTGAAAGTGCGAGCAGGTGGAGGAGACAGGGATTGTGTTGAAATGCCAGTAGAAGGAGAGTATTTGTTCCAAAACAGAGTCGGGGCCAGAAAATGAGTTCTGAAAGCCAGACGCCTCAGCACCTGGTGAAGTTAAGTGTTGAGTCATTTGTATCTATCAACAACTCTAACAAAGCTTCACATTTATGCTTAATTAGCACTCTGGGGCAATTCTTACCATCTCCCCTTTAAATGTGCATTTGGTGCAAAACACTTGTCTGCAGAAGAGTGCCCTGCATCGCTGGCACACTGTCAGAGCTGAACTCATTCACAGTTAGAAGATCACGGAGGGAAAAAATACCACAGCGATGCATGATGATACACTGCGTCACCACTGCTCTGTTCAATTTCATGCCCACCGAGCACTGAGGCAGGTGCTCGCGAGTCCACTTGTGTATTTGATGCCACGGGCAACTCTCCAGGATTCTGTTTACCTCTCGGCCTGTCTGTTAGAGTCTAGCAACCCTGTTGGAGACCTCAGTCACCCTCTGTAGACACAGACACCCCGGGGCGAAGAGCTGCCCACTGACATATAGTCAGCTCCATTGCTTTTAAAGCTTTTTTCCCTTTATCTGCAGCGTGTCTGTTTCCTATACGCGCAGGGATTTCTTTGTGTATACATTTCCAGCAGATGGCTAAATTTGCTGACAGTCTGTTAATTTTTAGAAAGATTCATTTTAGATGAATGCCGCTGGAGGCCTCCTCTACATGGAGATCACAGATTGGTTAAATAAATAATAAAAAAAACACTTGTAAATGTTTGCTTTTGTTAATGTATTTGACAGCCTTTCATTAGATCCTGCCAGCCTGGCAATATACTTGGGTGTGTAATAACCACAAGGCTTTTAATGATTCTAGGGAGAAAAAAAAAACACTTTAATTATTCCTTACTCTCACATTTGATATTTGTTTTTAGCTTTGTGTGTTCATCAGTGCTGTTACATTGCTGCAGTGATTTATGACTGTACAAACAAAATTCACTAATTTGAGTAATTTCTCAGCAGCATTTCAGAGGAGCGCATCAGAGAGGACGGCTGATTGCAACAAGTCATGTTTGGAAATTTACAACATTTGTGCCAGTGTCACATTATTGCTGTGAAATAAAATATGTTTTGTTTGTTTCTTCCTGTCACCATGAGAAATGTTGATGCAGCGCTGAAGGACAAATGATATCAATTACAAAAAACACAGAATAAGATCTCGGAGGCATCTCTTAGAGCGTATTAACACACTGAAAGTGACAATTTTCTATTGAGGCAAGCAATTCATGTAATAAGGGCAGATATGTCATCACTCCATCATTTACAGGAACACTAAGATTTAGGAGGATTAAGAGGCATCTACTGGTAAGGACTGCATTCTGACTCTGACCTCGTCACATATTGACATTTGGTCATGGACTTTCCACGTCCAGACATGACGTCCAAGGTACCCTGAGTGCGTTGGTAGCTGACGTTCTGGGACACTGTGTCAAAGTCTGCCTGTTACATGCATTGTCTTCTTTCAAAATACACTTCTGTTTTCACAGGAAATTTACCGTTTACATAAAGTCTCTTTCAAAATAAATGCACTACATAAGAACACCACAAATTGCCAATTTTTTCTTCAACAACAAACGCATGGGGTTGGGTTTAGGAAAAAAGAACAGGGTTTGGCTTAAGAATCTCATGGGATGTGAGCACCGCTCTCTGCCCCACTTGGACCTCCACTGCCTTATTTTCCTTCTTGTCCTGCCGTGTTTCCTCCTGACGCCACCAGGGACCATTAAACTATAACGGCAACTGCCTGCGTGTCATGCCGACATTAAAGGAAGGCTTTTTCGTCTGTGTCTGAAACCGCAAGTCACTGCCGAAGCGCCGGATTTCAACGACTTCTGAGTGAGACCGGGTTGTTCTGTCAGTGTTCATTGTTCAGGAGGTTTTTACCAGAAGCTGAATTCTCTTTCTCTCCAGAACAAACGGACCAGGTGATTAGAACTGGCAAAAACAAAAAAGAACAAACAAAAAAAAACACTTCAGCGTGTTGCAGATGGGCCGCTAGCCCAGCACCTGCTAACCTGATAACTTAATGTGTGCTTACCTTCTTTCCGACTCGCCCATTCTCACCCCAAAGTCATCAACTAATGCCACTTTGTCAGTGATTTGTATTAGACACTGACATTAAAGGCACCTGTCATGGTGGTATGATACGCCGCTGGGTGGCATCAGTCTGTGACACGGCCGGACGGAACCTCTGGCAGTGTTATGATACATTCCTTGTTGGCTGGACAACACCTGTTGTGGCAGTATGAAATGCGACAGGACATGGCCAGGTTGAAACCCTGCCGGTTATGATGCAGTATATGGAGCTGTAACATCCCTACAGGGCAGGTGGGAGTGGTGGTGGATGGGTTCAACAAACCCCGGACTTTCACCCAGGAGCCTGGTGTTTGCTTCCAGTATGAATGTAGAACCAAACTATGATGTTTTTTTCTAAACATAACCATGTGCTTTTTTTGATGTCCCAGCATCGCCTGAAATATGTAGACATGAAAGTGATGACCCAGATGTTTAGGAGGTCTTACCGTGAGCCGAAACTGACCGTGTGATTTGAACCGTGTAAAAACACTGAATAAAGCAGTTTCATGTTACAATGAACGTTTCTCTGATTCTGTTCAGCATGTCAGATGGGCTGCTAGACCAGCACCTGCTAATGTGAGCTCCAGATGTTGAGGAGGTTTTTAACAGGAGCCAAATGATCCACAGAGGTCTCTTTCTCTCCAGGACAAATGGACCGGTGGTAAAAACACAGAATAAAGCAGTTTCATATTAAAAAACAACAACAACAAAAAACTCATGGGGTAGCTCACTCAAAAACACGAGCGGCCCTATCTAGAGCCAGTGTTTGGTTTGTCCGTTCTGGGCTACTGTAGAAACATGGTGATCTCAAAAGATGTAGATCTGCTCCTTATGTAGAAATAAACGGCTCATTTTAAAGGTACCAAAACTGCAATGAGTCTTGTATTCAGGTGATTATACACCAAAGAAAACACTCATCATATTACATTCCCTTTCTGCCAGTATATCCCTCTAAATCCTCCGCATTGAACCTCAAGTAGAAAAATGGCTGCAAACATGAAACACATTACGACCTGCTGTTAATAAAAGGGCACGTTTTATACAATTGCTGCTACTTTAATTGCATCATTAATACACATTACACATTTTGTTTAAGGCGCCTTTCTTTGCGTCCCCTGGAAATTGCTTCACGTATGCTTACCGTTTGCCACAGATGCTAAAAAGCCAATTATTTCACAGAGCCTTTTAATAAAACTAAAAGACAAGAAAAGAAGAAAGAGTGAATTGGGTGAAATTGCCATTTACCTCCCTCTGGCCTGCGCAGGGCTGCCAAAAAGAATGGCATTCACTCACATTGTATTTTTTTTATTTTTTTTAAACCCGAATGAGTTTAATTGGGAAGCAGTTTCATCTGGGGGATATCAATACCGAGGCCTCGTCGGCTTGGGAGCCGACTGGCTTGTTCTGCAGGGGTAATTTCATTGGGATCGTCTACAATTGGCTCTCCTGCCTGTTTCCATTACCCTCAGAACTAGTGGAAAAATAAACAAGGTGAGATAAATGAGAATGTGTGGTGAAACAGAAAAAGCCGAGGGGGTGTTACAAGGAGTTCCTGCTGTCCGGCTTTTTACGGTTGGATGAACAGTGTTTTAACAGAAAATGCGTGAAGTTACCTTTTTTATTTTGGAGGGAGAGGAGTTTGGTCTGGTGTCAGAAATGTTCCCGTGAGTATGCATGTGTGTGTGTACATGTGGATTTAGGAGGATAACTAGATGATTATGCTGATGTCCTCTAAATAACCTTGAGAAGAGACTGAGAAAGACGTCTGGATGTTAGAGATATACACAACATTTCAGTGTTAGTGATATATGTTCTCCTCGCTGTGACAATAAAGACAACATTCTGTAGTCATAAAGCCCCTTGTCCTCTTTGTTTCCACAATCTTCCCTCTCTGTCATCGATCAAATGCAGTCAGTGCCATCTGGGAGACTTACATAAGTTCTGTAAAAACCCGCCTCTTTCTGCAGCTCCCACTGTAACATGCAGCCTCTCGCTAACGAAGATCCCTCACTTCAAAGACTTTTCTGAAAAGGACTCCAGGCCCAAAGTGTCCTTCTGTGTCCTTCTACGCCTCCCTCTCAAAACAAGCAACTGTTGCACGTGAAATGCCGCATGTCTGGCTTCTAAAACAAGAGACGCTGTATGTGTTTTATTGTTTTGTTTTTTTTTCCAGGGAGGATGTGCTGCACGCAGAGGGGGAAAAAACAGTGATTAAATCAAATGGGAATTAAGATGTGTTTGTGTCTATTTCACACTCCAGCTGTTGGGCCGTGTTGAGGAGGCAAAGCTAATTAATTCAACGCAATCAGAATGAAGTTTTATTATCGTAGTTTTCATGCAACACTATCACTCAGTTGACGACTGCTGCTGTGAAATGCAGAATACCATATGCCTTTACATCTATTTTTGCCACACTGTATTTTAGGATCTGACTTCTTTGGGTCCATATTCAAAGCATGACTCCAGGCGTGTGTTCAGGGCCTGTTGGGCTGTAGCCACGAGTCGTTTTCCCTTAGCCAACAGTCTGTCAAAGGTATGAATATAAAGTATGAGCTCATACAACCAATTAAGCTTTAGTGGCAAACATAGCAGTCCCTGTCCACTCACTCACAGGTGGGTAACTGTCTCATACACATTCACAGCAGGTAAAATTCACCACACGTGTCTTAACCTCGAGTCCCAAGTTACTGTGGTGAGAATCAAATCAAGTCCCTGCTATAAGTCAAGCAAGGCACATGACATTTTGATAGTCTCCCTAACGTTTAACCAGCCAATAAGCTCATGTAAGATGAGATTTATTTTCATGAGGACGTATCCAGTAGATTGTCTTGTTTTCTCTGTTCATTATTTTGCATCTACATAATTTAATGTTAACCACATGTTTTATTTTGCTCTTTACGTTAAATTTGGAACTATTTAATATAATGCACCTTACGTGCAGGTAATGAGAGTTACAATTAGGTTTGGCTGAGTGATACACATAAGATGTGAGATGCCACTATTGTTGAGGATGTTCAGTTGTCCTACATTCTTTTTTGGACACTGAAGTGGATCAAGTTACACAGAGAAGCTGTCCCTGTGCTGTTACTTCACCCACAGTCCTTTGGTAGTTAATTCAGTAACTAGTAAGTTTATAAGTGAGACAGGAGAGAGAAGCCTGCCTTACACGAATAAGTTACATGTCTTTCTTTGTAGGTTTTGTAGCAGCAGGTGAAGTTGGATGTTATGGTGGTTGTGTCATTGATTTTTGAGCTGCTCTCTTCTTACCACCGGCTACTGTCTACTACTGTCCTTGAATCCAATTTTTTTTTTTTTTTTTTTTTTTTTAAACTTTTGGACTTCCATGATAGCTGCCCCATGTGCTGGCGTCTGCTGAGTCCTAGTAGGTTTCCAGGTTTGTACAAATTGCATAGAAATCACCCAATCAACTTCTCAAAATCAAGGAAATTGCACATGTGGGGTGTCCAGTGACTCAGTGGATAGAGCGGGCATCCCACAGTCGTGGCCGTAGGCTCAATTTCAACCTATGTTACCCCCCCAGCTACTTAGTTTTGTCAAATAACGGCAAAAGCCAGAAAAAAAATCTTAAGAAAAATGCAGGTCCTTTTGAGGCATCTGTCTCAAGTCAAAGTCAAGTTGAGCCATTTGTCAAGCAAGTCCCAAGTCCTTAAATTTGCAACTCGAGTCTGATTTGTCATGTGACTCGAGTCCCAGACCTCTGATGGACAATGTTGCCAACTTGCTGACTTTCTCTCAGGACTTAGTAACTTTTAGATGTAACGAACTCAGACACAGAACTGGTGGACTCGAATGCACGACTCAGAACTCGAAGTAGTTTATCAAAAGTCTTTTACTTGGCTCAGACTTCAAAAACAAAACACTCGCAAGAAGGAACAAAATACTAATAACAAAAGGCGCTCACAAGGAGGATAAAAAAAATTATCTCAAGCTTGAACAAAACATAGAAACCTGGCTGGAACGTGACAACGCAATCATGGACGGAACAAGACGAACTGGCAACAAGACAAAGGGAGACAGGGACTATTTATACATGAGGCAGGGGAGAACAGGTGAGACCAATCAGGGGCGGGGTAGACAATCACAGTGGCGGGAAATTCACACAAAGGGAGGAAGTCAGGGTCTGAAACGAGAGGGAAAAGGTTAATACAAAATAAAACAGGAAGTGCATGACAAGACTAGACATGAGTGACTATAACTTAACATAAAATGCACGACATCAAAGGACTTAACATGAAACTAAACTAAGGCATGACATGAAACATGAAACACTAAACATGAACATAGGAAGATTAACACACTTGACGAGACATATCAGGACACTGTCGGTGACTCTAAAGTGACTGAAAACAAATCCAGAGAGCAGAAATTTGTGCACGCAGACGGGAGTTAGCATGAGTAACCATGGTTACATGGACACTCTTTGTCCAGTGCTCTGAAATTCTTCTGGTTGTTAAGTTAGTATGCCTGTGCAAAATCATGAATGCATAGTACATCAATGCTAAGATCTAGTAATATAATTTCAGCCTTGCCAACGCTCTCATGCTGCTCTATCAAATCTCACGCCAAGTAAGAGCAAGCCTCAAAGTCACTCTTTGTGAAAAATTGTATATGATTAATAGGCTCTGCACAGAGGGAAAAGTTTGAATATCAGACTTTTTTTAAAACCTTAAGCACAAAGATTATGTGGCTTTAGTTCACAGACTGCTTCAATATCACAAAACGTCCCTATATATGTACAGTTTCGCCTCACTTTGCACTTCACTTTCACATTTATGATAAATTCAAATGTTAGTTAAAAAATGCAATTAAGACAGTTTAGGTTAGATTAATTAGACTCACCAATAGCACTTCCTGCCACTGATGTAATCCAGGTTATGCCAATGATCCTTCTGTAGGTTCACCTTTGGAAACCTTGTTATGACTTTTACTTCCTCTAGATAGCCAAGTTTGATCGTCGTACTAATGTGATGTTCTACTAGACTGTATTATATCGAGGTGTTTGTAATGTTTTTACCCTTTTTGCCATTTATAATATTCAATGCAATCCAGTAGGCCAATGACACCACTGCTAAGACCAATGGGTGTAACAGGAACACATCCCCCTCAGTAACCTGCTGCCCCTCCACCAGAGCAGAAGACTTTAATTTTGAAAAACGTAAGTCAAGTAGGTGGTGGCATACTGCAATCTCAAAATGGAAAGAAGATGAAGCAACCATTCATGATTAAAGTAGGAAGTACCATGATGGTTTGACCATACACTGACGCAGAAAAGACACAAAATAATGCGTAAAATTAAGCAGGAAGTGTTTAAAGCCACAGACTGTTAAAAATATTAGATGTAGCTATTGTGACGTCACCCACTGGTTTATGGACTGCTGTTTTAAGGCCTTGAGTTTGGCATTTCAGCCGTCACCATCTTGGTTTTGGAATGAGAGGTTGATCTGACTCACAGAGGGCTGTGTTGCCTCCCAGATGGCGTGTCGCTCAAGTGACCTGCCCCTAAGGGGTAGTAAAATGTAAATGGGTGAAACTCACCAGAGTGTGGATACCCGTCCCGAGCCCGACGGGACCCGACGGGTCGGGTTCAGATAAAAAAATAAAAATTTTGTTGGGGTTCTGTTCGGGTTCAGCCCACGTGACATGCTGCTGTGTTGTGCTATGGCCTATTCAAGTGCTGGAATTTGTTATTTACGTGACAATGCCTGAACGCAACACAGGCTCTGCTCCAATAGAGTGTGTGTACAGTGCCGTGCAGTGCTGCTGTGTGTTTTGATGGTCATTTACACACTTCCCACAACAATAACTATGGCAGGTAACAAACCATGTCGGACTTGGGTGGGTTTCGGTCAGGAAAATGCGGCTCAGGCCGCGCTCTAAAACTCACCCCCTGTAAGTTGTCATGAATGTTAAAATTAGCCATAGACACTAAAACCATTTTTGTACCAGGCTGTAAACATGTTTAATTCTGCTGTAAAGTTTAACGTTGGTGTCTTTGGGGATTTACTCCATTTTGAAGCCAGCCTGAAGTAGCCATTCAATGAACTACAGTTTTGGCACTGCTGCACTGGCTTCATTTTTCCGCCTTGGAGGCTGCTGCTTGTTTGACGCTAATATCTCATGGGGGAGGACCTTTATACGCCCTGCTTTGCACGTGTCCCCCCAAACATCGAAATGAAACCTTGTTACGACCCTAATTAAATATGTAGTTAAATCAAAATCTCTTTGACAGTGTCAACAAAAACTGAAAATTATAACCATCCTAAAGGTAGAATTTGTGGCAGATCTGTTGTATTGGGTTGCATTAAATGGTGTAAGGCCCAAAAAGTGGCCTGGGGATGTGTGTCAAAGGATGCAAAAGTGTATTTACACTAACAAGAAAATGAATAATGAGATAAGCATTTATGCATACAGCCTCGGAGTCATTCAAAGAACTAAGCCCCTGATCTCCACTAACCCTAAAACCACCCCTGCATGATTCTGGCAGCATTTGGCTAAATGTGGAAATGTTTGTCTAATTTTCAAAACCTAATTAGCCAATATGGGTAATTCAGAATCTCTAATTAGTCTCTTAGAAACTTTCCAATTTTGAGACATCCTCTAAACTGGCAAAACCTCTCAGCAGTTGTTGCTGTTACCATCTGTTGGAGTAATATTTTCCACAATGAGAGTGGCTTTCTTGAAGCTTTGAACAAGTAGGGTGCAGGCTGCCGAATGCGCTCACATCGCTGAAAAACAAACATGTCGAGAACATTTTTTACACCTGAAGATGTGTGCAGAGAACACAATGAGGCCATTAGAAGACGCTGAAGTGTAGATATCAGTGAGACAGATGTGGCCTTGAGGCATCTGCAGCTTTTCATTGACTGCTAACAGGAGGCGGAATGAGCGCGTAAGAGCTCATTCTTGTTTATTGTGTTGATGTATGTGTCTGGTTAAAACACCTCACATCTGCTGCCATTTGGTGAAGGACTCACTCCCGTATCGAAATTGTAATTTGTTCCCTGAGGTGCACACGTGGATAATTGCTTTAAAGTTGAAGGCCACCCAGAATACAATGGGTGTCCTTGAAAGGAATCAGTCTTAAAGCTTTAGCCTCCGACTACCTGCTCAGTGCACCAGTGACAGATGGATCAGCGCTGAGGTCTGCATTGTTTCACATGGAGCAAAGTGAGGCCGCCCTCGCCAGAAAAACAGCTGCACTGGACAACACTTATACCAACATTAATGAATGTTTGGCCGTTTGGGAGCAGTAGAGCAGGCTGTGAACACAACACTGACACATCATCTTTTAAAGGAGTTACAGTGAATGTGTTAGCAAGTTAAGTTGCAGTGACCTCTGTTTTCAGCAGATGGGTAGCATTGCAACTTACTCTGGGTGTTTCTCACTACATGACTAATGCTGTCATAACGTTTTATGTTTACTGCCTTTATGCCCCTATCAGATATGAAAACACATGGATGAAATGTAGGCATGGTATGTTTCTGCAAACCCTACACATTCTCACTCCGACCTCATCACATATCGACGTTTGGTCATGGACTTTCCACGTCCAGATATGACGTGAAAGGTACCCTGGGTGCACTGGTTGTTGACGTGTCAAGTTCTGCCTGTTACATGCATGTTTTTCTTTCAAAATTCGCTTCAGTTTTCACAGGAAATTTAACGTTAACATACAGACTGTTTCAAAATAAATGCACTGTCAGTACAACAACGCAAATTGATGTTTTTTTGTCCTTCAACAACACACGTGGTTAGGTTTACGAAAAAAGGACAGGGTTTGGCTTAAAAATCTTACTGGACGCAAACACCACTCTCCCATGTAAAAAGTCAATGTTTATTGGACCCATCCACCACCACTCCCACCCACCCTACTCGGACTTTGTCGTGTGTAATGGCGACCGGCTGCATATCATGCAGACAATAAAGGATGGCTTTTTCCATCAGTGTCTGATGCCGCAAGTCACTGCCCAAGTGCCAGATTTCGATGACTTTGAGTGAAGCCAGGCTTGCAAACCATGTATACATTATATTTGGCTGTTGTTATTTTTTGAAGTTTATTTGTCTTTATGTTTCAACAATGCTGTGTTTCACATGTGGTTAGGTTTAGGCAGGATCATGTTTCAGCTTATAATACCTGCTTTTGGGGGCACAATCCCCGCTGGAAACACAGTGATGAGTCGTCATGTTTGGGGGCTGAAACACCATAAACGAGCTAGTTTTCTTTTTTTTTTGTGATCAATTGTTTATTGTGCTTTTCTATTAACAGAGGCAATCATACAGTCGTTGAATGTTCAAGAAAGACGCATTCAAATTACACTGGCATCAATATCTGCCTCCAAACCTCCCCCCAACCCAAATAGTGTGCCCCAGACAGGGTAGAACTTTCAAGCCTCCATAAATATCCCACAGATGATTACAGAAAATGCAACATCAATAGTAATAATTGTAATAGTTTTCTTGTTTGTTGGTCTCAAACACAGAATGTATGATAAATATGGACGACATGACAGCTCCCTAAAAGTGAAGCCAAAACCTCTCCATTTCCCCCAGGTGGCTGGCTGCAGTATAGGTCATAAACCCCACCCCCTCCATGTTAGTGGATGGGAAGTGGGCCAAAGTAAAAAGTCAAACTGCAGGTCAAATACATTTTTCCGAAAGATGGTTTTTGTCATTTTAGGTCGTTCTTATCACACTGATGTACGTTCAATATGGGTGTAACAATACATGTATTTATACAGAACCATTTGGTATGAAGCTTTTGGTTCGCTACACATTACAAACCAAACAATACACTGAACTATCCTATTACAGTTACCACACGACAGAGTAGGCAACAAGCTGTCTGCCCCTTACACCCCCAAAACCAAAACATCCCACTCCAGTGAGACAGTGTGGGAGGCACGCTACACTAAGCTAGCTTGTTGCAAAATGGTTAGTAATCCCATTACCACACCAGAAATAAAAGATCCTCTGATAACCAACAGGAGTGGCGCCTGGAGCCACTTGGGTTTCACTGTGAATTATTAGGACGATGGTGAGGGAGTGGTGGATGAAAACAACAGCAGGTTTCATCAGTGGGAAATACTTCAAACAGGTTAACTCATTTATGCTGATGTCACTCCAGTGTGTCATAAGACAAAAACATGGAGCAACTCACATGCTACATGCTAACGTTATCTCAGCAGCTTCTAGACAGCCACTAATTCAAACAGAGGCGGCACAGAGGTACAGTGGTCTGCATTGTCACCTCACAGCAAACTGGTTTGACCCCCAGGAAGGAGGAGTCCTTCTGTGTGGAGGTTGCATGTTCTCCCCTGTGTCAGCGTGGGTTTTCTCCGGGTACTCCAGCTTCCTCCCACAGTCCAAAGACATGCAGGTTAACTGGTGACTCTAAATTGTCCGTAGGTGTGAATGTGAACGTGAATGATTGTCTGTCTCTATGTGTCAGCCCTGTGATAGTCTGGTGACCTGTCCAGGGTGTACCCTGCCTCTCACCCAATGTCAGCTGGGATAGGCTTCAGCCCCCCTGTGACCCCCAACAGGATAAGCTGTCATGGAAAATGAATGAATGATTCAAACAGAGCGAAATAAATCACTCCTACAGTTATCGTATTTATGGCTGCGGATGTGAGATCAGACTCTGTACTGGAAAATGGAGGCTTTATGAACACGCTTAATGTAAATGAGCCCTGTTACAATATTCCAGTTCAGCCAGACCATAATTCCTGATTCATACCACAAAATGCCAAATTATGATGACAGTTTTTAAAAATGTAAGAATTGGAAAAAAAACAAGGACATTTTTTTATTCATTTTTAGGAACAGAACTGTTTCTTTATTTGTTTTTTTTTTTTATAACTACGATATTAAATTTGATATTTTATAAGAAGCTTGTTTTGTTTTACATGCTGTTAAGAAGATTCCCCAGAAGGTGGCTCACTCAGGTGTAGCACCATCATTGTTCGAATTCAGACATTATACTTTATGATGTTAGTTTTTATAAATTAAACATTTTGAAAATCAAGGAAATTTCTGCCATTTGCTGCATTGGAAATGTACCGAACTGTGACACCACTGTGTTGTGTCAAAATGAACCCTGAGCTGTACTATTGCTAATGTTCAAGTGTTCATTTTCCTGACAATTTGGTTTTAATCTTTTATTTCATGCCATTAAAAGGGGATTGATGTCATGATTAAAAGTTATATGTGCCAGTTGGTGTGCTCACAATTGTTGGGCAGGTGTATGGGCGGGAACTCAATAACACAGAGATTGCCACTGTGCAGACTCTGGCTCAAATGACATCACTAGTGCAAGATGGTAAGGGCTGTATACGGGAGATTTTGGCTTCATTTTTGTACAGCAGAAGGGCACTAAGAGACATGTGTCCATCTTTATATACAGTCAAACAGTGGTCTATAGTGGTCTGCTGCTTGGCAGGTTTCTCACCACCCCCCACATCCTGATTACAAAGTCAGCTTACATATTAAGTCACTTTAGAAATGATGTGATATATATGAAACAAATATACTGTATTTGTAGTTTAAATAAACATACAGTGCCTACATTTTCTTTTGTTAATTGGGCTGCAGTGACAATCAACCTGTCTTGTTGTTTAGGGTGTGAGGACTCGTGGCCACAGCAGCCAGACTTTTTCTTTTTACTCTTCCCTCCCAAATGTATTTTTTATTATGTTACCCCATTAACTGCTTCCTGTTTATTTATCCAAACTACTAGACCTTATTTATATCCCTGTGGAAATCCTCTGACATCGGACTCCCGGGGCCAACAACGGCGCCTCAGCATACAGTGACAAAATTATCCTAAACGATTACCCACCAGTACCAATTATAGGCACCCTAGAGTGCTCTATCTGCCTTTTTAATGCCATAAATATTTCCCTTCATGAAACTTCAAGCAACAAGGGGATAGGGCCTCACTTGAAAAATGCATATCAAAGCGCTGCGTCCCTGAGAATGATGAGCCGCCATTACCCTGGGAGGCAATATCCTCTGATAGTAAATTTGCTTCTCACACAAGTCTGCGCGAGATGTGTGTGAGAGGTTGTCGACTGAAAGGCAAAGCTGAAATCTGACTTTTTCATAAGCATGCAGCATCTTGAAAGAAGAGGGGATGCCTCTTGCATGATCAGGTGATATGCTTTGAAATAACAGACTCCAGGTCACGTTCGGGTTTGTGGCAAAAATTGCTCAAACATTCAACTCGCCAATGCATCAGTGTTTTGGGCTTCGATCAAAAGCAGTATCAGATATCAATAAATTAATGTTGGATGTTGTATCAGCGCAGCGCTGTGATGTGTGCTTCTTTGTGAAATGCAGATTTGTTCATTAGGAGTGCCTTTCAGCAGGACGAGGAGAGTGTGTGATTGATGGCCATTGAGAAAAAACAAATAATAAGACATAATAAGAGTTCTTTTTGAAGAATATGCACCCATTATTGCCTGTTTCTTCCTGTGGATGCTCAGCAGCAGCACTCGGAGTAACAAAAGGCATTTCCCTGCTGTGACGCACCCATTATCCACATAAAAGATAACTTGTTGACCACAACTTCATAAAATCTAAAACACCTGCAGCAGGGTTTTAAACCCACTCCACATTTTAAAATATCAAATTAATATCTCTGTGATGGTTTTGAGGGATTTTTTAAAAAACAATCTGATCGTTTGTACTGATCTGGAATATTCATACAAATACTGGTATAATCTGTAGCACTGTCTACTCTGTCTACAAGCTCTCCCATTGTTCCCTGTTAACCCATTTACACTCAAACACTTATATATAACTTTTATTTAACTAGGAAGTCACATTTAGATTAAAATCTTGTTTGCAAGTGAGACCTCGCCAAGACAGGGTCATACAGCAGCATGAAAACAAACAGGACAAATCACAACAGTGAGTTTGTTAGTGAAATGAAGCAGCAGCAGTTAGCTGTGAACACTTCCTTTATTCTAAGTTTGAAATCATTAAGAAAGATAAGGGCTTCAAGTTTGAGTTTGAGCTGCAGGTCATGTCAGGACAAGGGATCGCAGTAGAACAGATTTGTTTTGCCAGCCTCAGTGCTGATGAAAGGCACTTTAAACTGAAGCTGTCTGTGTGACCTGAAGATTAAAAACTTCTGGCTTAGGTAAGCTGGAAATTTACCTGAGATGATCTTAAGCCCAGTTCAGACCAAAGATCTGCAATGGGACGAATTGAAACAGGCAACTACTTGCAATGCACCTGCCGTTTTACACCAATGCAACTAGATGAGATGGTGTATCATTTCTATGCAACAACTCTGCACTTATGTTCTGATTTCCAGATTTTTAGGCTTATTTTGTGGCTAAATATAATTTGTAGCTTCTTAAAATATGAATGAGGATAGTGATAGTGAGATACTGGCTACAGCTGCATTTGTAGTAGTGATGAAATGGCAAAAAACAAGAACAAACCAGCATCAGATGGACTGTATTCATAAGGAATACGCCACAATAATCACCTATAAGTAAGCAGTGCCAATTAGTCAGTGAGTGTGTGTGTGGGTGTGTGAGAGGGGGTATAAGCACATACAGCAGGCAGCAGCAGCGAAAACCGTCCGACATCAGCACACGTGAGGACGGAAAAAGAGGGCTCGGCGGGGACGCAGCACCTGTCACAGTAAGCAAACATGCCGTCTGTTGTCATTTTGACTTGACCAGCAGAGTTCACTACAAGCTGATTGGCTGTAGAAACAGGTGACGAGCTTTTGTGTTCTAAAACCAGCTGAGTTGCAGGTGACACCATTAGCTGCCACTGCAACTTTTCTCAGCAACATTCGTCTCATTGTGAATCTTTGGTCTGAACTGGACTTTATAGACAATGATGTACCAGTATTTTAACCTGTACCATGCTGTGTAAGATATAATGATCATGAAGCTAGATTTAGTAACGTACCTCAAGGCTAAGTGATACAGGAGGTCAAGCTTGGACGCAGACCTGTAAAACAGTATTGCCAAATTCAATCTGAGACAGAAATAGGCTAGCAACTAAGTGTTGTCTCGATGCCATGGAAAAACTTGACTTTAGCCTTCATGTCACCTGCCGGGATCTGATTAAAAAAAAAAAAAAAAACAGTGTAAATGCATCCAAGATGGAGTGAAATCTGTTTGCTCACAATCAAGCCAGATGTTGTATCCAGAACAGCTAGACTGACTAGACCACTACCTATCTGCTCAGAGATTAAGGGTCAAACACTTGAGTTTGAACTGCATATGTTCAGAGAGTGTTGCCTCTGGCAGGTAAAATTATGACAACCTCTCATGTTTAATCTGAAGAATATCATCTTTTACTATCACAAAGAAGATCTAGAGTCCCACAGGCTCAGACTGAGAAGGGTGAAGAACTCTTTTGTTCCTTAATCTGACAGTCTCTTTTAAATCAGAGTGTAGTTCTGAGTAGCCTCAGTGAACCTGGGTCAAACACTAGATGTAACAGGGCACTGTTGCTCAAAGTGCGGCCTGCGGGCCAGTGGCGGCTCTGAGACACATTTTGTGCGGCCCTCAGACATGACGTGAAATGCATGTGTTATATTTCTATCATTCACGGTCCATTTCAATGCTTTCAACTTAAAAAGCTTACATTTAACACATAACTAGGAGACTGTATCAAACTCTACTCTTCTAAGAAGAGAGTCAGGTTAGGGATGACAACTTGTAGAAAGCTACTGGTTTCATAGCAACTAGAGGCACCTCGTAAGTGTTGCGGGAATTACGTTCTAGAGAGGACGACAGAGGAGATACCCGCACACCAATTTAAAGGCCACAAAAAGGTCCACAGGCTGAGATCAATGCAAACAATAGTCCATTTATTAAAGACATCTGTGCACAAAAAAGGTGCTCAAAGTGTTGTGACAGTTCAACTTTGGACCCAAATGCAAACACAAGTTTATTGTAGCTTGAAGAAGTGGAGCTGAAGGCTTGAATGAAACGATGGCTGAGGTGGGCAGGGAACGGTGAAGCAGAGCAGGCAGATCATGGTTTGTGGGTTATGGCTGAGGCTAGTGTGGTAACCCTGAGACACAGAACAGAGTGTGAACTGATGTCCAAAAGTACAAAAAGAAAATGCATCAGAAAACAGTCTGAAAGAGTCTGGATGTCTGAGCCGGAGTTTTATACTGCAGTGGCTTGATTGCAGATGAGGTTCAGGTGTGCGGGTTCAGCGGCTGCTGGCACTCAGGATGACTGGCAGGAGGAGGGAACCTGGAGGCCACGCCCAGCAAACACACAGAGACAGACTATCACCAGTGCTACTGACATGAGTGCTTCACAGAAGGGATGTAGACACAGACAGATTCCTCCCAGTTATGTTCTGTCATGAATGCTAGTGCTGTTAGCTAAAGTTAGCGATTTTCGTTGACAACTCATCACTGAACTTTTCTTGTGTGTCCCCCAGTCAAATGCTGGCTCCTTTAATTGGCTCTTTGAGGACCCCACTAATAGAAAATAATAGTTTGTTGCACTGCGTCCACTTTTTGTGATGTCTGATGTGATTTGTAGTGTGTGTAGTATGGTTTTGTCTTTCGGTCTTTGTATTAATGTGAAACCTGGGAAGACAAATTTCTGAAAATTTTCTAACAATAAAGTGAAATAAATCCATCAAATCACAATCTTCCTCACAAATAGTCTAACTCAGTAGTTCTCCATCGGTGTGCCGCAGCTGTGATGCCAATCCAGGTGTGCCGTGGGATTTGTGATAAACACACATTATAAATGCAATATTCAACTAGACCTATAAATAAGTTATGAATGACTTTTTCATTGACTGTATCAGTATGTTGTGTGCACCCATTTCCTAATAAAGGTGCAAACTCTTGCTTAAAATGTAATTTAATTTAATTTAAAAAAACGTCATGGGGAACCTATTTGTCGCCATTCATGTGTAGGAATATTAGTTTGTGACACATCAAAAGCCCTGATTGGCAGCCAGTGTGAGGGATGATAGCAGTTAAAAGGAGAAAGCCGTAGTGGGACAATGGATCGCTGTCACAAAAGCTACCTTTCTTAATTTTTCTTGTTTTTATTGCCTTGTGTTCTATTAGGAGCTGTGCCTTGTTGAAATAACACATGTTATAGAAGCCATTGTCCACAGATATAAATACAGGTGTGCCTTGATATTTTGGCTTGGCATTGGCCACAAAATGTTTGAAAACCTCTGGTCTAACCAAAAGTCACCCACAGGGTCTGTCTTCTGTGGTGATGGCAGCTGAAGCTGTGCTGAAATTACACTTAAATTAATGTGACAAAGTGACCCAACAAAGGGCTCAGTCATTTAAACATGGCCATACCGAAGGTGCATTAAGATTTTCCAGCATTTATCTGATCCCCGATCAGTTTAACCACTGAATGGGTAAAGACAATGAAACTTTTGGTATCCATCCATGTGTTTGTGTTAGTTTACGGATACTTGTTAGCTAACAATAGCTAAACTGTTATTGTTACTGTTGTGACCCAGCTCAGTAGGAGGCATGGAAGCAACATAGTTGGAATTGATGAAATAAATTAACAAGGAACTCAGATTTTCTCACAGACAAACAAAGAGGAAAATAACAAAGAGAGAAGAACGGGCCAAAAGAGGACTCTTTAAAATAACACCTACTACTAATGTTGTCTAAAGCAAACCAAAATAGAACTGAAACCTCACTGTGTGACCTGACCTAGTGTTTCCTAACAGACGAAAAACAAGTACCTCAATCTGAATTCACTAGAACCTCAATACATCTATTTAGCTTTACACTAAAATGAGAGACACTGGCGAGCTGTTCAGGCAAATCTCAGCTGCTGCAAATGACAATCTGGCCCAAGTATTTATCTCAGGTTCCCTTAATTGCATCTCCTGGATCGGAGGGTTGGACTGAGAGCTGTTCCAGTCAGGTTCTCCAAGTGGGGATGGGCAGTGCCAGGCTGGAGGCAATCTTGAACAGGGAACCGCACATCCTTCTTGGCATGATTACACAAAGAAAAACACTGCATATGATACACCAGAGAGGGTGTGAGCGGTGGCTGTAACAGTGACTAAACTGATAAATTATGTAAGTTATTCTTCTTCTGGCATTTTAGACAGTCACCAAACAGCTTCAGGTACATTACCACCCTCTGGACTGAACTAGTGTCGACTCTGATTTACATGTAGCCTGGTTACAAACCAAGACTGAACTGCAGTCATGTTTTCTCGGCAATGGGGACACCTAAAGATGGAATTTATCTGGATACGAGAAGCTTGAAATGACAAGTAAATTGGGCCTCAGCCTTATTGGTTCAGCCATCATTCTGCCTACTGGCTCTTGATCCCAGCTGTTTTTGTGTTTTTGTGCTCAAAGACCACGTTAACCACCTTTTTACCTTCCCTGCACTGCCTCTGATACCTGCTTTGATTTGTCACAGCTGTAGTTTTCTTGTCAGAGTAATGGTACGAATTTAAGGCGGTGTTGTACAGTCCTGTACACTGTGACACACACAGAATAAGCTTCTTGTCCATCACGGTTCACTGCCTGGCAACGTCACTGGTCAGCTGTCATCTTGCTCACATTTAAAGGTCACTGGCAAACAAGTTCAAAGTTGAAGTGGCGAGGTGTAAAATGTATACGGCAAGCAACACCCAAAGGAGAGCTGCGAAAATACGTGTCGCCTTCACTCACTCTGTGATAAAACAATGAATCACACAAGTGCAAAGTGATTCTGACACAGATCCGGTGTGGAGGGCCCTGGAAACAGCAAATGCTGTTCAAAAAACTGTTTTTGGCAAAAACGGAAAAGCCTCTGAAACACATTGGCACATATTAACAGTAGCCTTTTCTGAATCTGAAGCAGAGCGGGACACAGAGATAAATGCCCCGCATCCTCATCTATTCCTTTCCATTGTGCTGTACTCCACTGTAGTGTCAGCTCTTCTGTTCTTTCTCTCCAGTGCTGTCGTGCCAGACGTTTTTTAGGGTAATACACTCCCTCTCAGGTGAAGACTTTTTCTAAGTGGACTGTGCCGCAGTACCATTGCAGCTCAACAGTCTGACAGTCTGGAAACAAGTGTGTTGCAGAGAGAGAGAAAAAGAAAGGCAGGGGTGCAGCGCAGTAGCCTTAAGGTGGGAAAGGTGTAGAAGAGAGATGGAAAGATGACTGGTGAGTGTATGTGTGTGTGTGCGTCAAAGGAGAGGAGAGAGACCCAAGGTAGTGCAGAGAGAGTGTGTGTAAAGCAGGAAAATACCCCCTCCACCCCCAGAGTGAAACCTCAACCGGCGTGTTGTGCTGAATCTTAATGGACTCTACTGTCAGATATGGGGATTTTCCATTCAAATCCTCAGACATAAAGGACACACGCCTGTGCACACACACACACACATGCACATGCACACACATATTAATGAGTTAGCGAGGCAGGGAAAGCACCCTGAAGCAGACGCCTGTGTTCCACAAACTGTTTATTTATGTGCACAACATTGGAGAAAACGTGACGATAGCCATTTGATCAATCGATATCCTATTATCTACTACCTATAGTCCATTACCTCTGCAGCGTGGCCAGCTCTGATAAGGCTTTATCACACTCATCAGTCAGTACTTCATGCTGTTTACATATACAAAACACACATACCCCTGCACATTTGTGAGTGCGGCAGTGTGTCTCAAGCATCCACAATCTGAGATTCAACTCAAATTGTTTGGAGGCACTTTTCCAATACTTGCTGGAGCCGAAGGGTGGGACGCTGGGGGGAGAAAATCACTGCAAGTTCTACAGAGAAACTGAATATATTATTATGTATAGCTGCATAAATATGTTTGGTGTATAGTTTTGTTGTTGCTGAGAAGCACTTGAGAAGAATATCAGTTAATAAAGGGAGATTTTCTCCACAGTTCATTATTAGAAGTCTCTGGTTTGGGGTTTTCATTTTCCCTTTTTCTGTGGTGCCATTTGGAGTGACTGCTGCGTAATCAGGCTCCCTTGTCAGCCTGCTAATTTCAAACAGGTACTTCATATAATAGAACCTTTCATCCTCGATAAATGATGTAATTATGTACAAGTGAGGACGGACTCTCGGGGTGTTGGAGGTAGCGATGACCAAAAGTGAGAGAACAGGGTTGAGCGAAGCGTTTAACCCCCAAACTACTGCTTAGTGGACAATCGATAACACTGCAGCTGTTCTGGGCAACTTCCCCGTGTGAGTGTATCTGACTGTGTGAGTGTGGCGCAGGCTGGTGCTGCAATAGAGTAAAGTTACCTTCAGCCTGGATACACATAGGTCAGCCCACTCACCAGAAGAGAAGGTTGGCATTGTACACCTCTGCAAACCATGACACATTTGCACATTTCATATGTATCGTATTAACGTTAAAGTGACGTAGTGTGTGAGATGACTTTGCTATGTGGAACAAATCCAGTTGTCATTTAGTGAGTCATTGGTGTATTACTATCTGATTTTAAGGTTCCAAACATGGGTGTTTGGTAATGTCCCGTCACTATGTTTGAGTTTTAAGACATTGCTGCTTTTCCTGATTAAAAATTGGCGCGAAACATGGTTGCAAGATGTCTGCCAAGCTGCAAAACCATTGTTTCAGACCAACAAACAACAAAACCGATTGTAATTGTCATTGCTGTGTTTCTGACAACTTTTTAGGCTCCAAACATGAATGTTTGGTAGCGTTCCGTCACTGTGTTTCCAGCGGCTTTTCAGGCATGAGTAATTGTTGATTTTTACAGGACATATTGCTGCTTTTCTTGTCAGTAAAGTGGCATGAAAAGCGGTTGCAAGTATGTCTGCAAAACTGCAGAACATTGTTTGAGACCAACAAACAACAAATCCAGTTGTAAATAAATGAGTCATTGCTGTGTTTCTGTCACCTTTTTAGGCTCCAAACAGAGGAGTTTGGTAGCCTCCCGCCCCTGTGTTTCCAGCAGATTTTCAGGCATTAAAAGCAGCTCTGATTTTTAACAAGACATTGCTGCCTTTCCTGCTTGAAAATTGGTGCGAAATGTGGTTGCAAGATGTCTGCCAAGCTGCAGACCACTGTTTGTGACCAACACACAACGGAACCGGCTGTATTTTAGTGAGTCATTGCTGTGTTTCTGTCGGCTTCTTAGGCTCCAAACATGGGTGTTTGGTAGCGTCCTGTCGCTGTGCTTCCAGCGGCTTTTCAGGCATGAATAGAGGTTGATTTTTACCTAGACATAGCTGCTTTTCCTGCTGGATAAGTGGCACGAAAAGTGGTTGCAAGATGTCTGCCAAGCTGCAGACCAACAAACAACAAAACTGGTTGTAATATAGTGAGTCATTGCTGTGTTTCTGTCTACTTAGGTTCCCAACATGGGTGTTTGGTAACGTCCCGTCACTGTGTTTCCAATGGCTTTTCAAGTATGAATAGCAGTTGATTTTTACCACAACATCGCTGTTTTTCCTGTCAGAGAAGTGGCATGAAAAGAGGACACGAGATGTCTGCCAAGTTGCAGACCACTGTTTGAGACCAACATACATCTCCTGCAGCTTTTTAGTTACCAACAGCCATAACCATGACATGGTTATTTCGCGACCCATCAGTGTTTTTCTACTGGGGTTAGTGCCATGACAAGTGGTTGGTTACTTACTAAGACATCGCTGTGTTTCATGCTGGGTTTGTGTCCACTAAATTGGGTAATTTTAGCCAAAACATGATGTTTTCCTAACCGTGATCAATTGGTTTTGGTGCCTAAGGCTACCCAGATGTTAACCACAACATCACTGAAATGCCAGATCTTGATGATTTGCAGATATGCCAACATTTTTTGTGGTGATTGGGTTGCATAAATACAACAGAAGAAAGTAAAGTCATATAAGACGTGGTTGTTTATAACTTCTTAAACTCATTACAAAACCCATTGCATGATGTGAAAGTGCACGGTCACAGAGCTGAAAACAGGTAAGTTTTCTTAGCACATAAAAAGTTGATGTTTTGGAGATGAGCAAGGAAAGTTGGTGTGTCTGCGCTGACCTTTTACACTGACAACAACAAACTTAAAATAGAGGCCTATATCACAAATTACAGAGTGCAGACAACCAAAGACAGATTTGAATAACAAGTCAAAACAAACTCTGGGAGTAAAGTGGTCTACTATGACTAAGGTGCAGGTGGGGAATGAACTGTGGGAGGCTACATAAATAATTCAGAGAGTTGTCCTGACACATGCCTGTCACCTAAATGATAAATTGAATAGAGAAGGACGCTTCTATCGTCAGATAAACAATATTTCATTCTGGGCTTGACAGGTATTTGTTGGTTACTCTTCAGGCCTTCCACCTAAAAACTTGATTGATTTGCCTCATTAGTTTAAATCAGTAAAATCGATCTCTCTGCATACAGTGTTTGCATTATGGTTATGAACAATTTCCTGGTTTAGGACACGTTGCAATACTGTTTGTGGTAATTAGCTGAGGTTAATAGAGGTTATATGTATTTATTTCTAACAACTTTCACTTAAAAATATGTCCAAAACCTACAAACAGTAATTAGTTTATTTTAGGTGGGTGCCATTTTGTCAGCAGAGGCAGCAGACTCACTTAAATTTAAAACTTAACAAACTGCAGTTTGGTGTGGAGCACTGAGCAATCAATAAATGCATTCAGAATTTATTGTTTTGTTAGATTCTTCATGCCAATAGTTGCAAAACTGCCCTACCATGCCCTCATTAAAACTACAGCCAGAGAGGGATTTAGCTTCCTGTAAATAAGGGAGAACTGTGACAGTAGTAAGGACAGCAGCGCTTCCCTCCCTCTGAAGTCGAACGCTACTTCTGCATGTTGATGAATTTGCTGGCATTTCCTTCTTGACTGCTGGAATTCAGGAACCTCTGACACCGTTGCAGGGCAAACGCATTCATAAGTGCACATTTGCATAATGACATATTATGTTGTTTACGTCGAAAAGGGAAGCGACAATTAGCAGTGGGCTGCAGAGTGTGGGAAAGAGAGGGACACCTGTTGAGATAATAGAGACAAAAAGACAGATCTCTCGGGTAAGGCGCTGAATCCAAGTTAGAACTGAATATCTGTCTGAAAAATGTTACATATTCAGAAGTACTTTGGTCTCCTAAAAGCTAGAAAACAAATATCAAAACATCAAAATCCTTAAATTTAAATTCTGTATCACTTTAGTTCACGGGTAGGTAACCTGCAGCTCTTTAGCCTGCTCTCCAGTGGCTTCCTGTAGCTTTGACAAAAAATATGTGGAAATTAATGGTATTTTTTAACATGTAAATGTTCATTTATCTTTCTTGTAGGCCTTCAGTTATTTTTACTTGTAAAAATGTGTAGCTTATACACTAAATATGAATATATTTTAACATTTATGAAAATGTGTCTACAGCCTGGCGCCTTTTTTCAAGTCTCAGAGGAAAATAGAAACTTTCATAATACAGACAGATTAATGTAATTTCACCACCAACGCTGCAAAGTTAAAGTACCAAATAAGCATAAATAGCTCACTGCAGAGCAGCCACATTGTGGTAAAACATACTGTATTGAGAACAAGGGCTGCCCCCGACCAAGAATTTTCCTAGTTGACCAATAGTCGTCATTTAGGGCCATCAGTCGACTAGTCTCCCACATGTTTATGATATTAATTTGATTATTAAATGATATATTTTGGTGGTTTGAGTTGAAGGTGTGAGAAAGAATAGTCTCAGTAACATTGTTAACACTGTGCTACATTACAGAGAAATACAAACCGTACTAATGAACCTTCATTAATATAGGCCTATATTTTATCTCCAAGTGCACGTCACACACTGAGCGAGCCGCCTGTTAATGACGCTGTGGGCTAATGGGCATGTAGCTACTTCCATGTTTCACATGATACGTCATGTTTGTAGTGGACCAATGAAGATGAGTTTACATATCACCTTGGGTTGGTCCTTCACCTTCTCAAAATGATCCCACACTTTGGATTTCCTGCCTGACATGTTATTAACTAGCCTGTGGAATAACCGCAGGTACCAGCCCTGGAAATTAACCTGACTCCTGTCTGACTGCTGAGCGTGGACACTTCCTGTGTCTGTCCTTTCAAAGTAAATTCCCACATGGTCCAGTCAGATAGGTTTTGATTTATTTTGATTTTATTCTGCTGTTTTTTGTTTTTGTTTTTTCTTTTTTCTGTGACTAAGCGACCAATGAAATTTTACCGACTAATGACTTTTCTGATCGACTAACATTTGGTCGACTATCAGGCGGCAGCCCTATTGAGAACATTACAAATAACTTGCACAGACTGAAAGCATGCTGAAATGACAGCTGTGGCTACGCCTATACTCTGTGAATCTGCAGTTCCGCCACAGCAACATTACCTGAACAACATTGTCGTCGTGGTAGCAACTTGTCAACGGACGGCACCCGCCTGTCACTCAAAGTGATCACGACCTTGATTATGCATAACTTCAAGCCTTAATAACACTTAAACAGGTCAGGTAAATAAAAATTCACCCACCAGTACAGTTGTCGTGAATGCTAAGACCAAAACATTTTTTGTACCAGGCTGTGAACATGTTTATTTCTGCTGTAACATTGGGCATTTTAGCATCGGTGTCCAGGTGGACTGATTTGCTTTTGGAGTCAGCCTCAAGTGGCCATCCGAGGAACTGCAGCCTTTTTCAAGTCTCGGAGGAAAATAGAGACTTCAATAGTATTCAACTGCTTTCGGAGCCAACCTTAAGTGTTAGTGGCGGCTTCATTTTTTGGCCTTGTCGCTTGTGTCATCACCATGACCACGCTGCAGATGCTATTTGAATTTTGTGCAGCAGCAAAATTTAACTAGCAGGTCTGTTCATATTTTCTATTACTGTTGGTGGTACCTCTCATAATACATTGTTTTGATGTATTAACACAACTACCCAGCAAGCACTGATTAGGCAGTAATTGAAAATGAACACACAAGTGAGTAAAATTGCTTCTGAGCTTTCAATTGTCTGTGTGTATTGTTTTTTTTCTGCACTTTTTTCTTACTTCTCTGTTCTCCTTCAAATTAAAGCTGTACAAACCTGGGAGGCACCGGGCAGGACCGCTGTTAATATAATTAAATCCATTTGGCAGGTAAATTGTGATTCTGACTGGCTCTTGATGGCAGTAAAGAAAAGAAAAACAAAAAAACATTACAGTCATGCTTCCTAGCTGACAACTCTGCTGACAGTCCACACACAGTCTCTGCTGCTCTGATTGTGAAGCTCTGCTGATATTTCATGGACTTCTAGTGACTTGCTGATATTGTTGAATTATTAAACAGCTCCGAATTCTGCTGCGTATTCCCTGTGTGTGCAGACGCTGCACAAATAGACATGCTGTACCGAAGAGCAACAAATGTGCACACACAAACAAATGAGTGTGCAAACTTGAGCTCATTAACACACACAAACACCGCGTCACAACTCCAAACCATGCTAGTAAGAGTGTCTGCCCTAACACCCAATCCTCTGCCTCTGTGTTGACTGGGCTGTAAATCAACACAAACCGAGGCTCGACATCTGTGCACACACTTGTCCACGTGTGTGTCCATCGGCGAGCGGTCACACCACCTGGGCATTGCCCATAAGGCTGCGTTGTGGTTGGCTTGGACAACTGAGATGGTGAACATCTGCCAGAAAGAAACTTCCTGTGCTTTTCCCTTTCTCATCCCTCTCCAGCCTGCCAGACTGCACACACACACACACTCTCCGATACACACTCACAAACAAATATACCCCTAATGAGATTTACTTGTCAAGGAATGGTAGTTGATTCATGACATGCCATAGCAGCATGATAGAATAAACATGAGGCTGCTAACTCTCAGTAGAATATAACATGCGCCATTTGGTGGATAGGTGGTCATGTGCATTAATTTCAGCACAGGTGGCCTCCGGGGGAAACAAACTCTGACTGTGCTCTAGTTTCCAGCACCACAAATTGAGAACCGCATCAGCTCGAAATTTCTGTAAGGACTTCCCCACTGTGACTGCCATAAAACATTAACTGCCAATTCTCTACATCCAGTTATAGCAGTCAGGTACCACAGCAGCATGCCAAATTGAGATGTGTTAAGAATGTGGAAGCGCCGGAGGGTCTCCGACGCCGCTTCGAGACCCAGCAGTGGCTGTCAGCGGCCGTCCAAGTAGTGATTGTTGATTTTGGAAAGTCCCCAACGGAACAGCTGTCCAATCATAATGAGTTTGGAAGAGGTGTCTTTCTCGTTTGCCTGACTGAAAGTGGACGGGATCCAGCTGGTGACTACTCCTGTGAAGGGAAAGAGTTGTGTTAATGTAATGAAGGGTTGCATCCAAGATCGCTGCTGTAAGTGTGCGGTGAAAATATTGCAACCTGATCAAACTATATTCAGAATAGACTGTTTTTTTTTTAGTATCCTGAAAGCTGGGGTCCTCTGATAACATAACATGCATCACTCCCATGCCAGAGAATATTTGTGACAGGAGGAACATTTGTCTCCCAAAGGGTTATATCTCACTGAGAGATAAGATCTAACACATCTAGTAAAGGTCGTCACTGCCTTTATCTCGTCCTGTTCAGAGTTCTGCTTCGCTCTGCAGTCCGATACAGACAAGCAGAGTGGGGATGTCTGCTACAACTTTACCTACTTCCAAGGTGTGTGGAGAAGGTGTCAAAACTCCAGCAACACACAGCTTAATTGTCAGATACACACAGTTTTGTCTTGTGGCCTTCATCAGGGACCCTGACAGTAAAGTTAGCTTTTTTATACTACCAGTTTTGCTGAAGTTATGACCTCTTTGTCCTCACGTACTGCACATAAAAATCAGTCTCACTGCTTCAGAAGCAGTTAGGATCTCCACTATAAAACAAAGAATTCCTCCACAAGTTGCCAACTGGAGTTAAATTTAGACCTAAGATTTTACAGATCACAGTGAAAGAGGGTTATCGGAGTTCACCGACAAAACTCCACTTTTTTTTTTTTAAGAACCCCTAATAGAGAGTCCTACAATTGTTAACGAAAGTATATGGTTTGATGCCCTGTGTCACATGTCAAATGTTTCAAACCTACATACAAGGTAACCTGGGTGCATTGGTTGTTGACGTTCTGGGATGCCGTGTCAACTTAAGCCTGTTACATGCAAGTATGTTTTCAAAATTCACTTCCATTTAGAAAAACAAAACATGGTTCGACTTTACAGTCATGTGGGAAGCAAACACCAGCCTCCCAGGTGAAAGTTGGTGGTTGTTAGAGCCATCACCCACCCTACTCTGACTTTTGCTCTTTAACATTTGTTGTTGTCCCACCACATTTCCCCCTGACGCTTCCAGGCACCATTACAAAATAATGGCGACCAGCCGCAAATTATGTCGACGTGAAGGGACGGCTTTTGTCCTTATCTGGCATCTGAGTCCTGACCGCAGTTATCTGATTTTTTGTCATTATAATAAAACTTGTAACAAATAGCTAAATTTAGTGTGGTGATTTTAGGACCTGCCTTTGTTCACTCACAAAGAAAACCAGGATTGCCTCGTGGTTGTTTGCCTCTGCCACCCAGTCAAGTTGCAGACTCCTGTAATACATGCAGTGAAGATTTTTAACGAGTTTAATGAACGGTATCATATGTATTTTTTTGCGAAATGGAAGTTGTATTATTCCACTTAATAATTTCAAGTGAAAAACATGCTGTCTTCACTTGAAGACTGTAGCTGCAGTTGAATAGTCTTTTTTGCTAATGAGGGTTTCTAACTGAGGGAAATGACCTGGAAGTGTCTGGCAGCCATGATAAGAGCAGGTAGGATTCTCTCAATGCTAAAGAAAGGTGCTTCAGTTCTTCCTTTCTTATCATATTTAGGTACCTTTATCAAAGGGAAGTCTGGACCAGTCTTTATGAAAGGAAAGGTGATGCACCATGCAGCTGTTCATGAAAACAATTGATCAAAATAACCAACAAGGGACGCAGATCATCATGGAAGTTATTTTATCTCATTAAGCATTTTCCATCTCATGCTTTTACTGACTAATGTGCTTTTAAATATATGTTTTTTACCGTGAAGCTGACCTTTGACCTCGTGTGAAGTTTTGTCATGATTAGTGTCTGACTTATGGCCAAAAACGTTGCTTGGACAGTGGTCTTGACCTTTGACCACCAAAATCTAATCAGTGTATCCAAAGTCCAAGTGGACGTTTGTGCCAAATCTGAAGAAAAATAAGTACAAATGGACACACGTATGGACAAGCTGAAAACATAACGCCTTGGGCCATGGCTGTCACTGGCGCGGAGGCTTAAAAAAAGCTAAACGCGAGATGTTTTTCATTAGCACTCTAGTTATATTAGTGACCTTTAGCTCCCAGTGAACAGCAGGGCAGTCAGAGTTCAGTCAGGAAACGTCTTTAAACGTCCCTCAGCTTAAAGAAAACCAAAAGAGGTATAGAGTAAATTACAGGCATGTTTACATACTGTAGAAAGCTGAAGGGTCAGACTTGTTTCTTGGGTTTTTTTTTGTTTTGTCGGAGCAAAATCCAATCCTGTGTTTTGTATTTCTTTTGGAGGATTGCGTTTACAGGAACTGTGCCTTTAAAATAACCAATTACAGACTCTCACATCTTCCTTTCAGTGAGTTTCCTCAGTGCATTTATCTTCCTCCTAATGTTTTGTTTGTCTGCTTCTTATTTTATCTCCTCTTTAGGGATGTTACAGAACTTCTCATGTGTCTGTGTCTCTTTGTAAACTCTTAACGTGCCCATGAATTAGCTGAGCTGATAATGCATCTTGTTTTTCTGATGCCTGCGTGGTTTGTGTGGGAAGGAGCATTTACTTGATTTTGAGTGAAACACTTACAGATTCTTAGTCACAGTGGCTTTCACAGTGCGGTAAGTAATTTGCAGAAATGATTACGTCCTTCACATCAGACCTTGGTATATTTATACATGAAGTTTATAATCAGAGGAAACATTTAGCTTTTAATAAGTTTGCTGGCAAATTTCATGCCATTCATTACGCCAATCTGTGCACAAGGTCCAGGTCAATGGAACGATATGACAGTGAGCACAAGCACAGATATTAAATATTGCTTTTGTTGTACTTTGTGTGTGTCAGGGTGCACCTCATTAATTTTGATACAGGCATTGCAGATGGTATGAAATTTAAATCATTGGCATATTTTCTTTATAAAGAAATGATTGCTGCACTTTAATAAGCTTCTATCTGCATGATGCATGTTTCGCTCTGTTTCATATCCTCCTCTTCTCAGCTTTGAATTATTTCCTCTTGGCATGCAAAGCTGGCTCATTCACCTACTTTTCTACATCACCAGAAGCTTTTTTTGCTTCTTCCAACATGTCAACATCGTCACTGTCAACTCTAGACTAAAGATATCACGTCAAAGATTTTCTCCTCTGTCTCATTCACTTCCTTACAAGGGCTTCATTTACCCCATGATAGCAGTCAGTGATGTTGTATTGATTTGTGGCACCAAACCCAGCGAAGGCCTTGTCTCAGGCTGTGATTGACAGCTCTGCCTCCTGCGGGCACTGACGCCGGAACTGAAACATTGACTGGAGGCTAGAACCAAAATCAATCAAGATCACTTAGGCATGACCAGCTCAGCGCGTCTTTCCATAACCATAGCTGTCAGCTGACTTGTCAGATGGAGAATTAACTTGACGGCATGATGAAGGCCGTATGTTAACATTGTTGGGGTCCAACGTGTATTTCCAAGCAGACATGACTTCAGGCGCTGCTGTTGACATTAATAGCAGCCACGTGTGAGCAGAGTGACAGCGGTGTCAAAAACTTTTGTTCAGTCAAAATGTTTTGTTTTTGTTGTTGGGGAAATTAATAAAAGACAAGAAGACTGATGTATGGTAGTGAGCCAGCTTACTTGTAACATTGATCGTTGCTTGTGGTTTGAGATAAGAAGATTATAAACTATGTGAACTTCATTTATTAGGAGGCAACTCTGGCACTTTTTTTGTAATCTCATAAAAAGTTTACAGACTGTTTCTGCCATGATAATCTCATTGTACCCTGGTAAACAACACAATACACTGAGGACAAAACCAAGTAGCTATAACAGTATTTAGGAACAAAAACTAAATAAATGTGTGTTGAATAATGTGGTCTTGAGAACACATTTCTTGCCTTATCACAGTTGTTACTTATTTTTCCTTCACAAATATAAACTTTACTCTCTTAAGCCCTGTTTCCACCGAGCAGTACGGTACAGTTCAACTCTGTACGTTATTTTTCTGTTTGGAGTTTGAAAAGTTGTGGATGGTACCAATGGAACTGTTCTGTACCGTCCCCATGTTTGGTCCCCCCTCTGTTGGGGTACCCAGCACACAGATCTGGTACTAAAAGGTGGAGCTGTGAACACTGCGGTCTGTTAATTGGTCAGTAGACAACGGTCACTCTGCTCAGGGCTGAGTTGTGGCTGGTTTTGAGGCTCATGTAACCACTGTTCATACTGTGGAGTTTTGTTAGTAAACTGGAACTATAAAATAAAAGATGTTTTGGATGTTTGTGACAAATCCAAGAACATTTACTCAATTATTTTGGCTTTCTTTAGGTAATAGCAAAGATTTAGGGCGCTGCTTTTTGAATGCTGCTTTTATTTTTTCTAAATATTTTTGTGAGGGTGGCACGGTGGTGCAGTGGTTAGCATTGTCACCTCACAGCAAGAAGGTTCCTGGTGCGAATCTGGGGTGAGTTTGAAACCCAGCTGTGCGAAGCAGGGGTCTTCTCCAGGTACTCCGGCTTCCTCCCACAGTCCAAAGACATGCAGGTTAATTGGTGACTCTAAATTGTCCGTAGGTGTGAATGTGAGTGTGAATGGTTGTCTGTCTCTATGTGTCAGCCCTGTGATAGTCTGGTGACCTGTCCAGGGTGAACCCTGCCTCTCACCCAGTGTCAGCAGGGATAGGCCCCAAGAGGATAAGTGGTTATGGAAAATGAATGAATTAACATCAATAAGGTCCTGTTTTTCTATAGACTGAGGAATCTATATAGGAATCTATATCTCGTATCTTTGTGGTCCTACGCCTTTAAATCGATGCGGTCTAATCACCAAAGTCTTTTTCTGCTGCTAACCTCAATAAATACTGTTACACCTCCAGCTGGTCTCTTCTCACTGAAATGCTATTAAGGTGAAAGTATCAACAGAGATACGCTGTATAGGGCAGTTCCCCGCGTGTATAAAGGTAAATCCCTGCCTCCCTCATCTTTAATGGGAAATTTTTCAAGTATAAAACTTCAGAAGGTGCACATCTTTAATAGTCAGGCTTATCAGTTACCTGAATCCTCCAGCAATGGAATCCCTAATCTCTACTCAGGGATGGAGAGGACAGCCCAATTCAGACGGTGGTGTGGGGAGGAAGAGGAGGAAGGGAGGGCGCTCTTTTTTACTCTCTAATGAAGGCTCCTCACCCTCCTGCAAGGCACTCGGTTTGATATTCCCCGACAGGCAGAAATACATTAGCCTCTGACTGTCCATTTCTGGTTTGACAGCATTACACAGTCAGTCAGAGGCAGGAGGGGGGACGGGGGGGTGAGCTCAAGGGGATCAGGACTGCCTCAGAAACTCCTGCCTTACCTTTTCCCTTAAAGCTGCGACCGACACCTAAAGTCACTGCTGTCAGCAATGCAAATAACGAATCACGTGCCGATGAACATCAAACGATAGGAATACATAAAGAGCAGAATACAAGTGACCCTTTCCTGGTGTAAAACGGCCAATGATTTATCTGATCAGCAGCGAATAAGGGATGATTTATGATTCATTTTACAGCCACCGCTCAACAGCCAACACAACATATTGGTATGCGGACCAAGTAATGTTTTTGGTTCGCTGGTTACAATCAAAGCTGGGTTATTATAGCAGTGCAGCTCCATCAGAGGAGAGGGAGGGAGAGAATGTGTGTGCGGGGGTGTGTATGTATCTGGTGTATATTTGTGATACTGTGTGTATTCAGGCTGGAGCTTATCTGGTACTAATGCATCAACAAGAGCAGGTCCCTCTTCTACCGCTGTACCGTACGTCTGACCTGTTCTCTTTCACAGTTCATAACACCCTGCTGTTCACAGAGAACAACTGTACTAAATTACAAATGTTGTCCGCTACTATATGTAAGGTACAGTTATACTGAATGTCAAACACTGCGGAGAAGTAAACAAACGCTACTGGAAGTTCAGGAAAAAGTGCAACTTAAGGGAGGGTTGTTCAGAGAAAATATGGTCTTAGATTTTGCACTCACATTTCTACCTCATAAATTATGATATGAACGATTAAAACGTATTGAATGTATGGATTATAATAATGAGCCGACTCTGCAGACAGAAGCCAGGCTATATTATCTGTACGGGCACTTCAGAGAGAGCTACCTTTGGGAGAGTCGAGTTATTGTCTTTTGATCTTCGGCTTGTCCTCGGGTGATGTGTCTGTCAGTCAGTCTTTTGCTGACCTTGCTCATGCTGGCACTGTTTCTGTTCTGTTATCTCTCCCGCTCATCAAGGCTGCAGTAAAGCCGCTCTAGATAAGGGCCCGTGGTCATGTGGACTCTTCATCCCTCCACAGTGTCTTAATCCATCCCTAAAAGAGACTGGCTTGTCTACTGATACATGTGAGTGTATACAATATCTGCAGTAGGCGTTTTGAAGGCGGACAGCATCCAACTCGCCCACTGAATACACAAATAGAGGCAGATTTTTAGCAAATATTCATGTTAACATTGATGAATGAATCAATTCTTTATATGAGCCCACCTTGGAGGTGTCACTGATCCAAAAGAAGTCGTAGAATCCTTAAAATATAATATCAGTCTACTACTGTTAAAACATTAATGCCCAAGAAATATCTGAAACGTCTCATGTCAGGAGTCTTTCTGAAGGTCTGTACGGTGGCCCTGAGAGCTCAGCAAACTTCAAATTAACATGCAAATAGACACAATTTCAAGTAATAAAAATGTTTTTGAATGACCATATGCTCATGCATCTGTTCAAATACTGTGGTTACACCTGGGTAAATAGTACGTTCAACAAGAGAGAATGTTTTGGATAAAGTCTGTAAAAGAACTCCAGGTTAAGAAGAAGTTTTTGCGAGCTTTACATGCTTTATATCAAAGTTTTTCTAAAGGCAGAGAGACAGCACCTCCTTTAGCCACTGTAAGAATAATGGAGCTTCGTTTGACATCCAGTCAAAAAGAATAAGTCAACAGTGACGTCTTCACCAACTTGACACACATGAAAATATCAATTCGACGACACGTGCACAGCATTTAGAAAAAGCACTGCAAGAAGTGCTAAAGAGTAATGCACATGGCCAGGGCAAGCAGCACGTGTTGTTGCTGTCTGAAGATTAGAAATTTCTAAGGATTGGCTAGCCATCAGTGGTATTGGAAACTAAACTTTAAAGTAAGGAGTGCAGATTGCAACCAGCTGAACCTTTTACCGGTTGAAATTCCTTCAGTGTTCATTGTTCAGGAGGATTTTACTGCAGACCAAATTATCTGCAGAGCTCTCTTCTTCTCCAAAACAAATGGAAAAGGTGATTTAAACTGGGGCAAACCCTGAATCAAGCAGTTTAACGTTAAAAATCTTGTTTCTCTGAGGCTGTTCAGCACGTCACAAATGAGCCACTAGCGCAGCACTTGCTAATTTGTGCCCGTCTTTTTTCTCTGATAAGTAATGATCCAGACATTCAGGTGGTTTTTACTGGGAGCTTAACTATTTGCAGAGGTCTCTTCCTCTCTGAATAAACAGTTAAATGTAAACAAACAAAAAAGATTTTTTCTCATTAATTGCAGAGGGGCTGATAACGATGGTGGCTGACACTAAAACATAAAAAAACCCCGAAAAACGTGAATGGCTCAATGGTTTGTCCATTCTTGGATGCTGTAGGAACATGGCAGACTCCATAGATGTGGACCCACTCCTGTAGATATAAACAGTTCATTCTAAGGTAATGAAAACACAGCAATATTTTTTTTCAGGCGATGATACCCTAAAGAAAACAAACTCGTGATATTATATTCCATTTCTGCCAATATATCCCCCTAAATCCTACACACTGGACCTTCAAGTTTTTTTGGCTTAGCCTCAGCCCTTATAATATCTTGCAATAATGCAATCACAATTTGCAAATAGCCAACTTCAGTAACATCATAAGCCACAAACCATGGCAACAACAAGCACATTTTACTGGCCCCTAGAAACAGTTGCTGTCTTGTAAGCTTCTGACGCACTTCTTTCAAAATGCTGCTCATTTGTTGTGATCTAAAATAGGTTAAAATGTCTCTTTATTTGCTTGTGTTTATCCATTTGCACGTGTTTTCTGAGTTTGCAGTGAGCTGAGCTTTTAGGGCCAGCATACAATCTGTGCTATAGAGTGTCCATTATACTCAACAACTCAAACAGCTTCCTTCAGCATCATATTGCAGCTCAGATGTATTGTAGTTGCAGATGGGTTACTTGTCATGGGCATCACTGATACCGATGGAAAATAGTAAAAACAAAGCATAAAAACAACATTGGTATGATTTTTTAAAGATGTTCTTTGTCTATACCATCCATTACGATGTGAACACTGCGGTACAGCAATAACTGCTACCACCAACAGAGCTCTACAGGTTGCATTTTATAGTGATACAAGCTGAGACAGCCTGCGGTGAAATAAAAGTAGACAGGAAATACCTGAATAAATAAAATAGAACAAATGCAGAGGCTTCAGACAGAATGGGTCAATGAATGGATTGATCTTAATGAATATGATGAAAATCGTAGATGCTCTGGCTCTCGCTGTCTAAGAAACAAAGAAATCTCAGTTAAATTGAGATCTGGTGCACTCTCCATTAAAACACCAACATGAGGAGTATTCAGTGTCAGAAATGAACTGGTATTCTTTTCATTGTGTAGGAACAACTTTGGATTCTTGTTCATGTTCCCTCCTCTTTTACTGCCCTTTAACTCTTTTAATGTGATGAACAAATTCAGCAACACTACGAGAACATTCCTCACAGTGCAAGCAGAAAAAATATCTTTCACTGAAGTCAAAACATTGATGTAATGACGAATGAATGAATGATCGCAGAGCTTACGCTGCCAAATGTGTCACCGTTATACAACATGTTACTATCCAGCACAGATTGAGTGGACTGCAAGCAGTGGAAGAGGAAAAAAAAAAACACACTGGGTCTATTTGTGTCGACTCTTGACTAAGAACACATAGTCATAGTGTCACAGGGAAATGGAGTCTTTCACAGTGGGGGAGAATCGATTACAGGCTGTTACCTGGCAGAAATGCTGTTGTGAGGGGAGGTTTGGGGAGGAAGGAGGGAAGCATTGATAGACAGTGTTGTTGACATTGAGCGGCTCCATTGAACCTCTGCTTTGTTAGAGGTCTACCCTGTCAAAGGTGAATCTGCACATGGGGCGTCTGAACAGCTCCCTGAAAATTGAGCAGGAATTGGGGCGGTGCCACACTGAGCCATTTGACACTCCTGAGATAATAAGTGTTTCCAGCCGCCTGTTTTTATGTGCACTTTTATAAGTGCATTAAAACAACTTTGTTGAAACCCAGAAAAATTGGAAAATATTTATGCTTTGCTGAGGCGCAAAAGTTTGTGTATTGATAAAAGCAAAATGTGACAAAAAACATGGTGTTCACTAGGTACAGGGAGGAAGGAGGTACGTGTATATATATATATATATATATATATATATATATATATATATATATATATATATATATATATATATATATATATATATATATTGACTGATAAATATTTACTGTGGCATTCTAGAGATAACGAATTATCAAATGAGTAACATATAAACATAAACAAATAATAATGGAAAAAAAAGAACATGATGCAAACACCGCTCTCCCAGGTGAAGGTAGGTGTTTGATGGACCCATCCACTATCCCTCCTGCCTATATTTTTGTTCTTATGCCACCACGTTTCCCCCTGACCCTGCCGGGCACCGTTAAATTATAATGAGGACTGGCTGCATGTCATGCTGATGTAAAAGGACAGCTTTTTTTTCTTCAGTATCTGATGCTGCAAGTCACTGCCCAAGGGCCAGAGTTCAACGACTTTGGGGTGAGACCAGGTTGAAAGTTGAAGTCTATGAGCTGAGCTGGAACTTGCAGGCATGGCCAGTGGGAGAAACACTACTGCGCATATTTAGTGGGCTGCACACCCTGGAAGTAAATCCGGAAGAAACTTTTTAATGGCACCTCAGTTAGCGCCACCTAAAGCTGCATTTTCTTTCGCCAGTTTTTAATATTTGTGTGGATACATGTGGAAAGAAACTGCCCTCAGTTGCCCACAGACAACACATCCACTCACACCAAGGTTCCTCTTCCTGGGTATGTGGAAAAGCAGATTGGCACCAGCTAAATTTCCTCTGACTGCCCTCAGTGGTTTTCAGCAGAGTCATTTCACCTTTGTTCCATTCAGTCATTGCAAGTTTGAGTCAACAAAGCTAATTTTAGGAGCCTAAAAACAGAATCCTGCAGGAGAAGGGTGCTCATGACGATCAGATGTATGGAATAATACACATTCGTTGTGAATCTAAGAGAGATTAAATGATGTATGTTACTCATTTACATTCTTAATTCATTGTTCTCATAATGTATGTACGCATTAGTGTGGGACTCAAGAGTAATCTAATCAGAGAATTTATGTAGTGAGAATTACAACGCAGTATATCATTACTGTATCTGACAAATGAAGAGCATCAAGTGAAGGATTTGACCCACGCTCAGGTAATTTTTTCTCCAACATTCACATTCCTCACAGCTACCATCAACAATTTATTCACACAATCAGGATAAAACTGACATTTAAATCACTCCGACGGTTAAATGAACTTATCACTTCCATTATGAATATCATTAAGCAAGAAACGAGTGGAAAATGATAATCAGAAAAACCACCTATTTAATAATGAATGCTGCAATTAAGCCACGGCGTGAGCTTCCCGCTGTTCCGTAACAAGACGAGCGTAGTGAAATTGACAGGTGGACTGCATGCAAATATCAACCAGAACCATCGGCTACAGCTCCTGCACTTCTTCTTCCATTTCTTTCGTCACGGTCTGGTGGATCAACCGCGCAGAGCGAACATACTAAGAAAGGCTGTTAAGGAGGAATGCATGGCAGGTCAGCATTCAGATCCACTCCTCCTCAGATTTACCTCTGAGTCACGCAGCAAGGTAGCGATGCAGCGTTACGACGCTGACCCAGGAAGCTGAAGATGGAGCATCGTTTGTTTGGTATTCAGATGGAAACCTGGTGCGGTGAAGTGGAGCAGAGTTGCTGACAGCAAACAAACACTAGTGCAAGTATGTGGCTGTCAGACCTCATTGACCGCTGTGATCAGCATCAGGCTGACGCTGTAAATAAACATACAGTTTGCAGAAGAGACGTCAGCTCACTGAGAGAAGAGGAATGTCTTATAAAATCAACTCAGCTCACCACAATAGCAAAAGCATTTCTCAAAATGAAGCAACATGCAGCTTCTATCAGATATACTGAACATTTTCAGTCTACGACTGTCTTTGACTCTGTGTCTTGACCCAAAAATTAGTTTGTCAGGGGGAGTTACTGCTTTAAGAAGGTTCTTAACCAGTGGCTAAGTGAGACTAGAACTTCATCACCATCAACACGGCTACAGCGTGATTGTGCCAACACATTCTCACTCCGAACTCGTCACATATCGACGTTTGGTCATGGACCTTCCACGTCCACATACGACGTGAAAGGTACCCTGGGTGTGCTGGATGTTGACGTTCAGGGACGCCATGTCAAGTTCTGCCTGTTACATTGTCTTCTTTCAAAATACACTTCCATTTTCACAGGAAATTTAATGTTTACATACAGTCTCTTTCAAAATAAATGTGTCCCACAGAGCTTTTTTTCTGCGATCAAAATCCAATGGAAAAATCCCATTGGCTTTTTAACAAGGGAACCAGGGTGACGCTAACTTCCATGTCAGCCTAGAAAAAAAGCACTCAATTAACACTTTTTTTCCCTGATAAAATAAATGTACTGAGATGAAGCTGCAGAAGGTGTACTTCACGTTTGTAGACACTGTTGCCTATGCTGCCTTTGAGAGATTTCTATTTTTGCAAAACATATATTTTTAATAGTATTAAATGAGGAATGTTAATTCAGATTTGTTAACTAAAAATTCTTTTGTACTTTTTCCTTTGTATTCATTGTGGAGCTTCCTCTGTAGTTTAAAAGGGAACCTCTTGTAAAGCAGTGGGAGAATTGACACTAGTCTTTGGGTGAGAGTCCTAAGGTGGCGCTGTTGGTGTTAGCTTTAAAATAAAATCCGTTGAAGCACTCTCTAGCTTTAAACTTGTTTACATAACTTATTCTAAAAGGTAGATATTTGTTAGCATGCTGCCTAGAAGCTAACATATTCTTAATCTCATTTGGGTTCTGCAGAGTCAAAAAACAAATTAAAATCTTAAAAACATGTATACATTGATTAGCATGCTGCCTACAAGCTAATGTAACGTCAGTCTTATTTGGAGTCTGCACAGTCAAAAGACAGTTGACACCTATCTTATTAGCCAAGACGCTGACATGACCTCAATCACATCTGGGGTCTTTAAGACGACTCAAGGTCTGACCTGTTCTAAAAGATAGATATAAAGCTAACCTCAGTCTCATTTGGGTTCTGCAGAGTCAAATGCTGACTTATAAACTTTCTTATACAAGGTATTTGTCAGCATGCTGCCTCGAAGCTAACGTAACCTCAATCTCATTTGAAGTGTACGGGGTCAAGAGACAGCTCGCTGCCTGGCTTTCAATTTGGTGCTTGTCAAACTCTTTTTTGTGTTTTGTTTCTTTCCATTCCTTTTTTATTTGAAGAAGTCGAGGAGTTCAACAAGGGATTCACTGTATAGTTTAAAAGAGATTCTGTTAGAGGTGTATCAGAACGAAACAGACACACTGAGGGGAACTTCAAAACAAGTGAAACTCGACATGCCAGATGAAGTTTGTTTGAAAAATGACTTACATTACCTATTATTATTGTTTGTTGTAGGGCTGCCCCCGACTAAGAATTTTCCTAATTGACCAATAGTCATCATTTAGTGCCATTAGTCGACTTGTCGCCTGCATGTTTATGATATTAATTTAATTATTAAATGATATATTTTGGTGGTTTGAGTTGAAGGTGTGAGAAAGAATAGTCTCAGTAACATTGTTAACACTGTGCTACATTACAGAGAAATACAAACCGTACTAATGAACCTTCATTAATATAGGCCTATATTTTATCTACAAGTGCACGTCACACACTGAGCGAGCCGCCTGTTAATGACGCTGTGGGCTAATGGGCATGTAGCTACTTCCATGTTTCACATGATACGTCATGTTTGTAGTGGACCAATGAAGATGAGTTTACATATCACCTTGGGTTGGTCCTTCACCTTCTCAAAATGATCCCACACTTTGGATTTCCTGCCCGACATGTTATTAACTAGCCTGTGGAATAACCGCAGGTACCAGCCCTGGAGATTAACCTGACTCCTGTCTGACTGCTGAGCGTGGACACTTCCTGTGTCTGTCCTTTCACATTAAGATCCCGCATGGTCCAGTCATATAGGTTTTGATTTATATTGAGTTTCACATTTGCTTGTTTTTTTTTTTCTGCAACTAAGCGACCAATGAAATCTTGCCAACTAATGACCTTTCTGGTCGACTAATGTTTGGTCGACTATTAGGGGGCAGCCCTGCTTTGTTTGTTGCATATTGGCTTCATTTGTCATCTTCTCCGGCTCCATCTGTGTCTTCAAGTACGCAGTTACCTCATGATGCTGTTTCAGGGATAGAAACCTCATCAAAGTGGGACAGGGGGTGAAAAATAGACTTACAAAATCTAACTTAAAGGGAGAAGGACACGACTAGCAAGTGCTTGGCTGACTCATTCTGGAAATGAAGGCTAAAGGTGGGGCAAATCAAGGTTTTTAAAAAAGCTGCTACAGCTAAAACAATCAGCTGAAGAGGGGCACGTTGCATTTTGTCTTTTAAATGAGCTTTTTAGGATATTTACTCATTTTATTTACCTTATCAATATCAATTAATTTGCGAGACATGATCTGCGTTGAAGCTAATTAACCTGCAATTTACCTCGAGGACATGTCAACAAATAAAGACATGGAGACGTTTTCAAGGACAGTTTCCCCTGTTAATGTGTTTGTGTTTTCTTCTTTTGTCTTTAATTTGCTCTATCCTCATTCTGAATACATCTGCTGATATAATTAACCTTTTGTTTTTAATTAGACAATCAACTAATATTAATGTTACAAGGTTTTTTGGATTAAGCTCATCTACCAGCTGTAATGGTAGTAATACTTGTACTTGTAGCATAAGCGTAGCTATGGAAATAAATGCTATGCAAAAAGGCCTTAAAGGTGCTGTTTTTTGGCTGATAAAATATAAAACAGGTGCTTTTAACATCTCACAATGCCTGAACGCTAGAGAGACCTTGAATATGTGCCCATGTACAACATAATAGACCTAATTTGACACATACTACATTGAATATAATTTCCTTTTTAACTGGCAGGCTCTTGGGTATGTGCTAATAGTTCCTGATATGGGCTTTAAGTATAGTCGAGAAAAAAAGAGAAGGAAATGGAAACGAAAAGAAGAAACGAAGAGATATAGAACAGATGAGCGGCGCGCACACACACACACACACACACACACACACACACACACACACACACACACACACACACAGGCGCACACACAATCGTCCCAGCCACAAAAGGCTGAGGAACAGTGCACGTCCTTTCTTTATAAAACATTCACAACTTCTCAGCAGTGGGATAGTCACTAAGACTCAACACTAAAGAGACACTGTAACCTTTTCCTATCTGCTCTTGCAGACCTGTCTGAGAGGCCCATTTTCTCAGCGGGGTTCAGCCATGAGGAGGCGGCGGTGGCAGGGAGGGTTTGCCCGGTTACACTCTTCATCCTGAATGTTACTCACATTATGCTAAAGGGGTTAGCTTCAACCCTCCACATACTCAGACACACACACACACACACACACACACACACACACACACTCCGAATCTTCTTAGGAAACTGCCAGGGCCTGCACATCCCTAGAGATGACTGTGAATAATTGATTTTAACCAGGGAGACGTTTGCATTCCCCCCCATTTCCATATAGAGGAGAGTCTTGAGGAGGTGATTCAATAGTTGACTGATACTTGCAACACTCTGGAAAAGTTGGAGGAAGTGTAATTTGTAGGTCTACGTTGGGTCCCCGAGGATGTTGGGAAATAATAATGCCAAGTTTTATTGAGAAATCTGGGCGTAATTAAATGATTCATCTCTGTACAGGTTAAATATTTAAAGTAACATAGAGCTGCAATATGCCAAACAGATGACATACAGCAAAAGCCTTTAAGAAACATGAGTGTTTTCATGTTTAAGGATTTCCACCGGGACCTTTTCTGCCCTCAGGAACACTCGTGCAAAGAAGATTTTCACCAGTGTCACGGTTATCTAATCAGATTTCACCTCACTCTCACTGAACTTGGAGTTTGCTTAACTTTTTTCAAAAGGCTAAATTCCCTCGTGGTTTCTCTTTCCACTGCCTTCAGTGTTGTCTTTCATTTCTGGGTCATGAGAGGGAAAACAGACTCGGGCGTTTTTGATGTGTCGAAACGGTTCCTGTAGAAAAGGTGTGTAAACACTTCGGCAGCTCACTCAGGAGGTAAACATGACGCGGCTTTCTTACCCTAGTTTCCACAACTTTGATGTTGGGGAGATGGCATTAACATTCTGGAGGGAGAGCCAGCTTGGCGCTTGTGTTCATCAGATATCCCTCAAACTAGCGGCTTAAGGCAGGAAAGTCTACCAGGAACGCTGCTCTGAGTCCTGAGTGTGGCTCCTTTTATTCTGTGGCTGTTCAGACGCCTCTGGCTGTTGGTAACACGGTCAGTCTGACATCACAGGGGTTTGTGGGAGAAGCTGAGGGCGAACGTGTGACAGCTTTCTAAAAGATGATGTCTCTTACGTCTGTTCAATATCATTTCACCGGGAGTGGTCTCACTGCTGTGGCTCTGCGAGGACTAATGGGCATCCATATCATTTAAAATCTGATTGATGCACTCTTAATGGAACATTAAGTTTTCATAAAATGGCTGGGGGATAACCCTGCACCGGCCGGCAGCACAGGGTTTCTGATTTTAATGAGTAGCAGCCTGCGTGATATATGCACAGTGTTATCTTTGCATTAAAAACTGCTCACATAGCTCTGCTGCGGTTAGCTCGGGCTCATTTGCCTCCGACTCACCTGCAGCGCTGATGTGCCCGTTTGTCCAACAACCAATAATTAAGAAAAGGTTGATCAAGAAGTGGAAACCTTAACAGCTTTTATTTTACCGTCAAGGAGACTTCAGTTAAAAAGCATAAATGTCCTCAGGGCAGTGAAATGATTCGGCCTCTAATGCACAGTGGCACCAGTGATTGTTGCTGACTGCCAAGAACAAGAGCGTCAAAGTTAAATGATTCTATAAAACTGGATGATGTTCAATGACAACACTTTTGTTACGTGACTTGTTGTTACAAACCCTAAGAGTAATCAGCACTTGCTTGGTGTCTTGTGTTTTGAGTGGGAGAGGGGTAATCACTTAATTGGGGTCATGAGGTGGGCACCCTTCTGTCATTGGTGTTTCGTTGATAGGCCCAGAACACCAGTCCTCGAACTACCATACTCTTCAGGAACCTGGTTGATGATGTGGCTACAAATCTGCTACACCCATCCTCTACAGGGAGCACCTGGGTACGTCAGCCTCGTTGTTCTGCCTCAGCTGCTAGGTCTGTGTACTTCAGGCTTTTGTGTTCATAAGCTTCCCCAACTGCAGCCTCTAGTGGTACTGTTAGCTCCACAATGTGCAAGGACGTCTGTTAAACATATTTTTATGCACATTGTGTAGAATCAAATTAGAAAAGCTGCATGGAAACAGCAAAATTTGATAACATGTCCTCAACTGTGCAAAAAAGTTTAAGTGCTCTCTTGAGGTGTTTTTTGCCTTCGCTGTCAAAAAGATTTAATGCGATAAATGCGTTATGGAAACACCTTTGCTTTTTAACTCTTGCAACACATTCTCAGTGCCATATTTTGATGGTCTGTGGCCTTACACACCAAAATATGATGTTCTAGGCACAGCTGTCACAGCCATTACGAGCATTATGTCTTTTCAAAATAAACCTCAGTTTTTAAGTTTACAGTTTCAACTTGTTAAATGCATGCTGTCTTTTTTCAAAATAAACTTAGCACATAGTTAAAAACATCTTTTTTAGGTTTACTTCCTTAGCTTTAGGCAACAAAAGTGTGTGGTTAGGTTTACAAAAGAACATCATGGTTTGACTTTGGTTTCACATGGGAAATGAACAGTGGTTACACATGGGTCAAATTCCAGACTTTGTTCGACCTATCCACCTCATGCAGACTTTCACACTCTTTATACCACAGCACTTGCTCGGAGCTTTAAAAAAATGCTGCTTCTCGCTGCGTCTCATACTACTGCTAAGGCCTGCTGTCACTGGGGCTCAGAGGGTACAGATGATCCCAGCCTAAGGCTCATAAAAAGGTCTACAGTTGACCTTTAAATTGGATCATGTACAATTTACTTACTAACTTATATCACTGACTATACAATTTGTATGCATTTACGTGATAAATAAATGTATTTTTATTATTAAAACTCATTTCAACGTGCCATCTGATGGTGATTTTATGATGTAATACCTTACAGTAATTTCTTCAGTCAGTGTTTAATATTACTTTTTCTACTCAATCATTCATTGGATGGCATTTTTTCAGACGAGTGCTTCACACACACACATATGGACACAGATTACCACCAGGTGTGATGAATCAGTCAGCTGGTACCACTGATTAGATGAGATCAACTCTGAGGAGCAGAGGCCTGACTCCCAAATCACAATGACCTGTCCTATGAGTATTAGACAAATCACAACATCCTCAAACACCAATGTATGACAGCAGAACATATACAAATGTACAAAAAACACAACTATACACTGAATTCAAAACAGGAGAAAATACATAATATGACAAAGCATATCGAAGAGGGCCACGCTGGTACATGCAGATGTTTATAAAAAGCAGGACAAGTTAAGTGTTTGATTCAGGCCTAAAGGCTTAAAGATCCATCTAGTTTCACACTGCAGGAGTTAAGTTTCCACATCTGTTTTAATGTAGTGAGGGTTAACTACATCAGTGCCACAGAAACTGAGAGCAGTAGCTGGATGTTTGGCCTCCTGGAAGTGTCTAAGGTACAGGGGATTCTGGATCCTCTCTATGAATAGAGCTTCAATGTTGGTTGATTCTGGTTCTCAGTTGCCGGCTGGTTTTGCCTTTATATTGCAGACCACAGGGACATGACAGAAGGTAAGTAGCATTAGTGGAACAACAATTCCTTAATCTTGTATTGTTTTTGTGGTAATATGACTGACAAAGTATTCGCTTTCTTGTTATTTTGGCAGGAAGTGGCAAGAAAAGAAGCCCACTGGGGGCAGTATGAGAGGTGTCTGCATGTGGCAGCATATCACGGAGAGTGGGCCTCTGTAGTAGAAAAGGGGCAAATTAGAAAACAAGTTTTGACCCACATCATCAGCAGATAGAATATAATAGGACTAAAATGTTTGCTGCTGTTTTAATTCACTTTGAGCACCAACTTTTTTTGCATTGATCTCAACCTGTGAACCTTTATTGTGGCTGCCCAGCCCAGCTGCGTTGGTGCGGGTATCTCCTCTGCCGTCCTTCCTAGGGTGTGGATACTAAATAGTTATATGAACTACGGACCCAATCAAAAACCAAGCTAGGAACTAAATTAACAACTTTTAGTCAAGTTCTTGTTTGTGCTGCCACTGCATCAGAAGATGTAGGAACTAACTCAGAGCACAGTTTCTCCAAAATGCAGGCAAAGTTACTGAGATCCTGAAATGGTTTCTGGGCTCATGGAAAAGCTCCTGTAGTGCACACAGGCCATCATTTAGGGAAGGATTGCAGTTATGGTTATTAAAAAGGTGAATATCTCTTGGCAGATCTTTAATGGGAAACAAACTGCAGCCCCAGCCTTCACTGCTGTACTTCCCATCTCTCTACATTTAATGCTTCCTGAATCTGGACTGAATATTGGGAGTAGATGGAAATTGCTGGGCTTATTATGTCCTCATTTTGTTTTTAGCTTTTTATTCTCATGTTTTTGTGAGGCACATTTCAGGATTTAATCTTTTTTCCAACCTTCCTGCCCATCAGGAGCTGTCAGGTCTGTCAGGTTTGTACGTTTGCTTTGTTGAATCCCTCTGGTGACTGTTATCATCCTCAGTCACGAGTCGACCCTGTCAAATGAACAGGGATCATAACTGTGCCCAGGAACAGTACCTGGACAGTCCTACATTTTAAAATATTTTTTATTGTGTTGTTTCACAAGTAATAGAGTGCCCATCCTTTCAGCTAACAAAATATCAATCAATGGATGTGACTCAGGTGTCACACGCTGTGAGCTGTATGCACAATAAGAAAATAAAAACTAGAATTAATGCACTTTGACAGACGTAAATATCAAAGCAAAACAGCAGACTTAAAATATTTTGAATGATGCCGTTCTCCATGTTCAAACTTAAAAGACTGCAGTCTCTCTTTTTCCTCGCCTCACAACAGAACCTCAAATATCCTCAAAGTCTCAGACTCCTACAAAGGCTTGCATGATTTTTATTTGGAAGATCAAGAGCCTGTTACTACAGGGAGGAACCAGCCTGCATCTGTTTGCCACCAGGGGTTGCTATTTCGTTTCTTCCCCAAATAAAGAGGTTTTCTTTGCTTCCAAATCCAATCTTTTTTCCTCCTACACCTCCTCCCGGCGGAAGCTCCCCAAATAGCAAAGCAGCACTTCAAACAGACACCGACATCCTCTGCAAACCATCGACGGGGTCCAGCTCTGGGCTGCCCAGCAAGGAGAGGAGGAAGGAAAGAGAAGGGGGGCGTATCGTGGTTATAAACACAAGCCAAAACACCTAGGGAGTACATGGTTGGGCCTGCAGTGCAGCTTATGTTGATCCTGCAGCTTCATTCAGAGGCAGATTCAGCGCAGGCGCCCACTGGCAAATCCATAATTCCCCTCGCAGACTGGAACTCCTCTTCCCACAGCCAGAAACTTTTAAGAATGGCAGCACCAGGCCGTCCATGTTTGGTAGAGGAGAGAGGCATAATCTGAATAGAGGGATGATGCCAGTTCTCCCAACGGAGGGTGTCTGGATGTGTAATGGGATTGCAGGATGGTGGGAGTGATCCATGGTAGAGCTTAGTCAGTAATGGCGGACTTTTTTTTCCGACATTTCAGACTCCCAAAACATCCTTGTTGTCATGCAGACGTTAAATGCATCACCTAACAACATTAACTATTTGTAATGCAGAGCTTTAATGACATAAGTCTGTTCAGGGGTTTGTGAAATGACCACATTTGTCACTCCTGTTTCTCCCAAGCAGAGAGAGAAAGCTTTTCCCTCCATCTATCCCCTTCAGTCTCCAGCTCTCTCTGGCTCCATGCTTATAATCCTGGAGCAGCTCAATGGGCTCGCTGTATGGGCCATTATTCACTCCAATACTTTTTCTCTGTGCTGGTCAATAGCCAAGGATGTAGTCAGAATTGAAAAGGTTTATTCGTTCCACGGGGGCAGACAGATCTGACCACAGGGGCAGCACCACAACAAGCCCCCATCTTATGTGCTCTATAGCTTTCTTTCCAGAGAAAAGACACAGAGAATATCCCTATATTTTTCACATATGCCTTTTTATATACATATATATTTGTCATCCAGGCAATTTGTATGTCGCTATTTATTTTGAAATATGGTAAATCCTCAGAAGTAATAACTTCTGGCAGGTAGCCTGACATGAAATTGCAGTCTTTCTCTCTCTTTCCCTTTAATCTGCAACAATTCAATCAGGCAGCTTGAGTGCGAGCCTGGGCTCTTCTCTGTGCTTTGTCCTCGTTACAATCTCGTCAAGCCTTTCTCTTTGCTTATCTGAGGATGAGATGTGGGCAAAAAAAATCAAGCAGGAGGGTGAGGATTTCAGGTTTTTCCGATTACTGTCAGCTGAGCTGAGAGTGACGGTTTTAAAATCTGTCAAGCCAAGTCATCATGGGAAATCAGAGTGTACAACCTCATCATATACCCCGAATTTAATTCAGACTAACAATACAGCATTTCTGTCAATAGTGATAAAATATAAGATATTTTTTATGGTAAGAAGTTTCCTGTCGTTTTTGAGGGTGCTTTCACACCTGCCTCGTTTGGTTCAATTCAATCAAACTCAAGTTTGTTTGCCCCCTAAGTGCGGTTCATTCAGGCAGGTTTTAAAACAACAGTTGCACTTGAGTACGCAACATAACAATGGAACCAAGACCTTCTTGAAGAGGTGGTCTCAGTCCGGTTACAAATGAACTCTGGTGCAGTTTGTTTGTGGTCAGAATGTGTTCCGACCTGGATCTGAACCAACTGCAGTCACATGACACATTGTTTGGGTTAAACATGAGCATGTTACAGTCCTGGAGGATTATTAATGTGCGCCTCCTCCTGTACTGCCTTAATATGCACATTCAGCACATCCAATGCATCAAAACATTGTTTTCTAGTTGGAGCCGCGCCTCGTTTTCAAACTGTATGCTTTGACTCAAATGAACAATGACAGCAATATAGTCCACGATGAGCAGCGCTAAAATCAACCTGCGTAGTTGTCCCTCCATTGTGACATTAGAAAGTGTCACATTTATCTTGCAAGTGTACTCTTCTTCAATGTTTTCTTTACTTCCTGGATTTTTCCCACATGGAAATTCTGACCAAACAAGAGCAGCTTTCTCACACAAGGCATTTGATCTGGTCTGATTGTAAATGCTGCTGTGAGAACACCAACCAACTCTAGGTGATTGAGACCAAAGCAAGACAACTCTAGGTCTGAAAGCACCCTAAATGTCGGCCAATGACCAATCAATATTTTTATGCTGACAATTTGTGGTTTGTATTCTATCTTTTGGCTAAATGTGGATGCATCACACATATTGTCAACCCGGCAGCACAGAGGATCTGTACAATCAGTACAGTTTGTAATGATCTAGTACAAAACTGGGACAATTTATCAAATCCAAATCTTTACTTAGGAGGTCAGGGTCAAACACATGAAGGCAGAAAAGTCAATTCAGGGAAATTACACAAAAAGCAATGTCCATAAATTGAAGCAGAGTCAAAAACCAAGGAATCGAACATGAGGAAAAGGCCAGAGAGCATGAACACACTACAACAATCTGACAACTGAATGGGGGAATCACTCGGCTTTAAATACACAAGGTTGATTACTAACTGCGCACAGGTGATTGCAGCAAGACACAGGTGAAACACATGAGGTAATTAACAAAGGCGGGAAAACTCAGGAAGTAAGACAAATACTAAACACAATGAGAACACATTTCAGAATAAAACAGGAGGTGGACACAAACACATGAACATAAACTTAACAGAATATCACACAATTTCAAAAAATATAAATAAAACCCAAAATTAGTGTCACCAGTTTGATATCTGACCAAAAATCCCCCCTTCTGGTCCTCAGTTAGAGCATTAAATAAAGGCCAGAAAAGTGTTTTTGCAAAACTTTAAGATGTCACAGTGAAGTTGACCTTTGACATTTTGGTTATAAAATGTCAACACTTCATTATCTCATGCGATTAGATATGTGTGAGAAATTGTGTCATAATTAGAGTCTGAATTCTTGAATTGTGACCCAAAATGTGTTTTGTGAAGTCACAGTGACCTTTGACCACCTAAATCTAATTAGGTCATCCCAGAGTTTTTGCCAAATATGAAGAAATAACATCAAGGCATACCTGAATTATTGGGTTTCTTAGAAACTGACGTACATGAGGTAACAGTGACCCTGATCTTTGACCTTCAACCAACAAAATCTAATCACATGTGAGTTCAAGCTGAGGTTAGTGCTAAATTTGAAGTCCTCTCAAAGCGTTCCAGAGATGTCCTCCTGAGACCAGAGCTTTTGTTTGGTATGCTTTTTTAATTTCTCCAACCTATTTGGGAGTAGGAGGACCTGATAAGTTTGAAAAACTAAACACTCTCAATGATAATTAAGCCCCAATGTCCTCAAACGAGACGATAATAAAGTCTCAATCTCAAGTACTTCCTAATTAACAGCATCTTAACTTAACATAAGATGTGATCAGGTTTTGGACCTTGTCCACTTAAGTGTCCACATCGGCTGCAGACTGACTTGGCAGAGATGACTGCCATCTTATTTTTACATGGATTAGTGTATTGTGCTCTTACTGCCACTAGATGGCACAAAAAGTGTCCACAAACGAGGACAACAGGTCTAAGTTAAGTAGAATGACGTATAAGGTCAAGCAAACCCAAAATGTGATGTCCTCATATGAGGACACAGAGTCTCAGGAGGATATCGCATTCATCGGAAAGGGACGGACGGATGGATAACCCAAAAACATAATGCCTCCTGCCATGGCTGTTGTTGGTGTAGAGGTATAAAAGTATACGTTAATCCACTGTGCACTTCCTGTCCAGCACCAAATGGCTGACAAAGTTAGTAACTAGCTGATGATCATGGAACATCTTTGCAAACTTAAGAGCCAAACATATCCCATAGGAGTTGGGGGAAACCAAAACAAAGTAAAATGGAGTGTGAATATTTGACGCATGGCCAGGTAACAATGACCTTAATCTTTGACCTTCGACCATCAAAATCTGATCACTCCTGAGTTCAAGTTGAGGTTTGTGCCAAAACTGAAGTCCTTCAGAGTGTTCCTGAGATACTGCGTTCATGGAAATGGGACGGACGGATGGATAACCCAAAAATATAATGCCTCCGGCCACGGCTGTTGTTGGCGTGGAGACATAAAAACTACAGGTAAATCCAGTGTGTAGAGACAGCCATTTGCCAACATTATAAAGTGATAAAACTCTATCTCAGTGTTGTGTTTACAGGTTGCTGGACTCCCTCTACGCAGTCAAAAAATAATTGAATGCAGGTTTAACGTAAAGCATGAATGAAATCACACAGGCCTGGCATGAAAATCATCGACAATAAAAACACATAAAAACTAACAGCTTACTTCAGTCATGCTCCTCGTTGAGAAATGGCAGCGTTTGGATGATAAGCCCTCCAGTAGGCACGACAGTGTTTGTCTTATTGCTGTGCTAAAGCAACAAAAATGCACACTGTTACTGAAATCACTTACAAAATATGACTCGAAGGATTCATTCTGCAGCACAAGTAGTTCTGCACTGCTCAGTCAATAATAAATGACGGCGAAGTAGCTTTTTAGTGATTATTCGGAGACTATAAGCACTTGAATACACAATGAGTTTTAGAGCTCCTATTTACAACTCTCAGTATTGGAAAGAGAAACTTATGAGCAGATGAAGGCAGCGAGACTTTTCCGCCAGACTGCTGTAGGGGGACGCATGGTGAATGAGGGAAATCTAGGACTTAATGAGAGAAAGATTGGACTCTTGAATCCACAGTGTAATCATTTGGCTTCAGAACACTTGGATTAGGCTGCCGAACTGTTTGGGGTAATTTGCTGGTCATTTTTTTTTTTTTCTACTTTTGGAAGTGAGAAAACAAACATGTTTATGTCCACTTCAACTTATTCAGATGGATTCAGGCACCTGCTGAGTTAATGTGGACATTAAATTTGGTTTTTAAATTTACTTGAGGGTGAGTAGATAACGACAAAATGTTTCAGGACTCCCTTTCACTACTTGCTCTTCCTCTACTGGCACCATTACCAATTCAAATCTAACTTTATATACAAACTGTGTACTGTAAATGTTTTTTCCAGGTGGGTATCACTTAGACTTTTCTTCTACCTCCTCTCATCTGCAGTCACAGGAGCATGTAGTGACCTGAGTGAGAAGGCACTGGGGCGGCAGGATCAGCTGCCATCTAGTGCCAGCCTTAACACCAGCTCACCTCAAACATACACAGCAAAGTGTGTAACCCAAACCTTAGAGACCTTCGCCTCACAGGGGGCAATCATTAAACATTTTCAGAGACAAAAGAGCTCTGTGACTCATTGGAGTCTGAACACTGCGGCCGCTGGATTCTGAAAGTGGTCTGACCTTCAAAGTTTCATCCTGTTGAGAGGGCTTTAGGTAGCCTGTTTTTGCGGAAATAAAAGGTGCCACTTGTCACCCGAGGATACAAAGTTGGTGGTGCCCTTTTGTGTCCAGCCAGCGGTTGTTGGACACTGCTGACACTGTCACACTGACCAATGGTCTGTTGAGCATTAGAAAATGCCAGCCAGCACTGTGGATGTTTTTATGTGTGGAGGGAGAATGTTGCAACTCAGTGACCGTGTAAAGGTGGAGTTTTGGAGAAGTTAAAGTTTATTTCGGGGGTTATATAACCGTCTCAAACACTGTAGATCATAACTTGAAAACCGATCAGAGCCGAGTCGTGACAAAGCAGGTAAACTAGCCTAATTCTTCACTGGGATGCCAACATTTCCTGGGTGCTTTTATATACCAAGCCATTTGACATCAAACATTTTTCACAGACTGCTTGGCCGTGTTTCTGGGATGAGAGAGGAGATATCCTTTTAACCCTGATGCACTGACCACAGGCCCTCTTGAAGAGCTCAGGAAACATTACAAACCTACAATAACTGATTTTTTTCAGCCACTCAGGGGCAGAGAAAACAAGCTGTGAACACAATATTGACCTCTCGCCTAACTTGATATGGGAAACTTCTTGGGGAACAGTTGCTTACTCACACATCCAGCAGCTACAGAGCAACGTTATCATCCATTTGGAGTCTTGTTACTGGCCACCTGGTGATTATAAATCTAATATTAACTTTTTTAAGCTCTGTTTTTGGTCTCTGCCAGCTCCTAAGAGAATTAACAGGTTGTTTCGCTGTAAATGCTAAGCTGTAATCACCAGCTAGTGCTAGATCATCAGATACAAATGTTGGTATTGTGCATTTCTGCAACCATGACAGCATTACACTTATTGATTTCACACATATCATATCAATGTTTCTAAAGTGACATATATAAGCCGACTTCGTCATCAGGTGTGACACCGAGGCGAGACACCTGCCAAGCTGAAGACCACTGTTTGAGACCAACAAACAACAAACCCAGTTGTGTTTTAGCGAGTCTTCGCTGTGTTTCCACCAGCTTTTTAGTTGCAAAACATGGGTGTTTTTCCGTGACCCATCTTTGTGTTTCCTGTTTGGATAGTGCTCTGAAAAGTGGTTGTTTTTACTGAAACATTTCTGTGTTTCCAGCAGAGATTTTGCCCTCAAAATTGGGTGTTTTCACCCAAAACTAACCCTTTTCCTAACAATAACCAAGTGGTTTTTGTGCCTAAACTTAACCACACCCACGTTAAATATGTTGAAACCTCAGGTGCATAATAACATACAAATTTGTGGTTAGCAGAAACGTACAATGCCAACATTTTCTTTCAATTAGGTTGATTTTACAGTGGGTTTTCAGAGCTTTTTCAGCGGGGAGTGAACACATAAACATAAAAAATAAAAGTTCACATTCTCACTCCGACCTCGTCACTTATCGATATTTGATCATGGACCTTCCACGTCCAGATACGACGTGAAAGGTACCCTGGGTGTGTTGGTTGTTGACGTTCTGGGACGCCGGGTCAAGTTCTGCCTGTTACATGCATTGTCTTCTTTCAAAACACACTTCTGTTTTCACAGGAAATTTACCGTTTACATGCAGTCTCTTTCAAAATAAAAGCACTATGTTGGTACAACAACAGGAAATTATATTTTTTTTCCCTCAACAACTAACACACATCGTTGGGTTCAGGAAAAAAGAACAGTGTTTGGCTTTAGAAAATTACAGGACATGAACACTGCTCTCCCAGGTGAAAGTCCATGTTTGTTGGACCCATCCACCACCCCGCCACCTTAACTTTTGTTCTTGTTCCACGGCGTTTCTTCTGATGCTGCTGATGGCTGTTAAACTATAATGGCAACTGGACGCGTATCATGCATAAGTTAAAGAACAGCTTTTTTGTCAGTGTCTGACGCTGCAAGTCACTGCCCAAGTGCCGGATTTTGACGACTTCTGAGTGAGACCAGGTTCAAAAGCCATGATTCAGACAGGTAAACAATGACCTAAAAGTCACTACAAAGCTCCGTTGAACTCAGGAGATAAATAAAAACTTTGTAATAATAAATCACGTTTACTGCTAAGTCCCTTTAAAACAGGTCCATAGACAGGACATCAGATGTAGCTTTCGGACAAATGAAGCTCAGGGTAAGTTCAATCAGGAAGACTTTCTTTCTTTGTGCTCATCCATTCACAACTCTCTCCCTCCCACTCCCACTGCTCCTCCAATCAGCTGATATGGGTGGTCACTCTTCTAGTTATCTAATCAAACTTCACCACCATCTCTATCAGCCAATCAGGATGCTACGGCACATTTTTTAAATCTGCTCTTTTAGGTAGAAATGTTGCGCCCTCCTCCACCCTGTTCACCTCCAGCCATCGTATCCAGAGTCCAGGACAAGCTCAACAAAGGCTCATTCCTCTACTCATCCAGATCATTGGCACTTCTCCATCTTCTTCTCATTTCTCTTCATCACCTCTACCACCACCAGAGTTTAGACCCCGGGGGGGGTCCCTATTCGACTATGGATTCATCACCCTCCTTAAATATACACCATCTCTACGGGGTCTAACCGCCAAAGACCTTTCATATTTTTCATTCTTATTTTTTACTGTAAAAGAAACAAGTCTCTCCTGATCGAACTATTTTGTATCCATGAAGCAAGAACACTGAAGAAATCATGAAAGAAACACAAACACTGATGATTAAGGCTACAAAAGCAAAATCCCACCTCCGGGCCCCAGTCGGCCATGACTGGCCCCGGAACAGACTGAGGAAAAGAAGAAAGACATTTCAGAAACGTGCCTGACATGCAGACTCATACATTTCAAGGGGTTACTGAGAAGACAGCTCATGGTCATCAAAAATTCAAGTGGCTCCATTCAGCGTTGCCCTACTACACCCTTACCCCCAACTGCTTAGCCAGCCATGTCAGTAGAAATGTACAACAGTTCATTTCAAAGGGTCGCTGTGCGCAGATAGTGGTGCAGCAAGGCATACAATTGAAGATGATGAGACAGTCAGAGCCCCCCCCCCACCACCCCTACCTCCCCCTTCATCTCTTCTTTCACACTCACAATCTATAAAACACTCCCACTGCATGTCACCTCATCATAACTAAATCAAAAGCGGATGCAGTTTTGCGTCACAGCAAAACTTCAAATGCATCACAAGCACCTGCTCATCAGCTGTATGGATTACAATTTAAGCAAATGGCGCTGCATTCATTTTTATTATGGCCTCGGCACAGGAGGAAGTCAACCATACACCTACTGTACATGATCCTCCATCACACTTTATGGTTTTAGTCTGACATCGGTGAGTAACCAGAATGCGCACGGGGAGAGTAATTGAACAGAAAGAAAGAGAGACAGAGGGGGAGGCAGAGAGGGAGGGAGTGTTTGTCTCATACATACGTCTGCTCATATACACACTCTGTATGGGTGTAGGCAATCCCTCCCGCATAACACACACAGTGACGGGGGGTGAGACTGGAGAGACATATCAGATCCACACAGAGAGCTTCCTTTCACACATACACACACACACACACAAACACTCCTCCACTCCTCTTCTGAAGATGGAACAACTGGATCGCAACGCGCCCCCGTACCCATGACCAATTAAGAGCCAGCGAGCAATTATTGTCTTTGTGGATCCGGACACGCGCTCATTTTTTCACGCTTTCACGAGACACGTTGAAGGTATTTCCCCGTCAGTATTTTAAGTGTAACACGTCGTTTCTGTGGATTATATGAGGGTGGCTGGATCTTGAGGACGGAGTGCGTCAAGTGAGCGCACGTATCCAACAAGTGGATGCATGAATTTGCTCGCAGCAGGCAAACGCCGGGACTAAAACACAAACAACGAGTGGATTGATACCCTACAAATCTGCGTATCGATTGATCGGTTTACGACAGAGATCAATAATCACCGGCACTAATCAGATGTGGAGCTCGTGTTGGCTGATGGTGATGTATATATGTGCGCATTGTCTCGGCCTGAGGTAGTTTTCCCATTAACTGACTTTGTGTGTTAATGAGGACATTTTTCAAGCAAATAATAAAACTGCAATGAGGTAAGACACCCTGTACATTTTTTGTACTGCTCTCCAGTCATTGAAAAGCAGGATTTCCGCGGACACGCTGCGGTATCCACCGTCTCCCACCTCACCCCTCTCCCCCCATCCATGGACTCGCTTCTCCCTTCCCTCGGCGACCGTGGGGGGAAGTTGGGCTCCTCTCTGTAGACATTTCTGTATGACGAGGGCGCAGGTGGCAACCAAAGGTCGCAGTCATGCCGATGCATCCAGTCACCTCCACGTTGATGTACCGGGGGATCTGCACCATCCCTGACATCCTCTCCTACAGCGCCCCGGTGAACCTGCCCGAAGACGAAGTTGAAGGTGAGATGTTACCTGCTCGCGTGTACCTGAGGGTGCTCAAAGCTATGGTGAGGTGTTTGTTCCCTAACAGAGGAGGTGTGTGAGGCTCCTGCGGTGGAGCTCATTCAAACAGACGCGCGGTCAGCACCTTGGACAGCGCTCAGAGATCCGGATAGAGATGCATGACAGCTCAAAACAGGCCTGTTTTAGATTCATATTCAAACACCCCCCCTCCTCCTTTCTTTTCCTGATCTTGATATATGAAAGAGTGTGCAGAAATAATCACCACTTTGTTATCAGTGTTTCTCAAAGATCAGCTATCTTGTTTCAATTTTCTTTCATTGATTGGAAATATAGATTTGCAGCAGCAGCTCGCCCCTCAGTGTGGAGCTAATTTAGTTCATAAAATAAGGCACCCCTGCAGCCTCACTGCCATGAAGTGTTGCTTCTTGAGGACAGCACTGATGCATTGGCTCTAACTAGAAGCAGAAGCTCCTGGGTGGAAAATTTGGTTCACTGGAGCCTGATTTCACTCGTCCATTAAGTCCACACAGACTTTCTGACGGTCAGATGGCCCTGAAGTGTTTGATATTCCATCTTTGCACCACAGCTGCTAAATGATTTAACCAACATCTCTCATTAAAAAAAAAAAAGTTCTCTGAAAATTCCACCAAATTCGGCACTGCAGAGGCACCTGACAGCACCTCCAACAAGCATGCTGACACACGACAACTATTCTGAGCAGTTAGTTTTTCCGGTATCTGGAGAATATTCATGCCTGGAGCACTTGTGATGTGAACCTGCGACACCTGCACATTATCATGCAGCAGCCCCTGGGACATTGCTCAAGTCCCAAAGTGAGTGCGGCGACAGCAAGTTGTTGCGCTGTTGCCATGTTTGCAGTGGGGGCGATGCTGTAAGGTAGCTGACGTATCCCTGCTGAGTGATTTCCTCACTGCACCTCTCGTCCTTGTTGCCTTAATAATGCACACATCGTTAGGGAAACAAAGCTGAGAGATGTTTTTCTGACAGATTTGAGAGCTCTGCTGGACAGTGCGTCTTTAAAAGTGCTGCGTTTCTCATTAGGCTCTGACTGAAACACATATGTGTGAATTACAGGCAAGCTGGGTCTTGTGAGAGATCTTGTCAGTGGATGCTGGCGCAGAATTTATCCCCCATGAGAAATCAGAAATGAACCCTGGGGTTGCACGCATTTGAAATGACACAGTCACACACTCCTTTGTCTCTCTCTCACACACACACATCTGCAACACGGTTGGCAGGGAAATGCTATTCAGTTGAGGTTGATATTAATTAGAAAAGCTGTGTGAAAGAGGCCAAACATGAATTGGTTTTGACTCCCAAAAGGTGTTCAAAGGACGGCCTCGGTGCCTTTCACACAACACCTGTTTCTGAGCTCACACAGCTTCAGAAACATCCAGAAAAGACCAGAATGGGTGCAAAACGGACCTGGCTGTTTTAAGAATGCATTTGCCCTCTGTGTTTCATACTCTGTTGCCTCTTTTTCTCTTGCTTTGACATTCAACAAACCGAGCCTGTGATAAAAGAGAAGTGTCAACATGTCAGTGCCAGAAGTGATCTTTGCACAATGTCATGCCTCTGATTATAGCATTGCATCACTCAGCGCTTTATTGTCAAACTTGATTTCCAGTGTACAGAGAACTTGCGTGACAGAGATGCATTTTGCGCACAGCAGCAGCAGCACATGAGAAAAAAAAAGAAAAAAGATGGATGTCTCATATTTCAGTCATTTCTTATTGACTCTAGGAGAAGCTTTTGGTTGCTTAGATCGAGGAATCTCAGTTTCCTTTTCACCCTCCCACTTTAATTTAGCCAGCTTTGGGTGAAATAAACAGACAGCTCCTCATTTTGACTTCGCTTAGTCAAATCCACTCGTGCCTGCCTTGCTGCAGTCAATCTGTCACAAGACAAAGTGAGACGTTTGGGCTTTACAGCTCAACTTATAGTGGCAGTTTGACTGGAGAAGCGATGGGATGCTTTGTGGAAAGAATAGGAGAGCCCGAGGTAATGCACAGTTAACAGCAGTGACAGGGGCTTTTTCAGCTGTTGTAGAGCATTAGTGATCCCGTGTGAGGAATGTCTTACAGGTTGTGAAAGAGGCAGACTTTAAAGGCAGTGTCACCGAGGAGATTGAATGTTGTTGTTGTTGTTGTCGAGAGCCTAACTGGTTTCACAGCTTTTCCTGCCACATAGTGCAAAATGGGAACAATATAAATGTGACAGGGCTGATTGGTTTGTTGATTAATAGCTCTAAAAAGTGACTACATAAATGCGTTATTTTGTGCCAAGACTTGTGCTATCAAAACTCAGTTTCTTTTTAGCTGTTGGGAAAACAATCCTGCCTTCACCCTCATCATATTTTCAGCTGCTCAAAGATGGAGGACAGTGCTGCAAGCGAGCAGCTGGGTTCAGAACACAGTTTCCGCCAAAGCTTTATCATGTCGTATGACGCATGCATCTACTCATTGGACATTTCTTTTAACTGCACAAGCGCTAAATTTGAAGATGTTTTGCCACACTAACATTTATAACTTTGTTTTGAACAACCTATGTTGACAAAATAATCTGTTACAGTCAGTGCAAACGGCAAACGGTGGTCACCCATAGATAGGATTACAACGCTGATTTAGTGTAAAAGGGGTAGTAAGGGGGCCGTGGGGGAATTTTCCAACAGACAACACGTTGAACAATGCTAAATTAATGCTAAACTGATACTAAACAAATTCTAAGTACATGTAAAACAAACAAATATTAACAGAAGAGGGTGAAAGTTTGTTGGGTTTTGCCTTCACTTGCATTGGCTGATGGTTAACTGTTTAAATTGGTAATCGATTAACTGACTGATGGGGTCGGATAACTCCCAGAGGAGGGAATATATAGCATGCATGACTGGATATAGACTGTTGAATCTGGCCAAACTTGGTTATGCGAGGAAAAGCAATTATTGTCGGAGCTGGTTGTCTGAATTACAAGAAAACAGTCGCTTAAGTGACGGGAAACACCTTTTAATGTGTATTCGAAAGCTGTAGATGTGTTACCTGATACTGCTTGTTTGACAGACACTATAAATAATCATAATGTACTAATTCTTTGGCTTCCTTGCGAGTAACCCTCAAATGTTTAATCCTGTGTTTTCAGCCTCTTTTTCTATGACAATTTCTGCTCTGATTTAGTAACTTCCTAAATCCTAATGCTCCTTTTGAGCACCAGACCCCCTCTAAGAGCTCAAAACTTGCCTAACATTGCTTCATAAGCTTGATACTTTATAATTGTAACTCATTTTATGAGAATCTAAACATTATTTTGACTTGATGATGTTTCAGAAGTCTGCAGTATTTCTGCTTTGGGTCAGCTGTCAAACATGGCTAATTGAATTGGATTTTCATATGCTCCATGATGTTGACTTTACCTTTAATGCAGCGCTACCTCTGAAATTCTAAATAAATCTATTAGGATTTCTGTTATTGGAGTTTTTTTTTAACAAAGACTGGCGGCATGGTGGTGTAGTGATTAGCATTGTTGCATCACAGCAAGAGGGTTCCAGGTTTGAGCCCAGGGTGTGAAAACCCTTCTCTGTGGAGTTTGCATGTTCTCTCCAGGCACACCAGCTTCCAGGCATGCACATTAGGTTAATTGGTGACTCTAAATTGTCCGTAGGTGTGAATGTGAGTGTGAATGGTTGTCTGTCTCTATGTGTCAGCCCTGTGATAGTCTGGTGACCTGTCCATGGTGTACCCCGTCTCTCGCCCAATGTCAGCTGGGATAGGCTTACATACACATACACAGTGATGATTATTTATCAAAAATCTCATTGTCTAAATATTTTGTGAAAGCACCAATAGTCAACTCTACAATCTCGTCACAATAACGATCGAGGTATTTGGTCAAAAATATCATATTTGATTTTCTCCCTATCACCCTGACCGACCATGTAGGATGACATACTGCATATTTTGAATGACTTTTTGGCCAAACGTATTTTTCAGTGTAACATATAAAACATAAAATATGTCCTAATTTAATGCAATAACAATACTTTCTGGTAATTTCCACATTTCGTTACCTTCATCCAATGTGCAAGGCCTGAATGCATTAAAGAGAAGGGACTTCAAACTTTAACATATTGAGATTTAATAAGGTCAGAAGAAAATAAGAGGACTCATCAAATCATTATTTTTATTTTAACATAAACATCAGTGGGATCTGTAGGTCCCCAAATGACAGGGGCATGGGTTTAAGGTCCTCCTCCAGAATATTTTAAACATCAAACACTTAATTTCCTGCATTCTCATGATTTTAATGCTCCAATTTGTGCATTTTCTGCATTAATTTATGACGTAAATAACGTTGTCAAAATAAAAGTACCCTGCTGCTTCCATGTTTTTTTTGGGGGGGTGACAAATGCAAATATTCTAAATACTGAGGGGGATGTGTTCCCTGTGTCCCCCCACAAAATCTACACCTATGCCCAGTGAAGCAAACTTCTACAAAACACAAAGGGTTAATGTTATAACGGTTCTTTGATTGCAGCTATCATAAAGGTTGATAAGTTCTAAGTGACAATATGCACTGATCAATCAGATTTTGACAGATGTGACGTTCTACAGCTCGAGCGTCAGTCTGTGTCTCGTCACCGCCCGCGTCTCCTGAGAGACGGACGAGAATTGCCTGGAAGTCTGAAGTGTCACATACATCAGCTCAGCCATCAGGGAGACAGGGCTTTGTCACGAAACGAAATTGCACATTAGTGAATATGTGTGTGCGAGTGCATGTATAGGGACAGGAAGCTCAAACCCTATTGGCACGCATAGCCAAGGACTTGATTTTCAATTACTGGCTTGGACACCCCAGGGATTGGACCAATGGCACCATAGTTTGCGGCCGAGAAGGCTGTCAAAGCTATAATTGGAACAAAACGCTATTTTTCTGATGCTCTATAAGCCTGTGTGTGTGTGTGTGTGTATGTGTGTGTGGTAGAAGGTGGAGGGCTTGTAGCAAGTACCTGAATGCACGGCGATGCGAGCATAAATTGAATTGGACTCCATATTCTCCATTTCCCCTCCTACACAAGAGGGACGAAAAAAAACAGTTGGTCATATTACGGGAGCTTGATATAGTTTAGACCTCCTCCACCGCTAAATCACTCACACAAACACACACACACACACACACGCACACACACACAAAGCTCAGTGTCAATATCACTGCAGGTGGAATTAAGTGGGTAGCCCATTTCCACACTGCCTAACAACAGCCCTATTGGAAGCAGCTTCAAAATAGTCCCAGTGCTGAGCTTAAAGCATTTGTAACAGGCCCCAGAGTGAGTCTCATGTAAACAGACGCCAGAAGTTTCCTGTAGACACAAAGCAAAGGATAAGGCAGGAGCAGAATGTTTGCATCTTTCCGACGAGGTTATGATCAGTGAGGTTTATTTATTGTTTCAGTTCAAGTCTGCTCTGGCTTTCCTTTCATCGTTTGTTATTTTTAGACTTGTGTAACCACACAGAAAACAAACTTTACTAAAGTAGAATGATGCTTATTTCCAATGTCATATGTCCGTAGACATAAACTTTACAGATTGCTTGAGGGGAGATGTATTTTGCCATTTCTCCAATGAATTAGACCTAAATTTCGTTTGTTACTCTCAGATTCTCAAGAGAGTTGTCCCAAAAACCTCAAAACATTTGTATTAATTTGGGACCAAGTTGAAAACAGAATTGGTTCACAAAAAGTCAATGTGTTTTGACATTAAGGCAAATGAATCCATTCCATATACATGAGCAAACTATGACAAAAGCTGAACAAAATAATGAGTGGCCTGTTGTCTAGTCAACTGGATTTTATGCTTAAAAAACAGGAATATATGCAATTTATTAGGAAACTACCAGGAGCTGTCTCTCTTTCTTTTTGAAAGCAAATGTTTATGGTTCTGTGGGTACCTTTCATAAAATCCTTGTTAAAATTGACACCTCTCTCTAAAGCTGTCAAGTGAACTGCAGTCAGCATCCTGTTGCTTGTGCTGTGGAGCTCTAGCTCCATAGCCACGAGCAAGCACCTGGGCAATGGGCCTGGTCTCACTCTGAATTTGTCAAAATCCAGCACTTGGGCAGGGACTTGCACTGTCACAAACCAACAAAAAAAGCCATCCTTTAACATCGGCATGATATGTGGCTGGTTGCCGTTATAGTTTAACAGCAATCGGCGGCATCAGGGGGAAACGCGGAGGGACAAGGACATAAGTTGAGGCGGCGATAGTCCAAGTGGGGCGGGTGGGAGGTGTGAACGAGTCCAACAAACACCGACTTTCACCTGAGAGACCGGTGTTCACATCCTGTAAGATTATAAAGCCAAACTCTGTTCTTTTTTCCTTAACCTAACCACATGCGTTAGTTTTTGAAAGAAAAATACGCCAATCCGCAGTGTGTTTATTTTGAAAGAGACTATATGTAAACATTAAATTTCCTGTGTATTTTGAAAGAAGACAATGCATGTAACAGGCAGAACTTGACTTGATGGCGTCCAGAACGTCAACAACCAACGCACCCAGGGTACCTTGCACGTCGTATGTAGATGTGGAAAGTCCATGCCCAAACGTCAATATGTGACAAGGTTGGAGTGAGAATGTGTTGGGGCATCAGCCAAAACAGTGACAAACACAAGACTGTCCATCATGATGTTGATAGAGGGCTGGAAAATAAATTTCGGTCATATTGAGAATAACGTTACTTGCAACAAAAGCCATCTTTGAACCTCTCTCACTATGCGGCATCTTCCCGTTTGGCGTCATTGTCAGGGACAGCCCAAAATCGCACTGTATACCAGGCTTCACATATCCACTCAGATAGTATTTATGTAGCAAGCAAGCTAAGGTAGCTAGCTAGCTGTAACTAAACCACGCTGTATTGACCTGGCATTGGTTGCTTCTAAATGTTAGTGGATAAAGCAATTTGTAAACGGCAAGATAATGAATTTACCAGCTAAATCAGTCCACTGTATTCCACTGGCTCGCCAAACGCTGCCGCTATGCACTTTACTCAGCGGTTACTGTTGATATTGCCATAGCGTTGAAAAGTTAACAGCACCGCTGCCGTTGTTAGCACCGTTAGCTGCTAGCTTCCAGCTCAGCTACCTCCATGTTAAGAGCCGTGTGCAGACAACCTCTGAATCATAGATATGCTCTGAATATCACAGAGCTTTTTTAATACGAATTAGTCTCAGTCATTTCATACGGTGCAGATTTTACTCTACACATTTTAGCACAAATAAAAAAAGAAAGAGAAGATCCAATATTCCTCAAACTGATGAGGCCTATAGTTTCATATCCATAAACATGTTTAATGATATATTTTTTTGCCTCACTCAGTTCCAGTGTGTTTGTTTGGGCATGAAAGCCTTCTCTTAATAACGTCAAGGAAACATGAAAGTGTTTCCCTAGCCAAACCTGTCAAAGAGCCCCAGCAGGGACAGATCTTTCAAGGAGCATTTTAAACTCACCAAGTAACTGTCTGCTGTAATCGAAATCAACGCTGCCTACGAAATTATCTCTCCATTTGTTCCTACTCGTGGCGAGCGATGGGGTTTTCCCCGTCTCCTGATCAAACACAGATTAGGCTGTCACTCTCCCCCAGAGACAGGAAGCTGAGATGTTGCAAACAGGAAGTGATTGGAATAATGGAACTGAAGCCACTGAAGCTTAAAGCCGGATTCATGGCAGTTGTGTTTACATGCTTTCATTTACGTTATGGTGTAAGTGATGGTGGGTAGATGTGACACGTCTTATTACTGAATATGAGACTATCAGTGTGCAGTAATGTGTTTTTGTTGTCATTCACTTTGACAGAAAGTGAAGTGAGCGCATCGAAGGTTTGCAGTGGGGACAGCCGTTGCTGAAAAGGAGATTAAAAAGAGAAGATAACTATGACTTTCTTAAAACTGCTTGATGTTTTTAGTGATGCTAGCGGCATTGGCTCTAGAAAAGGTGCCCTCAGTTGGTCTGTCCACTGGTTTGGTCCAGACTGAAATATCTCATGAGCTGTTAGATTAGAAAATGAAACATGATACACGCATTCATGTTCCCCTCAAGATGAACTGTGGCAACTTTGGTGATCTGTTTTCATCTAGCGCCACCAGCAGATCAAAATTTAATCTGTCCAGTACTTTGATTTATGACTACATACCTGCAAAACCACTAACATTCCCCTCAGCCTTAGCAGTACTGTTTTGTGCTAATTACTAACACATTCAACTAAGCTGGTGAACACTGTAAACATTATACCTGCTTTACATTAGCATGTTAGCATGTATTTAGCTCAAAGCACCACTGTGCCCATGTACAGCCGCACAAACCAACCTGGTCTTATTTCCAGGTTTCCAAACACCAAAGCTTTGTCACGCCCCTCTGCATCTGGCAGCGACGCACAAGGCACTCTTTTAGCGCCTCTATGAGATGCACTGGGCCTTCAACTTACTCCAGTGTAAACCCATCCAGGTAAATATTAGACACTCAGAGCAACTGACGGAGTATTAAGAGCAAGATAGTCCACGTGGGGACGAGGTCAGGGTGGATGGATGGGTCAAACAAACACAGGACTTTCAGATCGCTGTTTGGGTCCAGTGTGAAAAAGTCAATGTTATTTGAACACCAAACTATGATTTTTTCTTAACCGAAGCAGGTGGTTTTGGTGCTTAACGTACGTTTCCTGTTAACATGGATGTTTGTTTTGAAAAGGTGTAAAAAGTATGTATGCAAGAGGCATTGTGTAGATTAAATGATGACCCACTCTCAGATGCAGATTACAGCATGCACTGAAACAAAATGAAACAAAACGCGTAAGGCTGCAAATCAAAATGGCCACACCAGATGGATAAGCTATAACTAGCGGCTAACAAGCTAATAAAGTTACCTACACAGTTACCTGCTCCAAATACATCTCCAACCACCCAACATCATCACAGAACATTAACTAGTGTTTTCGGGAGGGTTTATACCAAATAAAACACACGTTTAACCATAAAAAGTAAAGCATTTTTGGTGGAGTCAACCTACCACGAGTCCAGAGACAGCAGACTGTAACAGAGCAGGGGCTCATCAGTGTGGCGCTCAAGTACACACACAAAAAAGAAATCTCTGTGGTAACTGATACATCACAACAAACAAAATAAAACAGTATATAACACAATAATGAAACAGGTAAGGTTGTAGCAATGAATTAAAATCAGTGCACCTTTCATAATGACAGAAAGACAGCTTGTAGTGGTAAGTGAGATCACCAACATATTAACTTTGTTACAAAGGCACTGTATGCATGTTACAGGCTGAAACTAACACGTCCAAAAATGACGCCAGAGGGGTAAAGTTTATTGTTTGAAGCACAGGGCCATTGACCAAGCTGCCAGATTTGACGTGTTGGGAGTGTTGCACAGAGCTGCTTGCTTTACTGTAGACTCAAAAATTTCTTGCCTTGAAAACGTGGGATAGAATACAATTAGTCCAACAATCTTTTTAGCTGCCATTACCCTGACCCCTAAATGCATGATTATAAATTGCCCTTTACAAAACAAGAAGAAAAGAAAATTGGCCATAAATGAATGAAATCAATCCACCAAAGTCGGCATTGATCATCTTTGGTTAGATCGTTGAGTTGGTGTGATCAGTTACTAAATCGGGGTGGTGATTTGCTTTGATCACAGCTCAGGGTTAGTTCAAAGTGTAAGAGAGAAATAGGAAAGGCAGGAGTGTAAGGTTGAATGTAGAATGATCTAAAAATAACCAGTGACACTCAAACAGGTAAAGTCTGCGTGTTTGGATGATTAAACTCTGAAAGTCAGAGCTCTGGCTTGACGACAGGACTCATTCAGGAGATTTTTTATCCTGCTCATGTGTGTCCTTGAGTCGAAAATATGCATTTGAGAATATTTTATTGAATATATTATTTTCTGGCTTCCACACAGGGTTTTGGTTTTGAAAGCAGTTTGCTTTCAGTAGTAAAAAATTTAACAAATGGTATTGGGGCTTCTTTTTTAACATTTTTAGTCGCTCCCTCGGCAGAGTTTTGGGGACTGTGCAAATTGCTTTGACTGACAGCTGCTCAAAAAAACACTGACACCACTGTGTTCCTAATGGCATAAACTGCCTGTGAGGCGATCTTGATGTTTCAGCTCGACTCCTACTGTAGCTGCAGCAGAAAACATTGACTCATTCCTTCGCCCTGAGGTGGAGGGTTGACTTCCATTCCTTTGGAAATACTTACATGAATACAAATGAAGATATTTAAAGACACCGGCATCTGCTTGGCAAGACAGAAATTATGCACATAACGTATTGCTGGTGCAGAATCAGTGGGCGTTGTGGGGGTGAACTTCCAAGGGGGTCAACTGCGACCATTTTAAAACATATGCTGCGGAGACTGTTTGGATGTGCTGGCTCATTTTCACGTGTGTGGAGTGTGTAAACGATCCAGATGTGTTTACCAAAACCAAACACTTAACTTTCCTCTCATGTTCACTTCAGCTATTGACTGCTGGTAGCAAGGCTCTCTCAAAGGAAGCCAAAATGAGTTCAATTATTGTTCTCCTAGAAAACCTCCACCTCGTTTTTACCCTTAAATTGGATCACCTAAACAAACTGTTTCCTCCTCCAAAGATGAGAGCTTTTTATACCTTCCTACACAAAAAAAACTCAGTTTTCATCAAAGCATTCTCACTCTGAGATAATATTGTAACAAAAAAGTGAATCAAGCAAATAAATGAAGTGTTTTTTTTCTGCCATTACATTTCCACTTTTTGCCTTTCAAATCCTTTGACAATGTTACAAGCCTGGCAAACATCAGTTCATAACTCAGACGGCTTTTGTTAATGATTAACAAAGAAGAAAGACATGCGGCATCCGCAGCACTGACTGCAGTAATTGTTAATTTACTCCAAAGTTAAAACGCCTATCAAGCCTGCAACATATTCAGAGTTCACTGTTAGAAATTGGATTTTGGTGGCACTGGATTTGTGACTTTGTATTCTTTAAAACACTGAAGCAGGATGGTGACATAATGTTGCATGAGTGTTAAGGCTGCTCAGTAATCTGGAGAATTTAACTCCCTGGATTAAAGCTGAGGTTAAAAGTCTTGGTGTGATCCTTGATTCAGATCTAAGATTCAATGTGATTGATCCACCTCAGAAACATAAACAAGGTATGACCATTTCTAAATCAAAAAGATGCAGAGAAATCGATTCATGCCTTTATTTCAAGCAGACTCGACTACTGTAAAGCACTTTTTACTGGTCTCCCAAAAAACACCACTGTGAGACTTCAGCTCGTTTAAAACTCTGCAGCTCGGCTATTAACCCAAACCAAGAGGAGAGAGCACATCGGCCAGTCTTAAGGGGGATTGATACTTGTGTGGCAGACCCTACACCGTAGCCTACGCACATGGCCCATGCCGTTGTGAGCAATTTTCACTTGTGTGTTGTGTCTGTGTCACTCTGCAGTTACACCTCCAAAACACTAGTCAGTGGCGCAGGTTTCTGTGAAGTGCTGTAAAGTTTAGTTGAATTAAAACACACATTAAACACACATTAAACACGGCTTAATAGAGATAATTTCAAACACAAGTACACAAACTGGCTTCTCTATAACTCGCAGCATTCACAGACAAACACTTGTCTTTTGCTGGACACATTTTCCCCACAAATACAACATGGTAATATTATTAACACAAGCCTATGGCATTTTACATTGTATAAATTAGCCTAGCGGCTAGCGGACTTCTCTTTACTCACATTAAGCCAGGGACAACAGCAACATTTAACAAAGGTAACGTTACATAATTCAACTCTATTACAACTTAGAGGGTTCGCCGAGAAAACAACTGTCTTATACTAAACACGTTTCCAAACAAATATAAGATGCTAACATTATTAGCACAAGCCTATGGCATTTTACATTGTATAAATTAGCGTAGCAATGAGCAGAGATTTCCTCTACTAAATATAATCCTGAAGTATAAATCCCTTGAGGATAAATCACACACAAACATAAAATGTTATTTTATGGAGGTTTTATTTTCTTCACAATTTAGTGTTTCTTATCTGTTTGACTAAAGTAAATAAAAGCTTTGTTTGCACTGAGATAAATGGTTTCAGCTTACAAAAATAGACAGGAGGTCTGCGTCCCTGCAACACGTGGTTACATGTCTGGGGAGGTGCACGTCAGGCTACGGCGTAGGCTATGCAGAGCCTATGCCGTAGGTACAACGTCAGTTCAACGTAGAGGTATAGATCCTGCATTAGCTGCTCTGCACTGACTTCCTGTTACATTTAGAACTGATTTTAAGCTCCTCCTCCTCGCATACAAAGCCCTACATGGGCTGGGACCTGAGCTACATTGCTAAATCCCTTGTTAACTATTTGCCTCCAAGAACACTGCGATCACCTGCTGCTGGTTTATTGGAGGTTCCCAGCAACAGCCGGAAGAAGATTAGGGATGCAGCCTTTGTCAATTACACCCCAAAACTATGGAACACACTACCTGTAGATATCAGGGAAGCTAGCTCGCTAAATGTTTTTAAAAGAAAGCTAAAAACGTATCTGCTCACTTTAGCCTTTAACTAGCTCTGACTTCCTGATACAGGTCTGAAACTCCTTCTATTTATGCTTTTACTTCCTATTTTTGCTTCATGCTGCTGCAACTCTTTTAAAATCTTACTTGATTTTATGAATCAGTTAATCCATGTTTTAGATTGTTGTAAATGTCCTTTTGTCCTGTGTCTGATTTATGTGCATTATGTCTATTTTCATGTGAAGCACTCAGTGCTTACACTGCCCTTGTTGTAAAGCACTTTAAGCTGCATTTCTTGTATGAAAGGTGCTTTATAATCAAAGTTAATTATTAAGGGAAGGTGGTGGACCTGTAGAGAAATATCAGTTTCTTTTAGTTCCACAGAGGCCTTCCTGATTATCATTAAAAACCACTAAAGAAGACAAATGCACACACCTTGGTGAAGAAAACAAACACAAGCAAGACAGGAAGATTAACTTCATCCATTTTGGAAAAGGACGTGGTTCGTGACATTAGAGATCTGCTGCAGTGGGGACGCTCATGAAAGCGCCCCGCTCGTACATAATCAGGCTGAGAATAATAAATCTCACTTTGCCCGTCTTCCCGTCACTCTGCTCAGTCCTCAACTGTTCCCGCTCTACCTGCATGATGGACGGTCGTTCCACACAAAATGCCAAACAGACAGACAGGCAGGCAGGAATGGATTTCAAAATGGCTCTCTGGGTTGTATCACCTGCCTGGATGAGATGGGTGGCATATGAAAAAGGTCTACTTGACATAGATGGTGATAAAAAGGTGTGAGAAAAAACGAGCCACTTCTAAGAGGGTGAGGCGACCCAGCGTCACAGCTGGTGGGCCACAGGTTGTATCTGACTAGTGAAACTGCTTCTCAAGACTTTTTTGTTGTTGTTGTTTGTTTAATATGTTGTTTGTGGAAATGTTGTGAAGTTCATTAAGTTAACATTAATGTTAAATTAATGACATTCTTGAAATAACTACTGAAAAGTTGCTGTTTTTCATGAAGTTGAAAGATCTTTAAAGCAAAAGTTTCACATTTTGGGAAATGTTCTCTGTCTGAGGAAGAGTTAAAAAAGCTGATATGTTTAATATGAAGTTGTCTTGCTTTGGTCTGAATCAGGGACTAATTTTGTTACAAAGTTGTATAATTGCCTAGAGTTGGTTCGTGTTCTCACGGCAGCATTTACAAGCGGACCAGATCAAATGTCTTGTGTGAGAAAGCTGCTCTTGACTGGTCAGAATTTCCATGTGGGAAGAATCCAGGAAGTAAGCAAAACATTGAAGAAGAGTACACTTGCAAGATAAATGTGATGCTTTCCAATGTCACAATGGAGGGACAACTACGCAGGTTGATTTTAGCGCTGCTCATCGTGGACTATATTGCTGTCATTGTTCATTTGAGTCAAAGCATACAGTTTGAAAACGAGGCGCGGCTCCAACTAGAAAACAATGTTTTGATGCATTGGATGTGCTGAATGTGCATATTAAGGCAGTACAGGAGGAGGCGCACATTAATAATCCTCCAGGACTGTAACATGCTCATGTTTAACCCAAACAATGTGTCATGTGACTGCAGTTGGATCAGATCGAGGTCGAAACACGTTCTCACCACAAACGAACCGCACAAGAGTTCGCTTGTAACCACACCAAGACCACCTCTTCAAGAAGGTCTCAGTCCGGTTGTTTTGGTGTGCACCTGAGTGCGATTGCTGTGTTCACACCTGCCCAAATGAACTGCACTTAGGGGGCAAACAAACTTGAGTTCGACTGAACCCAACCAAACAGGGCAGGTGTGAAAGCACCCTAGTTAAATATGATACCTGTACCATCACTGTAGCTTTAAAACCGAGCCCAATGCAGCAGGTTTTGTTTGCTAGAAATGACTCTGTCTCAATTCTTAACATCAGCGTCACCTGTCATACCCAGTGCTTATTCAGTTTTTTTGCCTGATATTTCTCTCTGTACCCTGGCTTTTCCTCTCGGAGCCCCAGATTTTTGGTGAGGTATTCTGACCTAACTGGTCAGGATGCAGTCCACCTCACATGTTCACATTAGCAGCACTCATGACTCCTGCTGTCAGATGCACTGCACCGTTTTACAATACCTGTGGGGGGTACAAGTATCAGATGGCATGTTGACATAAGTTTTAGTGATAAAAATACACTTATTTATCATGTAAATTCAAATAAATTGTATTGTCAGTTATTTAAGTCTGTAAGTAGATTGTTGTAGACCATAGACCTTTTTATGGTCCCCCCTTTTGGGCTTGGGCCGGGGTCATCTATACCCTTTGCCCCCCCAATGGCGGGCCTGTCCTGAGCCAAATATGCCCTAATCTTCTCATCTAACTCTCTGCCAGCAAGAGAACAAGCATTTTACCCTAAAATATCAAACAGTTCCTTTCATTAAAAAACCTGAAGTGTTTGCATTTATCTTCACACTACGTAAGTCAGCTAAAAATGTTGAAAATGGTGTTTGATATTTCCCTTTGTTTTTAATAGTGACCACTTCATGTAGTTTCCCTGACTTCCAGATCACGTCAACAACCACAGTCTCCAATAAGCTCTCAGTTAATCAGTTTCTGTTATGTGGCGTGACTTCCTACCTTGCCAAGTTGAGTTTAGATGGAAAACATGTGGTGGAGATTAAAGAAGAATATCATGAAGTGCCGTGATTGCATCTGTCGGGTAGGTTAAAGTTGAGTCATTTATTCCCATTTTGATCGATTGCCATGAAGGAGTGGATCCAGCAGACTTTATTACCTGTGAAATTAACTGTGATGAGTTCTGGAAGGTGAAGTGCTTTTTCCCCTGGGTAATATTTCTTCCCTTTGATGAACAATGCTGCAAAGTCTACACCAGACAATAACAAAATCCGGCGGTAGAAAAACGGGATCCATAAGCGAGCGCGCATCGTTAACGTGGTGGAACTGATGAGGGAGTGTTGGAGGAGCTGTAATGCAGAGCGGGGGCTTTTGATTGTTCACTTCTGACCTTTGTTTGAGGTGCTTCTCACGGGTTTTTCGCCTTGTGGATATTGGCCCCGGCTCAGCTTGGTATCGGCTGCGATGATGAGGACTTGCAGCTTTGAAAACATAAGAGCAAGAGAGGCAAAAAAAATGGAGACAGATCAATGATTTCCCCTCCCTGCTGGAAAAGAAAGGCCGGGAGAAGCAACAGAGACGGGCTAAAATTTCACGGCCTTTCACCGACTTCAATCGCTCAAGGTCAAGTGGGGTTTACGAGGGTTGACCGGGGGATTTTTTCTTATAGAGGATGAAGCACCTTGACCTTTCCAACTTTTTTTCCCTTTAGTTTCTCCCTGTGGTCGTGTCAGTGTTGCATTGGTGAGGTAAAAGCGCTTCACATTTCATAATGGACTTTCTATCCAAACTCAGAGACGGGATTTTTCCTAAAGACACAGACGACTTAAACTCTGCCATATACCCCTTTTGAATTCTCCAGAGCCTTATTAGAAGCCTGTTATGGTAATATTCAAATCTTCTGGGTGCCCAAGTCGGCCCATATCCAGCTAAAGATGGATTAAGGTTGCTATGGGTGTTTAAAAATAGTTGCCTAAGGTTCAACCCCCCCCTCTCTACAGCAAAGCAGTGTTTTTCTCACACTGATAAGGTCTTACATAAAGAGTGGGTGTGCTGCAATTACCAATCCAAAGCAGCCGTAAGCAGATGCAGGTCTGACTGAAGCGAAGAGGATTTCTAGGCTCCGAAAAACAGGCCCTGGATTACATTCATGGACACTTCACCGCTACAAAAGCCTCGGCATTACCCTGTTCTGCTCAAAGTGCACTGCGTGTAATTAGCAAAAGTTTTCACTGCTGCTAAATTTAGCCTGAAAAGGGGTAAAGCTTTGCTTCAGGCATGCCTCGAAAACCCAAATAAATGCTTCCCATGTGATGTATTTCCGCTCTGTGAGGACAAGGAGAGTTTATTTCAACCATTTCTTTTCTAATTACTTTTTCTTTATCATACATACACAGCCAAAGATTATATTCTTACATTTTTGTTCACTCTATATCCTTAAGAGTCTAATAGAAAATGCCACATAGAAAGTGGATGTCATGGCCTTTGTCACTCACGCTTCAGCCTCGTCATGAATCCGAGCATTTTCTATTTGCCTGCATGAATCAGCTCCATTTCCAAGCAATTCATGGCTTTGTCTGGTGCTGCGTTCTGCTCACAGACTGTTCCGCGCCTCTGTGCTGCAGCGAGGATCTCGTGCACCTCATTGATATACAACAGTGTACAGGGGAGCACAGCGCGATGGAAGTACACACTGCACCTTTCTCTTGTGGGAGTTCGGCTTCAGATGCTCGGCTCTCGCAGCTCGCGATCTTAACTTGGGCTTTTCATCCCCTGTCAGATCACACCACAGGGGACCGCATGGCATCGCGTCTTTGAAGGCCAACAAGCACCTCTCTACATCAAAGCAAATACCACGCGCTTTCAACAAAAATATTCACATCTCCCCAGTGGAGCTGTGGTCTCAGAGACCGGGCGGAAGATGCAACAACAGCAGCTTCTAAAAATAAAAATTAAAAAAAAATCATATGTATATTAATAAGGTAATAGAGTAAAATGTAATTCAAACTGAAAGTTAGATTAGCTGGAGTATAGAGAGGCCAGAGGCAGTAATAACATCTGCAGCAATGAAGGAAAGAACTCAGTGGTGATAGTCTCATTTAAAGGAAATGGCAGGTTCATTATATGTCCTGCTTCTACGCCAGTTTAAATAGTTCAGAAGAGGTCAAATGTGATTTGACCAACACATTCTCACTCCGACCTCGTCACATACTGACGTTTTGGTCATGGACTTTCCACGTCCACATACGACGTGCAAAGTAACCTGGGTGCGTTGGTTGTTTACGTTCTGGGACGCCGTGTCAAGTTCTGCCTGTTACATGCATTGTCTTCTTTCAAGAAACACTTCTGTTTTCACAAGAAATTTACCATTTACATACAGTCTCTTTCAAAATAAACATACTATGTCAGTACCACACCGCAATTTGACGTTCTTCTTCCTCCAACAACTAACGCATGTGGTTGGGTTTAGGCAACAAAAGCAAGTGGTTAGGTTTAGGAAAAAAGAACATGGTTTGGCTTTAGAATCTTACAGGACGCAAACACCGCTCTTTTGAGTGAAAGTCGGTGTTTGTTGGACCCATCCACCACCCCTCCTGCCCGCTCCTACTCGGACATTTGCCACCTTAACTTTCATCCTTGTCCCTGCAGCGTTTCCCCCTAATGCTGCCAGGTGCCATTAAACTATAACGGCAACCAGCTACATGTCATGCTAGCATTAAAAGAAGCCTTTCTTCAATAGCTTCTGATACCGCAAGTCACTGCCCAAGCGTCGGATTTTGACGACTTCGGAGTGAGACAGGACTCTTTTAACAAACTTGGAAATCCCCTGAGCTGTCACTGTTTTGGGTAATTCTCACAGCTCTCATAAATCCAGTTTCCAGCCACATTAGCAGGCAGCTAATTTCAGCACAGTAGCTATTAAAAAAACCCACTTTATGCACCGCAACCTGGACTGAACATCAGACATGCTACAGTTAGCGACAACCTGGTGAACACAATGGAGCATTTAGCAGCTAAAGAGTTGCTAATCTGCTGAAAGAGACCAAAAATTGAGCCAAAAGGAGAATAAATATTAGACCACTACTCACTGACTACAAATGAATGTCAACATTTATGACAGTTTAGTCTTGTTTGTTTTTGTGCAAGAGGGAAGTGTGCATCTGCATGCCTTCACATGTGCATCAACATTAGGTTTGCAAAGTCATCTAGAGGGCTGGATTGGACCCTGGGCCGTATGTTTGACACCCTTGCGTTAGATGTTCAAAAAGGCAACGTTTTACCAGCTTTTTTCCTCATAAAATACTTTATAAGGTCATAATATATCAATGCTATGTTTATAGCTTGCTGTGGTGTTCCTAAATGCAGCACAACAAGCAGCAATGATAATAATAACCATGAAACAACTGGTAAGTGCATTAATAAATAGACAGACAATGAATCAATATAAATTTTGAGATGTAATCAGTCAAAATCATTACTCTTCATTATTCTCTTTTGTATTTTATCATTGTAAACTAGTTCTCTTTTAAATTTGGAGTGTTGTTCAGACAAAAGAAGCAATTTGACAGTGTCACTTTGGGCAGCGGGAACTTCGGATGGCAATTTATCTGTGATTTTCTCTCATTTTTAAGAATACACAATAACAGTTAATGATCACCAGATTAATAAATAATGCAAATGATAATTTTTAACCATGGTATATCCAAGAGAAAATGGTAACTTGTTGTAATATTAAACATTTGCATGCTATGATAAAATATGTCGAATTAGCCAGCAGTGTGAAATAATCTCTTCATTGTGGCCAGAAAATAAATCTCTATCCACTGCTTTATTTTTTTGCCTCTATGATTTGGGAACATGAAAGTGGATTGTAGCCGCTGACCCACTGTTGCTTTAATTATGCTTGTCTCGTATTTAGATCCATTTATTTCGAGGCTACATGACTAAGTGGTGGTTAAATTTTGCCAACTGCCTCTCTTTGATTGGGCAGGATAATTCAGGTCATCTTCGCAGTCCTACACCAATATCAGAGCTATTCAGTTTTTTTTGTTTTTTTTTTCCAGAGCATTTATTCACAGTCAGGGAGAGAGGACATTTCTGATTCTGACAGCGGCAGTTTCTCAATTACAATGGAGTCACCGTGGGGGCATACATGTGGATTTGGCCCATTTTTCGGGCTCACGGAGTAAATTGAAAACGGGAGAACGCAGTTGTCTCTCCTGAGGACAATTAAGATAGAGATAGCACTCTATCTGGATAGCGCGTGGTCAAAAGGAGAAATTAATTCTTTTGGAGGATGATTAGTCAGCCTCTTTTGATAAATGGGAGTGGGGATTATGTATGGTCTGCATTACTTTGGAGATCTCTCACTACATTCTAGTCGCACTCCGTTTGTCCTGATTTCAAGCCGAGAGGTTTTGATAATATATTTGTAATGGCTGTACATATTTCAGCTTTACAGTTGTACATCTCGCTGGACTTGATAAGCCATTCATAATATTTCTGGTCCGTGCAGCACTGAGGCGTTTGTGTTCTGTAAATGGTTTGTGACAGAGTATAAAATCCACCCACAACAAATTGTGCCTGTATTTCATTACAACACAATACAAACTTTTTATATCAAATACACTATGAACCACTCACCAGTCTGGATGTTTTTCGCTCACCTTGGCCTTTCATCAACAAATAAAGCTTTCAGGGGAGACGGAGTATTTGCTGAAACTGTTTTGGCACCTTATTTAAGCGTGTGTTTGCCTCCTGCGTGGCGGCAACATGTTTTTTTTTTCCTTCCAGGGGAGTGTGTGCTGGAAAGCCCCTCTTTCGAAAGTAAACAGATGGAGCGGGGACCTCAGGTGGATACTGAGGTATTGTTATTCTATAAACAATAAGATCACATCCAGGGAAGAGGAAAAAAACACAGCTGGAGGCTCTCAATGATTCAAAGTATACCTCCAGTAAGACATTTTGTCGGGAAAAGCAGTGTGAAAAATAGCTGCTGCGAATGTCACTCTGCTGGGTTTTATAAATTGCATGCCCAGATGTAATCCATTGTAATACATGATTGCCAAGTACCCCCGTCCCCGTGGCACGGTTTCTATTCTGCGGACGTGTACTTGATTACAACGAAAGCATTTCCTGAAGCCGCTGCTACTGCATTATACACAGAATGACACACGCTGCTCGCTGCCATCATTGGTGTTTTATGTTTTGTTTTCCAACTGAAATATTTGTCTCAGGCTGTCATGCTGCTGATTTTTGGCCCCGAGGCTCGGCCATTTGTCGCCGTCCTGACACTCCGGTAAATCACCAGAGCAGCAATTCCCATTCACAAGACTTTGCAGTGGATTGATAAAGTTTGCTTAGCATTACAGCTAAGTGACTTAACAACAGCTAATTGCCTGTAAACTGAGAAGGGAAAGTCATTTAAATTCAAATTTGAGTTTTTATTTCGCCTACCTCGAAGGTTGTTGTTGTGAGCGACAAGTTGCAACGGCAGCTCATTAGGTTCTCATTACTCATTCAATACCAACCCTACATTTGTTTTAATATACCAACTTATCTTTACTACTTTAATCTACAATTCTCCGGGAAATGCTTAATTCCCCTGAACCTTATCACACAGGCTCTTACATGACTGTTTAATGATGCGTTTTAAGGTTTCTTATTCCAGCAGATTAGAGAGATTACAGATTCAACATGTGATTTTCTTGCAGATTTACTCTGTGCATCATCTCCATCTTACGATTCATCTCCTGCTCTGCTCTTTTGTGTGCTAATCAGGCGTGTGACACCAAGATGTGACAAGTCTAAAATTGTAGGTGACTCGGTTGTGGATGTTATTGCATATAAATGAAGGGATTGAGTCCCTCGTGAAGAGTAAACAGGCAGAGAATGAGGGGAGATGCGCAGTGTGGCTGAACTGAGGAATTAACTGCTTAAAGATTTCCTGTAGTGATTGTGGCTGTGTAATAGCGGGGTGCACAGAGTTCGAACTGTGTGTCCAGAACTGTGACGTCTTTTTATTGGATTTTATTTTGCTGAGGCAGTTCTTTTCCTTTTTTTCTTCTTCATTTGCTCGGGTTGTTTTTCTTTTGTTTATCTCAAACCAGCTGCTGCCAGTAATGTGAAGCACTGTACTCCATTTTTTTTATAATCGAGTTAAAGTGGTACTCCAGTGGTTTAATATTATACTTCTATAAAGTCTAGGGATTTTGAAGAGACAGATTATGAATGGTGGTGCATCAGTCATAAGCCTTTTCCACAAATGAACTCTGGACAATATCCAGAGAACCAGAGAATCAGGTCCAGACCATAGACTGTATATAAACATGGCTCCACTTCCCCCACTGTACAAAACTGAAGCCAAAATATCCTTCACACAGCCGCTGCCATCTGCACAGCACTGATCTCCACTGTATCGAGTTCCTGCCCATACACCGATCCAACCAATCGCGAGCAGCACCATTGCATGTGAGCAAACCGATTGGCACACACAGCTGTCAGGTTATCGTTAATCTACTAATCGACTGTTTACAGCATCCCACACCTTAAAATTTCCAGACACTGTGTAACTTGAGTCACTGCCTCAAGCAAGGAATTCAGGTATCTTGGGGTCTTGTTCACCAGTGAGGGTAGAATGGAGCGAGCGTGAGATGGATTGGCGTCTGCAGTGATGCAGGCGCTGCGCTGGTCAGTCGTGGCGAGGAAAGATCTTGATTTACCGGTCCATCTACGTCCCAACCCTCACCTATGGTCATGAGCTTTGGTTAGTGACTGAAAGAATGAGGTCGCGGATACAAGTGGCCGAAATTAGTTTCCTCCGTGGGGTGTCTGGGCTCAGCCTTAGAGATAGAGTAAGGAGCTCGGACATCTGGAGGGAGCTCGGAGTAGAGCCGCTGCTCCTTCGCGTTGAAAAGGGTCAGTTGAGGTGGTTTGGGCATCTGATCAGGATCCTCCTGGGCGCCTCCTGTTAGAGGTGTTCTGGGCACGTCCCACTGGTAGGAGGCCCCGGGGCAGACCCAGAACACACTGGAGGGATTACATATCTCATCTGGCCTGGGAACACCTCAGGGTCCCCCAGGAGGAGCTGGAAAGTGTTGCCGGGGAGAGGGATGTCTGGGGCGCTTTGCCCGGCCTGCTGCCCCCGCGACTTGGACCTGGATAGGCGGATGAAAATGTGTATTTAAAAAAAATTGGAAATACTGTTGTCGACAAAAACCTTCCTGTCTGTATTCATAGTTTTTTAAATCAAGTGAAGGAAATTATAATAAAAGAGAGTCGTTAATTTAGTCATGGAACAGACTCAGTGCTGATTTGAAATTGTGTAGCTCTCTGTTGATTTTTAAAGAAGCCTTAAAATGTGAAATGATCAAAATGTAAAAAAAAAAAAAAAAAAAAAAAAAAAAAAAATTGTGGCATTTGTGTACGCTGAGTTTTTTAGTTTGGCTCATGTTCCATCCCCAAACATGGAGGGGGCGGGGACATGTTTTGGCTTTACTTTTTGGGAGCTATCTTGTCGTCCATGGTGCAGACATTGTCTGGAGTTTCCTTTTCACACATGTACAGTAACAAACAACAGGAGATTGCACGTGTCAGATGTGCGCTCACCTACTGGACATACTCAGTTCGGTGTAGGTTGAGTGGCGCGTGGGTAGAGCATGCAGGAGGCAAGACATGACACGAAAAGTAGGCTGCAAATATCAGTCTTATGTTTACATAACTGGTGCGTAATTTGGTCATAAACAACCTAGTCTCTTGCTTCTCCGCAAATTTTTATGCCGATTTTGTGCATCGGCCCTTACAGACAGACGGTTCCCAAAACTCATCGTCTCTCAGGTCAGGCATTTTCTCTATTGTGTCCATCTAAATGACCCTTCTTTTTAACCCACAGATGTTACCCATAGTGTATTCTTCCAGTTTCGTGCATGTTATAAATATCATTAACATGCTCACTTGGTCGTCGTGAATTTGCTGGACATTGACCGATTCACACATGGGCTCGATCGGACATTACACTGACTTTGTACCAGAGAGCTGGCAGGGTAAATTCTGTTTAGTGTCTGGTCTACCTGATCAAACATTTACGTTCTCACATCTTCTCTGAATTATGTCTTGATAAGTTCAGGGTTGCAGTGCATGATAGTGTTCTTAGTGCCAGTCACGTTAGTTTGTGGCTGATGATGACAACATGAACTGGACGGGGTGTGTAAGGTTTAACATGGACTGAACAGCTACTGACACAAAAAGTATTTTAGAAATGAAAACTGATCACTGCACTGATCATCCCAAACCTACAATTCATCTGTTGCTCCAAACTCAGAGCAGAATGATCTCACAGTGAAGGATTTAATGGACTTGGAGGCTTTTATTAACCACTATTATTACAGCCGAGACAACATGGATTCCAAATCCATCAAAAGTACATCAAAATCATCCAAAAAATAGAGAAGAAAGAAGCAGGACTCTTCCATGGGCACAGATACAAACTACAGAAATCAAGTTTAGCTTCCCAGCTAGTATCGATAACAAATAGAAGCCTTTAGTATCATTTCACAAAGAAACAAAAGACCTTTGTTTTGGACTTGAATTCATACACAGCCACATCACATCTGCCAAGTGATTTAACAAATTATAGACGTGATTCCAGACTTACTAAATTGAAATATTTGAGACATCTTCTCTGGTATCACTAAAAATCCATAAAACAACTATGTTGAGAATCTATTATAAGACCTCATGAATACACACCTCAAACTCCCCCACATTTCCAACAAAGAGAACTACTTAAAAGTAGAGGAACAGACAGTGTATAGATAGTATCTCTTTGTTAGACTCTCCCTGCCAACATCTTTAAAACTCAATGCCCAGTTTTTTTTAAGTGCAGACTCTGTTAAAAATGCCCAGTTTTCAGTACAAACAGAAGACCCTCACGATATCATAAGCTGTAACATAACTGTTTTCTTAGGCTGACTAATACTTGTCACGACTAGAAGGCTGATCTGCAAAAAATGTTTGCACAGTGTGCCTTTACCTGATGATATAAAGCAGCAAAACAGATATATTTACATATAATTATCATGCAGATCATTTTACTTAAGATACTGACTGCCATAGGAACTCTTTGACTCTCTATATTTTTCACCATATATTTTTATATATGTCAAATATTCTTTACCAACCATAAAATAAGCTTGTCAGTAGGTATAATAATACTCTGTATTCATAAAGGACTCTATAAAAGAGAGTTACAACGTGCTTTACATGTCAACAATTAAAACAGACGACATGAAATCAACAACTTTTAGAAGAACCGATAAAAACACTTTAGTATATAAAAACGGAGAAAATAAAGACAGTCTAAATGAACTTAAAACTTAAGTAAAATTAGGAAAGGCTCTTGATAAAAGTATGTTTTAAAAGGGGACTTAAGAGATCACTGACTCGGCCGATCTGATTTCCTTGGGCAGATTGTTCCAGAGCCTCAGGGCCCTGACAGCAAACGCTCTGTCCCCTTTAGTTTTCAGCCAGGACTCTGGAACAGCCAAAAGACCACTGCCCGAGGACCTCAAAGTACGTCCTTGCGTATACCATACTAAGAGGTCGGACCATGAAGAGCCTTAAAAGTAATCAGTGAAATCTTAAAATCTATTCTAAAACATGCTGGGAGCCAGTGTAAAGAGGCTGAAACTGGAGTGATGTGATCATGTCTAATGGTTCTGGTTAGAAGAACCAAGAGACGTGACGGCAGTGATCCTTTCACATTTAATTTAACTCTTACACATATGGGGTCAGTAATCATTTTGAGTTGGCAGCACTTGTTTTAAATAGTGGGCATTATATTCTAACATTTTGCCACTCTTTTGTCGTCCTTTCTGGAAATTGTAACATAGATGGGAGCATTCCCATTTTGAATGTGATCACTTGAATGAATGATCATTATCAGTGGTATCAGCCTCATAGATATGGGTTGGAAGGGGTCTGGTACAACTAGTAGTAGGTTCAGAGGGCCATTATCAGCCCACTGAATGGCCAGTATAGGTTGTCATCAGGCACAGTTTTATTGGGTTTTACTCTCACTTTTATTAGGTTTAGGCTCCAAATCTTTGGGAATGACATGTCCAAATACGATGTGCAAGGTACCCTGGGTGCGTCGGTTGTCGGTTCTGGGACACCGTGTCAAGTTCTGGCTGTTACATGCACTGTCTTCTTTCAAAATACACTTCGGTTTTCACAAGAAATTTAACGTTTAACGACACCGCAAGTTGATGTTTTTTGTTTTTTTTCCCCCCTTTAACAACAAAAACACGTGGTTAGGTTTAGGAGAAAAGAAGGGTTTGGCTTTATGATCTTACAGGACGTGAACGCGTCAGTGTTTGTTGGACCCATCCACCACCCCACCTGCCCCACTCAGACTTTCACCACCTTAACTTTCGTTCTTGTCCCGCTGTGTTTCCCCCTGACGCTTCCGAGTGCCGTTAAATATAAGGGCAACCGGCCATGTATCATGCAGACGTTAAAGGATTGCTTTTTTTAGCTGTGTCTGATGCCGCAAGTCACTGCACAAGCTCTGAATTTCAACCGCTTCAGAGTGAGACCGGGTTGGCAGTACTCGCTTCAGAGAGCTCTGTGACCCAGACCCATATTTTCCAGTTTAATGTTTCCACGGTCAATTTGAGAATTTACCAGCAGTCAGGTAAAAGTCATTTCCAAAATCTGCAGGGGAGTCTAGTTGCTGTTGTGCCAGCAGTACGAGGAGCAAAAAAAATCAAAGTGTATCATTGTAAACTGATGATAATGAGCTTATAATGGCCCTCTGAACCTGCTAGTAGGTGTAGCAGGAACCTTCTAACAGTCAAAGCTGATATCTAGGAAATGCATCCTCCCGAATGTTACACTTTTCCCACCTTGTATAACACCAGAACATGTTCTTGTTAGGGTTATTTTTGGCATTAAAGCTTTTTGGATTTGGCAGCCACGTAAGAGAAATAAGACTTCATACGTTTGATTCAGCTCCATAAAATTGTAATTGCGAGGACAGCAGAGAGCACTGGCCTTTGACATGTTGACACTATGTCCCGATCTCAGCTCTTTGTTCAGAGGTATTTATTTTATTTTGGCTCTTTTTCTGTCATTTTACTGGTGGAATTTGTTCTCCTGAGCTGCCAACCCTCATATAACTATGACTCAAGCATTGATGCAGCATAACAAATGTGTCTTTGCTGCGTGGAACATTTCCCACTTTCATATCCTGCTCTGCCGTAAGACTTAAGCTTGTGTGTATGTGTGTGTGTGTGTGTGTGTGTTCTCTGCAGAGATCCGCGAGGCCTTTAAAGTGTTTGACCGTGATGGGAATGGGTTCATCTCAAAGCAGGAGCTGGGGATGGCCATGCGTTCCCTGGGCTACATGCCAAACGAGGTGGAGCTGGAAGTCATCATTCAGAGACTGGACATGGACGGTGAGGCAAACACACAGCTCGGGTTTTTATGATGTGGAGACACAAAGGCACAGAGGCTCTGCTCTCTGTTTGCCCACAAAACCGGACTGTAGTAGGCAGTTAAACCAACGACAATAAACACCAACTGTTCCTCTTTTCTGCAGGCGATGGCCAGGTGGACTTTGAGGAGTTCGTCACTCTTCTGGGCCCAAAGCTGACGGCAGCTGGTTTGCCAGATAAGTTCAACGGCACCGACTTTGACTCCGTCTTTTGGAAGGTGCTCATTATTCAGTCACTCATTTCCTGCCTATTAGCGAGAAGACAGACAGCAGAGTCGCAGCTGTAGCAAACCTCCAAGCGCAGAAAACATTTAGACTCAGTACGACTTTAAAGGAAAACCAGTTTTAATTGCCACATCCACTGGGCTGTTAATGGGATGATTTTAATCTTGGAGAGGTTTGGATTCCCTTAAGAACTGTGTCCCTCATCAAGACTTCTCCGCCTCTTTGTGTGTGGCGACAGTCTTATTACTTAGAACATTAAAGTCAGTTTTTATGTAAAATAGATATTAATTTATTTACAGACACCTCATTAGATAATCAACTGCTCACTTTGACAGTGGGATGAAACTAATGGGATGGAGCTCGTGCCGAAGCTGCCTTTGTTGTGGTTACGTGATAACGGCACCAGAGTGGCTGTCAAGAAAAGCGAGGCTCCAAATCGAGTTGTGAAAGAGAGGGGATTTGTGGGAATTCTTGGTGCAGTCAGCGTACGAAAAAAGAATCACAACCAAAGACACCTGCTGGGAGAGTCAAGAAACCCGAGGGACTGCTGCAAAGGCTGCATAGCCTCACATAACATTATATAACAGAATAGTAGTATCAAGCATGTGCTGCTGGATTGATCACACAGAGCCTCCGGTCACACTGGTGAGCGCGGCTCAAGCTGAGCAGAAAATGAGTAACATAGATGAGCTTTCCAAACAGGCACAGATCCTGGATTGGCACTTTTTTTTGCAGGGATTTTGTTGTTAGTTTTGGGTCTTAGTCAATCACAGATCCTCTGTTTTATTTAAGTCACAGTTAACAAAATGCCACTGGTGGAATATAACTAAGTACAGTTATTCAAAAATGGAAGATTAAGGTACTTTACTTAAATATTTCAGCTACTTCAGCACAATGCACCTCAAAGTAAACTGTATTCTTTCACTACGCTAACATCTGTAGTTACTTTGCAGAATACAGTTTAACATAAAAAATACATACAATGGATCACACTGTAAAATACAGTTAAATGCTAGTTATAATTAGCTCCACCTGCAATTTACATTGGTAAAAATCTGCAGTATGATAAAATGACACTGATAGGAGCCGTACTCGATAATGTGTACTTTACTTTTGATATTAAAAAAAAATTGTGCATTATTATTAAAAGGTAATTTGAATGCAGGACTGTTACTTATACGCAGATATTTTTATCAGTCCCTCCAGGATTTCACAGACTGTTTTGGGGATTGTTGCAGTCTGAAACGCCTGCTGTCACAGCAGCCTTTTTAAAATTTTGCGATGCATGTTGCAAGTTAAAATTGTCAAAATAGGTGCAATGCTTTCTCAGATTCAGAGCTAATGAGCCTTCAGCGTTTCCCACAGATTTCAAATCTGTTTGATTTAGGGGAGATTTTTGGATCTCAAAAGACCAAATTATAATACGGGATATAAGAGTATACAATGTAGAACATTTTGATTTATGAAAGCAGCAAGGCCGATCTTGTAAATAGACTTTATTATGAAAGGAGCCCGAGGTTTCTAGGTTTGTTTACTTGTTCTTTTGTTTGTGGGCTATGTGACATATGGTGCACACCTGTACCCACCTGTAAAATGAGCAGCAGTTTCTATTTACGCTCAATGTTGTAAATAATAGTGTTAAACACTCTTGACAAAGGTCCAGGAGGCCCGAAACGTTAGTGTTACTAAGGGTGTTTCCTTTTCAGCTCTCTAAATGGACTCAGAGCGGTGACTCAGCATTTTTTCAGTATACGTGAACACTCCAAGAGAACTCTGAGTCTGAGTTCGGTTTGAGTCCACGATGCGGTTAACTTAACCTGTGCCTTGTGAACACAAAGCGCTCCATGTTCACTTTGCTCTTTGCTGCTGTATTTAGCCCTCTAGATCACACGCTGTTGCACTGCGACGCTTGAAAAAAACGTAGAAACCACGTCAGCCTGTAACGTTTGCATGGACACAGGATGAGGAGTTTGAGGACTGAGGAATTTGTGTTAATTGTTGCAATTGCAACACCCTGGAGGGACAGTTTTATAGTGTGGTATCACTGCTTTTACTTTAAGAAACAATCTTCCTCCACCACTGCATATTGCATTGGTATTAATATTATTAATATTCAAACATAATATTCATAGGTCCATTATATTAGTGATCCAATATTAAAATGTAATCCAATATTAGCATTTTAAATATTAACATCACAAGTGAGCAAACAAACTGAGGACATCTGAATAAAGTTAGCCACACCACTTAATGGTCCAAAAGGAAATCAACCAGGTATTTTAAGCAGATGTCAACTCTTAATATTTCCATAATTTCATTACATTTACACTGCCATGAAATGTTTTCTATACATGGCAGTTATTGTTCACTTTCCTTTTATGTGTTACTTGTGTGTGCTTAAATGCCTGTCTTTGCATTTAGAGTGTGTTTGTGTATCGTGTCCTCCAGCCTGCGTCCATGTTAATGTTCAGTTATGCGTGTCTATCTCCAGTGTGACATGCAGAAGTTAACGGTGGAAGAGCTGAAGAGGCTCCTCTACGACACCTTCTGCGACCACCTGTCTATGAAGGACATCGAGAACATCATCATGACTGAGGAGAACCACATAGAGAACCCTGAGGACTGCCAGGTGGATATAGACAGTAAGGAAGAACCTCCTATACTCTCAGACTTGTAACGTTTATGTGCATCTGGTGGTCCCAGCTGGCATTAAAGTGGGGACATTGTAGTTACGTTGCATGCGTCTTAACCACCACGTTACAGGATGTGACTACAAATGTCCTTTTGTTTAGGCTCTAAACATCATACCATCACTACTGATTGTAAAGTTTCTTCCCAAGGACCACCTTCATATCGTAACATGACAAAAAAGGGAGAGAAACAAACTGTAAATGTGTACTGCCACTGTGAGCTGTTAATGCTGTGATGACTTTCTGTTGTGCCCAAAGCTCGTCCCTTTTCCTCAGGAAATATTCTTCTGGTTTGGCAACACATCCTGGTTGTGTGTTTTTGTGTCTCTGGAGCTTCGATGGTTTTAGCGCCTCATTTGACAGGATTTAGCACATTCAACACACTTTGCTTTCTGCTCTGCATCACTGCCTGCTATTATGAATCCAAATGTAATATTTTCAGGATCATGTCTCCTCACCGCAAGCGTTGGAGCTTTTACTAGTGCAGGGTTGCATCCTAGGCGATGTTAGCTAGCTGTGTGACGTGACTTACATGGTGATATTTAAGTGTAACTCGTCATTGAAATTCCACATTTTAAATTCGACCTTATTATTGTTTGTAAGATCTTAAACACATTTACAAATAAAATAACTAACTTTGTAAATTACCAAAAAACTGAATTTTCAATTATCTCCGCCGTCCATTAGATGGCACAGCTTTAAGATGCAAGCAGCATCTCTTCTAAAAACTGCAGAGATGATATACTTTGCTTCCTGAGGCCATCACAAGCCACAGGTGATCAGCGAAAATTTATGAACAGATGTTTATGACTCACTCGTAACTGTCCGGTATGTAGCACATCAGCCTGTCAAACGTCTGGCATCAACAAGATATTTTTTCCCAGAGAACTGCCGCTCACTGGATGTTTTGTCTTCTACAGACGACCCCAGAGATGGGTGTGTGTGAAAATCCCAGTAGATCAGCAGTTTCTGAAATACTCAGACCAGCCCGTGTGGCACCAACAACCATGCCACGTTCAAAGTTGCTTAAATCACCTTTCTTCTTCATTCTGATGCTCAGTTTGGACTTCAGCAGGTCGTCTTCACCATGTCTACATGCCTAAATGCATTGAGCTGCTGTCACGTGATTGGCTGATTAGCTATTTGTGTTAATAGGCAGTTGAACAGGTGTACCTAATAAAGTGGCCGGAGTGTATATGATAATATTTATGCAAGTGATGATGACCCAGTAAACCCGATCAACATTCCTCAGTTGCACTGTAAAGAGTAGAGCACGTCTAATCACAGTGAAACAGACATCATTTGTATTCTTAAACCACACTCTGGTGACAATACATTAATATTAATGTCTATTTTCAATTAACACATCACAGAATTCACCCTTAAAATTCCTCACAATCACAACGTCTTCCTGGTGTCACCATTTCACACCAAATTCCGGCGATCACACAGGGACAACCGTGTTGTTGAAACAGCAGCGATGCCAATTTCTCCCATCAGCAGTCTCGGCAGATCATAATGTACTCCAGCCACTCATCAGCTGCGTATGAAATACCGTGCCCTCTTAGGCAGCTGTTTTGCAATTTGAGCTACTGTGCACGGCAAATGGCATTGCTCCCTCTCCTCTCCTCAGCCGTAAAAATGACTACACTGTTTCTAAAGCTCCATCCGCCTACACAGACTCTGCGTGGAGAACCCCTCATTTGAAAGTCATTGTCAGGAATGCAGGAAATCCCTAACTGAAGTAGAGGCAGGTTTACAGAAAACGTCCACAGCGAATAAAGGAAATTACACCTTCTCATTACAAAATGACTGGAATTGACCGGAGATGGCAAATTGCTGCGTCAAAGGGTGGAATTTTCCTTTAATGGTTCATTTACACAGGATGATTTGCTTTTTCTGTGGTTGTTTATCTAATGTGTAGGTTTAATGGTTGTTGGAGCTATTACAAACCCATTCTTTGATTTACAAAGAGAAAATCTTCTCTTTTCTGCTGGGAAAACACTTTTAAAAAGACATGAGTTGTTTTTCTCTGAGAGCGGCGATGACCTCTGGAGGAAATAAAGATAAATCAAAAGCAAGATCAATTTTAAGCGGTTTGAAATATCCTCTGTTTGGACAAAAATACAAGGCAAATACAGCTAAAAAGTTACAGCAGATATGAAAGTTCCCATTTGAACATTTTGTTTTGCTTCAGCTGCCTTGGTTCTCACTTCAGACGACTCTGCAGGTAGACTACACCTTCTCTCGGAGCATCCTTTAATATGCCAGTCAGGTGCCATTTGTTTGTTGTTCCAAAACGGCAATCAACATTTCAATCTAGATGCAGTTACGCGGCGTACAGGTGTGAAAACAAATTTTCTTGGCGCTGTTCATCCCTTATAATTGTGTTCATGTAATTGTAAGGTTTTGTGATGAGCCCTTTCATTCGGAAATTACTATCCAGATATCTTTGAAGCATTAAATAACGCCTGATTCAATAGACCTTCAGGTAATGTGCTCCCTGTTTTCTCCCCCTGCCTCTCTTTCTCTTTCCCTCCCCCCAGGTTCCAGCCCGACGCAGCAAGTCAAGCAAACTTGTGTGCGCAAGAGCCTGATATGCGCCTTCGCCATCGCTTTCATCATCAGCGTCATGCTCATCGCAGCCAATCAGGTGCTGCGGAGCGGCATGAAATAGGAGCAGCGGCGCTTTCAGCCTTGACCACCACCTAAAGGCTGCCTTACAGATGAATGACTGTGGAGACAAAGCTAAAAAAAACCAACAAAAAAACAAATACAACAGACAATCACGCAGCTGTAAAACAGGCAGACACATGACTGCAGAGTAACTGGAGTCACCAAGGACACTACATGTGCAGAATTTGTCTCGCTGTAAGAGACATTTCAAGGACAACAGGACCTCACATACAAAGAGACAGCGCTGTGTTTTAAAAGTGGACAGCTGACTATACATATCACTCTTCGTAACACAACATTTAGTATTCATTAGCTATGTGCATTTGAGCAGTGTTGCATTCAGTATGGTGGCAGCTATAAAGAGAAGTGTAGTGACTGTCCAGTTTTGTATTTGTCCAGTGTACCATGCGGTTTATTATAAACGAGTAGAAAGAAATGTGTGAAATATTGTGGGGACATAGGAGAAAATATATTCCTGAGGGCTGGAAGGTGTTGTTATGTGCCAGGTCTGGAGTGCACAGTGTTGTGGAGATATTGCACGCGGTGCAACATTGTTCAGAAACCACTTGGGAATAACGATAGCTTGGTAAGAAACAAAATAATAGGGTTGGCAGGGAGGTGCATGTGATTGTGTGGATGGTTTCACTTGTTCACAGGCTGCAGGGCTTCAGTCTGAGCAGGACGGAGCAAGGTGAAGCAGGTTAACAGCTCGCGGGAGGAAGGTGTTGAGGTCTGAATGGACGGGTAACTGGCTGGAAAGTGGCTGGACATGCGGTAAACACTCGACTCTCTCTGTCTCCGCTGCGGGGCTTCGCAGGCCTCGGAGGGTGACCATCATCTATGCATGAAATGCATGGATTTAAAACAGTCGTCTTGACACATTTGTAGAAGTTCTTATCAATGTATTAATCATTATGACTGTGTAACAGCTGTTTTCGATTACTTAATGACAACTGTGAGCAACTGTGTGGTGCGGGGAATCAGCATTCACAACAAAAGCAAAGCATACAACTGCATGATTAAAGAAGGGCTGCTTTAGTACATGCTCGTAAAAATTACTTTCAGGGATTGCTAAGCTGTGGAACTTTTGCCTCGCCGGACACCTGATGACCATCGCCCACTGTCACTGAAGAGCAAACGACATCAAGATGTGTGTCACTCAACCATTTATAGAATATGCATCAGAGCTGACCTGGTTGGTAGTGCGGATACAAATGTGCAGGAATGTAATCTGTCCTTTTATTTTAATTGTTTTCCGTCTGGATGCGTTGCTATAGAGCAATAAATGTATGTAAAATAGACATCTCACAATGCATAGGACAGACATGAACCTTGAGAAGCGTTAGCACCAATGGACCTATTCACTTTCGAGGTCGGAAAAGTTTCTAAAGCACTTTTCGAGTTAAGGTTTTGGCAATACAAGAGACATTGGCTCTGAGGAGACAACCCTCTTATTCAGTGAGATGCAGACAGATGAGCGGGAACACGTGCGTCAGAAGCTGCTCAGTGCATTGAAGTCTGAGAGGGCCCAAATGGTGTAAACTGTTGCAATAAAACAAATATCTGTGAAGCACCACATGAATTTGATTGGGTGTAGTTGTTTAGATTGTTGTGCATGCATCTGGGTTAGGTCTGTCATTATCAATGTGTATTGTACATATAAACCAACTTCAACCAAAGCTTTGGAGGGATCTGTGACAGCAGAACTGGGCCACATAACGAGAACACGCTCAGTAAACAACCGATGGAATTAACATTTGTATCGCTGAGAGGAAAACAGAAATCCTGCAGAAGTCCCACAGTCACTTGTACTCGGGTGAATTCACAAATAATGGATTGCGGCTGCTGGTACTACACATCACTTGTAACTTTTATCTGCCCTGTCTCGAGGTCCGTTTCAGAAAAGATACCGAGCTAATGATACAGCTCAGTCACCAGAAGGAAATGTTCACGTGTTTCTGCAAACCACAAATACATCTGCACATTTTGTACGTGTCAAACGTCTCCAAAGTGATGTAATATATAAGCTGACTTTTGTCATAGTGAGGTGAAGGGGATGGTGAATGGTGTGTCACCTTGGCAAGACACCTGCCAAACTACTGTTTGAAACCAACACCATTTCTTGGGGGGGGGGCAACCTGTGGCATTCTGACTGGTGCTTTGGCACTGAACCTGGGGGTTTTTCACCAACGTGTCCCTGCTTTTCCAGCATCTTTTATGACACAAGTGTGTGTGTGTTTTAAGCCAAAACTTTACCTTTTACATAACCATAACTACGTGGTTTTTATGCCTGATGTCAAGGCTGTTGTTGTAGAGACATCGGCACAGGAGAAGAGACGTTAGATTGAGAGTGTTTTCACACTTGGTCCTTTTCAGCTCTCTAAATGGACTCATAGCGGGGACTCATTTTTTGTTCATATGTGAACCAAACCCAGACCACCTCAAGAGTTGGTCTGTGTTACGCCCCATCCTTAGGCGGCATTATGCAGCAAACAAAACTGACCTTTAAAATACTCAAGTCCATGGGATTTATTACAGAAAAACAAGAAAACAAGACAACAAAAATCCCAGGCTGAGAGGCAGCAGGACCAGCAGTCCCCACACTAGAGGCATCTCTGCTCTGCTGCTGACACAGAAGCTCTTAAGCACCTACTCCATGCCAGGTGCAATGCACCTTGTTAAGTAATACAGCACACCTGGACAGATCTACAATGGAGGGAAAAGGACAGCAGCACAGAAGACATACAACCGTAACAGTCTTAGTTTGGTTCCCTTCATGTCCGTGGTGCGATTCACTTAACCTGCGCACTGTGAACTCAAAGCGCTCCAGGTTTGCTTTGCTCTTTGCCACTGTATTTAGCCCTCTAGATCACATGGTGTTGACCTGGGAACACAAAAAGAACTGAGTCCCTTTTCTGTTGGTCCTCTTTTTGGTACACTTTAAGAGGACTAAGTTTGGTTTGTTTTACAAGGACTATGTGAGAAACATCCTAAGACGCACACAGGGAAAACACTGGAATTTCTCAATAATACAGTCTTCTGAGCGGCAGGAAGTGAACCACATAGCTGGCAGAACAATGTGGCATTGTATGGCTGGAGAGCTGGCTTCTTAAGCTGAGAGTAGACGAGACCAGGTGCCTGATGACGATGCTACGCCCACAACACACAAAGGGGAGGAGGAGACACAGGGGAAACAGGGAGAGCACAGGAAAACAACAGGGGTCGTGGCCTAAGTCGTGACACCTGAACCTAATCCCACCTTCACCACAGTGTTGTTGAATCATAAAGTTTAAATGTATCTGTTACAAAATTATGTACAAATGTAATGTATCATTGGTTTGCAGAAATGTATAATAATATGAACATGTGTCTGGTGACGGGGTGGAATGATATTACAGTGCAAACGCAGCCACAAAGTTTTGCAGCTTAGTGCAATTTGCCCTCTTTTTTTGTTGCATTTGATTGCAAATTATCCGTGTGGCAAAGTATAAACATGGCCTCTGTGCCAAGAACAGGAGGCGGAACAATGGCAGCGAGAGAAAAGACAAAAACAGACATTTTCAGAGCACAAGCCACAGGTCCTGACCGACGAGGGGCAGAGACATTCCCCACAACTTCAGGCAACAAATTTAAACGTGACAGAATAAACAGACTGGGATATTAAAATCCAAATATGGTTTCTCTTTGCTTCAGATGGTATAAAAACATGGCATGATTTTAAATGAGGACAAAACAGAAACTATTCAATGCCTCACAAGCTTGTCAGACGGGTGGACAGCTCATATAAATGTGCTTCAGTTACCAACTCTCTGAGGAAGCTAGTAATTTCACTGTAACTGCGTGTGGCTGACTAGTGCTGATCTTTGTGAATTGGACTGTTTTTGCAGTGAGGCTCATTTGCAAAGAAAGGGGCTGATGTTGTGCCAAATGCATGCAAATAGCACAGGAGCACGGAGACATTAGGGGTGCATTTAACTCTTTGCTGCTGCTTTGAAAATTACAGTTTCTTTTCGTCTTATTTGTGAAGGTTTAGTGGCCCCCAAAGCTGCCCAATCCTTCTGTGAATTCGCCCCAATATTTCAGATCATCAGACTTTCATCAGGAAAGATAAATCTTACCTGAAACCTATTTTGAATTTTTGACAGGGGTAATACGCATTTTGAGAGTCAAAAGAAAGAAAAACTTCAAATGCCCTCAGAAACACACACTGCAATATAGAGATCTAAATAATTCACATCTTAAGAATATCCCTTTTTAGGATTTCTATTGGCAGCTTCCCAAACTTGGATCTCACACAGGAGCCAGAACCTCACAGATGCAACAAAATTAGACTACCCTATCACCCAGAGCCAGGCGGGATAACGATTATCTGATGCACATGGGCAATTTGTCAAAAGTGTCAACTCTGTGGGGAACACACACACACACACACACACATAGAAAAAAAAGAGAAAAAAAAGCCCATTTATTAACAGATACCTTGGTTTCCATTTTTGCACTTTAAGATGTGCTGCAGCGCACAACAACAACTCACCGCCATGATTGTTCATCCGATCCCAGATATAGTTTAGGCATAAAGAATTACTTTACCATAGATGTATCTATTTTTGTGATAAGAATATGATGGAATAGAGTATTAACTGAATGAAAAATGATATTGTCTCATTCGTTTTCTATTATCATTTCGGAGGGAACATTTTCATGGGGAATAAAGATATAATAATAATAATTTGATTTGTTGCCTTATTCTTTGAGACACTTAGGCATTGTGCATACGCATATAAATACACCAGTCATGGGTTTATTATTTGTCACCAGAGGAAAATGTACAAACCAATATTTATTTTATTTTTACCAATGAAAAAAAAACTGTATGAACATGTTGATAGTCTACTGAATGTTCTATTTCCATCGTACTGTACTTTGATACTTGTCTTTGGATCTTGCAAAAATGTTTATTGACCATGTGATATCTGTTCATTGACTCCACCCGATGTTCTTCTATGTCTGTGGAATGGTATTTCACATGAATAAAATAACGATCATGTCACGTGTCCGTGAAATCATTTTCCATCTGTCAAATCCTCAGTCAACGAGCTCGAGATGACTGTATGAAATGCTGAGGATCGGTTTGGATGTATCGATTGACGTCCTGACACCTCAGATTGAAATCCACAGGACAGTGATGGATTTTTCAAGGTTAGCTGAATCCATTGATTGCTTTATTCCATTCTGAGATACCCCTTGGCTTAGCAGAGCGTTTTGGGCCCCATCCGTAACATTTATCCCAACTAAATCTCCTCTTATATCTCCTATCTATATGTCCACGAGTGATGGTCTGATGATCTGTTCTGGCAGTCTATAAGGGACTGAGAGACTTTTTGCACCAATCATTCATGACAAAAAATGTTGCTTTATATGTACCGCATAAGGTGTATTAAGTCAGTGATTACCAGCCTGGGGTGCTTCTGCAGTCGGCTGAGGATACCTCCAAAGACAGTAAGGCAGATCGACTGAAAAAAAAAAAAAGATGTAAAAAAAAAAAAAAAAAAAAGAAGAAATCATGATTTTATTAAAAGAATAAAAACAGAACATAACAGTAGCCTACATGTGACAGTTGAGTAAGACTGGGTGAAAACTAGTTAGCAAGAGAGCACAGGAGTTTCAGTAGGCAGCTAAAAGTAATGGATATAACGGACAAAGTAGTGATGAACAGTCACTAACAGTCACTGTTTTATTAGTAGACTGTAACTATAAAATGAAAGGATGTTTTGCTGCCTGTTGCAGCAGCAGGAGTGTGAATAAAAAATAACGTAAAGCGACACTTACCTTTCTGGAAATGTTACGCTCATCTTTGTTTAGGTTAAAATGCTATTAATAAGATGATGGCACACTAAAATGTGAGTGAATTCCACCAGAGATACACACTCATAATTATACCATTCTCATATGGTTCTAAGAAAATTCAGACCACGTGGAGGCCTCCAACTGATGTAACCGCTGGTGTAACATCTCCTGCCCCTGACCAGGAAGAGTGACAACAGACACAGACGACAAATAAGCTAGTAACAGGAATGCTTGTGGATACTTTTCTCTGTAACAATGACAGACAAATGCGGACCACTGCTTCCACCTCCAGCCGCTCCAACAGGGAAATCAGTTGGCAAAAGAAAGAATATTGCAGAAAAAGCTAACACTAAGCATGACCAGCTGTGTGACTTTCTCCATGATAACAATTTATTTGAGGAATTTCAGTCAGGATTTAGAGTGCATCATAGCACCGAGACAGCACTAGTTAAAATTACAAATGATCTTCTGATTGCTTCAGACCAAGGACTCGTCTCTGTACTTGTTTTACTAGATCTTAGTGCCGCATTTGACACAATTGACCATCAAATTCTGCTACAGAGACTGGAACATTCAATTGGCCTTAAAGGTTCTGCACTAAGCTGGTTTAAATCTTATTTATCCGATCGCTTTCAGTTTGTTCACGTTCATAATGAATCATCTTCACGTACTAAAGTTTGTTTTGGAGTACCTCAAGGTTCAGTGCTCGGACCAATTCTATTCACGCTATATATGCTTCCCTTAGGTAACATCATTAGAAATCACTCTATAAATTTCCATTGTTATGCGGATGATACACAGTTGTATTTATCGATAAAACCAGAAGAAACGGATCAATTAACTAAACTTCAGAAATGCCTTAAAGATATAAAAACCTGGATGAGCACCAATTTCCTGATGTTAAATTCAGACAAAACTGAAGTTATTGTTCTTGGCCCCAAACAGCTCAGAAACTCTTTATCTGATGATATAGTTTCTCTGGATGGCATTGCTCTGGGCTCTAGCACCACCGTAAGAAACCTCGGCGTAATATTTGATCAAGATTTGTCTTTTAACTCCCATTTAAAACAAACGTCTCAGACTGCATTTTTTCATCTGCGTAATATTGCAAAAATTAGGCCTATCCTGTCACTAAAAGATGCTGAAAAATTGGTCCATGCGTTTGTTACCTCGAGGCTGGATTACTGTAATTCCCTATTATCAGGTAGCTCTAATAAGTGCCTGAAAACTCTCCAGCTAATCCAGAACGCGGCGGCACGTGTACTGACAGGAACTAAGAAACGAGATCATATTTCTCCTGTTTTAGCTTCTCTGCACTGGCTCCCTATAAAATCCAGAATTGAATTTAAAATCCTTCTCTTAACTTACAAAGCTCTAAATGATCAGGCTCCATCATATCTCAGAGAGCTCATAGTGCCCTATTATCCCACCAGAACACTGCGCTCTGAGAATGCAGGGTTACTCGTGGTCCCTAAAGTCTCCAAAAGTAGAACAGGAGCCAGAGCCTTCAGCTATCAGGCTCCTCTTTTGTGGAATCAGCTTCCTGTTTCGGTCCGGGAGGCAGACACCGTCTCCACTTTTAAGACTAGACTTAAGACTTTCCTTTTTGATAAAGCTTATAGTTAGGGCTGGCTCAGGCTTGTCTTGGACCAGCCCCTAGTTAGGCTGACATAGGCCTAGTCTGCCGGGGGACCTTCTATAATACACCGAGCCCCTTCTCTCCTTCTCTCTCTCTCTCTCTCTCCCTTGCTAGTATTCATGTCCTGTTAATGCATCTCTCTAACCCGGGCCTACTGCATGTCACTAACTCGGCTTGTTCTCCGGAGCCTTTGTGCTCCACTGTCTCTCAGGTTAACTCGTGTCGCAGCTGTGCCTGGATGGTGTGTCGTGGTTGTGCTGCTGCCGTGGTCCTGCCTGATGCCTCCCACTGCTGCTGTTACTATTAGTCATACCTGGACTATTATACACATATCATTATTGTCACATACATATATAATCATGTTGGGATTCACTGGACCACAGATGATTTGTCATTTGTTAAAATCTAAACTGGACATGTGAAGGCTTTTCCCCCTGGGATGGAAGACCTCATGTTCTTTGTTCTCAGACAAAGAATTTACCTGACACCCATCTCAGCAGAATGGCCAACTTCACACCTCTGTGAGAGACAAGTCTCAAAAGTGATTGGTCAGTACTGTTACAGTGCCATGTGACTCTGTGATGTCATCAGACGCACTGTAGGAGTTGATTTCCATTCACTACAGTCTCTCTCTTGGCTCTTGGGTGGCAAGCCGCCCACACCTCTTCCCTTCTGGGCCCTGGACCAGCCCAGAGGTGCTCTTTGTCCTGAACCATCAAGGGGGGAACAACTGCTTTACAGAGTTTTGTTCCTTTTCTCCTAAGACTCTCATGCCCTCACTCAAGGAAGGTGCATAACTGGAACCACAGAGGTTAGAAGGGCAAACACAAGGTTTGCAACTAACTTTCCAGCAATAAGGAGAATCAAGTTGAGTTAGCACCCCAGCGTCTAACTCTGCAAGGACCCCGAGCGACCGGCTTCCTCGGATCTGCACCTTTGGAACAAGGACACAACAAAGACTGCTTCTAGAGCCACAGCTCTTTCCAGCCTTCTTCACCCGCTAACAAGGACAGCACGCATCAAACCAACTCTTCCCTCAATCCATTCAGGATTTGGTAACGTAACAACTGGGCATAGCTTTATCACAGCTGTACAGGCTAAGCAAGACTGTTTAACTTGTTGTTTGTGATATAATGCTGCCAATTGAGTTATTGTTGTGATTGTCTGCAATTAGGTTATTGATTAGTTGGTCTTACCAAGCAAAGTCATGTTTAGTTTGCTAATGCTGTTCACAGACGTCTTGCATGTAACTAAACATCTTCTGCACTAATCCAGACCCCTTTGCAACACAAATCGCATTCACATAGACTCACTCACGAATAGGCTTTCAACAGAGCTACACCCGAGCAGGCCGCTCAAGTCCCGCTTCTTTTCCTTTGTCTTTGTCCTGACCACACAGTCAGACAAACACCTCCCCCGATCTGAAGCTAGCTTTGATCTGGCCATCTTGTAGTCTTCTGTTGTCCGCCATTTTGTTTTGTAGGCCAAACGGCCCTTCGATCACCACACCCGCCTTTGTCTTTCTCTCTCTCTTGCACACACGCACAGACACACACCTACACACATATACACACACACACACACAGGCTTGTATATAGTTAGTTAGGATTTGTGTGTTTTGGTTTTGGTTTTGCTTTGCTTTGCTTTATGAATAAATATAATTTGGAATCGTACCTGCTGTCTGTTTAATGTTGTACAACAGTGAATGAATAGTCAACCTCTGCTGCGTCAAGAATTCCGAAATCCTTCAGGCTTTATTATTAATTTGGTTATGGTTATTAATTTAATTATTAATCAATTTCCCCAAATTAATAGTTTAGTGAACTTTTTGAGACTGATATCATTAACTGGCTGTCATTTTTCCCTTTATGGGAATGGTGCCCCACGAGGTGATTTAATGTTAATTAAGTCCCATTATTTAACATAATTAATAATTATTACTAATAATTATTAATTATTTCTGATAGCCAATTTGAGCCTATTAATGTAGATTCCCTACATTAATGGTATCGCCATACTAAGCCTATAAGTGTGGATTCCCAACATTTTGGTGCCCCTTGATAAGGCCTAGTACTATAATTTACAACATTTTGGAGCCCCGTTGCGAGGCGTAGTAACGTTGACATTCACTCATATTTGTGCAATATTAATATCAGTGTACATTTTTGGTTCACACCAAAAATAGTTGATTCCATTCCTAGACTAGCCAAAAGTCTTTCCATTCACACCACTAGTCTGCTACAACAGTAGACAACCAGCTGTACTCACAAACAAGTACATTGTGGTGATAATTTATTTATTCACAAAGCTAAAGCAATTTGAGAGACATTGTGGGATTGATCACCGCTACCTTAAGCCCTCATATTGTTACCATAGAGTTTGCTATTGCTGCTAGCTTTTCAAGTTGAACTACCCTGTAGAAACTTGTAAGATTTTGGTTCAGCATTTGAATACCACGTATTCAATGCAATCTAGAAGCTTTCAGAATTTGCAGTTGATTACATTGTTCCTTTCTCCTGTGTTATTTATCACAGCGTGCCACCGGCCCTGTGAAACTTAGAGAGCTTACGTGAGAACTGGCTGTAACTGCCGTGCATTTCAGCCGAAGTAAGAGATAGAGCATAAGAGCCGCAGTGCGCTACCAGCCCTGTGAGGTTTATACCTCACTGTTACTGCCCAAAGTTTCAGTTTGAGTTAACTCTAAGAAACAACAACTGTTTCTGCCATGCATTACATTTAGTGCATGTAGTTATCCTTGCCCTAATCTTTTGTGCCCTTTTGTGTTGTAGCCACCCCTCCTCCACAGGAAGCTACCCCCACAGTTTAGGCCAGCACATTCCTTTGTTAGGCTAGTGTACTTCACAAGTTACACTTAAAGGTGTCTGCCAAGCAACACCAAAGCCAACCACCCATTTGATTTTTACTAAGACAACTTGTTTTGCCTTACCCTCCTTTCCAAACTTAACAATGGAGAACCCCTGTTTAGAACAGTTTATCTCTTCACTTGCACAGAGCCTAAATCCTGGCTGTCCTGAACTCATCAACCGATTCAGTCTGGTTGAGTGCAATGAAGAAATAAACTCTCTGTTTAGTAACAAGTGTGATGCACAGACTGCATCAGATGGTTCATTGTTAAAATGCTTGCTCCTGATTTTTCACAGGCAAACAACCCTTGCCCTTCAGGACAACGCAGCTCTAGGAAAGGAGGTAGAAAGTCTAAGAGCGCAAAACGCTTCTCTCCTCCATGAAGTGCAGATGGCTAACAAGAAAGCCATGCGCTATTTACAGGACTTGCATTCAGCAGAGTTAGACCTCTGCTCACACAAAGAAGAACTGTTAAGGCTTAGATCAGAACGCCTAGCACCACAACAGTCTTACAGCCAGTGTGATTCCGGCTTTTCTGATTCAGACTCCTCCGTGGATGAGAGGTCAGCACCTCCTCCACTCAGTAAGTGGGAATTTTTCCCACCTGGACCAGTGTCTTTGGGAATCAAGTCAGCTCCCCAACCTCCACCAACAGACAGAGGTAACAGTGACCTGACTTCCCATGTCTCAGACGCAAACATTGAGGAGACATGTAGTTTATCTTCTGCAAGATTTCCTGTCCCATGTCCCTCTCAGACACAGATTTTCGACACCCGTGTGCAGGGGAAAAGGGGGGTTGAAAACTTATCAGCCCCTGCCTTTGAATCCCAGAAACCTGCAGCACGCGAGTTACACCTCTTTAGGAATGCTAATTTAGTCTTGCCTTCACAAGAGAGAGCATCAGACTGCTCCCGCTTTGAAGTGCTTGAGTTCTTAGCTAAGGACATTGCATTGTTTGATCCAGACAACTGTGATCAACACATTGATGACTATTTTAGAGAACTGGACAACTGTTTAGTGGACCTGCCACATGCAACTGAAAGGGAAAAGATTAAACTTTTGTGGAAGACCAGCTCTAAAGCTGTCCACAAGTTTATTCAGTGTCAGCCTCCCAGAGTCAGAAATGACTTCTCAAACATCCGTCAAGCACTGACAGAAGAGTTTTCTTCTCCTGCTGATGAGATTGATTGTATGGTTGCAGCCCTCCAAATTAAACATTCACGTCTTGAGAATCCTAGGGATTATTACAAACGTTTGAGATATGTATACTTTCAGGGCAAGAATGCACCAGGCTTAGAAGAGAACCCAACCTTCAAGTCCTTGTTTTTGCGTAACCTGCACCCTTGTGTACGCACTCACGTTGTACTCATGACGTTTGAAGGTATCCCGTCCATGCTTGAGCTTAGGAAGCTTACTCAGGCAGCTTGGGAAACTGCTGTCACTCCCAAAGCCAAGGGGATACCAACTGAACCTGCCAGTTCAAACCCTGCAGTGTCACAAAGGTCTTCTGCCCCAAAACACCACCCTCACAACAGCTCGAAGGGGGGTGTGAAAAGACAGCAGGGAGACAAGAAGCGTAGCCGCTATGTCCCCCAGCTGCGACGAGATGGCCATTCACAGAACAGAAGCTGTAGAAGGCCATACTCAGAAATTTTGGCCCAGAACTTTGACCTGCCAACTGACCAGTCAGATGATGAGCGCAGCATCTCTGACATTTCTGACCACAGTTCAGAATACGGTCACAATCTTTCAGACAGTGACAGTGCCTCTCACTGTCTCTCTGCCTCTGGCTACCTGGAGCGTTACAGCCCTGAGCCACGAGCTCAGCACCGGCGCTTTAGAGCTCGCTCCTCATGTAGTCCACCACTGTACTGACAGTAGCACAAATGCTAATCCAAAGTATCTTGTTTCCTGCAGTTAGGCAGACTTGAGTTGTCAGCAACAGCAGCAACCTCAGTCACTCTAAACAGTAATAGCCAGACACCCTGCTATTAGTTTAGATAGCTTAAATTCTGATTAGACTGAGACACCACTGTCCAATTTTGCAAGTACACTTGGATTATTTTTGTAGAAACTTTGTCAGTTGTTATTGTTACACCCCTAGTTTCAAAACACTAGGTTAGGACACCACGTATGACTCCACAGACATAGTCATACACATGACCCTTAACCCCGTAGATGACACCCCTTCTGCATCTCACCTAACACATTTACATAACTAACATTCCTGTTCTCACTAACACCTACTGAGAAACACAGGTTAGTTATTTTACACCATGCCAGTATCACTGTTGTTTATCTGGATCTTGTTTGTTACCTGAAGGTTTTGTTTGTACTTAAAGACTATCATTGCTTAGCCAAGATAGATAGTGCTAACAAATGCCCAGTTGGTTTACAAACTGCCCAGATGTTACAATGTGAATGATTTGACAAATGGACTTTTTCAACTGTGGACTGAACATGTTGTGCCCTCAGGATCACACATCAAGTGCAATCCTCAGACCACAGGGGGGATGTTGGGATTCACTGGACCACAGATGATTTGTCATTTGTTAAAATCTAAACTGGACATGTGAAGGCTTTTCCCCCTGGGATGGAAGACCTCATGTTCTTTGTTCTCAGACAAAGAATTTACCTGACACCCATCTCAGCAGAATGGCCAACTTCACACCTCTGTGAGAGACAAGTCTCAAAAGTGATTGGTCAGTACTGTTACAGTGCCATGTGACTCTGTGATGTCATCAGACGCACTGTAGGAGTTGATTTCCATTCACTACAGTCTCTCTCTTGGCTCTTGGGTGGCAAGCCGCCCACACCTCTTCCCTTCTGGGCCCTGGACCAGCCCAGAGGTGCTCTTTGTCCTGAACCATCAAGGGGGGAACAACTGCTTTACAGAGTTTTGTTCCTTTTCTCCTAAGACTCTCATGCCCTCACTCAAGGAAGGTGCATAACTGGAACCACAGAGGTTAGAAGGGCAAACACAAGGTTTGCAACTAACTTTCCAGCAATAAGGAGAATCAAGTTGAGTTAGCACCCCAGCGTCTAACTCTGCAAGGACCCCGAGCGACCGGCTTCCTCGGATCTGCACCTTTGGAACAAGGACACAACAAAGACTGCTTCTAGAGCCACAGCTCTTTCCAGCCTTCTTCACCCGCTAACAAGGACAGCACGCATCAAACCAACTCTTCCCTCAATCCATTCAGGATTTGGTAACGTAACAACTGGGCATAGCTTTATCACAGCTGTACAGGCTAAGCAAGACTGTTTAACTTGTTGTTTGTGATATAATGCTGCCAATTGAGTTATTGTTGTGATTGTCTGCAATTAGGTTATTGATTAGTTGGTCTTACCAAGCAAAGTCATGTTTAGTTTGCTAATGCTGTTCACAGACGTCTTGCATGTAACTAAACATCTTCTGCACTAATCCAGACCCCTTTGCAACACAAATCGCATTCACATAGACTCACTCACGAATAGGCTTTCAACAGAGCTACACCCGAGCAGGCCGCTCAAGTCCCGCTTCTTTTCCTTTGTCTTTGTCCTGACCACACAGTCAGACAAACACCTCCCCCGATCTGAAGCTAGCTTTGATCTGGCCATCTTGTAGTCTTCTGTTGTCCGCCATTTTGTTTTGTAGGCCAAACGGCCCTTCGATCACCACACCCGCCTTTGTCTTTCTCTCTCTCTTGCACACACGCACAGACACACACCTACACACATATACACACACACACAGGCTTGTATATAGTTAGTTAGGATTTGTGTGTTTTGGTTTTGGTTTTGGTTTTGCTTTGCTTTGCTTTATGAATAAATATAATTTGGAATCGTACCTGCTGTCTGTTTAATGTTGTACAACAGTGAATGAATAGTCAACCTCTGCTGCGTCAAGAATTCCGAAATCCTTCAGGCTTTATTATTAATTTGGTTATGGTTATTAATTTAATTATTAATCAATTTCCCCAAATTAATAGTTTAGTGAACTTTTTGAGACTGATATCATTAACTGGCTATCATTTTTCCCTTTATGGGAATGGTGCCCCACGAGGTGATTTAATGTTAATTAAGTCCCATTATTTAACATAATTAATAATTATTACTAATAATTATTAATTATTTCTGATAGCCAATTTGAGCCTATTAATGTAGATTCCCTACATTAATGGTATCGCCATACTAAGCCTATAAGTGTGGATTCCCAACATTTTGGTGCCCCTTGATAAGGCCTAGTACTATAATTTACAACAATCATATTATTAATATAATATCTGTTTCTCCTTATGTCTCATTGTGTCATATGGATTAATGTTAATTCATTATATTGATCTGTTCTGTACAACATCTATTGCTCGTCTGTCCGTCCTGGAAGAGGGATCCCTTCTTCAGTCGCTCTTCCTGAGGTTTCTACCATTTTTTTCTCCCCGTTAAAGGGGTTTTTTTTTGGGGAGTTTTTCCTTAGCCGCTGTGAGGGTCCAAAGGACAGAGGGATGTTGTATGCTGTAAAGCCCTCTGAGGCAAATTGTGATTTGTGATATTGGGCTTTATAAATAAAATTGATTGATTGATTGATTAAGAGAGAACATGATGCTGCAAGAGCCAAGACTCAGGTCAACATTGGCTCTGCTTTGGAGCGATGGCGAAGACTGATGCAGCTTCATTCTGAGCTAAAAAGGGACGAGATGGTTGCAGAGTTTCTGCTGGACAGGTATTTTTAGTTTGCCTCTAATGTAATGTAATGTATCTACTCTTCTCTTGGCGTGTTACACTCGCTCTCCTCTTCGTCTTCCGTGTTTCAAACATTACCTTGCCAATGCCTATGTCTACCATATACGTATGGAGGGCGTAATGGAGGAGGGGGCAGTAGGCCTTTAGAGGAAGGTGGAGTTGCAGGAGGAGGGGGGTGGGACTGTGGAGGGCGGCGGGAGTTGTGGATGTTTTTATTTTTATAAAATATAATATTTTTATATTATTTTTATAAAAGTTTATAAAATAAAATTTTTATTTTATTTTATTTTTATTTTTAAATATCCCATGGAGAGAGACTCTCACTGCAGCCTGTTTTGTTTTGTTGAGAAAATGTCCACGCGCAGCCTCGTTCTGTGGACGATAAACGAGGTGCAGACTTCCATCTGTGTCACTAGTAATGAGGAACAATGAGTGCTGGATGGAGCAGTGAGTGACAACAACCCCGCCCACATTCAAGAGTACTGTTTGCGGTGGAAACGCTAGGGTCTAGGTACCATGTCTGAAGGGTTACTTTTGTTCCAAGGGTGCCATATTGGAAGTGCTCTGTGGAAGCTGGGCTATACATAAAGAACTGATGAGGGGGTAGGTGAGTACCCTCAACTTCTTAAACATGACATTTTAAGACTTTTCAAGGGCTTTCCAGGCCCAATTAAGTCAGATTCTTGGACCCAACATGGCATAGTTTGAGACATGGATCAAGGTTAAATAGTGTTACAACACTGAGATAGCAAGCTTTACAGAAGCTCACAGACAATTAAAAAGAGAAGTCTTAAATGTGTCAACACTTCAACAGTGCTGTTAGACTGTGGTTTCTTTTTCCTTCTCTCACACAGCCAAGTAAATTTATGTGTGTACATTGAGCGATAGAATTTCTATTCTTGCATATCATATGTACATTCAAGCACTTTCACTGACCCATGTCTATTTTCAAAAACTTTCAAGGCCTTTCAAGGATCCAAGGGAGCCCTAGTGAGTTCATCTGACAGGGCAGAGGCACCTCAAACCAAAAAGTTTGGAAACCACTGTCTTAAGTAACCAAGGACTGAGGCATGCCCTACAGTTGTGCCATTGGTTTGAGCTACGGTGGCCTGTAATGTCCACTAAGGTATGTAAGATACAAGAGAAACATCTTGTGAGGCAGTAATCCATCAACACACATTCTGCAAAAAATAATTCTGCGTGTACGTTTGCTTTTTTTGGCTCAAGAGGGAAAATATCTCAGCCTTTTCAGCGGGTGAATGTGACACTCGTCTCTTGCTCAAACACACCATGTTCCTTCTTTGAGCTGCTGGGAATGCACGTAGGTGGTGAGAGGAGATTAGGAGTGTCTTGAATTGCCAGGAGGCAGAGGGTTTGTGTCCCAAAACTGAGTTGAAACCAGCCAATGAGTACTGAATGCTGGAAATCTAAGCTCTTTTTGATGTAATTGTGGAATCATTTATCCTCAGAGTTTTGAACATTTTGTAGGATAGAATTGTGCTTGCTGTTTATTTTGGGTAGATACAACACTTGACAAAAGTATGTGGGTGGTCTTAAAAGAAATTAACCCTTTAATCTGTATTGTCAAGCCAGTAAAAAGCAATGACATTCTCCAAAAGCACTGACATATCTGTTCAGCTATTAAAAAGGTAAATGTTTATTTAAGTGCTCTTGAAAAATCTTCATCTCTAACCAGCTAAGGCTCATACGAAGAAGAGCAGAACCTTGTGAAAGGTAAAAAAACAGACACTCATCTGTGTTTCAGATCCTGTTTTTGTGGTATTCCACAAGCATTGTAGATTCATTTTCTCTGCACCTCCCTCTGGATACATCTTTAAGGCAGACGTTGCACTGCCGCCAGTGTTTAGAGTTAAAAACTCCCGCCCCAATCACCAGAAGAAAATGTTGTAAAAAAATTGTACATTTTTGCAAACCATGGATATATTACATTTGTACACAAAGCATTCACAACAGCAGTTCTAAAGTGACTTAGTTCAGATTAGATATATATGAGCTGACTTTCTCATCATGAGCAGGAGGGGATGACGGATGGTGTGACACCTAGCCAAGAGGACTACCAAGCAGCAGGCCACTATTAAGCCTCCTTTCCACTACACAAATTAATCCACTAACACCCGCTATCATGTGGCTTTTTAATGTAAAGGAAAACATTACAATCGCCATTCACACCTGGATCAAATGACTCTACAGAAGTCAAGGGTATTTACTAGCTCTGACTCTGATTGGCATGGATAAAAACACAACACCCAGGTAAACGCATGCTTATTTCAGCCCTTTACCGGCAAGATGCAATGAGGTGCCACCACAAAATACCATCTGTCCTCGCCCAAGCAGCACTCAAACATCGCTCTAAATTGGTCTTCACCGAGTTTGAAAGAGAGACTGAATAAGTGAGAGATATATAAAAAGAAGTAACCAATGTTTTCACTGGGCTCCACGCTGCTTTCTACTGTTTACTGACCTGTTTTCTGGCCTGTCCCTGACACATGGAGAGGCATACTCATCTGCTGCAGAGCCGTGTACACAGCCCTGGGGTCTCATTTTTAAAACAATGTGTAGGATCCACACTATAAATGCACATATGGACAAAGCCAAAGATTGTGCCAAAAAATATTCTAAGATTTCTACCATCGGGCTTCCACCTCACCATCTGCGTTGCCAATTTCCTGTCTCCAAAATGTTTGTGAGCATGGGTCGGAGTTGCTCCCATCAAGTCTGTTTTTATAGATCACAACTTTTCTGTGGAAAGTGTTGTTTGCCTCTTTTAGGCCTCGTTTTGTGCGTGTGTAATATACATTATAGAGACCTCAGATCTACTGGCAATGGGACAAGAGTCTATAACTTATTTTTAACAGGTTTATCTGAGTTTAAAAAACCTACGTATATTCGCTAATTTTGGTGGAAAAGTGGTATTTCAGACCAGCAGTTTTTTTTTTGACGAAATGTCCTGACATTTCCAGCGGTGGTTGTGGTGACAAAACCATCTATTTAAGCCAAAACATGATCTTTTCCTAACCAAAACCAAGTCTTTTTTGTGCCTGAACATAACCTCTTGCTAATCACAACGCTGTCACAACATGAAATTGAGACAAAGAAATGTTTGAACTTATTCGCTACAGTTGAGACGTGCAAATGTAGCATCCATGGTTTGCAGAAATGTACGTTGCCAACAATATTTTGGCGATTGGCTGAAACTCCTGAACTGTTATTGCCTTAAATCTGGCTTTGTTAAATAACTACCTTGAAAAAGTCACAATAAAAGAAAATATTGACAACATGTTTTCATAAAATGTTCTTAGTAATACTAAACTACCTTTAAAATTAATGTACACTTTTGAAATAATTGTTACATGTACGCATTTACATCATACTGTTCTGTAAGCCCTCTGAAACAAAGTACCAGAAAATATATTTCTGTTAGGATCACTTTATTTAAAGAAAACTTTACTTCAATTTGCAGTATTATATTTGGGAGTATGGCTCTGTTCTGGGACCTCTCTGCCCTTCCTCGGGCCTATGCAGAAAACCTTTCCACGCACCTACATGGAAAGCCTAAGGCAGGGAGAATAAACCTCTCTGCCCTTCCATGCGCCTACATGGAAAGCCTAAGGCAGGGAGAGCAGCAGCAAAGACCCCTGGGAACAGAACAGAGCAGCATCAATGACAAACAGAAATGACATTGATAAGTCAGACACAGCATGAAAAGGAGGAGCTGGGGTGGAGGTGGGTTGCAAAGCGGTTTGCAGAGGAAGCAGCAACAGTAGGCAGGCCAGAGCAGTTTAAATAGGGCGCACTGAATGAGATTTGCCAATTGGTTGCATAGAAAGGAATCATGTGATCTATCAGCTGACTCCCTTCCATCAATCAGCTGCTCCATCAGTTGATTGGGCTGCTTGAGATCAGCTCATGTAGCAGGGATGTGAGCTGAGCTTCACATCGTGTTTTGCCTGAACTAACGCTATGCTCAATATTTATCTTTGAAACTCCACCATAAACATTTCACATACCAAGAGTGATTTTTCTGCCACTAACTTTCTGGCGGCCATTTAAAAAAAATTAAATACTGATGGGCCTCACACACTTTAATTGATTGTTAGTCATGGCTCAGTCAAGATCACTTAACAATATTTTTTTAACAATATATCACAACTCAAACATGGGCTGTACCATGTACAAAATCATTAATATTTCCATCTAAATTATTTCTAAATAACTCTCTATTCCTATTGGCTGTATTGCACAGCTTCTGCACATATGCATCCTGATGTATTTTTCCATTTTCCCTGTGGACGCCATTCAAATCTCTCAAGTGTCAACTCTGCATAGTAAATTAAAAAAGGACTCCCACTGTCGAGAGTCAGCAACTGTTCCAGACAGCAGCACAATGATTGATGTTGCATGTTATTGATGCCAAAAATAGAAACGGCTAAAATATCTAAACACTTCTGCAACATGCTGGGGTATACACATTACACATACAGCGTACTGACACAAAAACAACTTCAGCATCCTCGTCCCTCCAGGGAAGTTACACATAAATGAATATACTAGATTAGATTTATTCAAGACAAAGCCTTATGTAAGAGGCTGTTGTTGCAAAGAAAAACTCCTCAAGGGACAATTGTATGGAAGCTTCTAAAGAGCTTTTTCGAGCATTATTCCATTATACGGAAAGTCACTGTTAGAAAACACATAACTGATAATGATTATTTTGTGTGTCCTTTAACACATTTTTCCAGCCCGACATGCTCCACAAGGTTCCAAATGGCAGCACAAGCCCTTGCCAGAATGAGTAACGGTTTTGTCATTCCCAGAGGGAGAGGAAATAGGAAAAGTATTTCATTTCTTTAGTCTCAACATTAATCAGTGGCTGAATGCCTCAAGGTGAACACTGGTAATCAAAAGGAAATAACTGGCGTGACATTCATCTTTTTTGTGCGCCGCGTGGAAACCTTGGAGACACAAAAATAGAAAAATAAATAAATAAATACTCCACAAGCCGCCGCCAATGACCAGCAAACCATTACGGTGACCTGATGATCAATGGAGGTCAGAAAATGAAGTTCCACATGAACACATAAATCATAATGGAAGAACGAGAGGCGCTTGTCAGTTTCTACATGGTGGTGCGCCAAAGTACGGAGCCAGATTTATCCTGGATTCCTCTGTGGGGATCAGTGACTCACGGTAACTTTATTACTCAGCTGCAGGGTTCAGAAAGAGCTCTGTTGCATCAGTCCGTAAAGGGCTTTCACTGAAGTTCTGCATATCTCCGGGGCCTCCGTGCACCCAGGGACCATCTCCCTTCTTTGCAGAGCTTAAAGGCTTTTCATTTAAAAAAATATCTTGATGCTGCTTCAAAAGAACAAGCCGAGGTTTGACATGGGTCTTAACATGACTTGAAACCCAGATACGGCATGAGCCCAATGGGTGGCAGACAGAGGACACGAGAGCGTGTCTCAAAAATAGCCAAGATAATACCTTAGAGCTACGTAAAACCCTCAGAGGAAGTTTTGTTAATCTCATCAGAGCTGCACAAACAAAATGGGCAATTGAGCATGTTTTCCTCTCTACCATACCTAAATAAGCACTAGAGCTAAGCCGATATGCTGCAGCACCAGTGGTAATCAAATTTATTTATGGAAGGGAGCGAATTAGGGAGCAAATAAAAGTTTGTTCTGGGGATCTCTGAATCCATAAAAAGCATACTTAGATGGATAAGCAAATGTTCACATGGGAGGACAACAATATTCTTGCAGCAAAACAATGAATGTTAAATTGCTAATTGCTTGATTGTTTGCCAGTCAGGTGCACAGTGTGTATTTGTGTGCAGAGAGTGAATGTGCATGCAAAGTAATCCTCAGATTGAGCTTTACTTTGTACCATTAAAAGGCTACACATTCTTGTTTCAGCCAGTTCCTTCAATCCTCTTCACTCTCCTGGGCGTCTGAGCACAACAGATCATTATCATTTCCCCATAAGGTGCTAAACACATTTGCACTACCCAACTAAGTTAATCGTCAGGGGAGTGTCTGTATTGTTTGCCAATCACCATCAATTTGGACTGTCCAGGCCGCATAAAGATTACCCGTTTGTGATCTATACGTGCAGCAAGCTCTCCGAAAACGTCAGCGCCGTGATTTGTATCCGTGCATATTGCAGCGTCAGATCACATTGTTTTCAGTGGGGACATTAGCAGTCACATCAGGCCACACTATGATTTCCCACGGAGAGCAAGTGATTAAAAGGACTGGTTCTCACAGCAGCGGCAGAAAAATGGAGACATTTCTCATCCATTGCTGATGAGCCTGTTTAGCCTCCGCAGATGAAACCAGGGATCTGAGCTTATTAATGATTTATTCTTTCAATCTCAAATTTCAGTGAGGGCAGAGTTTGAATTGTTGAAGTTTTTTTAAAGGCATTCACAGTAATTAATCGTAAACAAAAGGTGCAGAAAACAAACTACCAGGGACCCAAGTTATTGTGGGCCACAAATGAACACACAGCCCTTTAAAATAGATCCACTTTAGTCTTTATATGTGCTTACTCTTAAAATCTAAAATGCACAGTGGCTATTGCTCAACCTCCCTCAAATATTTTTAGCATATTGTAACACCAAACTTAGTCTCTCAGCTTCTTAGACACAAACTGTTCAGCCAAAAGTTGGACAGAGCGAAAGATGAGAAGATTTGAACAAACACACTTCCTCTGTGGGTTTGAGCACAAAATGCAGCAGTGGTTTAGCACAATGCTGAAATAAAGCTGGACTTTAGCAAGGCACAGTCTTTCCACTTTGGGTTGAAAATGCTTTGTTGATGAGCCAACTAAACGTGACTGATGCTGTGCGGAGACAGAGAAAACCTTGAAAACATTTTTTTCTCCCAATAAATCCAAATGTTTCGTCAAAGCTCAGCATCTTTAGTCAGGATCAACTATCAGTGTATAAGCACTGGGCCTGAGCGTTATACCTTTATACCTGCCTGACATTTCACTGGGGTGTACAGTTTGATGGTATTGTTATTGTTTATGATAGTAAAAAATAAATAAAGAAAGGAAACAACAACAAAACAAAAGCTGAGCTACTGGTGAGACAAGTCAATGCAACGTATGACATTATCAAGGCTTGGACAATTTGTTAAAACCCACCAACACAGAAATGTTTTTTAAATGAGTGCACCTGGTGATGGATAACAGAGTAGCTCATATGCTCGCCAGCAAAAGTGGACGTTAAAGCCAACCCCAAATTTTCTCTTGTTAGGCGTTCACCTCCCTATGTTTGCCATGTTTTTTCAGCGCTGTACCTTTTGGATGCATGCAACTTACGGCCTGGCACATGGGGCCTCATTTATAAACATGGCGTCTACACAACATTTGGAATTTGTAAAAAACAAACAAGGCCGACAAGAAAATGTACGGTCTTCCATGGAAGCTCAGATAAACAACACTGTTTGTGTGTTCAGACAGAACACAAAGCACACTTCAGAGGCTGCGTGATTGCATACAAAGTCAATGGAAAGTGTTGCGCCCCACCCATGGGTGGCCCTATAGGATGAACAAAATTCCACCACTGACCCCAAATTACGACATAAGAAACCTTTAAAAACACTCAAATCCATGGGATTTATTAAGCGATAAAACAAGCAAACAAGACAAGAAAAAGAGGCAGCAGGACCAGCAGTCTCCACACCAGAGGCCTCTCTGCTCTGCTGCTGGCACAGGAGCTCTTAAGCACCTCCTCCATGCCAGGTGCACTGCTCCTTCTTAAGTAATGCAGCACACCTGGCAGATCAAAAAATGGAGGGGAAATGGATGGCAGCACAGAACACATACAGCCATAACAAAAGACACTTAAATGCAAACTGTGTTGAACACACATCCGTGTGAGCTCAAAGGGTTGGTTGTTCAAGACGCATAAACATGAACTGCACAAAAGGTTCAGCTGCAAACTTAGTACAACTGACGTGAGGTGAAAATTTGCCTTGTTAGGTCTAACAATGTGAAGAGATGAATCATTGGACAGAAGGGTTGATTTAAGCTTCTTTAGACATCAAATCCTCTGTGCCTTGTTACCAACTTACTAACTTTTACCCTAAAATCTTTCAAATGAATGCAAATCTAACCCTAAACCCCAACCCTAGACCAGAAACAACCATTACTGACTTATATTGTGCAGCAGACCCCACGCTGTAGCCTACACACGGGCCTACGCCGTTGTGAGCATTTATATTTGTGTGTGTGGTATCTGTGTCACTATGCAGTTACACCTCCAAAACATTAGTTGGTGGCGGAGGCTTCTGTGAAGTGCTGTAAAATGTAGTTGATTTAAAACACACCCAAAACACACATTAAACACACATTAAACACACATTAAACATGACTTAATAGAGACAATTTCAGACACAAGTACACAATCAGCTTCACTATACCTCACAGCATTCACAGACAAACACTTGTCTTTATCTGGACACATTTTCCCCACAAATACAACATGCTAACATTATTAGCACAAGCCTGTGGCATTTTACATTGTATAAATTAGCCTAGCAGCTAGCGATCTTTTCCTTTTCTCACAAAGCCAGGGACAACAGCAACATTTAACAAAGGTGACAGTACATATTTTGGCTCCATTACAACTCACAAGGTTCACTCACTAAACAACTGTCTGATACTGACCACGTTTTCCAAACAAATGCAACAATGCTAACATTATTAGCACAAGCCTATGGAATTTTACATTGTATAAATTAGCCTAGCAACGCTGCTCATATCAAGCCAGGACATAACTCACAAGGATTGAAATATTATTTTGTGGAGGCTTTATTGTCTTCATAATTTCTCATCTGTGGAATTAAAATAAATAAAAGCTTTGTTTCCACTGAGGGAAATGGTTTCAGTTTACAAAAACAGACAGGAGCGTCACCGCAGAAGTGTAAATTCCACCTTAGTAGGAACAGCCTGTAGTTTGGGGCCATTTTGTGTGGTTGTCACTAAGATATATTCTCCAAACACTGAAAACTAAGCTCTCCAGAAATATGAGAACATCATTTTAGTCTTGCTAACACTGCATGATAACAAACAAGTTCCAACAGGCCTCCATAGTGCCAACCATGAAAGCAGCTTATCTCCTGCCACTCTCTGCTTAGAAATTATCAATCACTGGAACAACATGTCCGTCCAGCTCAGTCTTTCACCCTCCCTCCCACTACCCTGCACCCCTTCCAGTACGCTCACAGCTCAGGAGGTGAAGAGTAATCAACAGACTTCCAGGAAATCAAACAATGTTATATTTCCTGCCAGGAAGAGATGTCATTCAAGTCGACCCCCAGGTCAAGGCCAGTTTGCTCATGTGAGTGAGGATCTGGGGACCCATTTGATGCCATCATTGCCGGATTTGATGGAGCGCTCGCTGACGATGTGGGGCCAGCTGCAGCTGCCAGAAGTTTCAGCTTTTATTTTCTCTCATCATTGGTTATTTATTTCTGTTTTTATTGATGTTATGTGTATTGTTGTTTGACGGGAGCAGGAGCTTTGGTGTTTTTGTTTTTCAGCTGTAATATGACAGAGCTTCAGTGCTGTTTTAGCCGCTCCTCTGAGCAGTGTGGTTACTGAGAGGTCAGGGAGCCAAGAGGAGCTCCAGGTCCAATTAACACCTTTCTCGTCTCTAAAAGTCGATGACTAAGACTCTGTTGAATTTCGGCAGAGTATCTTTAACTCTGTTTCCTGTAATTGTTAGGTTTAAGACTGCAACACAACCACATCTGATGGGTTCTGAGGGCTTGTTATCCTTGAATACAGTATTAAACTGTGTTTAATAATGTTAGCGAATGCTATTGATTTTTTTTTTTTTTAATTGAGACAAATCATACACAACACATAGCAACACACAGCACAGTACACATATACACATCTGGGGGTCATGTCATCATGGCTAAGCCTCCCTCTGGCCATCGATTTAGACATGCCATTACCATATTAATTCCCCCCATAACACATACACATATCCTACAAGACATACACACACACACACCCACACACATCTCCACAGATGATTTAATACATAAAGCAGGCAAACACATGCCGACGTACACACACACTTACGAGCATATGCATACACATAAGTGAGCGTTAAATAGGAGTGTGTACCAAGGTGGGTGAGCAGGTGAAAACAAGTAACAGCATAAAGTTTAGGAAAATAAAATTATACTATTGATAGTTAATAATTATGCTGACTGCAATAGTAATAAAAGGAAATACTCAAAAATATGGTACATAATTCTTCATCAGCATAAAGCTGAGTTGTTACCATCCCTTTAGGAATTTCAAGGTCTGTAGTTTTCTTTTAGATGTTAATCTTTCTATCATCCAGTGTGTTTTAAGATTTAAATTCTGAAATATTAAACTGTATGATTAATGCTATTAAAGTTTTTTTGTGTGTGTGTATGTTTTATTAGCCTGATTCAGGAGGGAGGTAAAATTTTGTTTGTTATATTTTCCAAATTCAAAGTCCAAAGCTCTATTTTCATGGTTCTAGTATTACAGGGGGTAGCTTGCCATAAATGCGGAGGTTGTCTGTGATCTTAATAAAAACTCCCTCACAAATTACCTACCATGTTTTTTAAAAAAAAGTTTGTGTGATAATATTAGTCCCTTGCAAATCGGCATCTCTGTGATTTGGGGTTGTATTTATTTATTTATTTTTTTTAAATTTTTTCTCCGCACCTGGTTTCTGCCTCTTTACCGGTAGAAAATCATGAAGGCTGCGCTGGCAATTAGAAATAAGAGTTTTGGCATTATTTTGGGTTCAGGACGCTCATCTCATTACACAGCATAAAGACCTGTTTGCAGAAAAAGTCAATTTAAATCAATCAGAAGAATGAAAGATGATGAGTGTGAAGGAAAAATTCCCCTCTCTCCCTTAACCTCCTCTTACCCTACGTCTGACGTCTGGCGTCTGACGCTGCTGGCGCTACAGTAGTGTGAGACGATATTGTGGAACTCTTTGTTCTAGCCAAGGTGAGATATCCATCCTGACCTGACTGGGCACACAGTTGTCTCCATACTGGTCCATTATCTAAATCTGGCTCCTCACTCAAAGAAAATGTATACCCAATGTGAGGAGAGAATCCTCAGAATTGGTGCTGGCTCTGTGTGGCACTTGCTGCTCGCTGTATGCTGATATCACTTCTCTGAATTCAGTAAACTCTGTTACAACGTAAGCCATCTGAGTCTCCAGTGTCATCCTATACTTCTAACACCTCCTCCAACGGTGCTCCGTTAATTCCTTAACAATGAGATGGATGACATGTAACAATGTGTGGCAGAATCAGTTATTTTTGTTGAACCCACATTTAACAGAGAAAGGGAGGTTAACACTGTACGTTACTGCTCGTAGTGTTTCTGTGTAGTGTTACAAATGACAGTGGGCATCATCAGAGTTTGCTTATCCTGTGCGAATGCAGCGCAGGAGGCAGTGTTTTGTATGTGTTCCACATATGTATCTATCATGACTCTGGTGAAAACTCAGGCTCAAATGCAGTGAACACACAGGAGGCAGAGTGGGGTTCAACATTAAGCAGTCTTAACTTGACATCAAAAAGGTTCAAAAAGGAAATACACAAACAAGGTCCTAAAATCCAAAAAGCTAACAAAACAGACAGCAAAGACCCTTAAATACAAAACAAACTTGAAAACAATCCAAAGAACCAAACACAGAGGACGCTAGAAAGCTATGACATGAAGGAACAAAGACAATCTGGCAGAGACATGAGGAGCTGGTGGGTATATACACAGGAATAGCTAAGAGGATAATCAGGGGCAGGTGAGTAAGTGGCAGCAGGTGTGGTTATTGAGAGGTGGGAAAACACAGGAAACTGCAATGACACATGGGGAGAGTACTTCAAAATAAAACAGTTATAAAACCTTTTTGGCCAACTTTGCAATAGGGCTGGGGGATATGGACAAACATACAGTACATACCGTGGTATTGACAGGCAGACTGGTGATACACAATATATATCTCTGTATTTTCTACGAAATGGGCTACATGTTTTCAGTTTCAAGTCAAAGCCACATTTTAGATGTCAGAAGCTCTTTCATAAAAACAGACCGTGATCATAATAAAATGCAAATACGTGATTATTTTTCCCCCGGTTTGAAAATATTACTTGCTTTTTCTAAAATTGATTAGTTAAAAAAATATTTTTGAAATATTTGGGATTACTGTGGTGACAGACAATTTCTTTCTTAGTGTAAATATGATGTACACAAAGGAACTGGAATTCAATACAAAAGACAATGGGATGTTGGTATGATGAAAAATAAGACACAACACACATGATTAAACCTTTGAGACTGGGTGCTGAATCCTTAACGTAAAGATCACGACAGCACTCAAATTTGAATTTTTGACATTGCCACACGGATGTTTCGGGCAAGACGCCCCTCTTCAGTGTGTATTAAGCTGAGTTGATTAAAAATGTTAGAGTAATAGCAGTGTTGGCTGTTAAACCTTAATTCAAGAATGAAAGACAAGATTTCCCAACTGAATAAATTTTTGGATGCGTTATTTTGCTTCAACTTAAAGACGTTGTGACAATTTCTTAGTATGAATGAAATAATTCAAGAGGACTTGATTTTATTTTGCCTTCGATTTATTCAATTTGTCTTTGGATGTCGGGAGGAAACCGGAGCAACCCGGAGAAAACCCGATCTAACTAACTAATTCACTAGCTAACTTCCTTTCTGGTGGTGAGATAACCTTGTCCCAACCCTGTTCCAGCTCCTTGAGCTTAGCAGGGTCTTCTTGAGGCTTAATTGTCTTCTCTGCCACCACCTTCGTATTTGTTGTTGACGCAAACCGATGGCCTTCAACCAACCCCCCCATCACTGGCCTCGGGAGGAAACCGGAGCAACCCGGAGAAAACCCGATCTAACTAACTAGCTAACTAATTGTAGGAGCCTAAGTGCAGTTTTGCATTTTACGCCAGTGCCTCTAAATCCTAGCTAGCTAAAGAATTAACTAATTGGTTCTGCCAAACGAACACTCGTTGGACATTTGGGTCCTCATACTACCTGTTAGTATTACCTGTATCCGCCTGTATTTTATGCGGACGGTGTTGGTAGCATGAGGGCAAGTGTGGTGAGGGCAGGCAACAGCTGTTGTGGGGGGGTGCTGCAAATCGATGGCCTTCAACCAACCCCCCCATCACTGGCCTCGGGAGGAAACCGGAGCAACCCGGAGAAAACCCGTTCTAGCTAACTAATTCACTAGCTAACTAACTGCAGGAGCCTAAATGCAGTTTTACATTTTCCGCCCCGTGCCTGTAAATCCTAGCTAGATAAAGAACTAACTAATTGGTTCTGCCATACCCACACTCGTTGGACATTTGGGTCCTCGTACTACTTGTTAGTACGTACCTGTATCCGCCTGTATTTTATGCAGACGGTGTTGGTAGCATGAGGGCAAGTGTGGTGAGGGCAGCCAACAGCTGTTGGGGAGGCTGCTGCAAACCGATGGCCTTCAACCAACCCCCTCATCACTGGACTCGGGAGGAAACCGGAGCAACCCAGAGAATAATTGGTTCTGCCATATGAACACTCGTTGGATTTTTGGGTCCTCATACTAACTGTTAGTACTTACCCGTATCGACCTATATTTTATGCGGACGGTGTTGGTAGCACGAGGACAAGTGTGGTAAGGGCAGCCAACAGCTATTGTAAGGGGGAGCAAACCGATGGCCTTCAACTAACCCCTCCATCCACAGAACTCTTCCTTTCTGGTGATGAGATAACCTTGTCCCAACCCTGCTTCCGCTCCTTGAGCTTAGCAGGGTCTTCTTGAGGCTTAATTGTCTTCTCTGCCACCACCTTCCTATTTGTTGTTGACGCAAACCGATGGCCTTCAACCAACCCCCCCATCACTGGCCTCAGGAGGAAACCGGAGCAACCCGGAGAAGAATTGGTTCTGTCATACCAACACTCGTTGGACATTTGGGTCCTCATACTACCTGTTAGTACTTACTTGTATCCGCCTGTATTTTATGCGGACGGTGTTAGTAGCATGAGGGCAAGTGTGGTGAGGGCAGCCAACAGCTGTTGGGGGGGGGGTGCTGCAAACCGATGGCCTTCAACCGACCTCTCCATCCACAGAACTCTTCCTTTCTGATGACGAGATAACCTTGTCCCAACCCTGCTCCAGCTCCTTGGGCTTAGCAGGGTCTTCTTGAGGCTTAATTGTCTTCTCTGCCACCACCTTCCTATTTGTTGTTGACGCAAACAGATGGCCTTCAAACAACCCCTCCATCACTGGCCTCGGGAGGAAACCGGAGCAACCCGGAGAATAATTGGTTCTGCCATACCAACACTCGTTGGACATTTGGGTCCTCATACTACCTGTTATTACTTACCTGTATCAAACTATATTTTATGAGGACGGTGTTGGTAGCATGAGGGCAAGTGTGGTGAGGGCAGCCAACAGCTGTTGTGGGAGGTTGCTGCACACCGATGGGCTTCAACCAACCCCTCCATCCACAGAACTCTTCCTTTCTGATGACGAGATAACCTTGTCCCAACCCTGCTCCAGCTCCTTGAGCTTAGCAGGGTCTTCTTGAGGCTTAATTGTCTTCTCTGCCACCACCTTCCTATTTGTTGTTGACGCAAACAGATGGCCTTCAAACAACCCCTCCATCACTGGCCTCGGGAGGAAACCGGAGCAACCCGGAGAATAATTGGGTCTGCCATACCAACAGTCGTTGGATATTTGGGTCCTCATACTACCTGTTAGTACTCACCTGTATTGACCTATATTTTATGCGGACGGTGTTGGTAGCATGAGGGCAAGTGTGTTGCGGGCAGCCAACAGCTGTTGGGGGGGGGGGTGCTGCGAACCGATGGCCTTCAACCAACCCCTCCATTCATAGAATTGTTCCTTTCTGGTGACGAGATAACGTTGTCCCAACCCTGTTCCAGCTCCTTGAGCTTAGCAGGGTCTTCTTGAGGCTTAATTGTCTTCTCTGCCACCACCTTCCTATTTGTTGTTGACGCAAACCGATGGCCTTCAACAAACGCCCCCATCACTGGCCTCGGGAGGAAACCGGAGCAACCCGGAGAAAACCCGATCTAACTAATTCACTAGCTAACTAACTGCAGGAGCCTAAATGAAGTTTTACATTTTACACCAGTGTCTCTAAATCCTAGCTAGCTAAAGAACTAACTAATTGGTTCTGCCATACCAACACTTGTTGGACATTGGCGTCCTCATACTACCTGTTAGTACTTACCTGTATCCACCTATATTTTAGGCGTACGGTGTTGGTAGCATGAGGGCAAGTGTGGTGAGGGTGTTGGTAACATATGGGCAACTGTTGTGAGGGCAGCCAACAGCTGTTGTGGGGGGTTGCTGCACACCGATGGGCTTCAACCAACCCCCCCATCACTGGCCTCGGGAGGAAACTGGAGCAACCCGGAGAAGAATTGGTTCTGCCATACCAACACTCGTTGGACATTTGGGTCCTCATACTACCTGTTACTACTTACCTGTATCAAACTATATTTTATGAGGACGGTGTTGGTAGCATGAGGGCAAGTGTGGTGAGGGCAGCCAACAGCTGTTGTGGGAGGTTGCTGCACACCGATGGGCTTCAACCAACCCCTCCATCCACAGAACTCTTCCTTTCTGGTGATGAGATATCCTTGTCCCAACCCTGCTCCCGCTCCTTGAGCTCATCAGGGTCTTCTTGAGGCTTAATTGTCTTCTCTGCCACCACCTTCCTATTTGTTGTTGACGCAAACCTATGGCCTTCAACCAACCCCCCCATCACTGGCCTCGGGAGGAAACTGGAGCAACCCGGAGAAGAATTGGTTCTGCCATACCAACACTCGTTGGACATTTGGGTCCTCATACTACCTCTTAGTACTTACCTGTAACCGCCTGTATTTTATGCGGACGGTGTTGGTAGCATGAGGGCAAGTGTGGTGAGGTCAGCCAACAGCTGTTGGGGGGGCGGGGGTGCTGCAAACCGATGGCCTTCAACCAACCCCTCCATCCACAGAACTCTTCCTTTCTGGTCATGAGATAACCTTGTCCCAATGCTGCTTCCGCTCCTTGAGCTTTGCAGGGTCTTCTTGAGGCTTAATTGTCTTCTCTGCCACCACCTTCCTATTTGTTGTTGACGCAAACCAATGGCCTTCAACCAACCCCCCCCATCACTGGCCTCGGGAGGAAACCGGAGCAACCCGGAGAAAACCCGATCTAACTAACTAATTAACTAGCTAACTAACTGCAGGAGCCTAAATGCAGTTTTACATTTTACACCAGTGCCTCTAAATCCTAGCTAGCTAAAGAACTAACTAATTGGTTCTGCCATACCAACACTTGTTGGACATTTGGGTCCTCATACTACCTGTTATTACTTACCTGTATCCACCTATATTTTAAGCGGACGGTGTTGGTAGCATGAGGCCAAGTGTGTTGAGGGCAGACAACAGCTGTTGGGGGGGGGGGGTGCTGCAAACCAATGGCCTTCAACCAACCCCTCCATCCATAGAACTCTTCCTTTCTGGTGACGAGATAACCTTGTCCCAGCCCTGCTCCAGCTCCTTGAGCTTAGCAGGGTCATTTTGAGGCTTAATCGTCTTCTCTGCCACCACCTTCCTATTTGTTGTTGACGCAAACCGATGGCCTTCAACCAACCCCCCCCATCACTGGACTCGGGAGGAAATCGGAGAAACCCGGAGAAGAATTGGTTCTGCCATACCAACACTCATTGGACATTTGGGTCCTCATACTACCTGTTAGTACTTACCTGTATCCGCCTGTATTTTATGCGGACTGTGTTGGTGGCATATAGGCAAGTGTGGTGAGGGCAGCCAACAGCTGTTGGGGGGGGGTGGGGATGCTGCAAACCGATGGCTTTCAATCAACGCCTCCATCCATAGAACTCTTCTTTTCTGGTGACGAGATAGCCTTTTCCCAACCCTGTTCCAGCTCCTTGAGCTTAGCAGGGTCTTCTTGAGGCTTAATTGTCTTCTCTGCTACCACCTTCCTATTTGTTGTTGACGCAAACCGATGGCCTTGATATGGGCCGATATGGAACCCATGGACAATCCCATATGGGGCCCATTTTTCAACCCACCTAATTCCCACATGGGCCCCACATACAAATGCCGGCTGGGCTGTAGTGTGAGCCTGGCACAAGTTACACCCTAGCAACAGTGCTTCCACATGAGCTCCTATAACTTTCAATCTGATAGGCTGAAAAGTTGCTCTCCTACCTAATGAGCTCTAGTTGGAAAAAGTCCTCCTCATCTCACCTTTACAGAGATCTTCATTGAAAGCTTAAGGTCGCAGCAAGCGAAATGCCACAGTTTGTCAATTTCATGACACAAATATAAGGAGCCTGCAACATTTAAAGAGACGTGACCCTCGGCCTGCCTGTGACGGTCAACTCAGTCAGGTCCCTCTGCAGGGATGGGTAATATCCCACAACTGCAGATTCAGAGGCGGTGCTGCAGAGGTGTCAGGCTGTGGTGCTGCAGGAGGCGGTCACACAAAGTACTGAAGAATTTCAGAGTGACTACACATACAAGGCTTTGTTCTGTGTGTGCTTCCTCCACAAATTCTCAATGTACAGTGTTATTGCACAACTTCACACGTATATATTTTTAATATTTAAACAGAAAGCTCCTGTCTCTCAGACAAAGAGAACACACCACTCCTTTTGTCAGCCTGCAGCTGAGGATGATTTTCTCTCTGGGCTGGAGCACAAACTACAGCAACAGTTTATCAAGATGCTGTGAAAGAAACAAGAAAACCTTTCTGAAATATGGCTGGAGCTGTTTTGTTGATCGGACAAGTTGAGACCTGCATGTGAGGAGGCAAAGTGAGAAACAGGCAAACAGAATTCCAGTAAATTTGAGGGGTTAGTCTACCCCAAATACATTTTGTCAGGGTCAACTATAATTCAGTACGGTTTTACATACCTATGCACACCACAGTGTAGGATCATTTTGTGGCCATCTCACATTTCTGATGAAACACATGGGCTACATGTTTGATGTCTGCACTGAACAACTAAATAGGGCTGAAATGTGTCACGTGTAGACACACTGTAAGGCCTATTACGCATAACACACTTAAATCTCTAACTAAAACAGTGGCAATCAAGTTGCGTTCCAGGTTAAGTAGGCTTCAATGAGAAAGAAGCATAATAATTTGTTCCTTTTATTTTTTTTTAACTGCCTATTATGAGTCTGACGGTGTTACAGCAGTACAATGCTATAACTTAAACTGGCTAAGGAAGCTAATTTAGAAATTTTTAGTGACTGGTAGACCCTTGTCAATTGATCATTAACTGTAAAGCCCAGTTCAGACCAATGATTCGCAACGAGACAAAACCATTTTAGAATGTTGCAGAGAAAGGTTGCAGTGGTGTGAACTGGCCGGTCTGAGCTCGACTCAAGCCGGCTGATAGTGTCACCTGCAACTCAGCTGGTCAAATCGCCGGCAGCTGATTTTAGAACGGAAAGCACGTCACCTGTTTTAACTACCAGTCGGCTTGTAGTGAAGTCTGCTGGTCAAGTCAAAATGACTGCAGACTGTTCGCTTGCTTGCGGCAGGTGTCCCATCCCCGCTTAACCCTCTGTTTCTGTCCTCCCAGTGTGCCAGTGTCGGTCAGTGGGTCGCTGCTGCTGCTCGCAGTATGTGCTTAATATACAAATATTACAATACAATTCATTTGATGTACTTACCTATGTTCATTATTTATTGTGCTTTATGTTGTATTTTATATGCCGGATGCAGGATGCTAACCCTAAATTACTGTGCAGCGCCTGCCCATAGTGGCATGGCGAACTAGTCAGCCAACAGTTACACACTGTGGAAACATATTGGCCAATTAGCTGTATCATTATTGCAGGTGTACGGCATTCTTATGAGCCACAGTGGATTGTTTTAGAAACTCTGAAATAGCCTTCTGTCCAGCACAGAAACTAACGTGTTGTATAGATATAACAGCTTAATACTGTATGCACCATAAGTTAATACATGGCTGACCTACACGTAATTGTATGCCCAGTTTGATATGTAACTCAATATTATACAGTATATGTAGTAGGGGGTCTCTGCACCATCTCTCTTTTAGCCAAGGGCGACCCCTGAGTTTAACAGTTAATTATTAACATCCCGGTGGCAAACTTCCATACTTGACCTAACTTGAACACATCTCGGGCTGTGAGAACCTCAGGGAGTGGTGGTACCCAGAGTCAGGACTAAACAAGGTGAGGCTGCGTTTCAGTGTTATGCAACTAAAATCTGGAACAGTCTTCCAGAAGATGTGAGACAGGCCTCAACTCTGACAATGTTCAAATCCAGGCTGAAAACAGTTCTATTTAGGTGTACATACGACAACTGAAAGTACTCTTTATCTGCACTTGTTATGCTTTTAATCTAATCAATGACTATTTTATGTTTTTATGTAATGATTTTCTCTGCCTTCTTGTAATTTTATGTATCTGTAAAGCACTTTGAATTGCCCTGTGTAGGAATTGTGCTCTATAAATAAACTTGACTTAACACCAATAGGAACCCCAGTGCTGAAAACAACCCAACAGGCAGTCACACAAGGCACTGATGGAGACTGCATGGATCTCTTACTATCACTTGTCATCTTCTTCTCTGATTTCAACCGCTAAATTAAAAAAAATTCAGCCTTTTTTTGTCATGAGCTAAAGTTGCCTCTCTTTTCCCCACTGCAGCCCACAGTGCAACACTGGGCGAAGCTTTTTTTGTCCCCTCCCCAACTCTTCTTTCTTGTATTCAAGCTGAAACATCATCATTGCAGTCTGTAGACATCTGGCAATCACGCTGCAATGACTTTCGAGACATATGCTTAGTGTCACCGTTCTTTTAATTCATCACAGTGCTATAAATTTCCATCAGTGCCTGCCAGATTCCAGTGTGTCATGTTTCTGTCTGTCTCCAGTGGCATTATTATCATTCACGTCATGGTCGTGGACCCCAGCCAAGAGCTTGATTGGATCAGGAGTCACCGAACTTCCAGTTTTAATTGAATTGAAGCCGCTCTCTCCCCAGGAGTCTACCAGTGGCCCGTGGGTAGAAAATACTAAGCAGAGCATTAAGAATATGCATGAGATGGTTAGGGTGCATTAACTGGAAGCTGTAAAGAGGTTAATAGCCAGTGAATATCAATACATTATTTTTTTCCCTTAGACATTTTCGTGGCCAGAATACAAGTGGATTGATTTCAGACTAAGGGAATAAAAACAAACCATTAATATTTGGAAACTATACAGCCTGGATAAATATTTCATGAAAAATGTGAAGATAAATGCGGCTCTATGAGATGAAGTTGTGCCCTCTTCCGATCATAAATTTTAATCTCTATATCTTTATCGTCAAATACGGTCTGCTCTTTATCCCTTTGATGTGCTGGGCCTCACATGAAGAATTGTCAGCCTGGAAAATAGTTTGATTTCTTTACTTTTTTTTTTTTCCCCCTTCAAAAGGCTGGCATCGCTCTTCCACCATGTTTTCCCACAACTGTTTGTCAGCTTGGAGGCAGCTCGATCATCCGGCTAACTATCACAGTTAAAACATGTTTTCCCATAAGCGCCTGTGGAGAATTCTCAGAAGCTCGGTGGCTTCAGCTTCTGCTGTCGCCATCCTCCCGACAGAAACACAGACACACCAGAACATACAGAAAATAAAAGTTCATACGAGCGTACTTTTCTGCTGCATGCTTGCATCCCACCAATCAATTAGCACAACTGCTCTTATCCTGCTGGAATCTCACAGACCAAAAGGCTTTAATACTTTTGTCAGAACACACCTCAAACAGATATCAGAGTCCCGCCTGAATCAAACGGTTGGCAGGCCTGCAACTGCTTCATCCCAGCTTGGATGTGGAACTCTGCTGTTTAATAGAAAGGCCCAAATGAGCCTTCATATCTATATTCATAGTCACTTCATCAAAATTTCTTTTTAGTACAAAGAAAGCATGAATCAAAAGCCACTAATGGCAGGAGATTTAGACTCCTAACTTCATACAGAATGTGCAGTGTGAGGTTTGAGAGCTTAGACTCACAATGAGATGAAAAGAAAAATCAAAAATGATTTTCCGACCTCTTAAACCAGTTTTCCACATCTTAGATTAAGGGCCAATGCCACAAATATTGACATTTAAAAAGTAGATTATGTGATGCTGCACCACAGTACCAGCACATCACACTTGAATTTTTGATCTTCCTTATAGATGATACCTGCAAAATAAACAACGAGCTAAAGGCGTCAGGCTACTCCGGCACAACTGCCGATGATTCTTCAATTATCGTAATTTTTATGTCTCCATCACAAATAAAATCAAAAACGCTTTTTTGTCACGATTAATTGACCCCAAAGGAACATGAAAATAAATAAATGATTAGGTATTACTTATATTTTATTTAAAAAGTGGCCTTTTATTTGTGGTTTTTGCTATATTTCCAGTTGCGGACTTTCAACCCTGCTTAATTTTTTATTTAATTTTGATTTATTATTAACTTCAAATGACATAAACATACACATTTTAATGACCTGTATCATTGTTAGATGTTAGTGTTTTATGTCTTAAAGAGCACCTGTCCCTCAGGGCCACTGTCATTTTCACCTCACTGTAAAAAATGTTAATTCAGGGAGTATCTTTTGTGACCACAGCAGTAGTCACGTGACAGGAGAGAACATGGAGGCAGGACAGTTTGCACAATGGAGGGAGGTCACACACACACACACACACACACACACACACACACACACACACACACACACACACACACACACACACCCTAAAATTACGAAGCAGAAATTTTGCATTCCCCTGCAGTTACTCTGAAGACCCAGGTTCTACAACAATACGTCAGTAAATAGCCCACTAGTACATTTTGAAGCTTTTAAGCGTCCCAAAAAAAGATGGTTGCCAAGAAGTGACTAAGTGAGTCTCAATACGCCGAACAAGGCTTTACAGCCTGGTGATTTTAACACTGTAAAAACTATACTGTGCATCTTTAGTTTGCTACTGTTAGCCCCTATAGCCTCGCTTTAAAACATGCTGTCCCATGGGTCCCTTGGGTCTTAATCATTATCCCCTACAAGAAAACTACATAAGAAGCTACATAAGAAGAAACATGTCGCCCAAGTCTCTGAAAAGCAGCCCTCAGTTTCTTTTCTAGCACTTGCCTGAAGCTGGACTTATGATGTATTTCTAAAGGTGATGAAAGAACGATGGTTGATGTGCTCAGAGCTTAAGACAGCCAAGGTTACTGTAGATCCATCAAGTGTTGGGCTGAAGTGTCCTTGAGAGAGAATGGTTAACCCCCACCTGCCCACTCAGTGACAGACCCTTTGATCATCAGACACTATAAATGGCTAAACTAATTCACACCTGCTCAAGTATGTTTTTGTCATCTGTTGGTTCATAGGTGGAGCTGTAGTCTGCTCACCATGGGTCAGAGTGGTTTTCTAACAAACCTTGAGTTATTGGCATGTCTGAGAAATAAAACCAGTCTTGGCAAAAGAAGCGAAATTACTTCAGAGCTTCAACACTGTCACAGTGGTGACTCTGTAGGTTGCAGATAGGCTACTTGAGAACAGTTTGGAATTCAGTATCTAGAAATGTTGTGACTGCAGAGTCAAAATTTTTAATTACATTATTTTTTCCTTCAATAACAAAACACATGGTTGGGTTTAGGCAACAAAAACATGTGGTTGTGTTTAGGAAAAAAGAACAGGGTTTGGCTTTAGAATCTTACAGGAAGTGAACACTGTTCTCTCTGGTGAAAGTCGGTGTTTGTTGGACCCATCCACCACCCTGTCTGCCTGCCCCACTTGCACCTTAACTTTTGTCCTTGCCCCACCGCGTTTCCCCCTGACGCAGGTGGGCAGCGTTAAGCTATAACAGCGACTGGCCATGTATCATGTGGACGGTAAAAGACGCCTTTTTTCGTTGGTTTCTGATGCCGCAAGTCACTGCCCAAGCACTGGATTTCGATGACTAAGTGAGACTGGGCTCCAAAGACTTACTGGGCAGCCTCAACCACCATTTTTAAAAATCTGTAGCCGCAAACCAGTTTGGATTTTTGTTCATTGTGGTTCAACACATCAACTTGTGACAGAGTTATAAAAGAAACAGTACAACAGATGGACTGATGATCGAATTCAGGGGGAATAGGAAATGGAAATCTGCAACATGTACCCAAAAATCTGCTGCAAGTTGCTTAATATAAAATATTACTAGAAAATACCACAATACCAGAAGCGGTTCTGTGAATGTACAAGTGGTTAGACCAACACATTCTCACTCTGACCTCGTCACATATTGACGTGCTTGGTCATGAACTTTCCGTCCACATATGATGTGCAAGGTACCCTGGGTGCGTTGGTTGTTGACGTTCTGGGACGCCGTGTCAAGTTGTATCCTTTCAAGATACACCTACATTTTCACAGGAAATCTAACGTTTACATACTGTCTCTTTCAAAATGAATGCACTACGTTGGTACAACACTATGAATTGACTTTTTTTTCCCCCCTTAACACAGATGGTTGGGTTTAGGCCACAAAAACATGTGGTTAGGATTGGGGAAAAAAAAGACAGGGCGCAAAGACTGCTCTCTCGGATGAAAGTCGATGTTGGTTGGACCCATCCACCACCCCTTCTGCCTGCCCCACTCGGACTTTCGCCACCTAAATTTTAGTCCTTGTCCTGCAGCGTTTCCCCTGATGCACCGTTAAACTATAACGGCAACCGTCCACGTATCATGTCGACATGAAAGGACACCTTTTTTCCGTTGGTTTCTGATGCTGCAAGTAACTGCCAAAGTGCCGGATTTGGACTTTGGAGCGAGACTTGGCTCATTAGACCTATCTGGGCACATTGCTGGGTCACAGGCTGGCCTTCCAACACGCAGCGACAGTGAGTTTAAGTGTCGCATTTCAGGCAGTTTCAGTTCATTTTGCTACCACCACTTGTCTCTGTTCTAGTCTTGAATTTCAAAGCAGTAAATCACAATCAATGACTTGAATCTCCTCCATGTTTATTGTTGTTGCTGTGTCACACATAATGATGACTCTTTACTTCATATGAAGCCATGGATGTTGTAGTCACATGAAAAAATGATGTTCAATACCGTCAGCTCTCTTTCACGTCAGCGGACTAACTTGCCTAATCTTTGCAGGACAATCTTTAATCACAATGGAAATACATTTAGTTTTTTAAAAATTTGTTCCTGGTACTAAAAGTCTCGTGAACTTTGGTTGGAAATGTGGCTATTATTGTACTTGCCCTTTAACTGTATGGTCACAGACTTCAGTTTTACCACATCTATCAGATTTTTTGTATTCAGTGTCCTTGACCTTTACCCTCTGATTTGGCTGTATTTCCCACGCATTAGGTGTTACAGTAATAACTCCTACTTGTAGATTTTAACCAAGGACAAGGGATTTGACAGGCAGATGGATGGCTTTTATGATGTAGTTAAATTTTATCGATAATAGAAGGGGATTTACAACTTCCAGTGCTGGACGAGGCATGGATGGATGGGACTATGTTTGCTGGCAGCTCAGAATATTAGAAGATAGCTGCACTGTGGCCAGACTGGAGGAAGATGTGTTTCTGTTTCATGGGAACTCTGGGAAGGTTGTGGAAACCCTCTGCATTGTATTTCTTCATTCATTCATACACCCAAACATGTAATATTTTATAGATGTAAATCAGCAACATAATTAAAGCTCGATTAGGTCCAGCAAAGACATTTGGAAACAGAAAATTCCCAATATACTTTGGTGGTTTCTCCACTCAATCAGATGTGTGGAACAATTTTAATTCAATTTGCTTTATTTCAGAGGTAGTCCGCACGGCATCAATACTTATTTCTAGGGATTCCAGGGTACATGAAAAACAATTTGTCTTTCAAGAGAACAACAGCCTGGCTCCCTGCTACTGCAGAGTGACAAAACACTGTTAGACCCGAGTTAACGATCGATCAGCAGAGCTGCACGTCTCATGACAGGTCAGACTTGGAAAGACCATATAAAAACTGACACCAGAAGAAATATAAAGTAACTGTATTGACAGTTGTCGTAACTCTTGCCTCAAAGACACGGAGGAGTCATGTGGTTGTTTTTGGTGGCACTTGGAAGCTCAACATCTTCCCTGATCCATATTCTTCATGTATGTTTGCAACATTCTCTCTCTTCATATTGTAAATTTACTTTTGTTATGGCTGAATAAACAATATCTATTGCATGTCTTTGTTTTCCCCCTAATTAAAGAGTTTGTTTGTGTTTTTCCAGTGTTTTTTCTTATTCAAACTGAGGGTCAGTAGATAGAGGATGTTTTATACTATACAGACTGTGAAGCCCTCTGAGGCCAATTTGTTATTTTTCAGCCTTATGAATAAAAATGACTGTGGCGGTTCTGACTCCCCAGAATTCAACTGGTCAAGAAGATGCCAGAGAACAGCTCCTAACCACAAAATATAAAAAAATATTCTCTTGGAAAAACAATCTCAAGAGCCTTCACAATAAAAAAAGCCATCTTCATGATAAAAATTATACATGTGTTTTAATAATAAACAAATGCTGCTGCGATGATAAACAAATTGTTTATATTAGGTGAGGGTTATGTTGGGCTTAGATGAGAATGAACAAAATAAAAGCCTGCAGGCGTTAGTGATTGTTAGGCAAGCAAAACTCTTGCACTAAAGCACAAAAAAATACCCTGATGCAGGCGACCCAGTAGAAAGGTGTTCTTTTAAAGTCCCTACACCTACAGTAGGTTTCAGGATGCATAAAATCACCCTTGCAAAAGTCTCTAAATAGCCTGCTGACCAGAGTCTCTGGCTGAAAATATCTGCTAGCATGAGGTCTGTCTTTGGTTGAGGAAGGATCAGAATGCCCTGAGTGTGATTTTTTCCACCTCTCTTAAGCCCTCAGAGAGGGTGTGGTCACACCCTGATTGGTCCTGAGGGAAAGTGAACCAAGCTGCTTTCAGTTCTTGCTCAGGAGTCATTCCTTGCACCTTGTGCAACAGGTGATCTGAATAACCCTCTAATCAACTCAGGGGAACTGTGACAGTCAGCTAAAATGAATTGGGAAAACAAATACCAAAGAATTAGAATTTGATACAACTCGACTAAACTAATAAACAGGTTTTCAAATGTAAACTGAAAACACCTTCCTGACCTTTGGAAGTACAGTTTGTTCAGCTTGGTATAGGTATATTGAGCTGGAGGTAGTGGAGCGCAGGGCACAACCTAACAAGCGGAAATTGTAACAGACTTTTTAGGTGGTTACACAGGGTTGTTCCTGCCGTGCTTTGGGCCAGTTGACCATAGTACAGCCAAACAGTGACCCACAAAATTCAGAGATTGGACGTGTTTCAGTGAAGCTCAGTAACATGCAGAAGATGCGGAAAGACACCCTTCACAGATACAGCCATCCGCTTATCCTCTTGGGGGTTGCGGGGGGCTGCAGCCTATCCACGCTAACATTGGGCGAGAGGCAGGGTACACCCTGGACAGGTCGCCAGACTATCACTCATGCCCCGTTTACACGTACACGGGTATTTTTAGAAACGGAGACATAAACCTTCGTTTGCACCCTCCGTTTACATGCAAACGGAGAATTCGCCTCTGAAAACGATGCTTTTTAAAAACTCCGGCCAGAGTGGAGATCTTGGAAAACTCCGGTTGCACGTTTGCATGTAAACTGAGCAAAACGGAGAAAACGCCAGCAGCAGACGTCACAGTATGCGACAGAACTTGCACTCGCCTCAAAAGTGCGACCTATGTTTACATGTTGCTATGGTGATCATGGATGCCTTCAGAGTAGCAGCCGCATTTATGTTGGTGCAAGCCCTCTTCGTATGTTTGCCTTTGCAAATACAGCTGCTCTATTATATCACCCCACTTTGATCTTTGCAGTACCCATGACTACTTATTGAAAATATGATTTTTATTAAAGATCAAAGTCGGACGAATGAAGCATGTTTCTAGTCGATATGAGAGACTTTGAAACAAGATTACTGCAAAAGTACACAGTAAAAGTACTTCATATTATTTGTAAGAAAGTTGTTTTATTTCCTTATTATATTCATTCTACGAGAGGCTCTGCCTGTCACCTTACAGCGCCGTATTAATGCATTTACTGTAAGCATTAAAATACGTGCGCACTCCAAACTGAGTGCCGGCTGGCTTGACCACGGAAACACAACTGCCGGCTGGCTTGACTCCAGTTCTATATCGAGGGTGAGATGACCGTCATGCGGTCTCCTGTCAGTGTCATAAAAAAAAAGTTGCCTGCACCCTGTATTACCTGTCCGACGAGGGTAGACTGCGTAAGACGGCAGACATACACGGGTTGGTGTAAACGCAAAGTTTTCTGAAAACGGACACGTGTGCACGCAATTATTTTTGAAAACGGAGAGGGTGAAATGTCCGTTTCTGAAAATAGCCGGCTACGTGTAAACGTAGTGATAGAGACAGACAACCATTCACGCTCACATTCACACCTATGGCCAATTTGGAGTCACCAATTAACATGCATGTCTTTGGACTGTGGGAGGAAGCTGGAGTACCCAGAGAAAACCCACGCTGACACAGGGAGAACATGCAAACTCCACACAGAAGGGCTCCCGCACCTGGGATCGAACCAGGAGCCCTCTTGCTGTGAGGCAACAGTGCTAACCACCACATCACCTTGCCACCCTTCGCAGATACAGATACATGCAAATCCTATTTTCAAATTTTTAGGAATCATTAAAATCTTGTCCTTTGCTAAATAACAAGGATGCATTAGAGAAGAAGTGTACTTTACTCTTCCCTTTCCTGCATGTACAGAGTGATAGCAAACCCAGCCTGTGCTTTTAAAAAGACCATAAATCGAGCTCTCAGAGTGGAACAAACCTCCCTCTCATGTAAAAAGCAAACCCAGGGAACATGCAAATGGCTCCATTCAGAAACCTCTCAAATTATAGCAAAATAAAAAATAAAAAACACCCATAAACTGAATATAACAGCCTTTATGTGATTTGCTCTGAAGGCGGTATATTCTCCTGTGTCATCAAGCTCTGCAGATTTAATACTGTCGCTCTTTGATAAAATATTCATCTGTACTGTATGGTGAGTGGCCATTTAAACCACCGGGAGAAGTGAATTGCCCTGCCATTCCCTCTCACCCAGGTAATCAGACCCAAATTGAAAATATCCAGCCACCAATTTCAGTCTGAGTCTCAATATTCCCTGCCTGCCAGTGTGATGTCACATTTTCTGCGGAGCCTGCTGGCTGTAAAGGTGGAGACAATGTAAGTGGCTTATGAATGAGATTTGAATTTCATTGCCCAATATCATTTAGAGTCAGTAATTGGGCAATATGTATTCTGTGGCTCTAAAAGGCACTTTTGTACATGCTGACTCTAGAAGGGAAGCAGTTGGGTCATAGGAACGGCATGAGATAATGGAGCCATACATATGTTTCCATCAAATATCATATTGCCATTTCCTTGCAGATGCCAGGTCTTTTTCTGTCAGCCATATCTGGGGAAATGAATAAAAAGAGATTGAACAATGTCCCGAAGGATTTAGCGGTAGGCTCACAGCTTGACACTCCCTGCAGGCCTGCAGAACTGAGGCTCGCAGGATGTTCTTGGAAGTATTTTCCTTCAGTTGCTAATGGAAACAGGTTATGGAGGGACAGCAGGGGGCTGCAAAGGTGGGTCAGTTGTGGATGTGCAACCGGTTTAATGAGTTTCTCTACAAGCATGGTAAATTCAGGTAAAGGACCGATTCCTTTTTCTCACCTCTAGTTTGTTTGCGCAATTACAACAGCAATTATTAAAACAATACAATTAGAAAGATTTCTAGAAGTAGCCCAGTATCACTATGAACTACATCCATATTGGATGATTCTGCACCTCATGATTTATGTCCACTGCCAGCCTTCACAAAGACATGCAATTAACATTTGCGTTTCCATCAAATGGCAACCTTCAGGGCTAAAAAAGTGAAGTCAGCAGGAACTGCAGTTCTTCCAATGGCTACTTGAAGCTGGCTCCAAAAGTGAGACAATCGCTGTAGACATCCATGTTACAATCCCAAACTTTACAGCAGAAACAAACATGTTTACAAGTTGGTACAGAAAATAATTAGTCTCTATTGCTAATTTCAACATTCATCACAACTGTACAGGGGTGAACTTTTATATAATTCAGCTGTTCAATTTAATGAAGGCTTAAAATTGATGCATAGTCAATAAGGCAGTAGCTGCTTTGAGTGACAGGTGGTCTGCTGATAGAGTCCTCAGCTTCTCCACAGCTCCAACCTTTTGTCTGAATATGGTCACCCCTGGCTCCAGAAATCCTAGATGATGCAGCTAAAATGCCGAACTCAGTACCTCAGAATGGCAGTCCACAAACCAATGGGTGATGTCAGCATGACTACGTTATGTTTTTCATTGACTGTAGTTGTGATCTTTCCCTTCGAAACATTCTCACTCCGACCTCATCACATATTGACGTTTGGTCATGGACCTTCCATGTCCAGATATGACGAGGAAGGTACCCTGGGTGTGTTGGTTGTTGACGTTCTGTGACGCCGTGTCAAATTCTGCCCGCTAAATGGATTGTCTAATTTCTGTTTTTACAGAAAATTTTGCGTTTACATACCGCATCTTTCGAAATAAACATCGATACGACAATGCAAAGTAACTTTTTTTTTTCCTCCAACAACCGAGGAACGTGGTTGAGTTTTGGAAAAAAAGAGCAGGGTTTGGCTTTATAATCTGACAGAACATGTACACCCCTTTCCAGGTGAAAATCAATGTTTGTTGGACCCACCTACCACCCGTCCAGCCGGACTTTTGCCACTTAACTTTCATTCTTGTCCCGCCATGTTTCCCCATGATACTGCTGGGTGCCGTTAAACTATAACAGCGACCTGCCATGTATCATTCCCACATTAAAGGACAGCTCTGTCTGTCGGTTTCTGATTCCACCAGTCACTGCCCAAGCGCCAGATTTCGACTTTGGAGTGAGACCGGGTTGGTAAAACAAACACAGGACTTTCCTCCAGGAGACCGGTGTTCAGGACCATGTGAAATCAAGTGAACTTTGAGTTATTTTAAAAAGGTATATCATCACCATATTTCTTTCCTAAACCTAACCTACATAACTTTATGTTAAGGACATATCATCATTGGTGGGTCACTAATTCAATAGATATCATATGAACCGCTGTATGAAGATAAGTTGGTTTGCTTTACTGGCCCAATGATATGAAAGATCTGTATCCAGAAGGTCGAACTTTTTGTTGACTTCAGACACCACTGAGCGATTTTCATAGAAATGAATGGGGCCCCATCTCCAATGCTGTTCTCAGTTCTCTTCATACATACATGGATAAGACAGGTTGGACCTCCCAGACGTGGCTTAGGCAACCTGGCTGTGGCACCCAGCCCCAAGCTAGATGCCTGAAGAGCACATCTTTAAAAAAAAAAAAAAAAAAGTCACAGATCTATTGTTCCATTGGGAAAAAAAGGCTAAATAGCAGCTGGGCACGGCAGCTTTTGGCACACATTACTCAAACAAGAGTAAATGGTGCATTTTGGGGGGATTATTTTTGCCAAATTTAATACACTAGTTAGAGTTCTCAACAGCATGACAGTGTATGAGGCTCAATAAACAACAGTGGCCATGCTTGTCTTAATGAAGAAATGTATCACCCTGTGCAACGATGTGGCTTGCTGATGAGTTTTTGGATAACAGTGGTTGTCTATGGCCCACAGAAAAGTGTCTCAGGCTTTGACCATATAGAAAATACTACAGGATCAATTCAGTTACTGGTTTTAGTCTTTTTACGTGGTACATATTATCATTTTATTGTTAAAGTTAAAGAACAAAAAATCTTGTAACTTGCGTGGTCTAACCCTTTTGAACAATATTCATGGTGTGTATTATCAACTTGTCATCACAGTCTATGAATAAGGCTGAACTACAATAGTTTGTAAAGGTTAAAGCTCACTGTGTGACCCTGAGATTAAGAGGATGGGAACATCTCCAGGCTCTTGGCAGAGCCTGCGAGTTCCCCACCATGAGGGATTACTGACTTAAGGGATGAGGATGTCGCTGTGATGTCTTCGATATTTCTTCCCGCCGGTGCTTAGCGCAGCCTCGTCACTCACATTTTGTGATTACCTCTGAGCTGCACCCAATCATAATTAAGGTGATGACAGACTCACCGCAGCCCACGAGCTGACGACGCGCCGCACTGCGCCGCTGCATTGTGGAAAAGACGTGAAGAAGAAAACTTGCTGGAGCACATTTTCAAAAGCATGCGGGAAACAATATGTTTAGTGAGATAGAGAACATTCTGTCCCCAGACTATTATTCACCACACTCCACCAAAGAAAGGCAATTTGATGAGGCGAAAGGTGCGAGGAGCTGCTTCAGATGTGACCACTGTGTCTCCGGAGGGAATTTCTATTCTGTTTTTTCACCAGCAGCTGGTTAATCTTCTTCCTCTCCAACACCTAATAGAGTTCATAAAACTGGATACAGGGAAGCTGAATGGGTCACAGCTTCCTGGTGAACGTACGGTACTCTCTGGAGAGTGGGGAGCGCGAAAGCAATGCTCGAGTACAGAGCACACGTCAGACCGGTGTCACTTTGAGATATAAGCCCGACAACCAGGACAGTCATTTCTCTTTTGATATATGCCCACTTTTTTTTTTTTTCTGTTGACTATGAAGAATATTAATTAGAGAGAAGAGATGAAATATTGAACAATGCTCTGAGTAGCATTTAAAGCAAATCAATACATGACAATGAGATTAATTAGGATTCCTTGGCATAATTACAGCCAACTAATGAGAACAAGGTTGAGAGGATCACAGCTCTGTCTACCTGAAGCCTGCAGCTTTAGCAGAGTGTTTCCCACACTTGCCTCCTTTCTGTCTGCATGTGTTTGTTTTCTCTTTGGCTTAACTGAAGAGGATAAATGTTGAAAAGGGGCTTTTCCATGAGCACTTCACTTTTCCCAACGTCTGCCATTATGGGAGAGCTTTAGCTCTGTTTGCAGTGGAAGACGAGTCAAAAAGACAAACAGTCACTTTGTGCTTGTTGTGTGTGCAGTAAATCACATTTTATGGAGTGTAAAGTAATCTTTAAAATTTGGTCTGATTCAAAAAGCTGCGTTTTCTCAACTACAGCAAGATTTGCTCTGTGATCACTCAGTAAACGCTTGCACCGTCATTTTATGATGGTGATTATTAGCGTTAGGGAGTCTACACACGAGAAGTGGTCTGAGCTGGCAACACAAGAACTGATAGCCACAGAGAGGCATAATGATCGGGCATCATAGGTACAGATGGACGACAAACAAACAGCACTGCGAACTACCCTCCATATATAAACTGTCAGGAGCTAATGAGGGACAGGGTGCAGCCGGGCACGCAGGTGAACACAATCAGGTGATTAACTAAAGAAGAAGCCTCAAAGAGGAGACAAAAATGAGCAGTGTGTCTTAATCAAACATAAACTTATGTGTATTTCCTGCCAAAATCATATGTCAAAAAATCTTGAGTGGCATCTTCAAGTACTTTTTGTAATACCTGCATGCATAACACTCACAAGTTACACCTTCCACCCTCTTAAAACACTCTTCATGGTATGTTTGGTCACAGATAGACTTAATCTTGACTAAATAAAGTTCTCAGTTGAAGAATATGTATATACAAATGTGTGTCTACATGGATATGTGAGTGTGTGTATGGATATATGTACATTCACATATTTATGTGTAGTATCTATCTGCATGTTTTTCCATTAAAGCACGTGCAGGCTGTGCAAATACATTTCCACCTGGAACAATAAAGACTGTCCATACTTCTATATTTGAATGTGGTGTAATATTTGGCTGCTGTTCTTGCCAGATCCACTACCTAACATTAAAAGGACAGTTCACTCCCAAATGAAAATAACAGCTATTTATCAGTGTAGATTATTTTGGTGTGAGATGCAGAGTGTTGGAGATATCAGCCGTACAGATGTCTGCCTTATCTCAAATATAATGGAACTAGATGGCACTCAGCTTGTGGTGCTCAAATCACAAAAAATACATTTGAAATATTAAACAGCATCGCCTCTTTCTAGAAACCATGACCCAGTTACTCAAGATAATCCACAGACCTTGTTGTGAGCGGTTTTATGTAGGAAGTATTTTCTTTCTACCAAACTACATCACTGCACAGAAAGACACATGCATCTAATAATGGATAAGAGGCTCATAACAGCGTGAGATCTATAATTTAATGACCCATTATCACTCCCAACTCATCAAATACTGACAGTGGCTCTCTGTGTCATGCACCAGGCACCATTTTTTTTTTTTTTTTTTTTTTTGATGCTTCAAGAAACTGCTGAAGTTTAAAGAGCAAGAAAGTCTGGTCACTCTGGTGAAAGATTGACACAACCCACATTTTGTTAGTAAGAAACATACTTATTTTCAAGCCAAACTATGATGTTTTTAATGTCAACCTAACCATGTGCTAATGTGGTCTTAACCACAGGAAGTAAACCTAATGACAAAGCTTATTTTGAAAAGCGACTGTTCGCATTTAAAGAATTGAAACTATACATCATGGGTGAAAACTGAAGTTTTTTTAAGACACAAGGCATGTAACAGGTGTAAATTGACAGGTTGTCCCTGTGTGTCCAAAACTGAAACTGAAAGGCTGCCTCTAACCTCGCACTGTGAGGGTACCTAGAGTGTCATAGTTTGATTGGAGGGGCACTGACCAGGCCTCAGCATTTGACGAGTTGGGAGTGAGAATGTGGTTTACATTAATGGTGTCTTCCTTGGATGAACTGTAACATTAGCTAGCTCAGTGGTGCTAGGTGAGCTAGCAGTAGATGCATGCTTCCTCCTGCGCAGTGATACAGTTGGTGGGTGTAGTTCGATAGAAGGAAAAAAAGTCAAACATCCATTTACCGTAACTGCTTATCCTGTTACGGGTTGGGGACTGGAGCCTATCCCAGCTGACATTGGGCGAGAGGTGGGGTACACCCTGGACAGGTCACCAGAATATCGCACGGCTGACACATAGAGACAGACAACCATTCACACCTACGGACAATTTAGAGTCACCAATTAACCTGCATGTCTTTGGACTGTGGGAGGAAGCCAGAATGCCTGGAGAAAACCCACACTGACATGGGGAGAACATGCAAACTCAAACCAGGAACCTTCTTGCTGTGAGGCGATAATGCTAACCGCTCAACCACTGTGCCACCCAAGAAAGAAAAAGTCCCTACAGGAAATTGCAGACAAAAGGTCTGTGGATTATCTTGAGTGACCGTGTCATTATTTCTGGAAAGAGACATTGCTCTTCAGTTTTACAAATTTTCATTTTTGGAGCTTTTAGCACCAAAAGCTGAGTGCCATCTAGTTCTATTATACCAGAGAGAAGGCAGACATCTCTACAGCCTATATCTCCAAAACTTGGCATTTCACAGCGAACCAATCAAGACTTATTATTAGTTCTCCATGTAAGGAGGAAAAATATATGTGTTTGATTTTGGGGTGAACTGCCCCTTTAAACACATCAGTAAACGGCTCTTTGTGTCCTTTGGGAGCATTAGCTTCATTTTATCTCTTTGCTTGAGGCACCAAACCAAGCTGCCGCATCACCAGCACTGGTGGCAGCTTCTTCCACTCCACAAGGTCATACTGGTGAAATGTGGCGCCTGTTAGAATGGAGGTTAAAGGGTAATGGGATCATGTGAGACCTTTCATGTGTGTGGTGCCACTTGAAACATTCAGTCAAAGCACACTTGTTTCAATTCTCCCAATGTTCGGGTTTTAACTCTGAGGACAATCAATAGACAGATATAAGAAAAGTAAATAGGTTTTCTTCTTTGCAGCAGTATATGACCTCGTGTTCAGGTTATCTTATGAGCACGTACTTCCACACAAAGTGGAGAGCATACATTACATCCTCCACTCTGAGTGTTTTCTCCCGTTTTCTCTTCTCCGTGAAATGAACAATGCAGCAGCCACTGCAGCTCGTTGTTTCCTGAATGTAAAGTAGAGCGGAATAAGCATGTTGAATCACACAAACTGTGACTCTCACATAACCAGCTTGCTGACAACTTAGCGCATCACACTCTAAATAATTTCTCGCCAGGAAAGAAATAATACAGCCCCAAATACGAGCTGTAAGCTTGCTGTGAAAACAAGTGTGACATCTGTAGTGGCTACATTGTCTATCCAAACAGAGGAGAAAAAAGAGGTGCAGACAACAAAATGTAAAATGTCCATGTTGGAGCGACCTGAAGCTATAGATTATCAAATAATACATCATCATATTCAAGTGTTGACAGGCATAACCTTTATTCTACTGCCAGAGGGTTTCCTGATCAGGACATGTGTAGCATGATAATCTGCTTTCACTGGACTTTGCAGCAACTGTCAAACGCTCCCCATCCCTCTTCTGGTCGCTGACTGCCACTGTGTGGTCATAAATATTTAACACAGCTCTGCTGCAGTCAGGTTTAAACTCTTTCACTTCATAAGCCTGAGGAAATTTGATTCCTTCAGCCCACTCATCAAACAGTAATAGTAATATTTTATACTGTAGGAATGACTCCAAGATAAACTGGAAAGATTTAAAGTAAGTCTCACATTATTTCTTCAAGAAACAAAAGAACAGATTGCTCTATACCCGGGAAACACTAATCTTGTCTCATGGGCGAAAAAAGAATTGAATCTACCTTGGTAAAAACAATTCTGTTCCACCAACACCGCAGCCTCCGTCATCCATCATCATTAAACAAGAGAAAAAAATGAAACCCTTTAACGCTGGCAATGTATCGCCTTGTATTTCTGAGACCATGTTGTTGTTTGATGGTGTGTTTTGCTGTGTTCCTGCGTCACTCAGTGACACTTTGGCTGACATGGCGTCAGGTTTTGACATTTAGCGTGGGTCTGGAATGATGTTATTCATCTTTTTTAAAACATCAACAGCAAATGTCAGGATTTTTTTTTTCTTTTAAATCAAATTGAGCTGGTTTGTTCTGAAGCTGTCACTTTACACCAGGGATCAAAAGTCATACAGTGAAGATAAGGCACACAAACATTTCTGCGCTGTGGCCTCAAAAGACCAGAATGCAATGGAGACACAGTAAAGACTGACTCAGTTTTGCAAAGTAGTTGGATAGCTGTATTTAAATGTAAAGTAACAAACTCATATTCATTTTCTGCAGAGAGGCATTCTGGGAAAGTTAAAGCACAATTGTAGGAACAGTAAGTAAACAAACAGTACTTGAAATTAAAATGCTTTAGACATCAGAAATTTACAATTTCTAACAGATTTTTACCTTAAAGAGGAAATGCACCCATTTGTCTAAGGCAGTGGTCCCCGACTGGTGGGTCGTGGTCCAAAAGTAGGTCCCAGGTTAAGTTTGAATGGACCACAAATGACTCGCAAATGTGTCAAGTTTGTGAAAAACGCACTTTATATTTTGAGATACAGTGAATTTCCAGCACAGAGCTTTTATTCTGAAGTGCTGTTTCCTGCTGTAGAGTCAGGGACTAACAGACAGCTACTTTACAGACAGCAAATTAGCTCGATGACATGGCCAAACACAAGTATGATGCTAAATGTATCAAACTGTGCGGACCTTGAAATGATGACTAAGGAGACATCTGGACCCCCTGGCTGCACCAGTTGGGAACCACAGGCCTAAGACAAGTGCAAGAACTAAAATCTGTGATGTCATCAAGTGTAAAGTCTGGAGCTGCTCCATAGACAGTGGCTTGGGAAAGATGGTGTAAATGAGAGCTTGTTTACACCGGTATTAACATACGCCTTGGGTGATCGGATCCAAAGTGCCCAGTGCTAAATACAAGTGTAGATGACCACCAAGACGCATCGTGATCCTATTACTCAAACCACTTGCCGAAATGGTCCAGGATGCATTTGATTAAATATCTTTTCTAGTGCAAACGCTAATGTGTCCTGATGCATCCCCAACAGGGACTATGCATGTCATCAGTACTTGAGTTGGCTAAAGTCTTATGTGGCCATTTATCGTTTTGCCCTGTGGAAGGAGACATGTTGAATTCTACTGACAGTGATATCTTTAGCTGTACCAACAACACTGCTAACCTGACTAGCAAGCAGCTAGCAAGAGTGAGGTAGTGATAACTGTGTTCTGGGCCCTTTGACCTTTATAGCACAAGTGACGTATCAGCAGAAATGATATCGGAACACAAGTGGTCAGCTGGAGACACATGATAGACACACGTGTGAATGGCAATGTGTCTCAGATGTTACCAAAACGCATGCTAATACCTGCTGTAAACAGGCTCTGAGAGCATCCAGGAGAAAGTCTGGGGTGTATGGGCACATATTTTGTTTCAACTGAAAATACTACAATAGAAAAAAGCCAATTTGAGTTTAAAGTCCATTTCAGACCAAAGATTCGCAATGAGACGAAACCATTTTAGAACGGTAAAGAGAAAAGTTGCAGCAGTGTGAACTGGCCGGTCTGAGCTTGACTCAACCGGCTGATGGTGTCACCTGCAACTCAGCTGGTCAAATCGCTAGTGGCTGGTTTTAGAATGTAAAACACGTCATCTGTTTTTACAGCTTGTAGTGAAGTCAGAATGACCATGGATGGCGTCTTTGCTTGCTGCAGCAGGTGCTCCGTGCCCACAAAGCCCTCTGTTTCTGTCCTCATAGTGTGCCAGTGTCGGACGGTGGGTCACACTGACAGATTTATTGGTGCTGGTTATTTGTATTATTGTAGCATATTTATTTTCAATAAAGTCCATCTGATGCTCGTTTTGTTTATGCTTTCGCCATTACATCACCACTACAAATGCAGCTGTAGCCAGTATCTCACTATCACTATCCTCATTCATATTTCAAGAAGCTACAAATTATATTCAGCCACAAAATAAGTCTGAAAAGCTGGAAATCAGAACAGAAGTACAGACAGTTGTTGCATAGCGATGATACACTGTCTCACCTAGTTGCATTGGTGTGAACCGGCAGGGGTTTAGAACGTTGCAGAACGGCACATTGCAAGTAGTTGCCTCTCGTCGCATATCTGAACTGGGCACGAAAGAGCAAACAAACATTCTGTTGCTCCACAAAATCAGTCTCCCGTCCATTACCTATCGAGCAGCAAACTTTAGACTTGATGACATCACACATTCAAGATCTGGTCTCTGGCTTTGAGAGAGAGTAGCTCATGCTCACAAATACTGATTGAACTTTTCTTGTCCTTTTAAAAAAACATATTGGAATTCTTAATTTGGGCGGTGTTCCCCTTTAATGGTACATATCGTTGGCGGGTGACACAGGCAGCACACTGCGGTTGTAGGGCAGCCCGTAGACAGGGCTCATCCCTGCATGGTGGAAGCTCTCCACCTTGCCAAGCTGGCGCAGATAGAAGAGCAAGGTGAGCTTTCGGGTCATGGTCTTGAGCGCCAGGAAAGAGGCCAGGATCTGGGCGAGCAGGAAGAGGAGGTAGAGGGAGTGGACGGCTCTCTCTAGAGGCAGGATGATAATTCCTTCATCGGTCAGGAAGAACAGCAGCACCGGCAGCTGGAACATGAAAGACAGGAGCCAGAAGGCTGCCAGCTCTGGCACCTGATGACAGGGAGGGAGGGAGGGAGGGAGAGTTTGGGTTGGTGGATGGAGGCGATGCAAAGATAGAGCAGTCAGGCATCAAGTGCTTTGGCTGTATCCACATGAAAGCACAGACACACTCATGTACCTGCACACACACAAACTCAATGGACAGTTGTAGCCAAGAGCTGATTGTTTACACACGCGGGCAGAATACTTAAGCAGCCACTTCATCCGCGGTGTTATTCTGGAGACAAGTCCATGAAAGAGCTCTGCTTTGTGGTTCAAAGAGGATGTTGGTTTGAATCACCTTTTCTTTAAGGTTGCCAATGTAGCCCAGATAAAGTCGGACCACTTCAATGACTGTGAGGAGGATCATCCCGGTTATGAGCAGAGCCTGGTAGTACCCGGGAAGATAATAGAACTGGAAATAAAGCAGAGCTGGAATGTCAGAAAGGCATGAAAACATCTTTTTACTCGCTACTCACAGGACTTCAAGGCTACTGTTTAGTGACCTAACAAAACCTAAAAACACTTATAAAAGGTATGATGCTATTAAGACATTCTTCAAAAGACTCTGAGGGCATAACTTTGGCTTTACAGAGCGATGAATGCGGACCAATCTTTTGAAAATGTTGCTTTCACGCCGCTCATTTACTGGTTTGATCTGAGTGGGGTTCCATAGGGTACCACTAGACGGCGCCAAAGTTACAAGTTTTCTAATCTGACACAACTTCTGCTCCTTCTGAAAACATTAAAGCATCTTCACTAAGTCTATATTTTAATATGCTTGCTTGAGCATACTTTTTACATGAGTGAAGACTTTAAGTGCAGTAAAGTAAAGGATGAATTGATCTAAATCACCAGGATAAACATTGTTTTGATTCGACTGTGTGTCTATATGATGCAACAGTTAATTGAAACTGAATGAGCTACCTATGATCTCATTTTTTTATTTTCCTGGTTTTGTGGCTCTTGCATAGTAAGTCTAGTGTGAAACTATAACAGAGTACAACTAAAAGAACCAAACTGAGAACACTAAAACATGATGAAAATGTGAGCATTTTGCCATTAAGTTGATTAAATGACTCCAGCTTTCAAGAGACTGTTCACCCCAAACTCAAAAGTACATGTTTTTCCTCTTATCTGTAGTGCTATTTGTCCATCCAGATTGTTTTGTTATATGTAGCCGAATGTTGGAGATATCAGCTGTAGAGATGTCTGGCTTCGCTCTGATATAGTGGAATTAGATGGCTCTCGGTTTGTGGGCTCAAACCACCAGAAAAAAAACATCTGAAAAACTCAACAGCAATGTCTCTTTCCAGAAATCATGACCCGCTTACTCAAGATAATCCACAGACCTTGTTGTGAGAAGTTTCATGTACAAAGTGTGCATGTATTGCCAGCCATGTAGCACCACTAAGCTAGCTAACGTTACAGCTGGGCCAAGAAGGACACCATTTATATCTTGCACTGTCACCAGCACAAGCCTCTTGTTCATGAGTGGACACATGCTTCCTTCTGTGCTGTGATATGGTTGGCAGGTGTAGTTCAATAGAAAGAAAATAGGTCCTACATGAAAGTGCTCAAAGATTTTTAAATGTATTTTTTGGTGCTTTGAGCACGACAAGCCGAGTGACATGTATTTCCCCTATACTTGAGAGAAGGCAGACATCTCTACAGCTCATATCACCAACACTCTGCAGTATATACCCAAACAATCTAGACTGATAAATAGCACTACAGGTAAGAGGAAAAATATGTATTTTTCATTTTGGGGCGAACTGTTTGTGTTATGCATAGTATCACTTCCCCTTCACCCAGCTTACCTTTATTTCTAACATGAAAACAGCAGAAAACCACCAACAGGGAAAATAAAACATGTTGAAGTACAGCAGCATCTGCAGAGGAAGGTGAGACACCAGCTCGTTCACCACTGCAAGACAGAAAACAGCAGTATATAAACACTCATATTCATTACATCATATCTCTGCCGTTTGCTTTTATGAACATCAAGGCAGACAGTTGCATGGGATGATTTGTCTGTGCAGACACCACAAAAATACAGGGGGTAGACAAAATACTGTACATAGCTCATGAAATGGAGCTTAACCTCTACTGTAACTTCATCACAGCTGGCAGCACTGCAAAGGCTGTAGTAATCAGATGAGGTCAGGAAATCAAAACTTAGTCATGTGACTGTTTAAAGCAGAATAAGACATTTAACAAAACATCCAAAACATAGATTAAAAGTTACAGAAACTTAATTCTATAACAATATAACTAATAAGTCAAGAAAAACAGAATTAACAGTTGTGAAAAATGACAAATACAGGTTTATAACAACCCTCCATCCAGATGAAAATATTAGAAATCAATGATTTTGCAAAACCAGGATTTTGTCTAATGAAAATTGTTTACAATTATGATCATTTCAGAGTTAAAGCAGCTTTTGTGTAGTGCTCACACCATGGATGCATTACTGAATGGGCCTACCAAGCACAGGTCCAGGGAACCAAAGTGTTAGGCAATCACTCAAATTAACATGTACCAACCAGGGGGAGACTCAAAATGAACACAAAGACATGCAAAGAGACAGCAAAATGACTACAAAAATGAGCAAAACAACCACAAAAAGACCCCAAATGACCAAGACCAACACAAAGTTACTTCTAAGAGGCCCAAATGACAACAAAAAGACTAAAAACAACCACAAGGAGACTCAAAATGACAACAAAGAGATGCAAAGGAACAGCAAGGAGGTACAAAATGACTACAAAAATGAGAAAAACAACCACAAAGAGACACAAAATGATCATGAAAGACACAAAGCCACTTCCAAGAGACCTAAGCAACTACAAAAAGACTAAAAACGACCACAAGGAGACTCAAAATGACAACAAAGAGATGCAAAGGAACAGAAAGGAGATACAAAATGACTACAAAAACGAGAAAAACAACCACAGAGAGACCCAAAATGACCAAGACAGACACAAAGTTACCTCAAAGAGTCCCAAACAACTACAAAAAGACAAAAAACAACCACAAGGAGACTCAAAATGACAACAAAGAGATGCAAAGGAACAGCAGGGAGACTCAAAACGATGACAAAAGTGAGCAAAACAACTACAAAAAGACACAAAATTCCCTCATTATGACACAAAACGACTACAAAAAGACACAAAACAACCACAAGGAGACACAAAAAGACTACAAAGAGACGCAAACCACCACAAAGTCTGTGTGTCTTGCTCCCATGTAGAAGAGAGGTGGTGGGGTCCTTTACATATCTTTGCTCAGGGGTCCATAGTCTCATAATCTGCACACATTATTTTGTCAGCCCCTTGTTGTTAGTTATATATTGAAATTAGTTTTTGTTACACACAATCACATATTTTCTGCGTGTTATCACAATACTACATTATAATGTCTTCTACGGTGTTGTACAGCAGTAAACTATACTGTACTATAGCTTCAATCAGTCTGTGGAAGCAGTAACCGACCAGAAGTGTCCTCCTGCTCCCGGGTGAAAGTCGCTGTCTGCCGTCCTGTTGTTGGTGAACACAGAGCCTCCCATATAGGCCAGACCCATCTGCAGGTTCTCTTGAACAGGTGAGTAAAACACAGGCATTGTGGGCAGAGCTGGTGACCATGACTTAAGCCAAGAAATCAGGAAGCGGAACGGTCCAGAACTGTGTTTGTGTTCCAGAGACTGCTGCCAATCCTCGCTGTCTTAAGTAACACAAGTACACAAATGCATGAGGGGACAGATAGGAATGGACACACACACACACAGACGCGTGCTGGCAGACGCCACTGCTAATCAGATTATAGCGAGGGAGGCGGCCTGAGGATTAGGCTGAGACAGCAGCATGGCAGTTTGTTAAGTAAGTAAGTGGCCGGTTATGATGCTCAGTAAATTTGTTTATCTAATTACAGAGTTTAACTTTTATAGAAGCTGGAGGGACCTGAATGAAAACCACAACAATGCATTAAACAAAAAGAAAATATTCCCTTATTTTACACATGAATATTATTGTTCTCCCATACAGATAAAATTCAGATTTCCTCTTTCAGAGAGTGCACATACTCTGTATGTTTTTATATGTACCACTCCAGGCAGTGGTGGAGGAAGTATTCCTATGTTTTACATATGTAGAAGTACTAATATCACACTGTAAAAACAGTCTGTTACAGGTAACAGTCCTGCATTGGAAATATTACTTAAGTTTAAGTAAGAATAGTCAGGAACATATACTGAAGTATTGAAAGTAAAATTACCCAATCCAGAAAAACCTTAAAATAAATAAAATAAAATAAAATAAAATAAAACAAATTAAATTAAATTAAATTAAATTAAATTAAACTAAATATAGAACTAAATTAAATTAATTAAATCAAATTAAACATTAAATTTAATTAAAACAAATTGAATCAAATAAAAATAAGCAAGTAAGAAAAATTAAAAAAATATATAATTAATTGACTGATTGTTGTACTAACTTGCTGTACTATTATTAACTGTTGGGTAGTTTAGTTTATAACCAAACATCATATTTTCTTAACATTTCATATGCTTTTCATGCAAAAACCTTAATTTGTTAAGTAATTAAAGCTTTCAGATAAATGTAGTAAAGTAAAAAATACAATATTTCCCTCTGGAATATGGTGGAGTAGAAGTATAAATTAGCATGAAAAAAAAAAACAGACCCAAGTAAAGTACAAGAACCTCAAATTTGTACTTGAGTAAATGCACTTAGTTACATTCCACCATTGACTCCAGTAGCATACATTATATGGAGACATCAAGCAGATTAAAGACACTGATCCCCTCTGTGTTTTTATTGAAGAGTTTACAGCCTTTTTTTTATTTAAAGCACATAAACAGAGTGACACAGCAATGACTAACACACTGCACGCAGCACCCGGCCAGCGAGTCCTCGGAATGGTGCCTGGCTTATCGTTTTGGCCTTGGGGCCCCACTCGTCATTAATGTGACCAGGGTGCGGTGGCAGAGTTCGGCCACAAGGTGTCGTCACAGCTCGTCCCTGGGGGCGCGCAGGGGGAAATGCTGGAACTCCTCTGGCACCTCTTCCCCTTTCTGGGACCTCTTGTAGAAACCGAGCGAGTCCAACAGGCTGCTGATCTCGTCCGCCTTCATTTTCTTCACGGGAACAGTCTGACGTGTCGGGAGAGGAAACACACACACACACACACACACACACACACGCACACATTTAGACACATGGTTAAAGGCTTAAAAGCAGCAATGCAGAGTAAAATAGATGTTGCAGACACACAGTGTGTTTTAATTCACATTAGTTTATTCTGATAATTACCAGAATTGGATTTTTATTAAAACTTGTTCAGTGGCTGCTGATGTAGAGGTCCCTCCTGCACATTTGTTTTCATTTATTTGTTCAGTAATTCTGTTTCTGAAATAAATCTTCATATAAAGTCAAATTACAGTCTCAAAGGGCGCCCACATTATGAAACAATAAATGGAAACAAGAAACATTAGACCCTGAATGTGACAAAAGAAAAACTCCTACGGAAGCTTTATGAGGGAAAATAAAAGGTAAAAAACCTCCAGAAAGCCGTAAAGTATGAGAGTAGTTTAGTTTAAATCACAGCAGTGGCTCTTTGTGCATGTAGAAGGAGCTAAATAAATTCATTAGTATTGGTTTCAGTGGAGAGTTTTATTGTCTCACGCTGGCTTAAATGCACATTCACAGGCTTTTCCCACACTGACGGAGAGTTAAAGTCAGTGGGAAATGCTGAACTGTTGTAATTTCAGGGCATAAAAATGTTCAAATTCATGTCAGCATTCCTGGTTCACAACAAAAAAAAATATAGCTCAGCTGTCAGACAGCCCTAATTTATATATTTTCTTACTCTTGCCATCTGTTTTTTTGTAACTCTGTCTCGCTCTCTCAAACACACTCGGTCTGTGCGACTCTGTATCTGACGGAGGATCTGATATCAGATGCAAACTTCCCTACATGAATCTGTCTTGACATCCTGGAGCTCCCCAGATAAGCCCCATCACAAGGCGGATGCATAAAAGATCCCAGGAACTTACATCTCACCTTTACAACCTCGTCCTTTTCGTTATAGAATATCAAACGGGGTTTCTTCTCCTCTGATGAGTCGTATTCCAAGTTGTGGCTACACGGGAAGGAACGGATCAAGGGAAACAACAGGTGAAGAATAAAGCACATCCATCTGTGTTGCTATTTTTAGGCTCGCTCAATGTGATCTCAACTTGGAAGAGCAGAGTTTTGGAAAACTCAGAGCTGGCACCGGACTTGGCAACTTGCTAGGAACATTGTTTTGTTTATGAAAGAGGTCATGAGAAAATCTGTGGTTTTTCGGAAAGGTCAGGTCCTAACGAACAGCCAGAGGATGACAAGGATACTATAAAGCCCAGCGCTCCAGAAGAAAATGATGGAGCTCCGGCATTTTCTTTATGCCTCATCCGACCACACTGGGAGCCTGCAGGGACGACAACAGACAGTTGTTAAAACAGCATGACAAATAGCATCGTGCACGCTTGGTTCTTTGTGTGATCAAGGGTGCCAGAAATAGGTACCTCAGCAGAACAGATACTGACATGACAGAACATGGCTTATCCCTCATCTTGCTCATGTTCCCATTTACCGTGTCCCCTGTCCCCTCACCATGTGCGTATGTCATGTCACACTGCCTTGTCTCTGCCCTGCTATCATAAATTCCAGAGCATTTTAAGGACATGTCATGATATCCAGATGAAATCAGTACTCACCAGCAGCTTCCCTCTGGCTATATTTAGCTCTTTTTCAACTGCTGTGTCGTTGTCAGTGTCTGATGCCCGAACACTGAGGGCCAGAGCGAGCACCAAGAAGGCCCACATGTTTTTTTAATGACAAATTAGTATCCTTGAGTGCTTTTGCCTAAGTTAAAACCAACAATAACTAACCCTTTAATCCACCTGGACAGTTTGGCAGGGTGGATAAGACCATGACACATTCCTGTAGGGGAGCAGTGCCCTCCTGTGTCGGAGCTTTCTCACTGTTTCTTGTTGTTTTTCTTTCACAGATTCCTTATAAAATAAGAAGTAGGTCACCAGTGAGCCGTATTGTTCTTTTGCTGTAGTCTTATAGTCATAAGGCTGTTTTTGATTTCCCAAAGGTCACGCAGAGGCCCCTGGCTTTTAGTTTATAGTTTCTTCCACATCAGATGACACTGGGGGTCGACAGAAACCATACAACATCTGTGCTCTTATCACTTTTTCCCATACAGTTAACGTGCAGGTGGTTGATGGCCACTCAGAGCCGGCCACACACTCAGAGCTGTTGAAAAGCTAATTTTAGCTACACTGGTTTTGTACAGGTGTCCTGAAAGAAAAAAAAGACTTGCACTTCATTTTACACTGAGGAAAATGCTCTCATCCATTTACTTTGAATTGAAACTGAATGAGAAGACTGATACTACGCTCATTTCTATTAAAGGGTAACTTCAGCATTTTTTAACCTGGACCCTATTTTCCCATGTTTTTCTGTCTAAGTCACAAATGGGAACAACATTTTTTTTTAAGCTGGTCCAGTATTGAGAGAGAGAGCTGCAGTTAAGCAATGCCTGCAATGTAACCAGATGGGGCAATTGTGCAACATCACTGTACGTGCATTTAAAGTTAATTATTTTTGCCACAGACTGGCTCAGATTGTTATGTAAGTGTCTGAAGTGTCTCTTTACCTTTTAGCTTGGTCCACTTAGTTTGTTATTGTGTTTCACTCAAAGAGAAGACTTGTTCCAAAAATCTCACGAGACATGACTTGTTACTGGAAGATATCGCAAGTGAGAGTTTTAAAGAGTAGCACTGTGAAGAGTTTTGTTGTGTTGCAATACATAAAATGTAGTTTGGCATCATCTAAAAGATTAGAAAAAGAAAAAAAAGGCTCGTGTTTGTTCATTCCCGACTTGTGCTAACAAAATATCATGCTACATTTTGCGCAGCTTGGACACAATCATAAACAGACCAGATCAAGTGAAAAGTAAAGCGACACTTTGCTTATATTAACAATCTGAGCCTGTATATGGCAATATAAGCTCTTTTAATGGACGTACAATCACAGCGCACAATTGCCCCAGCTGCTTGCATTATGCAGCTGCCGGCTGTAGCCCTCTCGCTTAATACAATAGACCAGTTTAAAAAATGTTGTTCACATCAGTTACTTAGACACAAAAACATGGGGAAATAGGGTCCAGGTTGAATAATGGTGAAGTTGTCCTTTAAGGCTGTTGGATTAATATTGTTGTAAATTAGCATCTGCTGCAAGCAATATTATTATTCTATCAAATAGCTGTTTTTTTTTTTTTTTTCAGTTTTCTGTGTGGAGTGCATCTGTCCTTATCATTTGAACAATAAATGAATACAAAAACACTGGAAACAGTGGGAAATAACTAACCAACATCTCTGAATATCACAATTAACATGCCGTATCTTGTTTATTTAGTTACAACCCAATTAATAAAAAATGATATGTTACATTTACACAGCATTATGTAGCAGATAAGTTGAAACTTTACATTTTAGTATGGTTAACATGTGGTCAGGTTAAGGCACAAAAACCACTTGTTTAAGATCATGTTTTGGCCCAGTTTTGGGGGCATAATTCCTGCTGGAAAAGCAGCAATGTCTCAGTAACAAACAACTGATTTTTGCAACCCGGTTTCAGTCCGAAGTCGTCGAAATCCGGTGCTTGGTGACTTGTGGCGTCAGACACAAACGAAAAAAGACTTCCTTTGACGTCAGCATTATACGCAGCTGGTTGGCGTTATAGTTTAATGGCAGCAGGCGGCGTAAGGAGGAAACGCAGTGGGACAAGAACGAAAGTTAAGGTGGTGAAAGTCCGAGTGGGGCAGCTGGGAGAGGTGGTGGATGGGTCCGGCAAACACAGACTTTCACCCGGGAGAGCGGTGTTCGCATCACGTAAGATTATAAGGCCAAACCCTGTTTTTTTTTTTTCTAAACCTAACCATGTGCTTTTGTCATTAAAGATAAAAAAAAACATCAACTCGTGGTGCTGTACTGGCGTTGTGGATTTATTTTGAAAGAGACTGTATGCAAACAGTAAATTTCCTGTGAAAACAGAAGTGTATTTTGAAAGAAGACAATGCATGTAACAGGCAGAACTTGACACGGTGTCCCAGAACATCAACAACCAACGCACCCAGGGTACCTTTCACGTCGTATCTGGATGTAGAAAGTCCATGACCAAACATCGATATGTGACGAGGTTTGATTGAGAATGTGTTGGTTTTTGTGGCACATGCTTCGCTGGAAAAACAGCAATGTCTTGGTAAAAAAAACAACCACTCTCTGCAGCACCGTCCTGGCAGGAAATGCAGTGATGTCTTAGTAAAGTATCAGCGAGAGATCGCTACATTTGGTGGCTAAAAAGCCGCTGGAAACACAGCAATAACTTGCTAAATCAAAACCTGTTTTGTTTTGTTGTTAGTCTCGAAAAGTGGTCTGCGGCCTTCTACCATCCCCTCAACCTCCTGATGACAAACTCAGCCCATATACTTTGTCACTTTAGAAACATTAATATGATACATATGAAATGTGCAATGTAATGTATCTGTGGTTTACAGAAATGTACAATACAAACATTTTCTTTTAGCGAGAAGGCTGCTGATTCAAACTCAAACAGCTACAGTAAAAGACAAACAATGTTTATGGAGAGTTACATGTTGCCAAACAGACATTCACAGCATCTTCCCGGTGTCACAGCACAGTAATGCAGCACAAAAGCATATTTCCCTGAATATCAAACTACGCCTGTAACTTTAAATTGTGTATGCAGACACTGACACCCCCCTGTCCTGTACTGTTCTTGGTTTTTGTCCAAAAACTTTAACTCAAGACACGTCTGTTAGGTCTCCACCATTGCTTTCTGTATAGCCTAAAGCAGTTTTTCACACCAAAACATCAGCACCAGATACAATCAAACAACATGGCAAAGCTCCAGTGCGTTTCTTTCTCACTGCTGTTTGTAGCTGCATGAGAAATACTGTTTAATTCCATTGTGTACTCGTGTATGAAATCAGACCTCATGACAGCACAGCACATTCGCACTGTGTTAACACCCTGGAAGAGGAAAACATCCCTCCCCTTCCAAGTTTACTCAACTCTCCTCTGTGCTGTGAAAAAGCAAGTGCATCAGGTCACCACAAGAGGGCGGCAACGCCCACGTGTACACTTCCTGGCAGTTTGGCGGGTAAAGTGTACTTCCAAATCCTCGCCACAGACAATTATGTTTCCAACAAAAATAAACCATTCCTGCCTGGAATGCTGAAGCAAAACCATCTCTGTGTCTCTGTCTTCTCCAGACACGGAGCTGCGCAGCTCTGCGCTCTGCATGTACTGTTTGAGATTATGTGTCAAATGGCAGTAAAACAGTCCCCCTTTTTTTAACAGGGTTTCCTCCCCTTGGCAGCTGTCGTAAATCGGCAGGCCTGCGCACTTCTGTTGCTGCAGTTTGCATCTTTGTCCTTTAAAGTTTCTCACAATGTGTGTTCGGCTCAGAGAGAAGTTAAAGAGTCGATCTGGAGAAAGAAAGTTGATGAGAGAAGGCAGAAAGCACAGTGAGCAGTGGGGGTGGGGTGATCTCGCTCTGGCTGACTCCTCAGTCTATATGAGTGGATGCATACCATATGTGTTCACATTCAGCATGTTTCAGCTTACATCATGTGGTGCACGCCAAAAAGGGGATGTTGTTATTATTAATTTGCTGACAAAGGGGAAAACAGAGTCATTTATAAACCAAAGGGTTACGGAACGTATAGGATGGAGACGTTTACGAAATCCGTACTGAGCAACTTTTTCCAGTAGGAGTTTTTGCAAATTGCAACACTTGCAGCTGGCAAAAGATCAAACGCTAAAACACCTCACTGTAATCCTGCCTCCCTCGGAGAGCTTGTTATAAAGACACACACACTTCCTGTTTCTCCAAAGCACCGGATGCTGCCTACCAGCCAGCGGGACGTTAGTTTGTGTGTCTGCTCTCTTATGATGTGCACGGTCATTTGTGAGAAATATTCGGCTTTGGTGTCTGTTTCTCTGCGCTTTAACGGGGACATTTATTTATATGTTTAGGGATGACCAAGGGAGATGAATAAAAATAAAACTTTGAGTATAAACAGTTAGTTATCTGTGTGTGTGCTTATCTGTCTGGAGCCTCGGGGCAAACGGGGGGAAGCCTGCTGCCTGTCTGCCTGCTGCGCTCCGGTCTGCTTAGGAAGAAGACAGGCAGTGTTGAAAGAAGTGAGGGCCATGTGGAGGGCTTCATTCAATAAGAATACAATGCTAATGAGTGTGCTGCGCTCTATACTGTTCAGTAAGTGGACATAACCTCATGGAGGTTCAGGATCAAGATGCAAAACATTATTTTCTTGACTTGGAAAGTTTTGGAAACATAAACAACATCACATCTGCTTCAGAAACATAAAAAGTGAATGTTCTCATGCATAAGATCTCAAACATAGAAGGATTAGATTAACTTTTCAATCTTTAAATTGTTAATCTGCAGCATTTGATTGTCATGATGCTGCTTTCTTGGCCGTGACTCTCCTCTTTTAAATGTTAAATTACAAATAATCACATTAAATAAGCAATAAAAACAGGGGGTTGAGTGAAACGTCTATGCGTGACACTTAACTGTAAGCCAATTTACAGCTGGTGGGGTAACGAAAACGTCACCGAGTTTGATTTAGCTTGCGGTTGGCTTGAACCTACGACCTAAAATAAGTGGCTCCAATTTTCCCCACACGGGGAGGCCGCAGAAGGCTGCGAGACGCTGCTGGCCTTGGCAGAGGATCTGTGTTGTACAGGCAGGGATGACGAGGATGGTTTGCTGCCATCGACCTTGTTTGCAGGGTCTTTGTTATGCTGGCGGTGAAGGTGAGGAGGAGCTGCTGCTTTTCACTGGGTTTACGGCCTGTTTAGTAAAATTTGTAGGACAGTGTATGATACAGTTTGACATCTCTTCTTTGTGCTGGGAAGTAACTGGTTCAGTACACCACTGAAGTATGATTTTGAGTGTGTCAGTTTTATGCCACTTAAAGGTCTAGTGTGTTAGATTTCGTGGCATGTAGCAGTGAGGTTGCAGAACTGAAACTTCTTCCATGTGCCAAGTGCGTAGCAGAACTATGGAGGCTGACATGAAATCGAGAATGGCCCTATCGTAGGCCAATGTTTGGTCTGTCTAGTCTGGGCTACTTTCGAAACAATATGGCGCACTCTGTGCAATCGCCAGTGGATGGTTTCAGAATATAAAGTACATCACCCGTTTCTACAGCCGATTGGCTTGTAGTGAAGTCCTCTTGTCTGCTCTGTCCCCACTGAGCCCTCTGTTTCCGTCCTCACGTGTGCCGGTTTTGGACAGTGGGTCGCTGCTGCAGCAGGTAACTGACAAACAGGTGGGAACCCTCACGCTGAAACGTCATTACGGAAAAACGCCACACACCGGCAGATGGTAACCAGAGGTGCAGAGGCAGAACTCGTGGTCGGGGACAGAAGTCTGGTGAGTTTACCAGGAAACAGACAATGTAGACAGGTCAGAGGGAGGCAGGGTCGCTAACTGGAGATCAGGCAGGTAAGAAGTGTTGGAAAGTCTTGCATGTGGGTGAAGAGCAATCTGGCCAAGAGTGTGTGTGTGCTGGAAAGGCTTATGTACCATACTGATTGGCTGATGAGCTGCAGCGGTGGAGGCAGGTGAGTGGAATGGGGTAATCAGGTGGGAGTGGCTGGCAGGTAGAGTTGAAAAACACATGAAGAGCAGGGGAGATTAAGATTTTATACACAAAAAATTATGATAATCTTGTGATGCATTATTGTAGAATGACCCAATAGTTTACAAAGTAGGTAATAATTAAAATTAACTCCACCTCAAACAGCAACTACTATCATTTATACCCTCAGAAAGAATCAGGCTAGCTGTTTCCCCATTTCCAGTCTTTATGCTAAGCTAACTGGTGCTAGCTCCAGCTTGATACCCAGCAGTTCGGAAGATGGCATCGATCTTTTCGTCAAACGCTAAATAACAAACCAAGCAGCAAAAGGCAGCTTGTGGTGCGCTGCCATGCAAAGGTGTCGCAGTCACTCTGAGCACGGCCAAACTAAAAGTTGGGGATAGTTTAACTTTTGGAGGCCAATTGCTGCCGGAGAAACAGCAACCTGAAACACATAGACGTTGCTGCATTTTGCTTGGTATGCTTTCGCCTATCAGCAAGAAAGCCAACAAGCATATTTCCCAAAACATTAAAGTATTCCTTTAAGTAACAGATCTGAACACTTCCTCTACCGCTCCATACAATATTGAATTTCACACCCTGTTCCAACAGCTGGCGCCTAAACCAGCGATTGTGATATTTTTGTCCGAGTGATTATCTGCTTTCTACTGTTGATTGAAACACTATGGCGACTCGACTTCCAGGATTCTTTTAATGAAGAAAACATTCTGATGCAATTGGCATCCTCGAGGCTGAAACGATAAAGCCTTTATGTTGTTGTTTTAAACACCATCTGGCTCATTAGAAAGGGTGATGAAAAACTGGCTGCGTTGACGGTGACAATGACCACTTCTGAACAGACCACACAAAAAACTGTTCTCTCAAAATTCATTGACAGAAAATGCAAATGCAATGATCTCAAAGTATTGGTGCCTGATTAACGCATTATCTGTTAAATTTAGGATTTCATGTATTATGACAGCAGATGTTTGGGATGTAATATTTAAAAGTAAGTAAGGGTCAGTACATTTTGACAGTTCCAGAACACTGGTGATTGATGTGAAGGGATTGCTTGTGCTTTCTTGTGTGGCCTGTTGACCACTAGTTAAGATTCCTTCAGTCTTAACTTGATTTATGCTTGATGCATCAACAAAGGTTGTGAGGGTCTGCATGACCAAAGTGACATCACACCATCAGACACGGCCTTTTGCTGAGATCCCATGTGCAAATGTTCCCGTTCTAGGATGGCGAAGGCATGATTGGTTGGTTATGTGTAGACAAGAGGAGTGAGACTGGTCAGGGTTAGGGCAAAGCAGGATTTATTCTTGTGTGTCAGCTCTATGCAGAGTCTACCTTGTAGCTTATGCACGTTTTCCTTTGCTGTTGTGAGCATTTATACTTGTGTGGTGGTGTGTCTGTGTCACTCTGCAGTTACACCTCCAAAACAGTAGTCTATGATGGGGTTTCTGTGAAGCTCTGTTAAGTTTAGTTGATTCAAAAAACACACATATAACACACATTAAACATGGCTTAATAGAGACAATTTCAAACACAAGTACATAAATCAGCTTCACTATAACTCGCAGCATTCACAGACAAACACTTGTCTTTATCTGGACACATTTTCCCCACAAATACAACATGCTAATGTTATTAGCACAAGCCTATGGCATTTTACATTGTATAAATTAGCCTAGTGGCTAGCAGACTTTTCCACTACTCATATGAAGCCAGGGACAACAACAACATTTAACAAATGTACCGTTACAAAACTTGACTCCATTACAACTCACAAGGTTCACTGACAAAACAACTAAACACGTTTTCCAAACAAATACAACATGCTAATGTTATTAGCACAAGCCTATGGCATTTTACATTGTATAAATTAGCCTACCAACAAGTGGAGATTTCCTCTGCTCATATGAAGCCAGGATAAATCACACACAAGACTTAAAATGCTATTTTTGTGGAGGCTTTATTGTCTTCACAATTTATTGTTTCTTATCTGTTAAATTAAAGTAAATAAAAGCTTTGTTTCCAATGAGGGAAATGGTTTCAGCTTACAAAAATAGACAGGAGGTCTGCGTCACCATGACATGTAGTTACATTTCTGGGGATGTGCACGTCAGGCTACAGCGTAGGCTTTACATCGACACAGAGCCTATGTCATAGGTGTGGCGTTGATTTAACACAGTATAAATCCCACTTGAATGCCAGGGTAAGGCATCACCATGGAAAACTGGATCCAGTGTTGGAGGTGGAGCTTGTTTATTCCTATAAAATTTGCTCAGTGGCTGATGAAGCCAAAATAGTTTGACTTACTGAGAGTAAAATTACCTGGATCTTACGCATCATTGGGCCTCACACAGCAAACACACTGGAGACTTTCGTCAGTCGAGTGGCTAACTTTCGGTTTAGCGCTCCATTAATTTGAATAGGGATAAAATGATTTAATCATGCTGTTCTTCTAGACCTTTGGAAAGTCATCATACCAAACGAATCAAATCCTCATAGTGAAGCAAGTCATTTCACATTGGTTGTGACACTCAAACAAATGTATCGGATGTCTCTTTCCCAGTGTAAGTCAATGGTAAAACACTGTTTGAGCCAAACAATGTCATGTGACAGACCTGGAGGTTGTTACACAGTTTGGCCACTATGAAATTGGCCTCAAAGCCCGGCACAATCTATGGGGGTTTGGGTTTTCGCCTGTCAGTGCACATCTGACATTTGCTAACTACCACTGATGCGCATAGGTGATGAAAAAGGAGAAACCATGCTGCAGATGTGACTTTTCGATACACTGCCCCCTGCAGTTTGGGAGAATATCCGTTTGCTGTGAGGAAAAACCCACACAGAGTATAAAAGATCCAAACAGTTCCTTGTCACCGTTCCGTGCCAGCTCATGTCTGTGCGACTGACTGTGTGAAAAGCATAACTGAGGCTTTACAATCTGGGTTCAATCTGGGTTCGGGCACTTTTCTAACATATGTTCATCCTGCTGACATGTCCTGAGAATCACTGAATCCTCACACTCTCTGTGATGCTGTTCTGTAGCTGACCCTGACCTCTGACCTTCATAGAGGGGGGCAAATCAAAAGAGAATTTCCCTGTGGAGGTCGAATGAGTATTACATTGCTGAAGCAACAACAAACACAATACTTTTCTGCTGTGGTCACACGCCAGAGCCACAACAGTGTTTACGATTTAGCAACGAGAGCTCATTTTCAAGAATACAACAATGACAGCCTGGTGCTTTTGGCACGATATGTAGGTCAAGTAGGAATACTTTTACTGACAAAGAATCCAGTGTTTGCATATTTAAATGGGCGGCAGGATAAGACGACAGATAGGCCTGGTACTGACATCATGGCGGATGTTAAGGTTTGACGTGGAGGTGGGAAGGGGGCGAGGGCGGCGGAGGGATTTGCACTGATGGATGTCCAGTTGCTGGCCACATCAGAGGAGCCGGGGGGCAAGCAGACAGCAACCGCTGCTCCCCTCCCTCTAATCTGTGTCTGGGTAATCAGAAACACATGGCTCCCCATAATGGCTCCAGTGTTGTCCTGTGAAGTAGAACAGGGCTGTGAGGGTCGGGTACACACCAGCACACAGCAGCGGTGACGGTAAATATACAGCTAACACTTCCCTTCACATGCCAGTGCACTGCAACCACACACAGTAAAATACATCCTGGCGTCCAAGCACAAGTAAAAGGCGACCGCTCTGCCTTTTTTAGCCTGTTATCAAAGTGTGTCTGACCGAGCAGACCGTGGATGAGAAGGGTGTGAATAATCCTGACCTGGCCTCTGAGTCACAAAGACGTGATAAAGCGAATCTGATGCGGTTTGAAAAACAGGGGAATGTTCCTGCAGGCTGGAGGCGAGTAATTCTGCATCGACATGTGTTTCTGTGACCGCTTTCTGGTGAAAAATTTGGAGTGAAAGTTTGCGTCTCGAACAACAAAGCTGTTGTAAGCTACAGTTCGTCGGTCGCAGACAGGACTGATTGTCGGGACAGTTGGGGTTCAGCGCATAAAAACATAAGCCATCTGCTTATTTTCCTTGGGTTTGGGCAGACACGTTCGGTCTTGTGATCATTTTCCGTCCCAATATCTGGAATAAGGCAGCAGCTCCCTCTTTCTCTCGCTGCTGCTGCTGCTGCTCCAGGTTGGAGTGAGAAGCAGAAAGGAAAAAAAAAAACTTTGGGTCAGCCTGTGGAATTATGTGAAAGCTGAAACCTCAAGCCACATTATGAAGTCTGAAGTCCCACTTTACTGCACAGATAGCGGATGGATGGGTGTGTGAGGGGAATAAAGGACGGGGGGAGGGGGAGGAAGGAGTGAATGAGAGAAGAAGGAAAACAGGCTACGGAGAAAAACACGAGAGAGGGTTTAAAAGAAAGAAAGGAAAGGAGAGAGAGAAAGAAAGAGAGCATCTGACTGATCTGTTTTCTATTAGCCATTCAAATCTTCTCCGCTAATACACTCATTCCATAGAATTATGCTGACAAAGGGGGAAAAATCCAGGGCAATTTGAAGCCCCAGACAACTTTTTGCACGCCCCTCCATGTGAAAGGGGAAAAAAAGAAATCTCCATCTGGATAGAAAGAGCAACTGTGGCTTAATTACATTTCTGGCTATTCATATTCATTTGTATTTCCACATTTACACAACTTGTCAAGATGAAAAATGTGTGTATGTGTCCTCCAGAAGCTCTGTGTCCTAGCACTGCTGGAATAATGGTGCATGGGTCCAGCTCAGAGTTGTATGAGATGTCACGGATGAGGCAGAGTGGGTTGAGCTACAGTAAATATCAGTTTTCAGTCTCATACATTGACTTTAAGCGCAGCACTGACAAGTTTATCCATCCCAAACTGAGACTCCTTCAGCTTCGGCTCCTTTGACCTAGTTTCAGAACTTCACCAGCTCATCTGAGCATCTATTTGGGAGGTCGGCTTGTTGTGTGGTTGCTCTTAATTTGTGCATTAAGAGCGGCCTCTTTTCGCTCAGTGGCACTGCGAGGGAGTTTCGGGTCCATTATAATGACGGTCTTAAATCGCCGAGTGAGTAGATGTCACTGGGAATCTATAAACACACACTGGATGCTGGTGCTGTTTCTCCTCCCCGATTCTGGTTGCGCGCTGACCTCAGTTCTCAGTGGTTTTGGCTCAAGAAAAGCACCAGCTCCATTTCCAGTAAATGTCATTTCATAGTTACTGCATTTCCACAGGGCTGAGAAACAACATTTAACGTGTGAGGAGGACTGCAATTAGACAGTGTTTCTCGCAGACAGTGCGTCGACAGGGATAAGAGACGAAAACAGCATTTTCAAATCTCCTCTGGCCGTGTCTGATGCAATGAATCAGCCTGGGATGCGACTGCATTTTAGGAAATCGGGCTGCAACAGACGCACATCTATTACAGGCTAGTGGTTTGAGCACTAGAACACAAAGCTACTTTTCAATTGTAAACGTCAAAACCTCAGACTCTCTGTTACATTGTTCAAGTTCATGAACACTACATGCATTCAGCAATAGGCTTTAAAAGAAAGAAGGGGTCCTGCACAGTAAAATGGCTTCCTATGACCAAATGAAATCTTGCCTTTGTTTCATGCATGCTAATAGAAGTTACAACTGAAATGGAGTAAGGCTTAATCCATTGTCCTGAACTTACATGGGCACTGAAAATCTGCTCTTGACCGAGTCCACGGTCGAATTAATATTTTCAGCCTCTTTCAAGTGTAACTCGACTCCACTTTCTTTCTGCTTTGCATTGCAGAAAATATTTGTCTTTTTCCCCCTCACTCATAAATTTCTTTCTTCCTCTCCTTGCAGGGACTGAAATGGCTACCAGATGTGGTTCCAATCTGTTCCCGTTACCATGGAAACACAGGGACTGGAATAGGTTTTCTGAGTCCAGGGCTTTTGGCTGACTCATACGGCCTGAGTTTTAAAGCCTCGCTGTTTCTATAGACTTGGCAAACTGAGGGCGCCCCCGCTCCAAGTCATGTTTAGACTGGCAGCCGACATGTCATTGAACCCCCTTCCCACACTCCTCACCCTGACTTTTTGACCAAGCTTTGCGTTATCCTGCATAGTCTCTCCTTTGTGTCCCTCTGTGTTGCAGCGCCAAAGTGAGTTTATGTTTCACACGTCAGCCTTCAATACCAAATCAATAAAATGAGCAAAATATGACTGTTAGCTAACTGCAGAGGGGATATGAAAAGGCCAAGTTTCATAATCACACGCAGGCCTTTCCCATTTCAATCCATTCAAAAGCAGCAGGCGCAGAAATCCATCACAAGTCCTACACATGCTCAATCAACACAGTTTATCCTGAAATGCTGTGCAGTGGTGACACGCAATGCACATTTCCAAGCTGTGACTTTCCCAAAACATGTCAAGGATAAAAAGCCAGAGACCATGTGTTGGTATGCTCAGCTGAGAATCTTCTCCATCTGCGAGTGGAGGACGGGCAGATGGAGGCGGTTGTGTCAACATTCCTCTCCATCCTGGCAATAAATCACGTTTTAATCCATTGTCACATGAAAAATGAGATGATTTTGGGAGGGAAAGAGTCTAGATTCCAACAGTCCGTAAAGGAAGTTAAAAGGAAGACTGATTTGGAGACATCAAGGTTGTGGTAGTTGAGGTAGATTTAAGACCAGCGCCAAAACAGGAAGGACAAAAACCAGATCAAACTGTGACCTATTAAAGACCTCTCTGTGGCCTACATCGTGGTTATTTGAGCTACATGCTAACATCAACACACTCACGATGACACTGCAAACCTGAAATTATCTAGACCTTAGGAGCTCTAGATGAAAACAGAAATGTCCGAATTCGTTGGATCGGAAATAAGCAGCCTTTACCCTGTCAGCTACCTAGAACAAAGTCTGTGGAATGCCAGATTGAGCCCATGTGTGAATAGAGCAGGTAATTGTTTGGAAAGGACATTGAGTGCAGGCGTGTTGATAACATTTCTCTAATGAGGCTCGCACAAAACCGGAAGAAAACAAACATCCAAGGGTAAGGAAGAAGGGTCATTTACACAAAGACGGCAAAAAAAAATGTCTAACTGAGGAGATGAAGAGGTCCTGGGACCATCAGTCGGTGAGGGCTGTAGCCAAAATTGTCGAACAAATTCACCACACAGCAAGAGACTCGGTTGTTTCTGACGCTCTACTCGGGCACCACCTGTCGCCTGAACCAAATGTAGTATTTCCAGTAGGTGAAGGACTTCTTACTGACACACAAACTCCTGTTGGTGGTCACATGTGTGAAAGGGAATCTACGAACAATGTCTGGACCTGATTCTCTGGACATTGTCTCGAATTCATATGAGCAAATGCCTATAGTTTAGCATGTTAGCATGCTATTGCTATTACCGTAGTACTTAACATGACATACAGCTGGGGGTGATGGGAACGTCATGAGTTTTGTAGATATTTGTTCTAGTTTTAGTTAAGTTTAGTTAAGTTTTAACGTGATGATGACAATGAAAATTTAAGGGATGAACAAAGTTATTACAGTTCAGCCTGTGGGAGCCATGAACTAGATTTCATGGTGGTTCATGGTGAGACATGTGACTCAAAACCACAAATATCAGCTTCATGGTGGCCCAAGAGGAAAAGTTAGGAGATCACAAAAGTCAAAAGGATACATCTTCTGGGAACCATGAATGTCTGTACATAGGTTTACGCTAATTCATCCAATAGTTGTTCAGACAAATAAAAGAAACAAACTAAAAAGTCAGGCTTATGCTAATGCTAGAGGAAGTATCAAGGGACCACTAAAGTTATCAAGGGGTGTATCCTCTAGGGGAGCATGAATGTGTGTATAATATTTCATGGTATTCCATCTAATAATTGCCTGACCTTTGTTGCCTTTTAGCCAGGCTAATGCCGCAGCTCAAACAGTACTGTATGTTTGTAAAATGTGGACATTGCGACCCAATCACCAAAACAAATGTTGGCATTGTACGTTTCTGCATACTGTAGATATGCTACATTTGTGCATTTTATATGTAGCTGATATGTTAAAACTTTTGTATGGCTGGGTTCAGGCTAAAAACTAATTGGTTATGGTGCAGAAAAGATCCTGTTTTGGCTCAAAATACCTGGTTTGGACTCTACATACATGGTGGATGTGTCCCGGGTCATTACAAAACACTTGCTTTTGTTGGTCTTTAACAGTCGTCTGCAAATGTCTGCTGCTTGGCATATACATGAAATCTGAACTACACCATACATTTAAAAATGTCACATATCTGTGGTTTGAAGAAATATAACTAGCCAACATTTTACTCTGGCAACTGGGTTGGAAATTGTTGATTGAAACGTTTGATCTTTTATGGAGAAACCAAGGAAAAGCAGTCCACGTTGAGCAAACTTTTTAACAGCTTTTATCTTTTGAGGACGGTCTGTAAAGGTCAGATCAACATCCATTTGTTGTCAGCATCAAGACAAGGCTTAATCAAAATAGGCAAGTCCCCGACGAGTCCAAGAGTGGATCGTAAATCAGAATCAAGTTCTACAGTCCTGAAAAGTCTGAATAAAACTCAACATTTCTGTACGAATTACTCACATGTACACAGTAAGTAGAACACTATGTCAATAGACTAGAATCTAAAACAAAGCAGCTTCGCCTTCTGGTTCCAATTACCCATCACATGACCCATCCATCCATCCTTATATCCATCCATTCATGCTCCTTCATTGCCTTGTGGCCCAGTCCTGCTACATCCCTCTTCTCCCCGCCAAAAGAGGACACATATGCAGCGCGTGATTAACTCCTTAGCACAGAGTTTCCACTGTTTTTCCCCTCATGAAAGGAGCTCTTGTCCCCCCGTCCTGAAGGAGCCAAATGAACAGTTCCCTGGTTCCCCTCGGGCTCTTTGAAGAGCCGCTGTGACCGAATGACTCTGGAGGACTCCTGCCTCGTCCATGGGACTCGGCAGCCCGGTAGCCCGGAGTCACAGGAAAGGGTCAAATATCAATCAGCATTGGAATGAATCTGTTTGAAGAATACAATAAGAGATTTATGTGCTGTATTACCCAATACATCCCTTTCACCATATTGTTGTTCTAGTTCACTGTACACTGGAATAAGACATTTGGAGAAGATGCCGAGAAGAGGTCATGACCCCATGAGAATAAATGTGGTCTTAATGAATGATGACTGTCATTGTAAAGCAATTAAATGAGGAGGAGTTTTAAGTTCTGGTTCGACTAGAGCTACATGTATTGCTTTTTATTCCAAGAAGTAAATGAGGAAACACCAATTTAATCACCATACACAAATGGAAATCAAAGTTGCTAAAAACAAAACCACAAAAGACAAAATATACCTTACAGTTGGTAACGTTTTTGCAGCTTTTCAGGCCCTTCTTTACAAAAATGCACTGTACGCCTACAAAAACAGGCACGGGCCAGTCAGATAAAAAAAAAAAAAAAAAATTGCCACTTCATAATTACACAATGTTATGGTTTTAAGAATATGCAATTGTTTCAACAGTGGTATCATAGTAGTATTGTACAATCCTTTCCTGTATGAGTTTTTTTTTCCTTTATGGGAGGCAATAATAACAACTGGATGGAACAAGAAGATTACAGATTTCCGGTGCAGCTATTAATGCCATATAATTACACTCTGCGTCATGCAGTTAAGTGTTACACAAACAATAACATCAACAGAGAACAATTACAAAGCCAATGTAAACTTTACAAGATGGAAAGTACTCATACTGCAGGTTTGCTTCAGAGCTCAAAATAAGCAACATACCATAAAAAGAAAAAAAAGCAAATACAACATGAAAGCCAGTTCATTGACACCAAGGAAAACAGACTAAAAAGGTCATATAAGCACAGCTTACAAAGATAATAAAAAGTACACAATGTATACAAGTAGAAAATGTTGAAAAAATAACCAAAGAAATGTGTTGTACCTTGATAAAAACACGTAAAACTGAGACAAATTTTTCAAATTAGCTGTGAATGTAAAATATTCTTCAGCCTGAAACATACCTTTGGCACGTTACCATACATACCTATCATCCGTTGTTTATAGCTCATGTTCGGAAGGCTACTTTCAAAATAGCAATCCACCAATAACTGAAATAAAAAGCCTCTTAACAAACTGAATTAGTCCAGTTTAAGTATCCCACCCCAACCCTGTTTTTGGTTTACTTATTGTAGCAATAACACTAAGGCAAACATGGCTTCTTTTGCTTAAACTGATCCACAGTTGAGGCACATTTGAACACTCGAGGCACGGTACCATTTAGCCTTTAAGTCTTACTCTTAACAATGAAATTAAAGCACCCTGTTACTTCAGCATGAGTCTACTAGCTTAAGATTATATGATCCTTCAGGGACAAGACCTCTTTGACAAGATTTTTTTCCCCACAATACCCCGATGACATAAACCAATTCATGTGAAATGAGAGTGGCGATATTGACCTAGTTTCTAAACTAAACTGAAAGAGCAGATAAAGACACATGACAGTCTCTTTCTGTCAGATCTGTAGAGGATACTACTAACAGCCATTACTTAAACTAAACTATCAATTGCATCTGATTTACTGCGTGGGGATTGTCCTGCATGTTTTCTTAAATACTGCAGTGGGAGACTGCAGATGTTGCTGTATTGCAGAGAAAGTAGTGAGTTTAAAGTGATTTATAAGCATGACATAAAGTGAGGACATAGGATAGCTCGGGATTTCATTTTTGGTTTAGTGGTTTCGCTGACTGAATGAAACGTACAGTAAGAGCACATTCTGGTGATTTGGTGTTAGCCGAAGTATGAAAGAGGTTTAAAATGGCCCTTTTTTTTTGCAGGAAGATCAAAGAGCTAGTTTGGGTTTCAACAAACCATGTCTGACAGAGTTGGACAAAAGAGAGCTAAGACTTTAAATCCAAAAAATGTAACATTTATGTAGGGAAGAGCCTTGAGAGCAACACTGTAAAGCTCAGTGAGGATTAAAGCTGATTCACAAGCACAGAGGGCAATGACGTCCAATATGTAGCGTAATGTGTGTACTTTGGGGTGTCAAAGGCTACGCTTACATTACAAGCAAATGTGGCCAAATTCTGATCATTTCACTTTCACGTGCCACAGATCAGACTACTTCAGAATAGTTTGGACACAGATTTTTCAATCAGACTTGGGCCACGTTCATATGTAGTCCTAATTCTGATACATATCTGATCATTGGCCATGCGACCACTGTCAGAACGGTCATGTCTGAATTCAGGTGTTTTTCCCATATATCTATGGTTTACACGCCATACTTTACTGCACAAGCACACCTCACAGTGTCAGAGCAGTCTGTTGAATCTACAGAAGGCTGCCCCTTAAAGCCTGACTGCCTGATGCTTTCTGACAGCGACAGCTTGCCTACATTTTGACTCCTGCTGTGACAGCATTGTTGTAAGATGCCAGCAGAGGTATTGGAATGTAGACCTGGTCATCCTAAGGTTTTGGAGAAACTGTTTCTTCATGAAACCCTTCCACATCACGGCCTCACCACTCCTGACTCCTCTCCTGGCAGCACCCACACCTCTGTCTCACAGCACTACCAGCAATAGCCAGTCCTTCCAGGATTCTACAATGTTGTGATTGCAGCAGTTAAAGTTAATTCAGCCAATTCTCATGAATTCTGTGCAGCTTTGCAATTTTGTCCAATCCCTGCAATCCCTCCCTCATTGTAGAGCTGTACACAGCATATCGATTCGCTCAGCCCTTCCTTGCTTCACTCTAACTGTGTTTATCATGGCACAACTGCTGCACCTGTGACAGAGTGACACACACAGTGTCAGAGATAACTGTAAGCATCACATGACTAGTTTTACACAATAGTTATTGGTGGTGACCGTCTGTCAGCAGCAGTTCCTGTGGAGCTGAGAGGACAGCGGCCGGGCAAACTGCCTTCACCAGATTGACTGACAGCAGACATTTACTGGAGCAGGAATCGCGTTCAAGTCGGCTCCATGGGAAGAAATTAACAGTGTTTGTATTCATTGATTCATTGAGTTAAATTCCCAGCCCACCGTACTGAGATGGTCCTTCAGAGCTCTGTCGAACACATCAACAGCTGATTGTCACCCATTAGCCCTTCACCCCACTGCTATTACAAATACATTTTAGTCTGATGGGAAATTCTGAATACTCATAATAATAGACTCCATGACTCCAATAGAATCTATGACAGAGTCGCAGCTAGTTTTGCAATCTTCACTTACTACCACTATTTCATTGCAAAACAATGTCTAAAAACATTGCAAAATACATTGCAATTCTTTAGAAAAGCTGCCGTGAAATTAGGAATTTCAAGCCAGCATCAATCACTAAAACAGCTTGCAAAATCCTGGAGGGACTGACTAGCTACTAGTAGAGGTAGTAAACTGAAAGCAGTCTGTTATCCTGAAAATATATGCCCATATTTCTCTGAATGGCCATTTTGGACCTTCCTGCTATGGCTTTAATTTGGGAGATGAAGCTTGCACCGCTGTGTCATTCATTTGTTCCCCAAATGTGATGTTTTTTGTTGTTATTCCAACTCAAGTGTATGGTGTTATTGGTTGCATGTGAGATATTTCAGGGGAAATCTGTTGACACTGCTGCCAAATACAGGTCACTTTAAGCATTGGCAGAACAAGGGAGATAATCAGAATTAAGCATTAAGACCTGTAATGTGAACGTAGCTAAATTAAGTTGATTAAAGAATAGCATCCCTAATAATGTGTTGCAATAACCTGAATATTACTCTGGTAGCAAAACAGAGGAGGAAAATAAAAAAGGTGCTTTCTTTGTTTCTCTGATCACACTGAATATGTAAGTGTTGCTCTTAATGAACAATAATTGAGCAGACCCTCACCTGCAAAGAATAGCCGAGACATAAAGAATGAGGAGGGCGGCTTAAGGTATAGAACTGTATTAATGCATGCTGGCCCACAAAGAAAACAAACAAAAACAAAATAGCTTGCAATCCTCAGAGGATCTAATTTCCTTGTTATTTTTAGTACCCTTAGTACCTTTGGAGAGCGTACATAAAAAATAGCTATTCTTCCGACACCTGCATTGCAAATTACAGTTATGCAACCTCAAAAGCAATCCATATATAAATATAGTGGTGGACGTACTGCGGAGGAATAGAGATGAATGAACTATGGATTATGTCTGTGCACCACTGTTCTCACAGTTGTGTCCGGCTTAGCCACAGGTCGTGGTGTGAGATTGATACATAGTCGTTACACAAAAAAAGGATTCTTGAAATGAAATACTATGGTGTATAGAGGTCATTATAATACAACTCACCAATACGACTCAACAGCCCTCGATTTAAAAAGCATTTCTCACTCTTGACTGGTCCTGGAGTCACAGCACGCTCACACAAATGGTAAAATTCCATGATTGAAAAACTATGTGATTCACCGTCCAACAAATCCATTTTAGTCTCTTTGAAATCCATCGCAAACTTTGGCAACTTGTCTTTAAAAGCACTTATTTCACTACCTGTGGCGGCATAATGGCTGTCTTTTGCTGCGGTGTTTTACTTTCCGATGTCTCCAAAGTACCCTCCTTGCCTTTCTTCCTGGGTGGCTTTTTTATGGGAGTCTTCTTTGGTGTGGGATCCAACATCGGGTCCCCTGCCCTCGAGCCGTTCAAGTCCTGCTTCTCCGGGCTCTTGGCTTCAGGGGTCCCGAGGTCAGTGGCGACGGGTCCCACCATCTTCTGGAGGCTGCTGGAGGTGGGCAGCAGGGGCTTGGTGGAGCCCTGCTGGCCCAAACTGCTGGAGGGGGTCCTCTTGGCTTTCTGTGGAGGTGTCGGCTTCTCCCTGTTTCCCTTGGGCGTGGAGAGACCATTGGTCTTTGTCAGACCTGTCCCCTCGTTCCTGTTGATGCTTTGGGTTTTCTCCTTGAGCTGAGCAGCCAGGAGCGTGGCGGCCTCAGAGTTCATATGAGGGTGGATGACCTTGGGGCTCTTGGGTGGCTCCTTGGGGGTCTCCTTTGGAGTGTCAGCACTCTTCTTCTCAGATGAGGAGCTGTGGAAGTTACTTATCTTCTTGAGGGCATTCTGAACCACGCCATTGATGTGCTCCATGTGACTGGGACTGCTGTGCTCGTCCCCAGACTTCTTACCTCGCAGAGGTTTGTGTTTGCTGGGGGAGCCATTGACGTCTGCCTCCTTCCCCTCTTGTTTCTTCTGTTGCTCACGGCTCCTCTCCTTCATTTTCCTTTCCTCGCTCCTGGCTGATCCATCGCTGGAGCTCCTCTTTTTCTCTTTTGGCACTGCAAGTGCCTTCATTCCCCCGTGCCCCTGCTGCTCTGGCTGGGGAGACCCTGTAGTATTTCCATGTATCCACGATACTTTTGGCTTAGTGGACGGGTCTGGTGGACGTGGTTTGGGCTTGCCAGGTGAAGGTGGTGGCTTTCCATTGCGCTTAGCCTCTGGTGTAGGAGTGCCATCCCCATCCTTGCCGCTGCCGTCGTCCTCCTTAGACTGCTTGGAGAGGCGGGCGATGCGGGCGTAGAGGGCCGCAGTAGTGGACTCAGAGCCGCTGGTGGAGCCTTCGCTGTCAGAGGACTTGAGCAGGGGCTGTTCGCTGCCTTCTGCTTTGGTGATGCTGGTGTCTTTCAGAGAGGTGTACTCCCCTGCATCATCCTCATTGGGGACAGCTTCTGGCTTCTCTGTCGCTGGGCTGGGGCTGCGCTTGTCTTTGCTTTCATTCACAGATTCTGTGGATCATTGAAAGATCAAGAGGTATTAGCCAAAGATTAGCGACTAATATTCAAAATTAAAGTGTCTTTTAATTTAACTTTTTATACAAATAACTAATTAAACAGAGCAGATTATATAAAATCCCACACACATCATCAATTAAGGAGAGATTAAGTTCCTTATGAGAGAAGTAACACATTCCTCTCCTTTCAAATGTCAAGTGGAATTCATAAGCAATAAAATGAAACTATGGCTTAAATTAATATACTTTGGCATTTGTTAAAAGAGCCTTTCTGATATGACCACTCAGTTCAGTTGCCAGAAGAAAATGTTGGCATTGTACATTTCTGCAAACAACAAATACATTACATTTGTACTTTCCATGTGTGTCACATGAACAGTACTAAAATGATGTTGTATATGAGCTGGATTTGTTGTTGGGAGTTGAAGGGAATGACGGATGGTGTATGACCGAGATGCCTGACAAGTTGCAGGCCACTGTATGAGACCAACAAACAACGAAATCAGTTGTTATTCAGCAAGTCAATGTTGCATTTTCAGCAGCTTTTAAGCCTCCAAACATGGACGTTTTTCGTGACCCCTCACTGTTTTTTCATCTGGATTAGTGACATGAAAAAGATACTTGTAAAAAATACTCTTTACCTGGAGAGGTTGGAAAAAGATATACGTTTCTTCCCTGTTCCAAAACCAAAATCAAACCCTGAAAAGTGTACTTTTAGCTAGCTAGCTACTGAAGATATAGCCTACTGAATGTATACACATGCAGCTTCTGCTTTTTAATGATTATAACAGTGAAACAAAGACCGACCCTGCTGTACAGGAACCAGTGAAGGGAAGCAGGGAAACTTTGCTGATATTCAACCAGCTGTGTGTCATTGCATTGTGCGTAGATGAATGTTGTGTGACTTCCCCCAGAGATCCCTGCCCATACGGTGGAGGTCCAGGTGCTGGCAGCGGCACGGGGGCGAAGCCAAACAGCGTTCATCTGCACACACTGTGATGCCACACAGCTGGTTCAGTATCAGCAAAGTTTCCCTTTATATTCATTGTCTTCTGTGTCGATCAGCAGTGATGTGGTGGTTCACTTTTACACTGTGATCTGTAGCCTATAGTTGGGCTTTAGCTTCTAACTATCTTTGTCTTTTTAACCTGTTGTTGCTGCTGAGTCAGTTTGACATCCTGGATGTATCCTTCAAACACAGACTGTAGACCCCTCTGTCTGCTTCTCTCTGGAATCACTACACGATAACATTTCTTCAGGGAGTGCAGTTAGCTAAGTGTTGGCTCTGTGCTTACTCTGACAGCTTGTAGGGCCATCACAAAGGGGCGGGGCTTAGCAAAAGGTCAATTGGGTTGGACCTCTAGCTTATGGCAGCTAATGTTAGCCAAGTTTGAATATAGTAGATATTGCTTGAGTCACTGATATAACAGATCCTCTACTTGTGCAACTGGTACACTAAGTTTTTGAATTTATCATTATCCTGTGATCAGCACACTGCTGTATATCAATAAAAGGTTTAATGTTTAATGTTCAATTTTGTGATGTTTTTTCATCTGAATCAAAGATCTAAGAATCGAGGATGCTGTATGTTATGCAGATTGTAAAGCCCTTTGAGGCAAATTTGTCATTTTGACCCATGTAAATAAAACTGGTTGTACAAGACAAGCAATCACAAATGTAGCGCTGTCTATGGGAAACAGACTACACATCTTGTCATCTTGTAAACAATGCAATTTATCTGTGACCTTAACAAACAGCAGCATTTCATTGTTTTCATCTGTAAGCAGACTTTTAGTTTTCTTCCCACCGACAAAGCACTAACACATATTTAAAGACCGATATCTGTGCCTCTTCATTTGCTAATTTGTACAAACATACTTGAGACTGGAGTGGCTCCAGTGCAACAGATCCTATCACTGCTTCTCTAATTCAAAACCCTTTTGGGATGTTTACAGCAATTATTTTGTGCCCAAGGCTTTTTAATCAAAAATCAATTGTTTCAAAGCCCTTGAACCATCATGAGAAGAATGAGAACCAAACCAAACTACTAAGTGAGCACTAAAAACTCATCAATCACTCGACACACGCAAAAATGCACCAAAACAAAACCTGACTTGCAGCGTCAGACTTCAAGAATAGAAACTGATGGAACGGGTGGTTTCCATCAAACATCAAGGAGTTAGTCACTGTTTGGATTTGTGCCATGCGCTGACTTGACCATTCCATTTCCTGTTTATACTCTCCTACTTCTTGGAGCAAAACCTGGGCCTAGATGGCATATGATAAAGAAACTATCTCTCTAATGAGATTTACAGAAGTGGGTGAGTCACTAAACGGTCACACTGGAGATCTTGACTCCTTCAGGAACCTCTGTCCGTCTGGGTGTATGTGTAAAGGTTCCTACATGCCAATGACAAATTAAGGATTTATGTGCGTCATTCCAGATAACCAAACTGTTTATTTATTCATACGATGACTCACCTTCATGGGGCACACAGTAAACTGGCCCCTCGTCTCCGCTCTCAAAGGAAGAGAAGGACTCCTGGGACGACCAGGAGGAGGGGGAGGGCTGCTCGGCCACCGAAGGGGGCTCGATGAAGCTGCAGTTGAAGGTGTTCTCTGGGTCGTGGTGGGCTACTGAGAACAGAAAACAAACGCAGAAGCCAAAAGGTCAGCCAGAGGGTATTGTACCGTATTACAAGAACAACAGTCTGTTCTCACTCACTCTCACAACCGCTGCAGAGAATGTAGAAAGTGTTGGTTTAAGTGAGTCTGCGGAAAAAAATGGCTTTTTATTGGTCTTACATGTGAATTGACAATATTGCGAAACAAATGAAGATATTTTTATGTATAAGCTGTTTTTATTTTTTGATGTCGCGAGCAGGTTTTCCCCTAGGAATTCTAGGAAGGTTAAAAGACAAACAAGAAGCACCGTTCTGGCCATCATACGAGAGAGAAATTTTCAATCAACCCAAGGCTAGCAGCATTGTTTTTGGTGCGTCTGCTCCTTGTTGACCCAAACAACTAAATAATTCATTCATTTATGAATTTCTACAAGATGCTAAAGTTCAAATTCATATTTTAAGGGAAAATAAAGCAATAAAATATACAAATCTTTTTATAGGGATGGTTGAGCATTTTGGGCAATTCATGTTTCTCTCTGAGAGGGAGATAAGAGGATCAGTATCTCATCTCATTTATGACAAAGCTTATACAATGGTACAGGAATCAATGCCGGACCTAGCACATTTGATGCCCCAGGCAAGTTTCCTCCCACAGTAAGGCAATACAGTATGTGCAAATTTGATCTTATCCTTGTTTTTGTAATGTGTCCCACTTGGCTTTTACCTTTTCATGTTCTCTTACTCTAATCCTCCCCACATACACTCCACTCCACTACTTTCCCAGCCAGCATTTGTATGTGGGGCCTATGTGGGTAGTAAATGGGTTGAAAAATGGGCCCTATGTGGGCTTGTCCATGGGTTCCATATTGGCCCCATGCCAATTGCCCACATCGTTGGGGCCCCACATGGTTATGCTAGGGCTACCTGGGGCAATGTCCAATAGGCATTGTATCTGTGGCCCACTTGGGTAAATCCACACATTCAGCCCATTCACTACCCACATGGGTCTCACATAAAAATGTTGGCTGGGTCCTTTTGTCTGATTTTTGTTTAAAAACAGACACATGGATCAGGGTTGTATGTATGTGTGTGTGTGTGAGGGGGGTGGATTTAGGTGCTCCCCCTCTAAGTGGCACCCGAGGCAGCTACCTATGTCGCCTATAGGAGGATCTCAAATCCTCAAATCTGGAAATGAGTTAATATTTTAGCGCTTCCAGTTTTCTCCTTTTAAAGTCAGTGAGTTTCTTGAATCGGTTTCGGTTTAAATGTCTGAAGCATGGTCTCATATTCTAAGTGCAAAAGAGCAAATTTTCTGCAATAATGCAACAATCCCATTGGCTCTTGTTGGGGGAACCAGGGCGATACTAACTTCCAGGGTGGCCAAAAACAAGGGCAAACATCATCCCTGCACCACTCTAAAAGATCATGCTTAACCTTACTTAGCATAAAGACTGGAAGCAAGGAGAGCCAGACAGTTTGTACACAATAATTTGTAATAATTGAGAATCTGTAAATACAACAGCAATACACAGTAAAATAAGCCAATCTGATATACTAACAAAGTCTTGTTAAAATGTTGAAATGTCTTTTCTAGTATTTAGGTGTTGAGCAAAATGAGCCACAAGTGGGTTCTTTCGTCATCTTCCACAGAATCCTCTCCCTTAACGATATGTAGGTCAAGTCATGTTTCCCTCCCTCCCTCCTTCTCTTCCTTCCTCCCCGTCAGACACTGCAGCATTCTGCTGACCTTTCAATCTCAGGACAGCTGTGGTTTCTGAGGGATACTTGCGGCCGATCATCCCATCTGGCGTGAGTTCTGGCTTAAACTGTACTGGGCGTTAACTTGACATGACCGACCACATCAGTTGCTCCTGTTTACATGCCCGATGACACATGGGTCCATCCAATTGTTTAGACCTTAGATAAACCCTTGAGTGGAAGAAATCCCCTTACTGTACCAGGACCCCGGCCAGGAATAAATCCTAGTTCCTTAGCTGTTGTTTGACTGTAACTAAAAAGATGAGCTACTTTTAGTGATCTACAGCCGGTTTTTGCAGACTTTGTGACTTGCAGAGGCACTATCAGATAAAAAACTGCATTTACTTTGTATTTCATTTGTAATATCAGGGTATGAGAAGACTATTTTACACAGCTTTGTTTACATTCTTGCTGCAGCTCTCCTTGTTAGGGTTACATCCATGCATTTTCTTTTGAAATGCTACACAAAACAAAACAAGACGATCTTGATCTTAAAAACATTAAAATACATTTAACTCTGACAGATGATCAGTTTAGTTTACAAGTTGCGGTGATAGTAACCTCTAAACATGTCTGGTTTATTTTTCATCATAAGCCAGTCTGGTGTTTATCCTCATGCTTCCTGTGTCCAGCCGTCTGCCTCACACCATGTGACTTTCTGTTGTGCCTTTCTTCTTTCAGCTGCTTTCAACATCTTGTCAAACAACAACTAGATTTAGTCATGATTAAATCAATGTCTAAACAGGCTGTTCTCATGCACTGTTCGTATGAATACCTACAAAAAGTGACGCACATAATTGCCAAGGCTACAATCATGTGACGAACGTGCTCATGGGAGGAAACAAGGAAGTAGTGTAAAGAGTACAAGTCCATATAAGGGTGCAGGTTGGGGTAGCGGATGGGCTTTCCCCCCCAGAGACCAGTGTTTGTGTCTCATGTAAAACCAAGTGAACTCTGGATTATTTTAAGGTACATTGTTGCGTTGCTATGTTACATTAAGTACATAACTTTACATTTAGTACAGAACGTGATAATGCCAGCCATGTTTGTTATCTAACCCAAACCCAACCTACATAACATTACTTTCCTAAACCTAGTCTATGTAACTTTACATCAAGTATGCAACCTTACATCAAGTATGTGACTTTGTTAGGTATGTAACATGATGACACCCAACCACATTTCTTTTCCCAAACCCACCCTACGTAACTTTACTTTCCTAAACCAAACATAGGTAACTTTACGTTAAGTATGTAAGGTGACAACACCCAACCATGTTTCTTTTTACTAAACATAACCTTCATAACTTTTCTTTCCTAGACCTAACATATGTAACTTTATGTTAGGTACGTAACTTTATGTTGCATACTTAACAAGCTCCCGACCGTAACTCTTTTCCTGAACCTAACATACGTAACCTTACATTAATTATGTAACATGACGATGCCCTACCGTCTCTCTTACCGCCTTTATGTTAAATACATAACTTTATGTTAAGTAGGTACTTTTAGTATATAACCTGACAATGCCTAACCATGTTTCTTTTCTTAAACCCAACCTACTTAAAATGACTTTCTTAAATCAAATCTACCTAATTTAACTTTAACTGTGTTACTTTCTGTTAAGAATGTAAAATACCGACACCCAACTGTAATTTATATCCTAAATCTTACATACGTAACTTTGTGTTAAGTATGTAACGAGACGATGCCCTACCGTCTTTCTTATTGTCTTTATGTTAAATACATAACTTAATGTTAAGTAGGTACTTTAGTATGTAACCTGACAATGCCTAACCATGTTTCTTCTTCTAAACCCAACCTACTTAACTTTACTTTCCTAAATCTAATCTACGTAATTTAACTTAAACTGCGTAACCTTTTGTTAAGAATGTAACATAACGACATCCAACCGGAATTTTCTTCCTAAACCTTACATATGTAACTTTGCGTTAAGTATGTAAAGTGACGACGCCCTACCATCTTTCTTACTGTCTTCATGTTAAACACGGAACTTTGTTATCTAGCTACTTTTAGTATGTAACCTGACAATGCCTAACCAGGTTTCTTTTCCTAAATCCAACCCACTTAACTTTTCTTTCTTAAATCTAACCTACATAACTTAACATTAAGTATGCAACCTTACATGAAGGACGTAAAGTAACGACACCCGGCTATGATTCTGTTCCTAAACCTAACCTACGTGACTTCATATTAAGTAAAAAACTTTATGTTAAGTATGTAACATGACAAGATACCCAAGATTCTCTTCCTAAATTTAACCTAACCAGCAGGGGTGCTAATTTGTTAGATATCATGTGCAGTGTTGTATGTGCACTTTTGTAATATATCACATGAACTGTTGTATAAGGATACGTTGGAGTGCACCACAGAAAGAGTAAGGGCATGTTTGCACAAAGCAGTTTTCAAGGACCCTGATTTGTTTTTCCCTTGAAGCTGCTGAATTTTATTGTTTTCTTAATTGTAGAAAGTTATTGCTTCAGACATAAGATTTGTTTTAAAGTTTTGTTGACATTCTCAGAAATAAAACACATTAGCTACACTGATCTGACGCCATTGTTCCTTAAAATTAGTTTTAGACGTCCATACCTCCGAACAAAAAGTCTGGGAGTCTCAGGGTGGATAATGTCAACACAGGTGCAACATGTCTACAGTAAGCAAGTATGGATGTGTGTATACATGGAGGAAAAAGACCAAATATATCAAGTGTTTCCATATGAAGGTAGAGGGGACTTCCATCCAAGGACATCCATTTATGTGATTATTTAAGGATATCCTGTTTAGCAGAATAATGCCACCCTGCTACCTCTATATGTGGAGTTCATGTTGGCTGTAAAGATGACTCAGAAGTCTTCCATGGCATTCTCGTTGGACGTGGTGGATTGATAATAATATACTGTACACAGACCCCAGCAAAATATTTATCCAGAGGTGTGGATGACAAATAATATTTTGCCCAAATTCAATGAGAGGAATAAATAAGACGTGTATGTGCTCTGTCTTCGCTTGTGTGCAGGGTCTTTACTGTGCAGCAGCAGGCAGATAAGCAGAGCCTCTGAGTGACTGAGGTATGCAGAGCAGCTAACCTATGCAAAGACTTCACTTAAGTTAGTCAACAAGCTAACACATGGGCATTTTGCGACATAACTCGTATGCAGTGATGAACAACTGCTGCCCTTGAAAGCTGCTCCCTCCAGACTGTGGGTCTAGTGGGGCTGATTGTTCTGCAGACTGGACGCCACTGTGATCCCTCCCTACATGGAGGCCAACACACAACAGGGCATTATTGACACATCCCAGCTGCAGAGCTCCACCACCACAGTTGCTCAGTGGGGGGATGCGTTAACAGACCTGAGGCAGAGGTAGTCTAAAGGCTGGGGAGCTGTAGGGAAAGAAGGTTGCTAGTTCAAATGCCTGGTCCAGCTGTGGAAATCTGGGCATAGAACGGTGATATCACTTGCCAATAATAAGAAGAAACAATATGTTTCAGCCTGAAATAGCCTGTGTTTGGGTTACAGGATTGCCTGTAGAGTTTAAAACAAATACAGTACACTGAGTGACATCTAACATAGCCGACACAGAGACTAATAATCATCACTGATCACATTTAGTTACAGATATTCCAAAAACTCTGATCTTTTCTTGTGAGTTTCATGTTAATTAATGCACTCAAGGGTGACATGAGGGTGTGAGAAGTTCTGCAAACACATTTGCAATCCCAGCCAACTTTCCCAGGATAAATAAAGATGAAAAAAGCAGGTGGCGCTGCTCTCAGCTCTGACCCGTGGGGAAGCGTTTGGACACAGAGGATGCGAGGAATGCCGGACAGACGTGAATCTGTTGGGCGTGGAGTAAATATGCTCAGAATGGAATGCCAAACTACAAGCAAACAGCTAAGAGGTGAATAGGTGAGCCAGTGTTCATGTAGCAGTTTCTCTGAGGCTAACTATGCTAATAAATGTTGTCTTCTTTCCCTACTCCCCCCCTCACCCCCTGTTCCTTTTTCATTTTGTCTTGCCACATCTGTTGCCACTGACCCTGGTGTGGATAAATCACAGTTCTGACACGGGCTGGGGTAAATTTGACCACTTCCTGTTTCCAGCCCCATTGGGCCCCCTCAGGAATGTGTGTGCAGGACTGTGTAGCCCCAGTCAGAGTTTGAATTTCTAAATGTTGGCAGACCACGCTTCTGTGGGTAGCCCAACAGAAAGCAGAGTAGCAAACATTTGGATAGGACAAACCAGGAAGGACGAGAGACGCATATTAGTTGTGATAGATTTAACTGGGTATGTAAATTTGGTCTCATTTGTTGTCTGGAAATGTTGAAATCCTGACTGTAAAAGCCTAAAAATGTATTTTTGTCTCTTTGCTTTCATTGTGAAAACACATCTTAGTGCCTCTACATAAAGATTTGAAATCAATTATTAGTTTAAAAAGCCATTTGGCTACAAAGATGTTGCCTTTTTATGGCTCTGTCACATTGCCTCACATGATCAAGCTCTTTACAAACAAGCGTACTAATGTCCCACACTGTGATGACAAAGGCAACCCTGTCCTCGTGCTGTATTTTGACCGAGGCGTAATAAAGACAGATCCGAGCTGATTAGAGAATCAGCTGGATAACTGAGAAGGCACATGCTGCTCAGACACGGAAAAGAAACCAGGTCATCAGCTCCTTCCACAGCACACTGACTCCATTAGAGCCCTTTTAAAGAATCAAATTACAGTGTTTTGTAACGATGCTTTAGCTGAGGCAAAGTCGAGGAACTGCTGTGCAACACTTTGAGTACCATATATATTTTTCAATCAATCATTCATTTGATCTATAAATGTCAAAAAAAATGAGAATGATTCCCCTCACAAGCGCCCGCAGCCTGCTCCTCCCATGGCTTGTTTTGTCAGACCAACGGTCAAAAGATTCTCAATGACAAATGGGCGACAGCAGCAGATATGACACGACGGAGCCGGGCAGTGTTTGGCTTTTATTTCATGATAAATGACTTTTAACGATAAATTGATGCTGACAATTGTTGTACATTAACTTTCTGTCAGTGGGCTAATTCATTAATTGACTAACTGCTTTAGCTCGACTGCAAATGTCATCCTGATATTCTGTCAAAGCTGTTAGCTAAACGTTATTAATCTCCTACTTCAAAATAGTACATAAAAACAATTGCATAATTAATACAAATAGGCTCCTATGTAGGTCTGTACAGTTAGAGCGATATTTCTTTGTCTTAAGAATATTGTAAATGTCATATAACTGCTTGTGAAGTGCAGAAAAATGTTGTTAATGTGATATGCTGTACATTTAGCGTGCATCTGCACATAGTGTCACATTAGGGCTGCAATTAAGGATTGTTTTCAGTTAATCTGTCGAATACTTCCTCGATTAATTGATTAGTTGTTTTGTATGTAAAATGTCAGTGTTTCCCAGAGCCCAAGATGATGTCCTCAACTTTTGTCCACAACCTAAAGATTTCCAATTTACTCTCATACAGGAACAGAAACCAGAAAATATTCACATTTACGAACTATAAATATTTTTAATGACAGTATCTCAGGATCATGACTTAATGTTTTTGTTGTTATCTTGAGAAAACAAGCTTTTTTTCGAGATAGCAAAGTTGAAGAAAGGGGGTGTTTTGGGGGGAGTTTTTCCCTTATCCGCTGTGACGGTCCAAAGGACAGAGGGATGTCGTATGCTGTAAGGCCCTCTGAGGCAAATTGTGATTTGTGATATTGGGCTTTATAAATAAAATTGAAATTGAAATTGAAATTGAAATTATAACTCGTTATTGAGAGAAAAAAGTTAATTTTCTCGAGATGTAGAAATAATTAATCCATATCAGGAGTAAACAAAAGACTGCTTCATCTCATTATCACAAGATAACAAAGCCTGTTTTCTTGAGACAACAAAATAATTAACTCATGATCTTGAGATAGGCGTATTATAAGTAAAATACTCAAAAGCTGATAAATAGATCATGAAATTAGTTGTCCATTAATTTAATAGCTCACAGCTTGATTAATTAAATTATAATTGAAGTCATAATTGTGACTAATCATTTGTATAGTGATATAGGATAACTAAGAGGCAAGATGACTATCTACTTATACACACACACTTGAATCTCAAAAGAAATACAGATAACTAAGTGTGTATTTTTGGACCCTAACAAAGCCAGCCATTTTAAACTGTGTGTGGTGGGTTTAAAGACTATCATATCGCCTCTGTCTACTGTAAAAAAAAAAAGAGACTGGGGTCACAGACAGATCTGTCACAGACCACGAGACCTCCGCATGGAGCAGCAGAGCCACAGCGTCCACCCAAACAGTGCGGCCTTTGATAGCACGTCACTCACCACCACCCGGGGCCCCCCGACAACCACCGGCCTTCTTTTAATAACACAGCCTCCTCCTCAGCCCAAGAAAAATTTTCTTGGGGAAGAAGACGATGGAAACGAGTAAAGAAAATGGGAAGAAAAAAAAAGCCCCAGTTTAGGGTTGTAATAATATGAACACATGGCATTTGAGGGTGCCAAGAATAATAAGGGGCTCTAAAACCAGTGCATTCCTTTCAAATGAAACCCCATACTCGCCTGGCAGCCACCATACACTTTTCAACCCTATTCATCATCTAAGAGGAAGACTAAGGTAGCACTGAAGGAACGAGCTCACTCTGACTGCCACTCACTGCTGTCATTAGTAGGGTTTCCAAATGTAGAGCTAGTTTTAACCAAATTTTGAGGAAATCATCACAATAAAATATTATGAGAATATGAGGAGTTAGCTCACTTCGAGAAGCAGCAGTGGGTGCCATTTCTCAGAATTCTGCAGAAGAGGTCACAAAGATTTAGCCCCGTTTCCACCGAGCAGTAGCGCACAGTTCAGTTCAGTTCAGTCTGATATGCTTCTTTTCCCATTTCCACTGTGAAAAGTTGTGGACACCAATGGAACCGTTCTGTTGTCCCCATTTTTGGTCCCCCCTCTGTTGGGGTACCTAGCACACAGATCTGGTACTAAAAGGTGGAGCTGTGAACACTGCAGTCTGATTGGTCAGTAGAGGATGGTCACTCTGCTCAGGGCTGAGTTGTGTCTGGTTTTGAGGCTCATGTAACCACTGTTCATACTGTGGAGAGTTTTACATATATTATCAAACTGTAACTATAAAATGAAAGGATGATGCGTTGCCTCTCGCAGCAGCTGGAGTCAGAGAAAAATAATTCACTGGGCCGACTGCCGGCGACTTTTAAGGTGGAACGTTATCTTGTAATGTTACTCAATGTATAAGTTGACAACATGAATCCATCAGCACACCTTAAATGTCACTGTGACAACTTTGACCATTTCTTTAGTTTTTACTGTGTCTTTTGGATGACGTATACATTTAGTAATGAGTGGCTCTGAAAGCGTTTAAAAGTGTATATAAATTTCGACCGAAATTAAGTGAATTGCATATATTCTATTCTTCCCACTTGGAGGAAAAAAAGCATCATGGAGCGTAGTTCCTGTGGGCTCCAGCAACACTAAACCCCTGAGCTTGTCTAAGAAGGACTTAATGCACAAACTCGCTATTTTTAAATATCCCATGGAGAGAGACTCTCACTGCAGCCTGTCCTGTTTTGTTCTGAAAACGTCGGCGTGCAGCCTCGTTCTGTGGATGATAAACGAGGTGCAGACTGATAAAGGAGGAAATACAGTGAGTGCTGGACGGAGCAGTGAGTGACAACAACCCCGCCCACTTGCATGAGTACTGTTTGTGGTGGAAACGCTAGGGTCTGGGTACCATGTCTGAAGGGTTACTTTTGGTTTCAAAGGTACCATACCGAAAGTGTTTGGTGGAAACGGGGCTAAAGAGATGGCATAATTAATAGAGCTCCAGTCAACTGGAGGAAATGACGGATGTATGATAACCATGCCCCCAGGAACAGCGCCATGCTTCAAAGCCAATTCGGCACAGTAGCTTAACTGTGGTATTACGACTTCTGGGTCCGTCACCTGATGTCACGGGGCTCAAAAAGACTTTTCCCAATCGACATTCATTGTGAGAGAGATGGCTGTAAATCAGTGGATTTGTTTTATTTAACGACAGAACCCACGCAAAATGACTTGTTTAACTATCAGAATTGGATCACTTCAGTCAGATGACATTTCAAAAGTCTACAAGAGCTGCACGATTAAATCATTTTGTCTTCAAGTTAGCGGAGGGCTAAACCAGAAGTTAGCTTATCGGCTTACAGAAGTCTCTAGCGTGCCTGCTTTTTGGGCCTAACAATGTGGAAGCAGAGGAGAAGATCCAGGTAATTTAACGCACCAAAGTTGATCTGGTTTTACGCAAAACTGTGCAGCATTTATAGGAATGAATGGGGCCTGCCTCCAACACTGCATCCATTTCTCTTTATACATCCATAATAATAATGGAGAGCTCCGGAAAGAGTTCTGGTAACAGCCCTGTGTGCAGACATAAGCATCTTAAAATGGAACAGAATAGAGAACTTCCAGTATTGATACGTCATGAGTGTACGTTATCATTTATTTGCTGAGTCTGTTTCCATTGCACTAAGTCACATATATCTATACACCAACTTTTCCACCTCCCCCATGTTTTGGTGTTTCCACTCAGGTTTTTTTAATATGCAAACTGAAAATATGCACAAAAAAGTGGATTGAAATGCACCAGATGTCCCTGCAGTGTTACACTAAAGACATTTCAAAGCACTGATAGCCACTAAAACCACAGTTTTCATATCATCTGACACCTCCTTGTCAAAATCTAAACATCATTTATGTCCTTTTCATTTGCTCTTAACGAAGCTCTGAGTGATGCGACTTCAGCAGACTGTGTTGTACAAGCAGCAGCAGAGAGGGTGATTACATAAAACACAGCAGCTTCTGGCAGCACTGCGGTGGGATATGAGAAAGAGTTTTGGGGCTTACCGACTACTTTGGGCAGTTTCTGTCGCCTCAGTGGAATACGGGGAAGTTTAGTGCTGATTCGGCTGAATCGTCCACACAGGATCCGCTTGGCTTTTTTGCTGTTGGTAGAGTTGTCTTGGTTAGGATTGAAAAGGGATGACGCCATGGAAATCCAAATGAATCATTCAAAAGAGGCATATTAAAGCTGGCCCTGTGCCTCTTTTGAGGGCTCAGAGGCCGCTCACATTGCTGCTCACACTCTAATGTCAATATATAAAAGCACTTAAAATACAATTTATATACATTTATTCATTTAACAACCTGGTACCTGTGAGAGAGCGTAGAAAGAAAATATTCTCCTCTATTTTCATAACCAGGGCAAACCTCCTACTAGGAACCCGAGCCCCCTCCCGCCCATCGTGGACCACAGAGGTGAAGACACCTATCTGTCACTCACTTGTGGTCGTCCTTGTGTCGACACAGGCAGCAGCAGCACAGCAGCGAGAGCAGGACGATCAGTAAAAAGGAGACCAGGGTTCCAGCCGCGATCACACCCATCCGCTGGTTGGGCTCTGAAAGACGAGATGCAGGGAATTCTGGGTGTGCCACATTGGCGCAGCAAATGCCAGTTTCAACAAATCTCTCCCTCTGTCATCACTAACGCTAAAGACCTTGGCATATAGCAAATTATTATGATTTACTGCACAAGTGAACACAAACGACTCCAGCAGAGGGTTTAGCTAACTGTATATAATCTTTATCAATGTGATAGCTGGCTTTGATAATAAAGATATAGCATCGTGTTGCGTTGGCGATTGATTTTCAATGGCTGCTTGACATGAAGCATCTCTGAGGAGCATTGCAACAGGCTGGAATTCACTATTAATCTTATCTCCCTCAAGACCACTTTCATTGCCTATTTCCTGTGAGCCCTCACCCCCTCTTTACTGCACGCCCCTCACCGTAACTCATCGATGATTTATTAGCACCCCTCCCTCTTCAAGTGGGACACACCCCAAAGATAGTAAGCGCCGTGTTGCATAAGCACGGACGGCATTTGGCGCTCGCAAGGACGGATGACACCAGAAGAGAAGCAAACCATCAGTTAAGGGGTAAGTAGCGGCGGCCCTCGGGTCTTTACGCTGTCACATAAGGCTGAGATGGATTGTTGGGCAGTCTGGGCGTGGCGTGTTGTCATTGCTCTGCGCTTGCAGCTGGATAAAGAATGGAAAGCGGTTTGGGTGGGGGGGTAAAAGTTAAAAGGTCTTGTGATATCATGACCAACCTGCCGCCGCCCATCATTGCCAAAATGCCACCTTTGTGTCCTACGCAACAATATTCTCCTCGCCGGCCTCTAATGATCTCCTCTTTCCAAACAGTTTTCCTCCGCTCTCTGTCTCCCTTCCAAGTTCTCTTTTTCTCTCATATTTTCCCCATCCCCCTCTGTATTTCTTCTTCCTTCCTCTTCCTTTCTCTCTTTCTCTCTCTCTCTCTGGCTGGACAGGAAGAGAGCCAAAAAACACAGCCATAAAAAGGACACCGGTCTGGGTCTGGAAACGCTATCAAGGCCTTGCTACGTTAACTCTCCCACTACACACACTGACCTGAATAAATGTGTTTGTTGGTACTCAGTGTGTACAGCCAACTGTTAGACATTTAATACACAGGCAGCGCTAGTGGCATCTGGCTCTTTGGACAAACACTTCAGAGGGTTATAATTCTTTCGTTATGTGTAGTACAAGTAAGAAATAGCTGTTTTAAGTCTCTGAAAAGGAACATTATCTAGAAAAACACTCCTGACTACTGCTGTCTGCAGAAAGGCCCTTAAAAACATCACAACCACAAAGCATGTGGTTGCTCTTATAAAGAAAAAGGAGAGATGTTCTTACGGAGATAGCAAGCACCGGACACAGGATCGCAGTTCTTGTCGTTGCAAGAGCAGGTTTGGTTGCAGTTCACTCCATACTGGCCAGGTTGACAGGTCATATTGCAGCTTGAGTGCAGACAAAAACAACATCTGTTTAATGTTCATTCCAAGTGACAGATGCAGAAAATAGGACACAGAAAAAGAGAAAAGCCATAAATGGGATCAGTTTTTTAGTTCCAGGCGAAATCTTTCCTGTGATGGAAGTTTGTAGGAATTTAACTTTTTTTACTTTAAGACTGTTCTTTAAGACTGTTCTTTATCAGTATCTAAAAAAAACTGCCTCAAAACACTCGCTCAATATATATATATCCTAAGATATATAAGTGTTTGACAAAAGTAATATGAAAGCCATCAACCGTGCTCACTGGGTGTTGTAAAGCATAAACATGAGATTTTTTGGGTATGAGGTGTCTTGTGACTTACTAGGTGCCATAAAATCCCGGGTCACACAGGCACTCTCCGGTGACAACATGACAGATGCCGTTAAAACAGTGACTGCAGTTGTTCTCGCAGTTCTCGCCATATGTGCCGTTGGGGCAGCGCACCTCGCACCTATTATACACAAAAGGAATGTTCTGATTACAGTCATTTCCGAGCTCAGCGGTGTACAGGTCACAGACATTATCACAGCATGGACACTGGGACTACAATAGCTACTAGTTAAAGGCACTGCCATTATGTTTTTAACTTTGAAAATGATAAAAGCTCTGCAGGTAAAGAGGTCTGACTGAAAAACAAATTGTATGTTGTTTTTTCTTTGACACATTTTTAGCTGTGATGTGTGCAGTGGCTGATCCTTCTACAGGCGACATAGGTGGCCGCCTAGGGGGAAACCCAAAAGGGGGGGAGGGGCAAAATCCCTCAGCCCCCACACGAAAACATAAGGGAGTGTATGTTAAGAGCAATAGAATAAGAGGAAATGAAAAGGCAAAGGCACAGGACCATCCAAGGCGTAGTAAAATTAAAAGAAAAAATAGGAGGACACATACTGTATCCTTTTGTTGTTTGTTTTTAGTAGGGGCCCCTGAAAGTTCAACGGAGACTGCTTTAAGTTAAACTGTTGGTTTTTTTTGCCAGTCAGTTTGCACTGGGAGTGTTTTAGTCCCCAGATTTTGCCGCAGAGTGAGCGCTCCTACCGAGCACCATAAGTGCTAGGTTCGGCACCGACTGTGTGTGTTTTCTTACCTGTCCCCAATCCAGCCAGGGTTACAGTGGGAGCACTTGCCATGAATGGGGTCGCAGTGGTGACCATCTTTACAGGTGGGACACACTTCCTGGCAGTTTTCGCCAAAGAAGCCTTTTGAGCAGAGCTGGTCACAGCGTGTCCCGTTCCAGCCTCTGTCACAGGTGATGCAGCGTCCCTCTGTCACCTTACAGGGCTGCTGGCCCTTGCAGTGCCCACACCTGTCAGCCAAAGAAAACAGAAAAAGTATTCTCATTTATCTTGTTTGCACAAAAATTCCTCCATGTCATCCAAGTTTCCTGCAGACCCTTAAGGATTCTTAAAGCACACTGAATGTATTCATCCCAACATAAGGCCTCAAGTGGTATTAAAGTGTCTTAAATCAATCTTTCTAATGTGCCAAGACATTGCAGGTAGGATTTTGTGAATCGTGTTTTTTTTTTTTCTGATGTTGTGATGTAAAAGCTTCAAATGATGGGCAACATCTAATTTTTAAAAATATTTTACAGTTTTTTTCTGTTGTGTTGTAAAATATTTAAATAATTGGTAACATCTATTTGTTTTAAAAAATTTGTGTTTTTTTTCTGATGTTGTAAATGTAAAATTTTCAAATAATTAGTAACATTTAATTAAAAAAAAACTTTTAATGTTTTATTTTTTCTGACGTTGCCTTGTAAAATCTTCAAATAATTGGTGTCATCATATATTCAAAAATATTTCTGTGTTTTTTCTGTTGCATTGCAAAATCTTCAAATAACTGGTAACATCTATTTTTTTTTATTTTTAGTAGTTTTTTCTCTGATGTTGCATTGTAAAATCTTCAAATAATTGGTAACATCTATTTTTTTTTTTTAAATATTTTACTAATTGCATCTCACATTAATGTCACCAGATCAGGATGGTGAAACCAACAACATGCATATTTTGTTGCTTGTCCAAATGCTCAGAGCAGATGATCCACCGTCTGCTAGCTAGCTGTCACTGTACTCTGGACAATACGGGGAAGTGCAAATGTAACAAGCTTTGATATTTCACCAGGATTTGGGGCACGGCTGAAACCAGTAAAAGGCAATACATATGATGCTTGGTGTACTTGATGCAAAATGTTTTTCATAATCAGCACAATGAGAACCAAAGCAGTGGAATTCCACACGCAGAGTAAAACAAAAAAAAAAGTAATTTTTTATGTTACTATAAACATTTGGGCAAAACTGCACCTAACCTTAAGTAACTGATGCTGGTTTATAATTTTCTTCGGCAATTTTGGTCTTAAATTTGATTACAAGTGGCATTAATAAAGTCTTAACACTAACTTTCCTTAACCTGTAAGAAGCCTGATCTCATGTAAATGCAGTTAAACTGTTTAAGGATCTAGATTCGTCTGCTTTAAATTGTTGTTTCAATGGTCATTTAAGGAGATAAACATTGAACACTGTGTTCTTTTTAGTTTATAGCAACAGTGTTGTGGGAGAATGTCACAGTCCATGGAAGGTAAACCACTTAACCTGAATTGCTTTTACATGTTGGCTGATGATTATGGGATAATGTGAATACCAACTCCCAAATCTCACTTTATTATTGCTCCATTAGGTAACACGGTCAGATATTTTAAGGGTTATCAGCTGCAGCATATGTCAAAGCTTATTTCCTATTAAAACCACAAAACCGCACCATAATATGGATCAGACAAGAGGGCTGAACATTAGGCATCTGTTAAACTGCATGTTTCCTTTGTTTTTTATACGGTTCATCTGCTCTCTGCCAAGATTTTTTCCCCACCTGTTCCTGCAGTTTTGACCGTAGAACCCGGCAGGACACGGTTCCCTGCAGAACTTCCCACGGTACCCTGGAGTGCAGGTACACGAGCCGTCGGCCTGGTTGCACTTGCCGTGGATGCACTGGCAGTAACGTTCGCACCGTGGGCCCCACAGCCTCTCCCGGCACTGGCAGCGGCCCGTGAACTGGTCGCATGGTGAATTGTTACAGTTACACTGGATTGCACAGTTCCTCCCCGTCCAACCTGGATTGCACATGCACCGTCCTGTCATCGCATCGCAGACAGAGTTGATGCTGCAGTAGCAGTTGTTGTTGCACTGGGGACCCCAGACGCCAGGGTGGCATGTGCATTTGCCAGTGTCTTGGTCACACTTGCCCTTTTGGCATAAGCAAGCATTCTCGCAGTTAGGTCCCCAGCGGTTGTGGTTGCAGGTACACTGGCCGGTCAAGTCATCGCACTGGCCGTTGGGGTAACAGTTACATTTCCCCTTGCAGTCAGGGCCCCAGAACTGGGCAGGGCACTCTGTGAAAAGACAGTGCGGTAATGAGGAAATGTTCTTGTCAAACAAGAGTAAGAGTTTACAGCCATGCCAGTCGCTCTGTGAGGCAAAATTATAACCGCCATAATGGCTCGAGTCCTTGTCATCCACCTGGCGTTTCTTATTGTCATTTGGAAACTCAGGTCTGTTGCGTCGCAACAGCGCTTTGAGCTAAATGCCAGCATGATAACGACACTCATCAGATCAATGGGGGGCTGCCTATTGTTCCAATGGCTCATCAATCTGAATCCCCAGCAGTCTGAAAAATGTCCCATTGGACTGAAAGCTCATTGTACGACAGCCCATTATCCTGTTTCTCTGCTGGCACTTTCCAAAACAAAGGCACATGGCTGATTATTATGCAAAGTGATGTTATTGGAACCTGTCCACTAAGGTGGAGGCATCACCCACCCTGCTCGACTTCTAGTACTCATTGCCTTAGTCAGGTTGGGTTGGTTAGGTTTAGGCCAATCAGAGGAAGAGCAGGGTGGGCCATGCCTTCACCATTGTACAAAGGTCTGATGACTAACTAGCCATGTGCTTTCGTTTGAGAGAGTGTGTGGCCTGTTTTCTATGAAAGCTGAGTAATGGGTGTTTGTTTTTGGAATAATGAGCTGTCGTACAAGTTGGCTGTTTGTCCAGTGAGTACAGATGAAGCCAGATCTGGTGCTGGATTATGACAATATGCTGATTTGCATTTTTATAGAGGTATTTTTTAGCAGATGATGTTATTTATTTACTTATCTTTTTGTATTTCCCATTGCTATGTTGGGTATAATGTTGATCTGTCTATGTACTATGTTGTATGTTGTATTTCTGTGGCTGCAGTATGGGTTTAGGACCCATGATTAAGTCAATCTAGGTCTTGATCTTGAACTTGATCAATGGGACATTTTCTGGACTACTGACGCTTCAGACTTATGGACCGTCGGAAAATCGGCATTGCACCTGTTATTTCTGCAGGTAGTCTATTTTGTTTACTATAGTCACCATCGTTGTTTAGAGTGTTAGCTTACATATGCTAATTCAGAGCTAAACACCAGAGGGCTACGACTGATGGGAATGTGATTTGGTATTTGCTCATAAAAACAAGTGTTTGGCAAATTCAATTTCTGGCCTGATAGCTGTACTAGATGAAAGAGGATCACCGGAGTTATTCCAATTTATCTTGAGGGGAATATGAAAGTGTATTCCACATATTATGGCAATCCATTCAATAGTTGTCAAGACATTTCAGTCAAAACCACAAATGTCAACCTGCTGGAAGGGCTGGAGGAAAAGTCACAGGAACACCAAAGTATTGAGGACTCTGGGGTTCATGGATATGGCTGTAATATGTCATCGCAATCCAAAGGTTGTCGAGATATTTCAGTCTAGATCAGCACTGACATCCCCAGAGCTGCTAGCATGGCTAAAAAAACCAAGTGCAGTAAAACAGTTTCAGATTTTTAATGAGTGCTAAAACTGTATTCAACAGTTGAAATATTTCCTAATGATTTGACCTTTATAAGACCAGAGACAAAAGGCAAGAGGTAGAAATGCTGATACAAAGTGTAAGAAATCCCTTACTAGTGTCACAGCTAGCTCCAAAGTATCCATGGCGACAGCGACATTCATTCGGCCTGACACACACCTCATTTTCCTTGCAGGTGAAGTTGCCTTCGCAGAGAGCTTGGGGGTGAACAAGAATAGGCCGTATTATTCAAGCGGCTTGCACAATGAGCGATGTGACATGTGCTGATAAATGACCTCTGTGTGGTACATACGTGTCAGGCATTCATCCCCTAGCTGCCCCCATCCGCTGCAGCACACAAATCCTGATGATCTGGAAAAGAAGTTATGAGACGGAGAGTGAGAGGGGAATGACGAAGAACCTGGCTGAAATGCAGTGAAACAAACACATATCAAAGTGGCAGCGTACACACCCAGCTCATGCCTCTTTGATGTCATGGTTTTTATTGAAACTCTGCAAATGTATGCGGGGCATTGTGCATGACGCATATGCTTCAAACATGTTTAATAATTACCTGAATGTGGGGCATTCTCATCTGTATATAGCACAAAAGAAATCCCTTTACCACCTGAATCTATGTAGCTTATCTTATTCAAAGTTTCCTCAGCTGTTGGGGAAATGTGAATATTCAGAGACAATATTCTGCAGCCAAGTTTTAGGCTAGGCCTGTCAGGAAAAGGACGGATGCGTCTCCTCTTCCTCCTACGCCTGTGACCTCTGTGGGGCCCCTGCAACACGTCAGCTTCCCCTTAAGTGTTTGAAGATGGCAGTTTGCTTTCAGTCAATGAGCAGGGAGCAACAGTGTTTTTTTATGCTGCCAAAACAGGCGCGTGGTAGAGATCACAGGTCTCAGCTCTGAATGCTTTCACTTGTTATGGGAGGAAGATGATCTTTAAATAAGCCTTTAACCATTTTAGGTGCATAACACGACGCTGGATTCAACTGCGGTGCCAACTTTGACAAACTCCGGTCAACATGAACGCAGTTGACCCTTGTTGACCTTTAACACGCAGCCAATCCATGTCAGCACTGGGAAGAGAGATTGCATTCACTGCTGCGCTGAATTAATTAGATGTTAAGAAGCGACGCTGTGTTCCTGTTTGCCTTTCATTATTACATAAAGAATGTATCAGCTACCTTTGCCAAGAAATTCAATAGCTGCTCTCTAACTGATTCAAAAACCCATTTTTCTGCATCAGCGCTGAAAGCATCTCATTCAAGTCACAAAAACTAAGAACATAATGGGCATAATGGGAAAAACAAGTGAGTGGTGAGTGGGGACTTCACAGCACTGAATGCTGAATACTGGGAGGGTGGCGAAATGTCAAACTTGTCTAAATGCGAAGGCCAGTACTATATATATCAAACTGAAAACTTCCCCACGCACTAAAATAGGAAGTAGTTCTCTAGTAAATGGCTATTTGTTGGCCAGTGAAGCATCTATGAGACGACAGCACAACTCCAGCTTTTGAAGAGAGGCTCTTAATTACTTTATATTTTACTCTGACTGCATGAAAAGATTCAGTGTCGGGCTTTTCAGACGAGCTATTTTCAGCTTTGCTCCAAAAACTTTGACTGCTCATGTTACAGGATACAGCAGATACAAAGCACATGATTTCTTATCACACATCTTTTAGGGAAGGCAATTATTATATAGAATGGGGGGTATATCCCCCTCAGAATTCAAATATGTGCTTGGTATCTATATATAATTAAAAAAAAAAAAGCTATTCAGTCAGAAATACTCATCAGCAAACTCATGGAGTTTGTCCAGGGGGTGTTGCCATACGCTAACAGACAACAAGATCGTGACTTTGTGGTGGCTGCTCCTAAACTTTTTTTGCAATTGCCGTCCATTCTCAATCAAATCCTCCCCCTCCATCAAAACTTTTAAGACATATCTTAAAACACACATGTTTTCAAAGGCCTTTGCTTGTTTGTAGTGGTTTTAATATTTTAGCATTTTATAATCTTTTTTATGTATGTCATTGTTTTATACTTGTGTACAATTTATATTGCTATATATTTGTGTGTCATTCTTTTATTTTGTACAGGCACTTTGGTCAGCTGTGACTGTTTCTAAATGAGCTATAAAAACAAGCTTGATTTGATTCAACCGAGGTAATGTCTTTATTACATTATGTTTGTCACATGTGAAGTCTGTGTAATGTGTTGATCATTTGAGTTGCACTGTATGTGTACTTTATATGGTCAGTAGTAGTTGAAATTACTTTTCAAATACCATATCATATATTCTGGGGTGAGGTTGGGGGGCTGAGCTAGTCCCCCTCTAATGTTGACTGCACAGCTACGGCCTTGTTTTATGTCTGTATATTTAGAAGAATGGGCCCTGGACTGCATTTGCTCTTTCCTGCCTACCACAATTCATAGACATCAGTCCAACACGCTTGGATGCTGCAGTCAGCAATTGTGGACTTGGACGTGTTTCTTTTTCACTCGACATCCACAGACTCAGCTATAATCCTAGAAATCATTTTTAAAAAATGCTTTTTGGATACCGTAATAGAACGGCAGAAGAGATACCTGCACAGCAATACAACTGGGCTGGACAGCTACAAAAAAGAAAAAAGGGTTCATGAGTTGAGATCAATGCCAGAAAATGTCACTCAGAATATCCAACATCTCAGCTCCTGGACTATCTTCAGTGTTACTGACATGAGTGCTTCACACATCAGATATAGACACACACAGATTACCACCAGGTGTGATGAATCAGTCAGCTGTTACCACTGATTAGATGAGATCAACTCTGAGGAGCAGAGGCCTGACTCCCAAATCACAACTGACCTGTCCTATGAGTATTAGACAAATCACAACATCCTCAAAGTATGAAAGCAAAACATATACAAATGTACAAAAAACAGAAATATATATAAATTAAAAAAATAAAAAATAAAAATAAAATATATATTATTGTACAAAAACTCAATTATACACAGAAAGAATGAGAAAAATAAAAAAATAAAAAATGGATAAAAAATAAAAAATCAAATACACATGTATATATATTATTTTTTTTAATAACTACGCACTTAACTGTACACATAAAGACAGAGAAAAAAAATTAATAAATAAAGTTTAAATAATCATATATAAATTAAAAAATAACAATAAAATATATATTATTGTGCAAAAACACAACTATACATAGAGAAAAAAATAATAAAATAGAAATAAAAATAGATATATGTATATATAAATAAATTTAAAAAATAACAATAAAAAATAAATAATTTTTTTTCTACTTTAGTTTTATCTGTATTATTACTTTTTTTCCTCTCTTTCTTTTTGCGTATAGTTGTATTTTTTTTTTTTTTTTACATTTGTATTTGTTCTACTATCACACATTGGTGTTTGAGGATGTTGTGATTTTTCTAATACTCATAGGACAGGTCATTGTGATTTGGGAGTCAGGCCTCTGCTCCTCAGAGTTGATCTCATCTAATCAGTGGTACCAGCTGACTGGTTCATCACACCTTGTAGTGATCTGTGTGTCTATATCTGTTGTGTGAAGCACTCATGTCAGTCAAGAACTGAAACATTGGATGTTCTAAATAAATGTACATTTTTTGACATTGATCTCAGCCTGGGAACCTTTCTGTGCCTCTCCATCCCAGTTGTGTTGCTGTGCGGCTATGTCTTGGTTGTCCATTGCACCCAAGATAAACTTTTGTTGCCCTGAGTAGAGACTTTGCAGTGATAATAACCTTTGAGACAGAGCTGTTTGGATGAGTGGATTCCTGGAATATATTCCTAATTTTATTACTTTTACTGTAATTGACATGCTCTCTGAAATACTAAGTGTCACCAAAATATATTCCTTTAAATATTTTATAAAGTTCACCAAACGTCCTCTCTAAAAGTGCATCATCAACCACAATCACACGGTGCCACGAATACTGTGAAGGTCAACTCGAGCGCCCCCTACAGAGCAATGACCACACTCCTGTTCCAGATGCACACATCTGTATAGCTGCTTTATTCAATGGACTCCTCCTCCTGATATACAGCGGACACGGAACACGTTATATGGAGAAAAGAAAGAGGTCAAAGTGAAATAATGTGTCGAGTATTAAAGTGTTAAAACATATTCTTGATATAAAAGTGAAAACAAAGTTCAGAGAGTGCAGTCAGAGTTTGACTTCACATGCAAACAGCAACTTCCCCCACTTTGCTGAAAACTATTCGCTCATAAGGCCAACATTTAGTTATAAATGCCTCGTGCTGTGTTTTAAACCTTGTTGCTCTTGAAGCAAATGAAAGCCACTTGAGGACTGAGATGATGACTTGACTGTTTTACAGAGAGTCGCGTCCTGAAGCAAAGGAGACAGAGGCAAACAATGCCACAAGGAAAACTCACAAACAAGCTGCTTTGCATGAACAACCAGCGGAATATATCCTATTTTCTTTTGGACTGATGCTTACCCAGGTGTTTTGCATACATTCCTGCCTTTGGGGTTGAGTTCCTGGCTGAAAGTGGAGCAAAAGAAAAGACAAACCACCGCAACAACAGCAAAAGAGTTCTTCACTTCCATTGTACAAGCAGCAGCATCCTTCTAGACGTGGGTTTCACTCCGCATTTCCTTTTCTCTGAAAGTGATGACGAAGGCTTTTCACTGCTGATTTCTTTTTTAATAATCCAGATGTGTCTGCTTGATAAATAATCAAATCCGTGTCCAAAAAGGTGATTGAGAAACTCTTGCAAACCACCTACGCCATCGAGAAACTCAGCAGCATATAAAGTGCCCAGCGACAGCAACAATCCACACCGAGCAGCTGGAGGAAAAAAAAAAAGTCATAAAACTTGCAAATCACAGTATTCTTGGATCGTTGGTGTCCTGCAGTGCGACGTTTATTCCATCAAAGTGTCTAAAAGAGGCCATCGTGCAAAGCTCCTGGGTCCAGACTCATAATGACAGAAAAACAACTTTACTTTTGTAAAAAAAAATAATGTCCTGAACGCGCGTGGAAAAGTGATATGATGATAGTCTTGACTTAAAGTTAGCTGCCTTTCGCTTTTCTCCTCTCTGAGGAGAAGCGCTAAATCCGTAACTTTTGTCCTCTCTTGCGCTCTCAGGAGTGGCAGGAGGGGAAATTCCTGATTTGTTACTCTATCTTTGGCTTTGTGCGCCCAGCGTGCGCCACCAAATTTACATAGGCCTGTGTGCAGCAGGGGCTGCTCCAGTGGTCCTGCTTCAGACAGTGTCCTGTTGCATAATGTGTGATTATGACAAACAAAAAGTGAATGTGGGCGATTAGAATGAATCACATAGCTTTTTCTGAGTTATAAAAATCACCACTTTTGTTGTTATTATCATTAATAGCCTAGTTGCGCACTTTCAGCATGTGCCAAACGTCAAATTTAAATTTACAGATTTGCAGATATGGCTTATATTTTCAATTACCTTCTTAGAAAAATACTAATTTAAGGTAGTTTTTAATTGATGGATGGGAGTGTGTGTGCCTTTATGTGTGGGGGGTGAAGGGGGCAGCAGTGTATTAACTAGGTTAGACAATAGCTCCCCCATCTGTTAACACCAATGAAGTGATTCTTGGCACACAGCACCTCCTGCAGTAAATAACCACTGGAAGCTAAACAAGAGACATATCAAGTTTTTTATGTATCGCTTCAGGTGTATTATAACAACCAGGCCAATCTTTTCCACACTCACGGCTGCACAATGCATGTGCCTAGAGCAAGGGGTGTCAAATATGTGGCTTCTGGGCCAGAACCGGCCCACCCAAGGGTCCAATCCAAGTTCAAGTTCAACTTTACTGTCATTTCCACATGCTGAGTACATGGAAACAAAACTGCGCTTTCTCCCAACCCCAAGGTGCCATCATGCATGTACAAACATAAACATATAAAGATAAAAAAAATATACATATCACATATTCATTCATCCATTTTCTAACCGCTTATCCTCTTGAGGGTTGTGGGGGGGCTGGAGCCTATCCCAGCTGACACTGGGCAAGAGGCAGGGTTCACCCTGGACAGGTCACCAGACTATCACAGGGCTGACACATAGAGACAGACAACCATTCACACTCACATTCACACCTACGGACAATTTAGAGTCACCAGTTAACCTGCATGTCTTTGGACTGTGGGAGGAAGCTGGAGCACCCAGTGAAAACCCACGCTGACACGGGGGGAACATGCAAATTCAGCACAGAAGCCCCACATCTGGGATCGAACTACTACACCACCGTCAAGACACTGTCTTGATGCTGCACAACCTTCTACCTGATGGCATGGGGGCAAACAGACTGTGGGAGGGGTGGGAGCCACTCCAGCCCACTAGATGAGTAGACTAAGAGGTGGAGGGTTTTCGGAGCAAGTGAAACAGTGAAGAGCTGCTTCAGAGGCTTCTCTACCCTGACCAGAATATAGTTCTCTGAAAAAACACTAAATACTCAGATATTGAACTTTGTTTTTTGAACTTTTTATTTAGTGTTCAGTTGCATTGACACCAGAGCAGGTTCAGTTACAGAGAAACACAACAGTGGCATTTTAATGATATTCCATTATCATACAATATTTTACAACAACCCAACTGTTCGATTAGATCCCCAAATATTGTGTAACTTGAGTCCACCTTTGTGTAAAAGTGTCCATTTTCAGTTGCAGACTTGCCATCATTCATTCCATCATGTAAACCATTCTGAGTGTCTGCATCCACTGGGTTATAGTTGGTGGTTTTGCCCCTTTCCAGTTCATACAATCAGTAGGAGTATCCTTAGCATATACCTCTGATCCATGCTGTATCTACCTTTAGGTATAACGTCTAACAGAAACAGTAGTGGGCCTGGCGGGACATCTTCCTCCATGATTTGGTCTTTCTTAACGCTTCCCCAGAACCTCTGAATTATTGGGCAGCCCCAAAAAATATGCATGTGATCCCCAATTTTTCCACAATTTCTCCAACACAATGCCACTGAGGTTTTTTTCATACATGACAAGATAATAAGGGATCTTCCCATATATTATCATCAATTATAGTACTTAATTCTAATTCCCGTTTTTGCTTAATGTTCCAGGTATTTTGTGTGACATCATTTACAAGCCTTTTGTATATATATATATATATATATATATATATATATATATATATATATATATATATATATATGTATATATATGTATATGTGTATGTGAGATAAATGTTTTTATTTGGAAAGCATTTTTCTGCGATACTGATAAAATATTCTATTTGATTTGGGCTTTTGCTGACCATCTCTCTTCCTTTATGACTTGTGATATAGTGTCATATTTGGAGGTACCTATGCAAATCATTTGGTGGGAGTGCAAACTGTTTTTGAAGTTGGGAAAATGGTTTGAATTCTGTTCCATTAAATAACTGGTTGATTGTATTGAGAGCTTCATCAGGCCATCTTTTAAAACCACTATCCTACGTAGAAGGGAGGAACTCTATGTTGCCTATTGTTGGCACAGGCCTTGAGATTGACACCAGTCCCCAAAACATTTTTTTAACAGCTGACCAAACCGTCAGTGTTTTTTATCCATTCATTTTCCATTTTAATATTTTTTTAATAGATTTTATGTCAGTAAAAGGTAATACTGATGAGGGCACTCCCTTGGCTGTGCTCGGCTCTGTTTGTGTCCATTCTGTCTCTTCATCATTTCTAATCCATGCCACAACTGCAGTTAATTGTGCAGTACCAAAGAATCTGTATCAGACTTCTATCCTAGAACAATATTATTGGAACCCTTTTGCTAAAAAAGGAAATATATGGATAAATGCCCATGTAATGACATGAGAAGCAGACTGACTGACTGAATGTGGAAAAACTAAGACGTATTATCGAAATTGCACATTTTTCTTAAAACATCTCAGGTTGTTCATGTATCTCATAAACGGCTAAACATTTATAGAGTGCACTTGTACTTCTTAACATGGAAAGAAAGGGGGAAAAATGGAGCTGTTGTTATTGTTATCGTCAGGTCTTTAAAGGAGTTCAGGACCAAAATGAAGTTATTCATTGCCCCTCCACAAAATGTAATTGTGTTTTTTTTTTTTCTCTTTTAAATTAAATTCCACAGGCACAATATCAATATGTCAACAAAACTGCACTGCCAAAATTTAAAACAGTAAACTCCCATGACCCCAAATTGTGTGACAGGTCTTTAAAGCTTACAAACTTTCTCCTCTTCATCCCCTCTGGGACACAAAGCTTCAATGAGCTCTTTGCATTGCACTCAGTCCTTGGCAGCATGTTGCGCCTCTCCTCAGGACAGGTTCGTCTTTTCCAACTCCAGTGTCACAGCTCTGTGCCAGGTGGATTTGGACCTTCTGTGTCTTCTTTTGCCTGGTGGTGTCCATCTTAAGGCAACTCTTGTGATCTGGCCCTGTTCCATTCTTAGCACATGGCCTAGCCATCTCAGACGTCTGTGTGTGATTTCTTTGGTGATGCTCCAGCTACCTGTTTTCTTGTGCAGTTGAAGGTTGGAGATTTTGTTTGGCTAGAAGATCTAGCATGATCTGGCAGGTCTTTAATAACTGGTTTATTATTAGACAGTTAATAGGTGATAATAAATGACGCTTTCTGGTGTTTTGACTGTAATCCACATGCTCAAATATACTAGGTCTTTAAGTTATGCAGTTCATGTGCAGCTGTTCCCGAGGTGAATCATGAGCCACAGCCAACAACTACTTAGATAACATGAGATTATTTGTCTTGCAAATTATGCTGGAAGGTAAAGTACCCACAGTCATTTGCTGCTTATGTGGTGGCCACGTAAGGGCAAATTATGTGGCTGATTTACATAAATATAAGAGGTGAGGTATTTCTCCCACAGTCAGTGTTGGGTAAAAACTCCACTACAAGTAAGAGAACTAAAAAAGTAACAGTGGGTGACAGACGTATCAATAGCTAAATGTACTTTACAAGAGTACTCATCATATTTTCAGAGAGAATTATGTCATAAAATATGATTAAATTACCCAGGACATACCTTTGCACTAATGTACAGTGTTCTATTACTGGGTAGGCCGACATTAGTCCGTACAGTGTACTCTCGACCCAGCAGCTTGTTATTCTAGTTCATTTATTATTCAGTTATGCTTGATCTCATTAATGTGTCTTCACTGCTGTGACACTGCAATTTCCCATCCATCCATCCATCCATCCATCCATCCATCCATCCATCCATCCATCCAATTGAGGCAGAGCTAATGTACCACTGACTCATTACATCAATAGCAATACAATATATTTTTAACATGGCTAATCTGCAAAGTAACTGGTAACTAGGCTACAGATATGTAATAAATAGCATATGGATTACTAAATATATTGTAAGTTTAATTTACTGAGTACAGTAAAAGTATACCTACCACAAACTTGCACTTATGTAAACTTGTACTTCTTTTTTCATTTCCCTTAGCCTATATACCAAGACAGCAATTGGGGGATATTCAAATGTGCTCAAAGTCTTCTCCTTAATACACTGATAAATAATATATATTAAAGAAAGATTGCTATGCTCCCACAGCCATGCATCACCACCTGAAATATTCATTGGAGACTGTAATCATGTACGTAACTGAACAAACAAAAATTGCCATTATTATTAATACCAGCTATTATGGTGCAGAAGCTGTTGCTAAAGTGCTGTGGGTAGGTACAAGTGGCATCATCTGAGGCTGAAAAATGAAGCCAATATGTAAGTGTCAAAAACTGCAGTTCTATAAATGACCACTAGAGGCTGGCTCCAGAAGCCAGTCAGTCCCTATAGACACGCTTGTTGAAATGCCCAACTTTAGAGCAGAAATAAACACATTTACAGCCTGGTAGAAAAAAGAGTTTTGATCTCTATATCTAATTTCCACCTTCATGGCAACTGTAGGGGAGTGTATTTTTATATAACTCACCTGTTTACGTCTTATTAAGGCTTAAAGTTATGCAAAATTAAGGGCGGGCTGCTTTGAGAGACAGGCTGTCTTTGGCTCCTTAAGCCCCTTTTTACACTGCCTGTTCAGGACTGGAATATTGCCATTCTGTATATAAAGGTAGGATTGTTAAAAGGGGGCACAGTGTGGTTTTGCCTTGAAGTCGCCATGGGAGGTAGTGACTGTATAAACAGGGCAGCCTGTAAAATGGGGTCATGGGCAGCACAGGTGTGACGTTTTGATGACGTGTTATGCATGCGACCCATAACAGGAGATTTTAAAAAGTAGCTGTCAGCTGTTAGCAGTTAGCGGCTAGCTCAAAGAAGAGGAACAACAGCCATAAATGTCCGCAAATTGGGAAAATAATGAGATTTGGGAGTCCCTTTACCCTCCAAGCAGGGGACGACATCAGCCATCATATAACAAGGACGGTAAATTTTGGTATGTGTTTTTTTTCTGCAACTAAGGGACCAATGAAATCTTGCTGACTAGTGACCACTCTGGTCGACTAACGTTTGGTCAGCTATTGGGGGGCAGCCCTAGCCTGAAATGGCTGCATTATACAGCCTGATGGCAGAAGGAACAAAAGAGTTCTTTAGTCTTCCAGTTGTACATTTCAGTGACAGGAGTCTGGAGCTCATGGTGCTCCTCTGACGGGAGAAGACTGAATTCAGGGGGTGGCTCTGATCAGAGAGGATCGCCCTGATCTTGGAGAGCGTCCTCTGCTCCACCACCTTCTCCACAGAGTCCAGACTCAGTCCAACCACAGAGCCAGCTTTTCGAATCAGCCTGCTTAGCCTCTGGACGTCCTTCTTCTTGGCGCTGCCTCCCCAACACACAACAGCATAAAAGAGTACACTGGACACAACAGATTGATAAAACATGTACAATAGCTTTGAACAGACCCTGAATGAAAATAGCCTTCTCAGAAAGTACATTCTGCTCTGCCCCTTCTTGTACACAGAGTCCATGTTTGCTGACCAGTTCAGTTTGTCGTCCAGCTGCACCCCTAGGTACCTGTAGGTAGAGACCATATCAACAGCTGATCCATTTATCATGATAGGCTGCAGAGAGGGGGGTACACGGCGAAAGTCCAGCACCACCTCTTTAGTTTTTGTGGTGTTCAGCTGAAGGTTGTTCTTCTGACACCACCTCACAAAGTCTTTTACCAGGTCCCTGTATTCACCCTCTTCGTCCCCCTTGATACATGCCACAATCGCAGTGTCATCCGAGAACTTCTGCATGTGACATGTATCCGAGTTGTACTTGAAGTCAGAGGTGTAGAGGGTGAAGAGGAAGGGTGACAGCACCGTACCCTGAGGTGCTCCAATGCTGCAGGTCAGCGTTGAGGACCTGCCCCCCCTGACTCGAACAAACTGTGGCCTGTTGGTCAAATAGTCTGTAATCCAGTTCACGAGGTAGGGGTCCACAGTCATGATGTTGAGCTTCTCCTGTAGAAGGCTGGGATGAATTGTATTAAAAGCACTGGAGAAGTCGAAAAATAGCATCCTCACAATGCGCCCCCCAACATCCAGGTATGTGAGGGCCCGGTGTAAGAGGTAGAGGACAGCATCTTCAACCCCCACCTTCTCCTGATAGGCGAATTGGAGGGGGTCCCTCACCAGCTGCACTTGAGGTCGCATGAACTGCAGGACCAGACGCTCCAGTGTTTTCATCATGTGCGATGTGAGCGCAACTGGCCTGTAGTCATTCAGCTCCTGAGGACGACTCTTCTTTGGAACTGGAACAATGCATGATGTTTTCCATAGTGAGGGTACTCGCCCTAGTCGCAGATTCAGGTTATAAACCTGCTGTAGAGGTCCTCCCAGCTCCACAGCACAAGCCTTCAAGAGCCGTGGACAGACTTGGTCTGGACCAGCGGCCTTCCTGGGGTGGAGATGTAGCAACTCAGTTGTCACCTGGTCTGCAGTAATGGTGGGAAGCGATGGGGTTGAGGTGGGGGTGGTGAGCGCATGTGAGAGCGAAGGAGGAGCAGGATGGTGATGGTCAGGAGGGACAGAGGAGGGCTGTGGGGAGGAGTTGGTGGTCATGGGGGAACTGAAACGGTTAAAGAAAGTGTTCAGCTCCTCGGCTTTCTGGAGATCCAGACAACCCACCTTACCCTTGCTGCTACCGCCTGTAATGGTTTTCATACCATTCCAGACCTCCCGCATGTTATTGTTGCTCAGCTGCTTCTCCAGCTTCTTGCTGTAGGCCTCATGAGCCCCTTTCAGGCAGATCTTCACCTCCTTCTGCACATCACTCACCACCTCCCAGTTTCTGCTCACAAACGCCCTCTTCTTCCTATTCAGGACTTTCTTCACCTCAGAAGTAATCCATGGTTTGTTGTTGGCAAAACACTTCACTGTTTTAACAGGCACCACTTGGTCCACACAAAAGTTCAAATAGTCGGTCAAGCACCCCACAGCCCCCTCAAGGTCCTCCTTATACGAATCCACCAATACACTCCAGTCTGTTATGGCAAAGCAGTCTCTGAGTGCATCCTCAGCTTCAGGAGACCACCTCCTGATCTGCCTGGTTGTTACACTTTGCCTCTTCACCAGTGGAGTGTATGTGGGCTTCAGGTGGACCAGGTTATGATCAGATTTACCAAGAGGAGGAAGGGGGGAGACAGAGTATGCATCATTGGTATTTGCATACAACAGGTCTAATGTCCTATTTTTCCTTGTGTGACAGCTGACATACTGGTGAAAGGAGGCAAGAGTAGTGTCCAGTGAAACGTGGTTAAAATCACCAGAGATTAGAAAAAACGCATCAGGATGCTGGGACTGTAGAGCCGTAGTGGTGTTGTAGATGGACTCCCACGCAGCCTCAGCGTCCGCCCTCGGTGGGATGTAAACACAGAGCGCGATGACGTGTGAGAACTCACGTGGTACATAGTACGGTCTGATGCTAACAGCTAGCAGCTCCAAATCTTGGCTGCATATTACAGATTTAACAGTCAGATGGTTAGGATGGCACCATCGCTGGTTAGCATACAGAATAAGTCCCCCACCTTTGCTCTTCCCGCTGGCCTTGGGATCCCGATCTGCTCGCACGGTGGAAAAGCCGGGTAGGTCCACTGTAGCATCCGGTACGTAGCTGGTTAGCCACGTCTCCGTGAAGATAAGCAGACTTGCCTCAGTGTAGCTCCGTTGGCTCCCAATCAGCGCAGTAAGCTCATCCATCTTGTTCGTCAATGCGTTGACATTTCCCATAACAACAGAAGGGATCGGCGGTTTAAAAAGCCTCCGATTGGTGATTCTAGCCTTCATTTTAGCCTTGTGTTTACGACCGGCTCGGCATCCCCGATACTTCCGCCTTAGCTCCGGTGGAATCAGATGGCGTATACCAGCCTTAACATTGTATTTCAGTGCCAGTAACTCCGCACTCGAATATACGAGTCTATTAATGTTGGTTTGCATTATAGAACTCAAAAACAAGCACAAAAAAACACTCTCATGAGTGTACAAGTGTCAGTCATTAATGTTGTGCTGCATATGTAATTTATGTAGACACTAGTGGCTTTTATTTGTTGTGTGTATAGCTACTTTAGGTGTGAATGTGAACGTGAATGGTTGTCTGTCTCTATGTGTCAGCCCTGTGATAGTCTGGTGACCTGTCCAGGGTGTACCCTGTCTCTCGCCCAATGTCAGCTGGGATAGGCTCCAGCCCCCAGAGACCCCTAACAGGATAAGTGGTTACAGAAAATGAATGAATGAGTATATAGCTATAAAAAAAAACATTGGTTTTCTATTTTTTTTCTCAAGGGTGGGGGGCTCCCAGGCCCCTCGGTGGATTTGGGCCCCCCCAGTGTTGGCTCCGTGGCTACGGCCCTGCTTGGTGCACTGTTGTAGCCACTCTAATGAAGCTGAGCAACAGGCTGTACAACATGTCTAATATGTAGCCACACAGACTGTATATAAACAAACTGTTTGTCTTTAACGGGGGAAACGTTCCAGTATAATTAACCAGTATACCAGTATAATTAACCACCGCTGTACTCTGCTGACAGGGGAGGACAGTGTGATAGTGAAACTGTGTGCGCACCTGCGCAGTGGCGCCTGTGATGTAAAAGAAGTTTGGGTGGTAAACAAAACTCTTGCGTCACAGCCCATCCACCAACCCAGTGCTACTTTTTCAACTGTGACTCATTGGCTTCCTCTGTGTTTACGCCAGTGTAGCGTGCGCAGCTTGTACCGGCAGATGGTCTGCGTAACTGCCCCGCTCCGCTGACACCAACCTCCTCCTCCAGGCTGATGTTTCATGTCAGAACCGTGCCAGCCCTGACACGGGCCGGGGCGGACATCCCCTTCAAGCGGCTACTCAGCAGCCGAAGACTCCGCTCCACCGTCACCTCGACCCCGGCGACCCAGACGGAGCCGCGGGAGGATGTCAGCAGCCGCGGCGGGGCTCGACATGACTCGGCGCACTCGGAGTTCCCAGGACAGCCGGGGAGAGGAGGGAGAGACGGCACCAACACCACCACTGCTGCTAATGAGATCTCCGTAGACTTTGACCAGACACAGGAGGCTTATAAGAGCAAAGACTCATTAGAGCTGCTCAGAAGTTTGGTGGTTTTCAAACTCTGCTCCTTTGACTTCCTGGTTGATAAGAATAAAGAGGTAACCCCGCCATTAACCATGAAGTCTGATGTGAGGCGTTCAGGTGACTTTACAGTAAAGATGGCATAGTAGTGTACTCCTGTGTGACATTGTAGGGCAGCAAAGGCAGTAAAGGGGGTCACCTGTATAACAAAACAGGGGTGAGGTCAAAAGGCAAAAGACAGCAGCAAAAGTGTCTCTTAATTCACAGTTATGCAGTTATTACCTTTAACTTAATGTAACTTTAAATGCTTTAAATTCAGGGTAAACAGCCTCAGCCATTTGTCAAACTGAACCCACAGACCTACAGTAACAGGGTGTGTGTGCCTCAGGCTTATGTGACACCCACCTCTCAAATTACAACCTGCTCTTCCAAGCCAGCAAGTGACTCTCTGCAGACTGTGTTACGTACCTTATTATATAAGCTAATGTATCTGGTGATGTTGACACACAATATATAAGACACACTCTCCCTGCAGTGTGTAGTGATGCATTGTGGTACACTGCTTTAACAGACTTGTGACACTTCATTCCTTTAACACTTATCATGCTTCCATGTAAGCAGTAAAAAACTTGGCTGTGGTTGTGAAAACAGTGGCTTCACCAAAGAGGAAGTAGTCATATAATCTGGCATTACTCTTGATTTTCAGTGTTATGTTCCACACTTTGTCCCTGTTTTAGTCTTGTGTTTAACAGTTTATAACCTGGGGGTAAGAACATGATGAGAATTCCTTTGCTTATGAAAGAACAATGTGCTATTTTTTGTGGTGTGTCATGTCATAACATGTCTAGACATAGCTTGTCTTGTGTGGGAAAGTAAGATTTATAGCTGGGCGATATGGACAAAAATTCATGCCTCGGTATTTTTAGGCTGAGTGGCGATAAACATCTCGGTCTTTTCTATGAAACGGGCTACATGTTTAGTTGCAAGTCAAAGCCACATTTTAAGTGTCACAGGCACTTTTTTTAAAACAGACTGTAATCAAAATAAAATGTAAAGACGGGATTTTTTCCCTGTTTGAAAATATACAGCCGCACAACATGTAAATGAAAAATGATATAAAACACATAGCAGGGCTGTACGGTAACTTTTTGCACCCAGCACAGGAGCTACAGAGGTTTAAAGGTTTGCAGTACAGGACACAAATTTTCCATGGTCTTCCAAATGAATCTAGTGCTGGAAAATGATTTAAATATTTATTTATGCACAGAGCACCAACAGAGAGGTCGGGGGAGGGATGGAGCGAGTGACACTTTGTCTACGTTACATATGTCTTGTATATGAAACATCTGTGTTGTCGCTGCATTTTTTAAAACACATCTGTCGCCTGCATCCAGGCGCTGTCTCAGTGTCACACATTAGACTACAACTACCAAGAAGAACTGTGACGTGCCATGAACCACCTCGCACACAAACTAGCAAACAAATGCACACCTGACACAATTAAGCAGCTCTGTGTCCCACACATGCAGCGCAGCGCTGGATTGCACATATGCTACTGTGGTAGTTCCATTCATCTCACAGACTGATGTTACATAGCACGTGTAACATATGGACAGATGTGGCACTGTAGACTAATTAACAGAGAGATTAAACAGAGGAGCAGCGCTGCGTCTCTCTGAGTGTTGATGGAGAACTTGTGAGTGAGTGGGGTGGAGCTGTGCGGAGAGCATAAGAGAGGAGAGATGCACACTGGTATGCGTCATGTAACAAAACTTGACCCTATAGATATAAACAGTGTTGTCTAAATGTATATCTCGCTTGAAAATATATCGATATATTGTACATAGTCGTTAGTATGATTCACGTAAGATAAACTAAATGACACACAGCATAAATCAGGATCAGTAATCATAACTCAATGCCATATTACAAATCTTTAAACTAGTTATAATGTCCTCTCCCCTTCTGCTCAGATAATGGATCTAGGTCAGAAGATCCTGGGCCAGAGAGGCTTCGACCAGTTCATGAAGATGACATTTTATGGGCAGTTTGTCGCCGGTGAGGACCACAGGGCCATCAAGCCGCTGATCCAGAAGAATCGGGCCTTCGGTGTCGGCTCTGTCCTGGACTACAGCGTGGAGGAAGACATCAGCCAGGAGGAGGCCGAGCAGAAAGAGATGGAGTATGAGAGTAGCGGTATTACGATACATTTCAATAGATACTACGTACAAAAAAGACGTGTCATGTTATTGACTAGCCTGTGGAATAACCGCAGGTAGCAGCCCTGTAAATTAAGGCCCGTACACATGCCGTGCCTTTTTTGTACCAGCTTTCAAGAGCATGGCTGCAGGTTGCATCTAAGGTTGCTAAGCAACCCTAACAAGCATCGTATGGCCTGTTTACCTGAAATCCTGAGTGCAGAGCTGATCTTCTTCCAGGAGCTGTTTATAAGTGTGTAGACCTATCGTCTGTGGGACAGATGTAAAGCTCTGGGTAGCCCTGCACTAGCATGATAAACTTTTCTATGTTTATCAGACTGAATATTTACAGAAGAAGGGAAAGATACCTGTCGCCTGTGATTGGTTTGGAACGTGACTCCTGTCTGAATCTTTTAAGTGACCAATGATTTCTTGCCGACTAATGACCTTTCTGGTGGACTAACGTTTGGTTGACTATCAGGGGGCAGCCCTATTGCAAAGTACGTTGGTAATTTATTAATCACTTGAATCTTTTTCAAGCAGAAAATGTCAAACATTTGCTGGTTGCAGCCTCTCAGATGTGAGAATTAGCTGCGTTTTTTCATCATTTATAATAGTAAATGAAGACTCTTTGGGTTTTGGACTGCTGGTTGAATTAATCACCACCTATTTTGATAATTGATTAATTGTTTCAGTCATTTTTGAAGCAAAAATGTCAAACGTTTTGGTTCCAGCCTCTGAAATGTGAGGAATTGCTGCTTTTCTTCATCATTTATGATAATAAATGAGGAGTCTTTGGGTTTTGGACGGCTGGTTGGGCAAATTTAGACATCAGTTTGGGCTCTCGGAAATTGTGATGAGCATTTTTCACCTTTTTTTTTGACATTTTATAGACTAAATGATTAATATTGAAAATAGTCGGCAGAATAATTGACAATAAAAAGAATCACAAGTTGCAGCTCTAGTTGGTTTTAAAGTTAGCAGGAGTCATTGGTGTACAAACACACAGTCTGTTCAGTTATGAGCAGCATTTCCCACAGAACTGCATGGATCTTGTCCTGTTTTAAATCTCCCATGCAAACTGAGCGCTGCACAGAGTACAGTGCCTTTCAGAGTATTTTCCACTTGTTTGATGTCAAAAATAGGTTCATTTGAACATGCCTTACACAACCAGGAAGTAAACACCCTTCATTCACAGCATGATTCGCTGGCTTAGTCATGGCCCCTCCTTCAGGATTGGCTGGCTGCAGAGAATCTCTCACTCGTTAGGAATCCTGTCACATGGGCAGCACAAGGCAGCGGCTATCTGACCTGTGAGCTGATGTTAACTTGGATGACAGTGCAGACCTTATGCAAGCAGTCTCTCTAGGCACAGGCAGCAGCAATGTTGCTTAAGTTGTAGCTCTGGGCATTCATGCATTATGGGTAATTAGGACATCTCCTTGTCCAAAATAAAATATGGACTTTTTGGCTCATTTAGGAATAGCTTCAACATCAACTCAGTGGATAAAAGAAGTAAAGAGGATATCATTTGATGGCTGTTTCACTGAAGTGAAAAAGACAAATGCACTTGTCAGATTGACTTAGCATAAGTAGAATACTCAGCACAAAAAGACTGACCTTTTATCAGACTGACCTTTATAAACCTACAGATGTCGTGTGCGATAAAAAAAGGTCAGACATAGTGAATAAATAAGGCTGTTAGGCAGTGTGTTTAAGTATCAGCTATAGAAGTCTGTTGACGTAGAGTGACAGCTGACTGCAGTGTCAGCTCGTGCTAGACGTTTGCAAATATTCTTTTATCGCAGTTTGTGCGGTGATAAAGCTCTCAGGCAGCCCTTTGCTTTGACTCTTTTGACCCTTCTTGTATTTCAACTCTGTATGTTTCTTTTTTTATACCATAACACTAGTAACAAGATATCGCTGCGCAGCTTTGATATACTTTGTCTTGGGGATGTCTGCTTGGAAACATCAAAAGAGGTATCAAACCCCGGTAAAGAAAGCTTTTGTTTGGCGAACCTACACCCTCAAACCGTAAAGCAGGAGGACAAGGTACTTTAAGCCGGCTTGATCTCAGACAGCAGGGTTTGACAGGCACTCCAATGATCTGTCAAGGTAGCAACAACAACATTAGTCAGTTCCCCGCAACGGAAGGAAGATGTAAGGAAGATATAAGGAACAGAGTCAAGTCCTGACTTGATGTTGAGAGCATGATACCCACAATGCCAGGCCTTTTACACTTAAAATACATAGGTGATTTCACAGTTAGGATTTCATTAACGCAGGCCCATACTGAGATATTTGTCATGAAGCTGCCAAAAAAACAATAAATTGTGCCAGTAATGAAATTATATTAAAATGTCCTTTTTCATGCCAAAAGATTACCAATAATCAGTGCCTCGAGCACAATTTGAATTTTTGGCAGTGTAACACAGGAAGCATTTGAAACAGAAATTAAATTATAACACAGTTAAAACCTCGACTGGAACCAGTACTGACAACAGAGTTACTTACCCCAGCTATTCAGTGCAAAACTCTGAGACTGCTCTCTGTCTTTTAGGGCTTCATTGAACTGTTATTTTTTATTACAGATTAATCTGTTGATTATTTTTCTAGTAATTGGTCAATTGTTAGGTCTAAAAGAGTGGCTCCAAACTGGTGGGTCGCGGTCCAAAAGTGGGTCGCAGGTCCATTCTGAATGGACCTCGAGTGACTCACAGATGAGACGAGTTTGTAGAAAAAAAAAAAACACTTTATTTTGAAGTACTGTAATTTTCCAGCACAGAGCTTTTATTTTGAAGTGCCGTTTTCTGCTGTAGACTGAGTGACTCACAGAGAGCTACTTGGGCGAGACAGCAAACTAGCTGGAGGACACGGCCAAACACAACCATGATGCTGATTGTGATAAACTGTGTGGACCTTGTGGCTGGACTAGTTGGGAACAGCTGGTCTGAAACATGTCAGAAATGAGGGGAAAAACGTAAGGCTCTAACACACCAAGGTGACAGTTGGCTGTCCTTCAACGTTGGGCTATAGGTGAATGTCTGTTGCCCTAGTTTTTGTGGTGTGTCCGGCACCATTGGCACTAGTCAGCCCTTGTCGGCTGATACCGCATGTTGTCCCGGCGGAGCCTGTCGGTTAATAAAATCACTTTGATTGGCAGTGCAGCCCAGTGCCAAAAGGAGAAAAGGAAGTAAAGGCAAACAAATGTTGAAAGTCGAGAGGGCGTGAAATCAAAACAAACTTGTTTTGTGAGGGTTTTTTTTTTTACCATTAAGCTCTTCAGCTGAAATGGTTTGTCACTGTGGTGTTGTTTACCAGCACATAATAAATACCGCCCTGTCAGTCTTCCAGTTTCCCTCTTTGAATGACGAATACAGACCAACGCCACCTGCTGGTATAGAGAGTTATTTCCTCACAGGTGCAGAACGTACATGCTAGTTGGCTGTTGGCTGTAGTCTTTGTGGTTTGTTCAGGTGCAACTCTTTTGCGAAGACCCAGGCAATGTGAGGCAACACAGCAGTCAATCTTCGTGGTCCCTAGTTCTTTAATGTCCGCTGGGCATGTCTGGGCCTTTATAGTATTGTGTTTTCACAATACTAGAAGTTTTAACTTCAATACAGTACTTAAAAAAGTAAAAAAAAACATTGTAGGGTTCTAACACACTAAGGCATCAGTTGGCCATCAGCCAGCGAAGGGCCATAAGTGAATGTCTGTTGCCCTAGTTTTTGCAGTGTGTCCTGCACTGTTGGCCCTTGTCATCTCTTTTTCAGGTGATTCTGCATGTTTAATCAGCAATGGCAAAGCCCGTCAGTGAGTGAAATCACTCTGATTGGCAGGTTAGCTCAATGCACAAGAAGAATAAGTGAGGAAGGCAAACACATATTTAAAGTCAAGAGGGCGTGTGATAAACAAACTTGTTTTGTGAGATAAGATTGTTTTTTTAAGCCATTGAGCTCTTCAACAGAAATGGTTTGCCATTGTTTGTGGTGTTATTCACCAGCACACAAAAAATACCATTTGTTCTTTTGACATCAGGTTGTGTGGTTATTATGCAAACTGGCTAAATAGCATCTTAAATCCATCATGTTTGTCTTCCAGTTTTCCTTTTTAATTGATGACTACAGACCACCACCACCTGCTTGTATAGAGTTACTACCTCTCATGCAGGCGTGGAACGTACATGCTAGTTGGCCGTTGGCTGTAGTCTTTGTGGTGTGTTCAAGTGCAGCTTTTTGGCCAAAACGCAGGCAATGTGAGGCAGCAGTCGGTTTTCGTGGCCACTAGCTCTTTAATGTTGGTTAGGTGTGCCTGGGCTTTTATAGCATAGTGTTGTCATGATACTGGAAGTTTGAATTTCAATACAGTATATATTTTAAAAACACAGATATTTGTTACCTTTTTTGATACCTCAGGGAAAAGTTGACATTGAGGGCGTACACAACATTAAAACAATGACCTTTACTTTTCTAGATTAGTAGCAGAGAACAGCAGAATGACTGTAATAAACTTTAACAATAAGAGAGAGCAAGAGGAGCAGCTAATGCTGCTGTATTGATACGGTGGAAAGTGACTTTTGAAACTGTTTCAAATACTCAGAACTGATAAGTATTGATAAATCGATAGATTTGACAACACTGATTTATCCAATCCATTGGTCCAAAGACCCAAAATGTTCCATTTACCATGATGAAAAAAGCAGCATAGACCTCTGACTGAGTAAAATATGTGTAAGAGAATACAATGTCAGTCAATGTCAAATGGATCACATTGCAGTTAAATCCAGATTGCTACAATAAAAGTTCCTGCCAAATGGCATGTGATGTTGAAAGAAGATAATTCTCTTCAGTTTCTGGCTTTAAATCCGATTGACATCCCTGACGTGAAGCATGCTTAGTGTTTATTCATCCATTTGGTTACATGGGCTCCTCAGCTCCCTGCGATGACGGGGGAATAGGTCAAGTGTGTTGTGACGTTACGGCTAACCTCTCTGAAGGGTCAGCAGGCTGGCAGCAGGACATATCAGCAGATATAGGGTCACTAAACACAATGTCAGCCTCTGACATGCCACTGCCACAAGGCCAAAATGTTCACATAGAGAACACAAGTTCCCAAATTGAGCTCAAAATGCCAGACGTCTGCTGTATTTCTGATGAAACTTGCATCTCTAATGTTACCCAGACACAAGGCACATTAATTCATTTTATCCTTTTGTATTTCTCCTAATTTAGCTCATGTGTATCCGCTGCTGAGAAAGAGAGCAAAGGTAAGATGCCTTGTTTTGTTTTAATTTGTGGACACAGTATATGATGTAATTAGAGGTAATAGGCATGCAAATTTGTTGTCATCCCTCTAGGTGAGGACCACAGAGAGAAAAAATATAAAGCACACAAACAGTTTGGGGACCGTCGCGGAGGTGTGACAGGAGCTCGCACGTATTTCTACGCGGATGAGGCAAAATGTGACCAGCATATGGAGACCTTCATCAAATGTATCAAAGCATCTGGTGAGTAAACAGAAACTGAACATCAGATGCATAAAACTCTGTGCGTACACTCTGTTTTAGTCATGAATCTACACAAAGACAGAAATGTGCATTCTCTTCGTCATATTTATAAAGCTGCACGCTTCTGTTTTATACATTCTAATCATTGTAGAACCAGGCATACATGCATTAGCCTCATCTCCACTCCCTCAGTTTGCCAGAAATGGATGTAGAGACGTCCTTTTACACACATTTGCATTTTGACACTTGTGGCTGTTCCACCACTCATTAGACCTGTCATTGAAAAGAAATGGCAAGTTTCATTGTTAAATTTCAGTCATCATGATTATTAAACATCAAACAGATGATAAATGATTTATTAATAGTGCACATGTTGAAACCATCTATGCAAAGTGCTAGGATAAATTAAACTAACATTAACAGCATGGATGGATTACTGAACAAGGCCTACTGGGCACAGGCCCAGGGACCCACAGTGTCAGGTGGCTCTCTGGCCTTCAGTTGCAAAATGTCAAGTGTCAAATTTATGCAGGATTTATACTTATGCATGGAATCAACGCTGTGCCCCATGCCGTAGCCTGACGTACACCTCCCCAGAAATGAAACTACACTTCGCGGTGACGCAGACCTCCTGTCTATTTTTGTAAGCTGAAACCATTTCCCTCAGTGGAAACAAAGCTTTTATTTACTTTAATTTCACAGATAAGAAACAATAGATTGTGAAGACAATAAAGCCTCCACAAAAATAGCATTTTAAGTCTTGTGTGTGATTTATTCTGGCTTCATATGAGCAGAGGAAATCTCAGCTTGTTGCTAGGCTAATTTATACAATGTAAAATGCCACAGGCTTGTGCTAATAACATTAGCATGTTATATTTGTTTGGAAAACGTGTTTAGTATAAGACAGTTGTTTTGTCAGTGAACCTTGTGAGTTGTAATGGAGCCGAATTTTGTGACGTTACCTTTGTTAAATGTTGCTGTTGTCCCTGGCTTCATATGAGCAGGAGAAATGTCCGCTAGCCGCTAGGCTAATTTATACAATGTAAAATGCCATAGGCTTGTGCTAAAAACATTAGCATGTTGTATTTATGGGGGAAATGTGTCCAGATAAAGACAAGTGTTTGTCTGTGAATGCTGCGAGTTACAGTGAAGCTGATTTGTGTACTTGTGTTTGAAATTGTCTCTATTAAGCCATGTTTAATGTGTGTTTTGGGTGTGTGCAACACTTCACAGAAACCCCGCCGCTGACTAGTGTTTTGGAGATGTAACTGCAGAGTGACACAGACACACCACCACACAAGTATAAATGCTCACAACAGGGTATGCTGCGTGCATAGGCTGCAGTGTAGGCCCTGCATAGAGCTGACCCACAAGTATAAATCTCATTTTACACATACCGACCAGGAAGAGACTCAAAATGACCCCAAAGAGACATAAAACAACCACAAAGAGACACAAACCCACAAAAAGATGTGTAACAACAAGAAAGAAACACAAAACCACTACAGAGTCTGTGTGCCTTGCTCCTACGTAGGAGAGGTGATGAGGCCTTTGCATATCTTTGCCCAGGGAGCCACTGTCTCATAATCCACCCATGATTAACAGAGATGACTGCACAAATGTAAATAAAAAGAATGACAAAATTCATCACTCATAAATCATTTAAAATTAGGTTTATAATGTGCCTTTGATTGACATTTTACAGAACGCCGTGCAGCCTCCAAAAAAAATATTAACAATCAGTGAAATTGGCAAACAACCTAAAAACAACTTTATCTGTCTCTCAACTTATATTCCGTCTCCTCTTCATCATATCACCAGCAGCTATCTCAGCATAACTGTATGCAAGCCTGGTCTGAAGTCTGCGTCGGGTGTGCACACATTCTCACCGCAGTGCATCTTTAAGCATACTTTTACCATTATGTTAGTATTTTTGTCTTCACATCATTTGATTTATGTCACAACTAAGTGTGTTCGACCTGTAGGTGGGAGTGCAATGGACGGTTTCTCTGCCATCAAAATGACTGCTCTTGGACGACCTCAGTTTCTGGTAGGCAGTAGGTGGTGATTAAAAGGTCAGTGCACTAATTTATCTGATGCAGTTTTCATGGTGGGCTTACATCATGCTTTTTTTTTGTAAAGCTCCAGTTCTCTGAGGTCCTGGTGAAATGGAGGCGATTTTTCACCTTCCTGGCATCACAGCAGGGGAAAGACGACATGGAGGCCTTAGAGCAGAGGCTGGAGCTCAAACAAATGCAGGTGGAGTTTCTCCTCCTCTGTCCTCCCGGTGAACTTTAGTTTTAGTGATACCTACCTATAGTAATCTCTACCAGATGTTTCAGATCATCATCGCACTCCTATTTCATACACGAGGATAATGCTATACAGTGTGCCTTGCAGTGCTTCTTCATCTTTTCTATCCATCTAGGAATTCCTGACCAAGCTCGGTGCAAAAGGTGACTTCTACGGCTGGTTTACTGGAAGGAAGGAGGAATCTTCAGGGTAAGCACGAGCGCAGAGAACTGAAATAGAATAATATCTGTAAAAACAGTGTCAGTGTTGCACACAGGGAAATATTTCATTACAGCCATGGCAATTTAGAGGAAAATTAATTCAATGAAAAATGATGATTATAATGAAAAGAACAAATTGCACCCTAATGGATTGCAATGCCTTTTACAGTGGTAATGCTTCACCAACTCTTAATATAATTTAAGCTCATTATTAAATCACAAAACAATTACCACTATTTTCCAAACATGCAAAACAAATAAAATACATATTTTAGCATAATATTCTTTATTGATTTAAGTGTCCTTTTAGTTTACTTCACAGTACAAGCACAGTATTGTATAATATATTTGTTTGCCAATTTTTTGTTTTGCAAATTATTTGTTTAAAAGAAAAAAGTGAATACACAACGACATCACAGAGGGAATTCAGTTTTTGTGAGAAGTGTTTTTATCGGGGCTGTCAGCGCTGACGTGTTAATCACGATGTGATTAAGGTCCAAACATAATGCGTTGTTTCTTTTTAATCGTGTGAATCGAGTGCTGCTGTTTTGTCCCTTTGACACGCCCTTAGTCAAGCTGCTCAATGGCTTCCTGCTTCCTGCTGCAGCAGTGATGGAAAATAAACACCACTGGGCTTTTGAAGGCTCATTCAACTTTAAAAAACTCTCAGACGGCTTGGTTGGCCAGTCAAAAGTAATATGTACCTTGTGTGAAATGGAATTAAAATATCACCAGAGTAAGCAAACAGGTGCAGCGAATCAGACTGATGTCAGTGGGCAACGGCATAACCAAAGCCGACAAAGCACTATTTTGGAGTGTGCAAATCACCACAGACCTGTGGATGAAACTAAATTGAAGACGTAAACTACAGCACTTGCTAAATGGATGGCAACTGACTGCAGACCAGTCAACACTGTGAAAGAATTGGGTCTGAGGGACGTCCTGAGGTTGGCATGTTGTGACCAGTCATAGGCCTTACCGTCACAGGGAGCAATAGTTTTACACATACGGGGCCTGTTGAGTCAGACAGCAACTTGACTGGAACTCCTGAACAGTTAAAATGCTGTGGCATTAATCGGGATCATTGGACGTCAGTGAGTGATCAGAATTATTTTGGAGGAACTGCACAGCATATTGACTCTAATTGGACATTGCACTCCTTTGCTTTAATGGTTCGACATGCAGAAGAACGACACTGTGTAGAAACGTGTCGAGCTCTTCTCTGAAGCTGCAGAGCAAAGAGACACTGCAAGGAAGGTGATGACAATCAGCACAGACTGTGCTTGGAATATAACAACAGCAATAAGACTCCTCATAATCATAAGATTTTTTTTGCATTAATTTAATTCCCAATCAAGACACTCTGATACAAACTGCTTCACATTGTTAATATGGACTTCAAAACTGTTTTGAAATGCAAGATAATGGAATTTCTAAAAAATAAAGTAAGGTAAGATAAACTTTATTGTCTCTGAGGGGCAATTTTGAGATACAGACAGTAGTCATGAGTACAACAAAACAGACAGTACAGCACATAACACACTGTATCCAGTATCGCACACTGTCAGGGGTAAATCATGGAAAATTAGTGGTTACTGCTGGTTAAGATAAGGGATAGCAGACAAGACCACCATTGATCTTGCAGCACAACTTGACCGCTTTTTCCAATTTGTTCTGATTACCAAACTAACAGACACTGTTGAAGGAAAGAACAGGCTGGATAAAAGCAGTATAGAATATTTCATGATAGTCCTGTCTACATCAAAACTCCTCAGCTTACTTAATAGGCATTGGTTTGCCTTCTTACAGATGCCTTCAGTATTCATACACTTAGTTGCGATTAGCTATTGAAAGTCAGTGATTAATCACTGTTGAAAAAATATATGACAGCCCTAGTTTTTATACTTTATATTACTTAATACTATACTTTTACAAGGTCATCTTCAACAACATGCTTAGTTTCAGATTTATGAAAACAAAATTAGGATTACTAAAGATACTGGTAATATTTTATAGTTGCCATAACTCTGTCTTTTTATCCTCTACCTGGACAGAACCATCGACCTACTCGACTGGAACAGCCTAATAGATGACAGGACAAAGATATCGGACCTGCTGGTTGTCCCAAACGTAGAGGTCAGTAGCAAAAACACTGAGAAACTGACTGTAAATAACTGCAGTTAAAAGAACATCCAAAAATCTTTTATCATAATTCATCACCAAAACACAGTGGACTCGATGACTGAGTTGCTACTCGCTCTTCCAAATTTGACATGTAAAATTTACAGCAGGCACAAGAGACAGACACAAGTCATCACTGCTGCATTTTTCCAGTTTTCCAAAATATCTTGATTATTGTGATAATGTTATTTCTGGCATTATAGCATAAGGTGGGGAATGTATACGTATCCCTAATGAAATTGACCACAAATATTATCCCTGCATAATTTATAGCATTTCATTTACTCACTGTCATCCAGTGTTTGGAGAATGAATATTTCTCTGACCTCTTGGTTTTCACAGTTTTCTCCTTTGATTAAGTGTTTTGTCTGTACAGTTTATTTATTTTATTTTTTAAATTAAATATGTTAATTTGAGCTCCTTTTGCCATAACAACACCTTGATCCTAATTCATGGTGTACCATTTGCAGCTCTAGAAATAAAAAAGGATCTTACAAGCACCTTTAATCAACAAATTGATGGTGCAAACATGCCTTGAATGGTTACATTTCAGCCTGATTCGGCACCACCATCTACAGCACTCTTCCTCAATACTGGACCAATTTAGTCACTGCGATACAAAAACATAGTAAAATGGGGTCCAGGTTAAAAAATACCAGACTTACCCTTTAAGAAAAGACCTGGTTTAATTGCGTGTCTACAAAATCTGGGCAAGTTACACATCAACATATCTGCTGACCTTGGGCCAAAGGCAGCTGAAGGGTGGATAAAGTGAGACGCACTAATAGGTGTCATGCTGTGTGATATTTGGTTCATTAGCATCTCACTGTGCACACTCTCCTGGGTTGTTTGCCCAGCTAGGTGAGCTGGAGCCTCTGCTGGAGAAGTTCACTGAAGAGGAGGAGAAGCAAATGAAGAGGATGTTACAGCGCATAGATGTCCTAGCCAAGGTAAACTCACATAAACAACAAAGACTAATCACTGTACGCAAATATACACACACGACGCAGCAAGTGTGTATCTTGTTGATCTGTAAGGAGCGAGCACTTATAGTTTGACCAAATGTAGAACGATTATAAACACAGTGGGATGTTTATTGGTTAAACATGTGTCTGCAGTGTGATAATTTAAAGCAAACTGCGCTTTGTTGGTTGCTGTGACATTTTTTTTAAGCATCTGACAGCTTATCTTGTTTATGCTGATGTAGTGCACTTACTGACATGATTAAATCTTTTCCAGTGTGTACAAATGTGTCACTAGCTATTGTGTAAAAGCCATATTGTACAACTGGGCTGTTTTTAACATGGCCAAGGCCACTGCAGTTTTGCAAACCATTGTAAACATAAGCACAATAATAAACCTAAAGTATTAAATGTGTTGAAAGTAACACTATGTGTAGACAGGAACAGTAATCACATCTAACTGCAAAGCAAGGAATCTCTCTAGGTGTGTGTGTGTCCTTCTCACATCACGACGACTGTTCATCCGAACTCCTTCACACTTTGCAGGTGAATTGCTCGGGACTCAAGGACGGGCGTTGTTGAATCTGGTGTGATTTGAATAAACAAGCGAACAGCAGTCTGTGACTCTGTGCAGCAGCAGGGAGGGGAGGGGCTTTAGAGTTCTGCAGAGGACGTCTTCCTACGTGTCTTTCACTGGTGTATCTGACCATGAGTAGCAGCCACTTTGGTGTGTTACCACGTTACCACCGGCAAAATACATCCACTAATTAAACCCCTGCTCTATTATATAACCACGGGGGTATGTCAAAGGAAGTGACTGTGTGCCTATTTGGAAATTAATAGATCTGTTAAGTGTATTTCACCTGTGATTCTGACCGCCAATAGCAGCAGCAGTGTGGGGTTTTCAGGGATGGATTTAGTGATTTGGGGGCCTAAGGCAAACACTACCTTACTTTACTTTTCATCCTTTCACTAACTGGGAATTTTGGTAGGCTAAAGGCAGTGGTTGAAGAAGTATTAAAAACTTTTTTTCTGAATTTAAACTATAATACCACCCAGTAAATTCATGCATTCAAATGTTTACTTTAAGTGAAGAGTAAAAGAGAGGCATTATCAACACAATATACTTACATTTACTTAAGGTCTGTTCAAGGTAGAGCTTACAGTTCTAATATAATGCTGAATTATTTAGTGAATAATCATGTATCATACTTTAATTGTCATATTTTGTGAGTAAAGGCTGAATCTGCAACGTAACAAGCTAAATGTCTGTCAGGTAAATATAGTAATGTTTTCCTCTGAAGAAGTGGTATACTGTTGAGAGGGGTGGACGATATGGCCCTAAAATAATATCACGATATATCAGGTATTTTTGCGATAACAATATTCTTGATGATATAACAATTTTTTTTTTTAATAGTATTGTAACAAAATAAGTGAGATAGTTTTACAGGTTGCCTTCAAATATTCAGTAAAAACTAAACCAAAGCGATCTCTCATTTCTTTAGTTTGTGAACAACAACAGTAAATCAGAGTGAGATTCAGATTCTGTATACAATATTAAGAGTTCAAGAAAATAAAATCTCCCACAAATTACACATTTAAACAGCTCCCAAGTATGAAAAATGTCCCCTGGGATCTATATTTATATATCAACAGGTGATTTCCTTCTTTTAGCAAAATCCTAAATGATTGAGGTTTTTTTTTTCCACCTGGACCTTTATGCTCTGCCATTTCTCCTCTAATCATCACGCTGTAACCTGTGACAGGCTGTTATGATACTGCAACTATCGCACATTCACATATATGTAGTTTTTTGTTGAGCATCACTTAGGTTTACATTACCAAAGGTTTACGACAAAATCACTTGATGACACTGACTACCGTGTACGTACAGCAAAAGATGAGAGGGAGCGACGCTGTGCTGCTGCCAGAGGAGCCGCTGAATAAGTTCCCTCTGAGCGGTAACTCACTAAAAGAGTCGGAGAAGTCCGGGGCTGTTCATAAAACATTCAGGACGTCACAGTTTATTCCACACTACTGAAGCTGCTCCTCTTTTTGGAACCACTGCGGAGTCGTAATAATGTCACTTTCAGCCATGCTTGTTGTTGCCGTGGGTAACAGTATGACGCCAACATGTCAACAAGCTGAAATATCGCGAGTATCACGATATGAATGTTTCGTCTGATATTAAAAAATATACCTGTAATGTCATGAACGAGATGATATGGCACACCCCTAGCTGAGATGTATATTTTTATTTTTTAGTCTTTGGGGCCTTTTGTACGTTATTTTTGGGGTACAGTGAGTTAGAAAAGCAACGTAATTCAATATTTTTCAAATCTAACATCATGATAAATCTATAGCTGTTTGGGACCCAAAGAAGCACAGTGTTACATTTGAAGTTGTTTGAATGAGTAGTTCTCGAAAGGCCAAGCCTGTTCCAAACAGGCATGTTTTGATAGGACGCTGCACTTGTTCATTTCATAAAAGAAATTTTCTGTCAGGTGATATTATTCTAATAAATACAGTTTTCTTTGTAATTCCAGCATGCTGTTGAGAATGGTGTCCGCTTGATGGTGGATGCAGAGCAAACCTACTTCCAGCCAGCCATCAGCAGACTCACATTAGAGATGCAGAGGATCTACAACAAAGAAAAGCCTGTCATCTTCAACACCTACCAGTGTTATCTTAAGGTCAGAATCCACAACTGGTAAAAAAAAAAAAAAAAAGAAAAGTACCACAGACTGAAATGTGTAAGTGATGTATCTGCACACAAAGCATGCAGACACAACAGTTATAATTCTTGTGATAGAAGAACATGCTGTGACGAATCGTGTAACTCCAAATGTCAACGTGTAAAGAGATTACTGTGAGTCAGCTGGGTTGAGGATGAAACAGTGACAAGAAGAGGATAATGTTGGAGGGAATTTGGGCGCTTTATTTTTTATTTTCTTTAAATACACCATTGCAAATGAGAAGCTGTTTAAGTCACAACAGAGTTTCATTCATGTGATTAACATCCCTTTTTTCCAACCTCATTACGTACATAGACTCACCATATTGTCACCTAAATCATACAGTATTGTAGATTAAAGATAACACATACTACCACTACTGCTACTAGTAAGAATAACTTTACAGGTTATTGTGAGTGAGTATTGATACACTGTTATTTAAATGGAGCTAAATAGAGGTGAGCATAACCTTTTTTGACTGATTTTGGAAGTGATACAGAGACATACTGATGTTTTTTAGGACATTTCTCAGGCTTTGTCTCCTAAAGTTTCTTGATTCTTGCTTGCAAGTGGTAGTCAGTGTCTGGTTGGTTATGCTAGGTGGCTTAGGCTAGGTCAGGTAGAATAGGTAGGCCCATATATAGTATCTAAACTTGGAGGACTTAATTTTGATTAATCTTTGCTAAAGAATGAATCAGTCCTCTTCTTTTGCTCTGCAGGAGGCGTACGACAACGTCACCGTGGATGTGGAATTGTCTCGACGTGAGGGTTGGCAGTTTGCCGCCAAGCTGGTGCGTGGGGCCTACATGTATCAGGAGCGAGAGAGGGCCCAAGACATCGGTTATGAGGACCCCATTAACCCTGATTATGAGTCGACCAATATAATGTACCACAGGTAAGAGCCAAGACTTGTTTCTTTGTGTGTTAACAAAGACCTAGTGTTCATTTTCAGGTTCATGCTTGTATTTAAGGTTTCTACGAGAACTTTACATGCTGTAATGGTCAGAGACATTTTTCTCATACTCTCTGTGTATTCAACCTCTGTCTGTGGAGGCCTGTCTCTCTAAGCTTCCCTCCCAAAAAGCCCAGTGTGTTCATATTGTTCAGCGTTTCCCGGTCTTACGCATCTAAACGTATCTGCACCATTATTGCAACCTGGGGATGACAACAGCAGAGAATAGGGGCACTTAACCGTGAAAAATCACTGATAATGGCCTCTAAACACAACCAGCTATGTTTCAGCAGGAATATTATCTGAAACTGGGGAGAATTTACCAACATCAGCAACCAAGATTACATGGTTACCTGATCTTAGCATGTAGCTATATGTAGCAGTGTATTTGTAGCCAAGCTATGACTGTAAGTGAGTATAGCAGCACTTTCTACTGTGAAAAATCACAGATTAAAGCTTCTAAATCAAAATCTTCACAACCAGACATGTTCCAGCAGAAATAGGATCCAAAATCTGGGAAAAATCAACAACATCAGCAACCAAGATTACATGTTTCCCTGATGTTAGCATGTAGCTACAAGTAGCAGTGTACTTGGAGCCAGGGAATTACTGTGTATAGCAGCACTTTGTCCCATTAAAAATCACCAATAAAAGCTTCTAAACACAGCATGTTCAGCAGAAATCCAAAATTTGGGAGAAATTTACAACATCAGCAACCAAGATTACATGTTTCCCTGACGTTAGCATGTAGTTATATGTAGCAGTATAGGCTGGGTAATATAAACACTTGCACAAGTGTGCCTGTAGCAGATGAACATATAAGGAAATCTGTCACAGTCTGACATCAGTGTGTAGCCAAAATAAAAAAACTGTTGGAAACAGAATCTTCAGAACCTTAAACAGCCTGAGGCTCACAGGGATTACTTCTACATATCTTTACCTTGTTATTAGAAACATAGGTCATGTTTACATCCATCATAGTGTCACAGAAAATAAGGAAAAGCACAGTAGGTCCCCTTTAACTATTGACGACTGTCCAGATCAAAAGAACAGCCAAATCTGCATCTGCAGAGTTTGATCTTTTTAAGCCAAGCCAGGCTCACAGTTCTTCATATTCAGACTTAGAAGAAGTCTGATATTACAGACTTTGGCTATTGGATAGCAGACACTTTGGAGTTGAACTGTCTTGCACAAAGACACCCCAGGAAAACACCTTTTTTTTTTTAACTTGTGCCACCCCAATGTTCCCACACCTTCAAGGCACAATTCTGCTGCAATGGACAGCACAGGGATTTAATTTTAAGGGAAGTTCCAATGGAGTTTCTGGGTTTAACATCTCATGTCTGCCAGCTTCCACCCTGTTGAGCTGTCCTAGTGCAAGTTACAGAAATCCATCCAGCTCCGGGGGTGCCGTGTTGTAACAATTTTCTGACATTCCTCTAGATTAAGGCAAAGAAATCACCCTGTGGAGATCAATATGTTTTGCACAAAAAGAGCAAAGGCCACCCTCAAGCATCTGATTGGATTTTGAGGTAAACATCAACATATGAGACACAGAGTTTAGCTGATGGGCTACAGCACAGCATGAGGTGGGATTCAAAATATGCAGATGGTGGTAAAGCACATGAATATTAACACAGCTCCACTAGCAGGGAAGCAGAAAGCAGAGGTCCTCCCTGAATGGATTGGTCCAGATTTTTGGTAAATATGTTCAGTATTTAGGGATAATTTTACTGCTCAGTGTGTAAAGACAGTCCTGCAGCACGCAATAAATCTTAAATGCTAATAATAAAGATTTGTTTGGGTGACTTATGAAACAATGTAAGCCACAATTTTCATACGTGTCATATATTTTATTATTTTAAAGCGAATAGTTGAGTCGTAATAGTTTGGTAATTCACACTTCACAGACAGAACTTCAAAGATAGCACAGCTGAATTGCCGTCCTTGAGTGCTCTGAATGTGTCTGTGTTTTTGTATAAGGTGTCTGGACTATGTGCTGGATGAGATTGCGCTCAACAGAAATGCCAACGTTATGGTGGCTTCCCATAATGAGGACACAGTGAAGCACACTTTGAGGAGGTACGGTTTTAGTTATATCCCAACACACTGTTAAAAAATACACTTCCGATGGATTTTTTTTTTTACACAGCTTTGCATCTCTCTGTCTCTCCCTCTGTCTCTCTCGTTCAGAATGAATGAGCTGGGCCTCTTGCCCACAGAGAACAAGGTGTACTTCGGTCAACTACTGGGCATGTGTGATCAGATCAGCTTCCCACTGGGTGAGAAAAACACAAACACACTCTCTCACACAATCAACAATGACTAGGCACCAATTTTTTCTGCCCTACATGAGGATGATTTGACAGTTTAAGTTCAGCCTGTGCAGGATCTGTATCCACTGCCCTCGCTATAACTCTCAGCTGCGTCTCCAGCTACACATATATACCCCACAGACCAACAGGACTGCATGAAGTGCACATGTACGAGTCTGTCTGCAGCCTGTAACGTGACATATGAACTGAGACACCTCAGTATTGACAAGCTGTCTTAACGAAGCGCTGCTGCCGGCTCTCACCACTTTGTTTGTCAGTCAAAGACAGACACAGAGACGGCAGGCAGTTGTCTGTCAGTGTGAGGTTCAAGCTGAAAACAGCCTTGACCGGTATCGATGTAAACAGACACACGTGTGTTTCTTGGTTGTTTTCTCAAAGGAATAGAGCAGCCAGGTCTGTGTCTTTTAATCTGGAAACAATAAAGTAGTTGCTTTATGAGATAAAGCAGACTGGAGCTGAGATCTTCATTATTTGCCCATCACTTACGACATCCATTTATAAGGTGCCATACAGGGCTGTGTGTTGGCAAGAATCTGGTGATACAATCACAGTACAGGGGTCACAATTGAACATATTGCGATATATTGAGATACTGTAATAGGCTGAGGAAAACTCAACATCATATGCATTAAAAAAGTTTTGTTTGCTACTTTCTGTGCAGTCCAAACAAAGGATGAAATAACATCTGCCTACTTTAGGGATGTCACGAGAACCGATACTCGTTATCAAGGTGATGCCAAAATTCTAAAGCTGTGACAGTACTCGTTTTTCTCTAGTACCGGTGGTCAGGGATTCAATTCTTTTGGACCAGATGAGGCCAACAAAGAAAGAACTCAGCACAAAGAAAAGCAGCATGTGGAAAAATGCAGCTGCAGTGACATCTCTGCCTCACTTGTAGAAAAAAATAAAGCGTTTTTTTCTGATGCCAGTGTATACTGTTAATTCTTTACAGTAGGTGCAACACATATTTACATTATGCTACAAACACCAGCGGCATGATGAGCTTCTTTTTTGTGTCTGTTTTTTTTTTTTTTTTCAAGTGCTAAACAACAACAATGGAGGAGAAATATGTCAATATACTGTAGGCTATATATTAATATATGTTCCCTCACTCACAAAATCTCATAATACATAATCAGTACGGCTCAGTTCAGTACGCTTTTTTTTTTTGTTTCCACTGTTAAAAGTCATGGATGGTACCAATGGAACCGTTCAGTGCCATCCCCATTTTTGGTCCCCCCTCTGTTGGGGTACCTAGCACACAGATCTGGTACTAAAAGGTGGAGATGTGAACACTGCAGTCTGATTGGTCAGTAGAGGACGGTCACTCTGCTCAGGGCTGAGTTGTGTCTGGTTTTGAGGCTCATGTAACCACTGTTCATACTGTGGAGATTCCTAGATATAATATCAAACCATAACTATAAAATGAAAGGATGTTTTGCTGCCTCTCACAGCAGCTGCAGTCTGAGAAAAATAATTCACTGGGCCGACTGCCGCCAACTTTTAAGGTGGAACTCAATGTATGAGTTGACAACGTGAATCAATCAACACACCTTAAATTTCAATGTGAAACTTTGACCATCACTTTAGTTTTTATATGACAGACACTTTTAGTAATGAGTGGATCTCCAAGTCTTTAAAAATAAATATTAATTTTAACCGGATTATGTGAGCTGCATATATTCTAAGAGGGGAGGAAAAAAAAGTGTCGCGGAGCATTGTTCCTGTGGGCTACAGCAACACTAAACCCCTGAGCTTGCCTGAGAAGGACTAAATGCACAAACCCGCTATTTTTAAATATCCCATGGAGAGAGACTCTCACTGCAGCCTGTTCTATTTTGTTCTGAAAACACTGACGTGCAGCGTCGTTCTGTGGACGATTAACATAGCTCACTCATACAGTGAGTGCTGGATAGAGCAGTGAGTGACAACAACCCCGCCCACATTTAAGAGCATTGTTTGCGGTGGAACCCCTAGGGTCTAGGTACCATGTCTGAAGAGTTACTGTTTGTTCCAAAGGTACCATACCGAAAGTGTTTGGTGGAAACGGAGCTTTAGATGAGAACTTTGCGTTTGAAGTGGATCGCCAGGAATAAATTAGAACGTTTAAATTACATCTATTTTAAATTGTTTCAAGAACGTAGTGTATGTTTAAGTACATGGGATTCATTGTTTTCATATATTTTTTACCATAGTATTGAATTGGGTAACAAGAATGTTGGAATTTTACTGGTATTGGTATCGACTACTAAATTTCTGGTGTCATGACATGCCTGGCCTGTATCAGTAAAAGTTGAAATAAAAGTGCTGGCTGGATTCTTAAGTAAACAAAAAAATGTTAAATATAAAAAATTGATGGTGTTTTTGAGAATCCACAGTATCACAAAACAATATTTGAGGTTTTTTAAGGTTATTGATGTTTTCTCACACGCCTAGTCCCGTATTCAGTGTTCATGATCTTCTTATGACTCATGACTTTATTTCATCGCGGCATGTTTTGATGTTCTGCTAGTTATTGTGGATTAGTTGAAAGGACATTTATTTCAGTGAGTAAGCCCCGGCAAAACAGTCACAGTAAGTGAGCCTGACTGGCAGACAACAGCAGCTTTTCTAATTCAAATGCAGCAAACTGAGGGTGCCTGTGCAAATGCTGCAAACCTGCCTGATTAGAAGGATTGCAGCAATGACTCAGTGAGGGAGGCCAATCCAGATGACGTCCAGTTGTGATGTGTTCTCTAGAGTCTGTCCAAAAGAACATATGAAAGTGATGTGACAGCTGAAATTGTAACCAGTCAGTTAAACATCACGTTTTAACAGCCTCTCTGCTGATGTTTGTACATGAATACAGAAATGATGTAATTCATCTGTATTTATCATCCTCATCCAAATCATGCTACAAAGCCCTTTTTCTTCTGTTCTTTCCTGCCATCCCATCCATTTCAACCCCAGGCCAGGCAGGCTTCCCCGTCTATAAGTACGTTCCCTACGGACCCGTGAATGAGGTGATGCCCTACCTGTCTCGGAGAGCCCAGGAGAACCGCGGCTTCATGAAGGGTGCCCAGAAGGAGAGGGAGCTGCTGTGGAAGGAGCTGAAACGCAGACTTGCCTCTGGGGAGCTTCTCTACAGACCGGTGTACTGAAAACACAGAAGAAGAGACAAAGAGTGTGTCAACGTGTCGAATATTTTATTTTATTTTTTATCTTCTCTCGTTGACGGCTGCTGCTGTGGTTGTCTGTTCTGTCTCTCCCTCTGTACAGCTCTCCCTGGATGTTCATCTCCTGTTCTACCCTGTCCTGGAGTTTTCACGCTGACGGACTGTTTCAGCATGTCGCTCTCTTATTCTGTCTTTGCACTGTTGTTTTCCCTCCACTCTGTGATGTTACCCACCATCCTGCCTTTTGTGTACTGCCCATGTTCTCTCTGTTTCCTCGCCTTATCCGCCCCTGCATCCATAAGCATTCCTCATTTTGTCTTCCCGTTGTCTGCAGAGCTCTGGTATCCATCAAGTGGGCATCTTTACTGCTCCAAAAGGACTCCCTAAAATGTCAACGAGACCGGGGCGGGCGTCGCTTTTTATCACCCTATTCATCTTTGAGAGGGACAACAATAATAAAAATAACAGGCTTGATTTAAATGGTAGTAAAGGAAACATCAATATTCCCCTCCTATATTATGATTTTTTGACTCTTGGACGGCCACGCAGTCCCCAGAGGAGGCTTCTCTGCTCTGTGTATTTGTGTTTGAGGTCGTATTGCTTGTTTGAAAATGATGCCTGTTTATGAATCAATGAGAAAGTATAAATGGCTCCTCACTGCACATCCCTCTTCTTCTAAGCGTGCAGTGCTTTTGTTATTGTATTTACTGGAGAAAGCTATATTCTTGGTCACTGAGGTGTTACAAGAGAGCATACAGTGTTCAGTATTCAGCAAGTGAATCTCCTTTTAATACAGATGCCTGCAAGTCTGGCAGGTTGTTTTATTTTTTCATTTCAGGGGAATAATAAGTTAGAGGGTTGACTTTCGCTTCAATTGCATTTTGATGGATTAACACTGCAGTTTTTTATCTTTGACAATGTAAATATGTTTGAAGCAGGTAATTCCATTTGTTGGTTTTACATGTCTCACTTTATGGACCTGTGAAATTGCTCAATGAATAAATATGCACTGTAAGAACAGCAAAAGCCGACTTCAAACTGTTGTTAAAAGGAGGACGGGGTGTTATTGACTGCACTACTGTAGCTGAGAGCTATTTGTGGAGCTCGGGTTGTTTTGGGTTTTAATTCTGCGACATCTTCCGCTTAGTTATCGATACACAATTAGTATTTGAGTCAGAGGGTAACCAAGCTTCATGATAATTATGGCCTTGTCATTTTACGAGAGCAGTCAGTGCTCTGTAGACCATCATTTAATTACCCATGATGCTACGCTCAATACAGATCACAGAAATTGGATGCATTAATCATCACTCAGAAGAAACTTTAGTGGCTGTTAAGTTTTACTGAGGCAAAGCGCCACAGAGCTGTCACTGCTGCTGTATTCTATCGGTTTAATTAAGAGTCAAGTCAACTTTTTTTTTTTAAAGATGTAAGATGTGCCTTTGGGTGTACATTTTGGCAACAAATCCCTTCCTACAGGACGCTGGAGTTTTCCTGGTTAGCTACAGATGCAAAGATGATTTAGAGGAGACATAATAGTGTGAATGATTCTATACAAGTTCCAAGTCAATCAAAACAAGCATGGTTCAGCATAATCTCTGGGACCTCTCAACATATCTCCCTACTTAAAAGCACACAGGCATGTAATGGAAAGCCAGGGCTAATTTACTTCATGTAATGGGTGTTGACGTTGCATTGTGCAAGTCTGAAGGATGGCATACATTACACATAGTCTGTGTATAAAGATGGACACTTCCGACTTCCTCCAACTCTACAAAAATGAAGCCAAAATATGCAGATGCAGCCACTGCCATCTTGCGCTTAAGTCATCTGGAGCCAGAGTCTACGCAGTGGCAATCTTCACAGTATTGAGTTCCAGCCATCTGACTGATTGCAAGCAGCACCGTTGATCAAGAGCACATCAATTTGCTCTCACAACTGTCAATCGTGACATCATACTCCCCCTTAAAAGCATCAAATGACTGTGATAATTTTGACACTCTTATGTAGTACAATTTGAACAAATGTAAGCAGTATTTTCAGAGTCACATGACATTTGGAGAGAATATATTTCGGGATCATACTATAAAAAATCAAACACGTAAGCTAAATGAAACTTTTGTTGCACTCTATGTGCGCTCTATGTTGTATCTTAATCACAGTATTATAAAAATCTCATTATTTGGCAGTGAACTTATTAGAAAGCGCAAATTATGAGGTTTTTGTCTGTATTTTTTTATGCTTGTATGATAAAAACTTCTGGAGACATTAATCCAAATAAATGACATAATTATCTAAATCCTGACTTCCACTGGAGTAAGTTTCATTGAAGAGGCCCCGCCCTCATGTCCATTTGAAGACATAGCGTCCTTGAAATTCAGCCATTTAAGAATCCTTCACTGACTTTGAGAAACAACCCCAATCTTTGGTTCCACATGGTCTTAATGGTCTTAGTGGCTAAAGGTAGAATTGCAACTTATGAGTTTGTCACGTAATGCCATTGGGCCCAAAAATACTTTTCCCCATATACTGACATCGTGAAAGCGGTCTGTAAATAAATGGATGTATTTTTTGAGCCTCACAGCTCCCCTGAAATGACTCATTTCACTGTCAGGATTTGATCCAATCAGTCTGATAATATTTCTCAAGCCTAGAAGAGAGGTTAGCGGAGGGCTAAATCAGAAGAGCAGAAATCTCTAGTGTGCTTGCTCTATAGGCCCTATGATGCCAAAGATCAGGGTAATTTCATACTGTGGAAATTAGACTTTTTTTGGCTTCATGCACCATTAAGAAACTTTTGTAGGTATGAACGCCTCCGACGCTGTATCCAGTTCTCTTCAGACATTCATTGCTCTGATGTCTTTGATTGTTTGTTTGGCTGTGTCCTTGGTTTTGTGGTTTAAATGGGACCACACAGCAGTCTGGCACTTCTTAAAGCACAGCCACAAATACTCTGACAGGCCCTGATTTGAAAACATACCGAGCATTGTTTTCCACGTCTAGAAATCTGAAAAGATTTTACTTTCCTGTAGCACAATGGATGGATTGGCTTGCTTCTAATCAGCATTTGTGTGCCAATAGATGAACTGACAGAAAGCAGTAGCACGGCTTTGAGCCGCCCAGGAGTATTGTGTATTTTTATTGTTTGACTCAGACTGAGAGATTACAGGCTCACTGTGCACAAAACAGAAAACTGGGCCCATGCTCATTCAATTCAACAGCCATAACCATACCCTCAGTAATTAGATGATGTTAAAACTTTATTTCACTCCAGGAGGGCTGAGAAAGGATAAAGAAATCAGTTTTGCAATATACAGTAGAAGGCTGATTCATAAACAAACGTCTTGCAAAAGTGGAAAGGGAGTTTTCGTCTGTCAGCACAATGCTTAAACCCTGTAACCCCACCTAAACAATAACATCAGCGATTTTATCTTCACGCTTTACCAACATTTTAGCTGGAGCCACAGATGAGTAATCAGTGCGAGTTCATCAAGGTACTCCTACATATAACAGGCCAAATACTCATTCACTTAAACGGTCGTCCACACTAAGAACGATAATTACAATAATAACTATAAATATATAGTTTTTAAAATCGTTCTAACTCAAGTGGATGGCAGAGTTCACACCACAACTACAATATCAGTGGGGAACAATAACATTGGGATCACTGTCAGAGCCATTTGATGCACGAGAGGAACACTGACAGCCAATCAAATACCATCCAAATTTACAGGGTGTCACAGCAGCTTGTGTCTGGCACCGTTGTTTACAGAATGTTCATTCATCAGTGTGGATGCTCACATCATTATGGTTATAGTTATCGCTCTTGGTGTGGATGGCCCTTAACTGCCCGCCGTCTGACCTTTGGCTGCTATTTCACTTCAGCCACAACAGGACAGATCCAGTTTGGCTGCTTTTTGAATGAGTCACGAGGAGTACTCTGCATGACAACAGGTCGACTGAGATGTTGAAATCACTTAGTTCTTCTGAACAAATCAAACTTAAATACAAGTGGAGATGGGGGGAAAATTCAAAAAGCCCTTCAACAATAGACAGCAGACTGTATTTCCCGACATTGCAACATAATCGCAGCATCATTTCTACATGGCCAGTCAGAGTGACAAGCACAGTATAACTCAGAATATTGGCATCAGTAAAAATGCTGCAAGACACGTTGTCAATATTTTATAACAACATCTGAGGCTAACTTGGCTCAAATGTCTAACAAGGAGAAACAAGGAGAAAGGGTAGTTAACTTTCTGCAAGACACTGACATTTCCCCAGCAAAATAACTGCCAACACTTTACAATAAGGAGCACAGAAAACCCAAAGTAACAACTGAGAACAAAACAGAAACCAAGTGCTAATTAATGAATATCACACTAATAGGAAACACTGTGTTCTATAGGCTACACAGAGTTAGAAATACTCAACATTTCTGGACAACCCAATCACCAGAGTAAATGTTGACACTGCATGTTTCTGCAGACAACAGATACTACATTGGTACATTATTACGATACACTGCAAGTTTACATTTCACCACTGCTGTGGTTTACTTGTGGTTAGTTTTGGCACAAGAACCATTTAGTTGTGTTTAGGAAAAGCTCATGTTTTGCTTTTAGTGGCATAATCTCAGCTGGAACAACGTCTGCAACGTCTTGGTAAAAACAACCACTCTCTGTGGCACTAGTCTGACTGGAAACCCAGCCGTAAGGAGGCCCCAGAGGCCCAGGATGCATTCTGCTTCATGTACTCCGTACTCACATCCGACCTCAAGAGGAGACCATACATCAAGGAGATATGGGACTGGACTACTTGACGAGCATGTTGGTAGGAAACAACCTAAAGTGCTCTAAATGGACTCTTGATGATCCCACACAAGAGGATCAACATGTACAGTCAGGCAACACTCTGTCTGTAGCTCCTGCTTCAGAGTGTGAGGTTTCTGTGTATGAACTGAAATCACCTCAAGGTTGTGCAACAGCCTCTGCCCTTCCTTTTGTTGAACTGCATTAACTAATGACCTGGATGCGAATTTGTGAATCCTTAGAGTTACTTACTCTAACCAATCCCACTCCTCTTGCCTAACCCTAACCAATCAAACCAACAGATGCAACGAGTACTAGCCAATCACAGGGTGAGAAGGGTGGGTCATTTCTTTGCTATGCTACAATTAGCTAATTTTCGACATAGACAACAGTAAGACTAGCGAACAAACACCATGACAATGCAGGTTCTTCCCCCTGGTGATGTATCACGGTGACATATCTTAACCTCTGACCTGTCAAAGCCAGCGTGTTGAATGTTAATGATGTGTATATGTACATTTTTACCACGTATAAAAGATGTTTGGTGTTAAGATTTGCATGGTCTACAAGATGAGTGAGGAGGTGGTTCACAGTTCCCTTTTAGAGGACTTTTTGTGTCTTTTATTTTGTGCCTTTTTGGCTCTTTTTAGTATTTTTCTTTATCACTTTATTTTAGCTTAGATGTAGCATATTCATTTACCATTTTTATTAAATAAAAACAAGTAGATTGTCCCGATCTACTGAAACTCCCTCAGGAAGTACTTGCAAAAAGTGAAACAGCACCAAATAAATAGGAATGGGACTTCACTGGACCGGGGCCTAGGCTCCTAATGAGTGCCCACATTGATGCTTGCGATTAGATTTTGGAATCCATCAGAACCAGCTTACACAGCATTGTCTCATTAAAAAACAATTGCTTTTTATAGCACTATTCTGGCTGGAAACGCAGAGGTGGACTGGAAGGAAACAAACACTATTTTTTTTAATATCCTGGTTGGAAACACAGCAATGGGTTGCTTAAAACCACCCAGGATTGGTGGCTAAAATGCCACTGGAAACACAGCAATGACTAAAAAAAATGGCTTTGTTGTTTTTTGGTCTTGAACAGTGGTCAGCTTGGTAGGCATGTTGCCAGGTGTCACGCCGTTCACCATCCCCTCCATGTCCCGATGATGAAGTCAACTCATATACTACGCCACTGTAGAAACATTGTTATGATATGTATGATATGTACAAATGTAATGTATCCATGGTCTGATATTCTGGTGACTAGGCTGTTTTGGAAAACACACTTTTTGCTTTCTTAGGGAAAGTTAGGGGCCGTACACATCCCGGGTTTTGGTGCACTCAAATTCATAGTTTTTAATGTAGACGTGCGTCAGACGCGGTCAAATGTCAGAGCGACTCCACAGCAGTGCACACATGTTGCTGAGCAAATATTTTTCAGGGCGTGACGGCTGCGCCTTGAGATAAAAAGAGGTCAACTTTTGGAACACAACAGCGCGCAACTGTCATGTGACGAGGACCAACCAATCACAGCCGACAGACATCTTTCCCTTCTTCCGTAAATATCAGTCTGTGATAAATATGGAGAAGAAGTTGGTGATTTTAGTGCAGAGCTTGTCCCATGGACAACAGGTGTACACACAAACAACACCTGGAAGATCGGCTCTGCACTCAGGATTGATATGGTGCTGGTTAAGGTTGCTTAGTAGATGCAACTTGCCACTACGCTCTTGAAAACTGGCACAGAAAAGGCACAAGAGTAGCACCCAGCACCTGACCTTGTGTTGGTGTTTAAAGATGCAGCATGTGTACGGCCCCGTAAATGATTAAACTGATACCACTGTCTGTAGTCTACGATAAACATGAAGTTATGGCCAGCAGCTGCTGCTAGTTTAACAAGACTTCAGGAAGTGACAGCACCTGGGCAAGACAGATTTTAGCACATAACACTCCGTAAATAACAAATAAAAAAAAAAAAAAATCACAAACTGAGATATAACCAGTTAAATAGTGTTCTTTAGTGATGCTGCTCCGCGGATTTTGTTGCATATGGACAAAACCAAGCTAACTGTCACTAGCAAGCTAGGAGTCTTAGCTTAACCAACTGCGAGCAGATTTATATGACAGAATAAAAACAGACATTTAGAGATGAGAGAAATAATTTTAATACACAGACATTACATTTAAAGTAAGACTGTTACAGTGCAGAGCAAGCAGGGACATTCAGTCACCCCATCAAAAGGTTGTTTATGCCTTTTTGTAAGTCTCAAACATTATTTGTTCATGTCATGTGAGACTAGTTTGCTTTGACTCTTATTTGTGTGTAGAAGGAGTGTTGTCAAAATAAGCTTCTGTAGCCTGGAGCTGCAGAGGCTTTGACTGTTGTGCACATGAAGAATTTGACCTCTGGCGGAGGATTAGCTCTTCTCTAATGATATTTCAGCCTGTAAAACTTGTAAAAGCATTTGATGTGTGAAGATGATCTCATATAACAAAATGAATGAATATCACAAGCTTCCTGTGATCCAGAATTGGTACAAGCGGGAAATAAAAAATGGATGCAGGGATGGATGGACAAATCATGAGCCTGTGGAAAACAGCTTCGACGGAGAGCCAATTTCCCATCTGGCATACATTAAAACATCATGGTGGACAACTTTGGGTTTGGCAGAGTTTTATTTGACTGTGAATGACTCCAGCTGCGCCTGTACTGCTAATCTGCATAATGTGAAACTATTGCAGGCTTGCTTCATGTCCTGTCAAGTTTATGTTCACAGCTATTTCCTTGCAGACAGCAACCACAAGAAAACTGTTTGGCTTGTGAGACCGTTGGTGAATTAGCACTTCTTAGTCCTGGGTGACAACAAGTAGCGGAGCAGTTGTTTGGCTTGACCAAACAGCACTGTCAGATCTTGCAATCCTCCTTTTCACATGGCATTTTTCCATTTGTTTGCTTTTATTATGGTCAGAAATGAAGGGAATGTGTGTTGTTCATCACAGCTACTTAGTGAGAAATGTGATGAATCATTGGGCTAAGTTGACCTCGGAGCCTGGACCCAGTCCTGCACTGAAGGAATCCCCCTGGCCGCAGTACGCTCTGATGTGAACCAGCGAGTAAACAAATGAGTCGTAAACACAACAGATGGGACAGGCGATGACTAATCTCATCGGCCCAAATAGAGTGGCAGAACGAAGCACGAATGATCAAAAGCCGAGGGAGAGCAGGAGAGATGGGAAGTTTGTGTTTTCCGTCCTGCGCGCTGTCAAGTGTGCATGACGGAAAACACTTTTATTTCACACACCAAAGCATCACGTCGTGCCGCCTCCATCGGTGTCATCACTGCGCTATCAAACACAAATCACTGAAATCATCTGCCAGATCTCCTGAGTGGATGTGTGTGGCAGAGCGTTGTCACTTATCACAGGTTTTGTGACGGGGAGGGGCTGGAAAAATGCAAATAACATATCACACGCCTCACACATCCCTGAAATTCATTTATTTTTTTTCTTCCAGTCAGTCCGTCATCACTGACTGGTTTGTGTTTTCAGTAATCTCATTTGGAGGCGAGTAAAGCCGTCCAGGAGGAATTAAAAACACAATGACAGCGGCCTCCCAATCCTTTCCCTCTGAGTCATGAGTAAAGGTGGATGACACAAAATGCATCTTGTGTCAACTTCTTACAGTCTGCCGTTTCTCCTCCAACACCTAAACCTTTTGTTCTGTGCCAATGAATGGTCCCCATGTATAATAGATCATTAAAGTGCTTTCATCTTCTCTCTTTGAGATGCACGCTGGTTTCCCTTTGAAAGCGATAAGCATGCTGCAGCACTAAAGAGCCACAACTGGAATAACTAGAATTACCGCCTCGCTGGTGTTTGCCTCCACCAGGCGCCAACCAGTCAAGTTGCAGTTTACACTCCTGTGTGTCCAGACACAAATAATGCTGAAGACTCTGAATGAATTTAATAAAAAGGTATTACATGTATTTTCGGTGAAATGGAATCATCACTTCAGTGACACTTTTGATTCCAGTGAATATCTACTGTCTTCACTTAGAGACTATTTTTACAGAGCACTGCTGGAGAGCTTCATTTCATGGTGCAACGACAGTCGCCTGGAGCTCAGTATCAGCAAAACCAATGAGCTTGTGGTGGAATACCAAGGGAACAGGACATAAAGTTGTAGTCATGCCAGAAGACAATGCTCCAAATATGGATGTTGCTGCAAAGAAGACACAGATTATAAAACATGGATGCTTTACACACATCTTCACATTTCCACACGCTGTCATGTCGTAATGCACTTTTTAAAAGTCAGTTTTTTAAATTTGCTTTTCATTGATTTGACTTTTATCTAGGGCTGCCCCCTTGCAGTCGACCAAACGTTAGTTGACCAGAAAGGTCATTAGTTGGCAAGATTTCATTGGTCGCTTAGCCGCAGAAAAAAAAAATCCTGAAACTCTATTAGGAGCTGCACCTTGTCAAAATAAATCAAAACCTATATGACTGGACCATGTGGGAATATAATTTGAAAGGACAGACACAGGAAGTGTCCACGCTCAGCAGTCAGACAGGAGTCAGGGTAATTTCCAGGGCTGGTACCTGCGGTTATTCCACAGGCTAGTTAATAACATGTCGGGCAGGAAATCCAAAGTGTGGGATCATTTTGAGAAGGTGAAGGACCAACCCAAGGTGATATGTAAACTCATCTTCATTGGTCCACTACAAACATGACGTATCATGTGAAACATGGAAGTAGCTACATGCCCATTAGCCCACAGCGTCATTAACAGGCGGCTCGCTCAGTGTGTGACGTGCACTTGTAGATAAAATATAGGCCTATATTAATGAAGGTTCATTAGTACGGTTTGTATTTCTCTGTAATGTAGCACAGTGTTAACAATGTTACTGAGACTATTCTTTCTCTCACCTTCGAGGGCAGCCCTAGTGTTGAAGAATGGCCAGAACATTATGATGTCACAGTAAAAGTGACCTTTGACCTTTTGGATATAAAAGCCATCACCTCATCATTTCATCCTATCAGACATTTGTGTGAAATTTTAACAATAACATTTTCAAATTTAATAATAATTAATGAGTTATTGACTTAGAATTACCACCTTGTAATTGTTGCTGCCGACCAGTCAAGTTGCAGTTACAGTCTACACTCATATCTGTCCAGACTCATATGTTGCCATGACAACTGACAGTTTTCCAGGTATGGATGTTGCTGCAAATAAGCTATAAATTCTAAAACGTGGATGCTTCAGACACATCTTTAACCCAGCAGCACAGAAGATCTATACAATCAGCAGAGTTTCAAGGTGTGCACCCAAGATTAGTGTCACCAGTTCAGTATCTGACCAAATGTCTCCCCTTCTGTTCCTGAGTTATGATTATAGGAGCCATCTCCAGTGTAAAATGTATGTGTGGGATGCGACTTTGCTCTGTAGGGGTCAATGTTTGTCATGGGTGTCTGTCAATACAGGTAGGAACCATTTATTGAGGGACAGGTGTTGCGAGCACACATAGTTTTTTGACCACAACGCTGGGCCTTGTCAAGTGAGGTGTATGCTGCTCAGTGTAATGGTGAAAACTGGTACCTTTGAATGGTTTAGGGACACAGATTAATGGATGTTTGCAAGTTTTTCAATGAAGACTACAGCGGTGATACATAAATTATGCATCAATGCAGAAGAAGAAGAAGTGGACTCTTTGTTTTCACCTGATGAGCAGCAGTTCAGATGAGCGCGTCAGTTAGTAAGTAGCCTGTCTGTGCAGCCCAGAGTGTTTCTGCGGAACATTTTGATGTCAAAGTTTGAAGCTGACCTTTGACGTTTTGGATATAAAATATCATCACTTCATCATTTTATCCCATTAGACATTTGTGTGACATTTTTGTCATTATTAGCACATGGATTCTGTTTTCTGAGGTCACAGTGACCTTGACCTTTGACCACTCAAATCCAATCAGTTCATTCTTGAGTCTAAGTGGACATATGTGCCAAATTTGAGGAAATTCTCTCAAGGTGTTGTTTGATATATCACGTTCACATGGATGATACATTCATACGTATGCTGGTGACAGCTCCTGCTGCGGCTGTAGCCGACCCTCTGTACAGAGGCATAAAAAAAGAAGATGAGAGGTTTCTCTGTGTGTGTTTGTGTGTGTATATGTGGGTGGGTGTTCAGATGAAAGTTCTTAGAGAATGCCACCAGTGTGGAAAAGGAGCAGAGCAAGCGATCCGTCACAGCCGCTGGCCAAACAACCTTGTTCCAATACTTGAATTTGACCCCGAAGGCCTAGATTTTCCACATTTGCCCCTCAACACACACACGCAAACAAACACATGGCGGCACACATGCATAACCACATGTGCACATGCAAACATGCAGTACAGAAAACATATAGATGTGGGAGCGTGCACACAGAGTCACACACTGATGCACCGGCAGTGTAGGCTCACATAAACACACCTGCACCCACACACACTCTTCCTCCCATCAGTTCCCATATCTATCAGTCTGGGGTGAGAGATGATTTGGAGCGGCTCAATGTTTTGATCATTAGTTTGGACTCATGGAGTGCAGCAGCGGTGAAAAATGAGACTGCTATCTCATGGCCACCTGTTCTTTTAATAAGAAAAAGAACAATTACCCATCGCAGGATGGATTGGCTACCTGATGCCTGGGGAAGAAAACCATGTTGGTGTGTGTGCACGCTTGGTTGAGTGTTTATTTGCACCTGCATGTGTATACATCTGAATCCAATTCTGTCCATATATGTCTGTGGGTATATAGATCCGGGATAAAAGTAACACATAAATCTTCCTGGAGACAAACATCATACGGGAGATATGTGTGTGTGTGTGTGTGTTAGGTAGCAGAGTGTGCAAGCTTCTTTTTCTTTGCCACATGTTCTCCTCCAGGTTTGCCTATTGCTCACACAGTTATAAGCTGAGAAGACATTTTTGCCCCTTGGTGAGAAATGTTTGATAATTGAATGGGGTTTATAACACAATGTTCCAATTTAATTATTTAGTAACCCTTTTACTCTGCGAGTAAGTCAGACATGCATCAGTTTAGCATTCTTGCTTAGAAAAGATTGCGGCTCAGGAGCAAACAGTGCGACTGATAGTCTGTTGGTTTATGATAAAGAAGTCACATTTGGAAATTGGGAACATTATGAAAAATAAATACTGTACATGTACTTCTACAAAACCATAAACTCATCTGTATTTATGGCTTCTGTTGCATGCAAACAGTATCGATCAAACTCCCTCTCTCTCTGGACAGTTGGTGGCTTTACATTTGCTATGTCTCCCAGTATAAAGAATGCTAGAGGTAGGTCTACCCCCATGATTTGCTTAATCTCCACCTTCATGTCTTGTCCGATATTTATCCAGTTTGGGACAATCCCAAAAAATAAAAGGTGTGGTTGACAATTTTTCCACATTGTCTTCAGCATAATTCAGAAGTGTTGCTGTATCTTGCCAACATACGAGTGGCCTTAAATAATCTCATTCTAGTTTTCCATTCAAACTCCCTCCAGGTAGGACTCCTCATTAGCTTGTGACCTTCCTCGTTCAGCCGATCAAGTCTTATCTCATATCCTGCCTAAGAATCACCAGAAAGGGCAACAAAATAGTCGAACGCCGTGCTGACCTCAATATTACTCAATCAAAATGTAACTCAAGGTTGTGAAATTAATCAGAAGGGATGGAAGACAGGAGCTTAACCAAGATTTTACACTGTACAGACCATTGAATACATCCTGCCTTTTCCCAAAACAAAGATGGTGGCAATCTCGTGACATCACATTGACTTTGGTATATATTTACAGATAAATAGCTACTTCCTGAGAAGAAATCAGTTTATTGAAAAGAGAATATTAATAATCAACCAGTGAGAACATGTATCCCCAAAATAACAGCCTGGTAACCTTGTTTAACAAACCTAACCATACCTTAAAAGGACAGCCCCTAATCAAAAATACATATGTTTCCTCTTACCTGAAGTGCTATTAATCAGCCTCTTTGTTTTCGTCTAAGTTGCCAAGTGTTGGAGATATTGGAGATGTCTCCCTTCTCTTTCAAAAAACAATGATGTCGTCCCCTCCTCGGCTGATCTGTAACATAAGCTAGCTCAGTGGTGCTAGGTGAGCTAGCAGGGGATGCATGCTTCTGTCTGCGTGGTGGTGTGGTTCAGTAGAAAGAAAATAGTTCCTACATGAAACTGCTCACAACAAGGTCTGTGGATTATCTTGAGTAACTGAGTAATGATTTCTGAAAAGAGACGTTGCTATTGAGTTTTTAAGTGTATTTTTTTGGCGCTTTGAGCACCACAAGCTGAGTGCCATCTAGTTCCATTATACTGGAGAGAAGGCAGACATCTCTGTGGCTGATATCTCTCATACTCAGCTACTCACACCAAAACAATCTAGACTGATAAGCAGCACTACAGGTAAGAGGAAAAATATGCATTTTTGATTTTGGGGTGAACTGTGCCTTTAATAATAGTTTATTTACACTGACTATAGACATCTGTAACTGTGAAGCTCAAATATATAAAATGTTGTGGTGATATGAATCATGACGTCTGTAAGAAGGAAAGGCAGAAGTGGTGTGATGTTGTTAATTACTTGCTATGAAATCAAACCTGTATTATAGAGATGGCAGGTCAGGAAATGCTCATATGAACACTCACTTTGTCATTGAGTTATGAGGGCTTGAATTTATTCTATCGAATCCTTATCAATTGTCATCCTTTTTAAATTACTAGAAATATTGGAATGAAAAATGTTATTTTCTAATACTATTTATACACACAGGAACACCCACACACTGCTCTGCATACGTGTGAGCATTTGTGACTCTCTGTCCGTGCCTTTGCATGGGAGTAATTGGATATGTGTATCTATGCCTATAGAAAGCAGCATGCTACCAGGCAAACGCGGCATGGTGCTCCTTGGTTTGGGGATCCAATTGTCATGCCAGAACAGTAGGAGGAACATTTACCAGACCAGTGATGCTGAGATGAAAGCAGAGAGAGTGAAGCAGCCAGGCTGGTTTTCTTGCTGCTCTGCGGTGAGCAGACAAACAGCAATCGACCAGATTGGTGTTTGGATTTGCTGAAGATTTTACTGAGGTGCTTCTGTGAAGGCAGCAGAGCTCAACCGAAGTAAACCATGTTTAACTGAACCTATTGGGTCTGACCCACTTCCAGAATGTACCTATTCTTCCATTTTTCTTTCTCACTGACATTTATTTAAGTTTCATATTTGTTTTAGACTCCTATTATTTTCAGTGTCTTCAAAGGGTTGCTTCATCCGTATCACAAAAAATATATATTTTCTCCAGCCTGCTCTCTTCGATCTGCATACCAATAACATGACTGTAGATATCTGGCACATAGTTTTATTTGTGCAGGTTTCGACGTATCTTTTTTTATTTTTTCCTCCATCAGCAGACATTTCAGAGACAGGTTTCTACAAACCTGGAGAAAATCTGCATGGCTAGATACCACCAGAGGAATGTAAGACAATATGTTGTTTAAAGGGTAAGTTCACCCAGATTAATTCAATAATTAATACTTGAAATAAATATAATGATATTTTTCAGTGTCTATATATGTGTCTATGTTTATCTCATATATTTTTACCCGTCCTTCACTTTTAGTGTTACGGCCAAAATACGTCTGGCACTGATGTTGCGCTTCATGTAGGCTGGGCAGAGCAAGGTTTTTTACCTGCTACACACTCTGTCTTTGCAGCATGTGGCTGCTGCTCGCTTAACTGTGTGTGTAGAGTTTTGCCAAGTGACAATAATAGTAATAATAATACATTTTATTTATATTGCATCTTCATCCAAGAAAGTGCTTTACAATAAGGGCATTATAAGCACCGAGTGCTTCACATGAAAATGGAATGAACTTAAAACAGAACTGATTCATAAAATCATAGAGATGTGAAACTATAAATCATAAAATCAAGTAAGCAACGTGAAGCGTAAATAGAAAGAGTTTCAGACCTGTATCAGGAAGTCAGAGCAAGTTAAAGGCTAAAGTGAACATACGTTTTAGCTTTCTTTTAAAAATATTTAGCAAGATAGCTTCTCTGATATCTACAGGTAGTGTGTTCCATAACTTTAAGGTGTAATTGACAAAGGCTGCATCCCTAATTTTCTTGCAGCTGTTGCTGGGAACCTCCAATAAACCAGCAGCAGATGATCGCAGTGCTCTTGGAGGCAAATAGTTAACAAGGAAGTTAGCAATGTAGCTCTGTCCCAGCCCATGTAGGGCTTTGTATACAAGGAGGAGGAGCTTAAAATCAGTTCTAAATGTAACAGGAAGTCAGTGCAGAGCAGCTCAGACTGGCCTGATGTGCTCTCTCCTCTTGGTTCTGGTTAATAGCCGAGTTGCAGAGTCTCTCAGTGGTGTTTTTTGGGAGGCCAGTGAAAAGTGCGTTACAGTAGTTGAGTTGGCTTGAAGTAATGTGTGAATAAATTTCTTGGCATATTTTTCATTTAGAAATGGTCGTACTTTAGCTATGTTTCTGAGGTGGTTTTCGTCACCTTGTTATTTGTGGTTCGTTATGCAGGGTTTGGAAGCATCGGCTATATTGACTGGTCTGGAATTTATTTTTGGATTTGGATGCACTGATCTGATTGTTTTATAATAAGAAGAAATGTAAAGACACACACGGTTGCTCTGCTGCAGTGCATTGTCTTAAGGGCTGCAGGGCTGCACGTAGAGAAGGAAAAGCCGCATAAAATTAACATTGAGCAGCATGGTGTCTGCGTGGGCAAGTGCAGCTTTTGTGGCTAAGTATAGCAGCTTCAGTTGATTATAATGGACGCGCTTGCTGCGGGCATGTTGTGGCAGACATGTCGCGCCGCCAACGTGTCCCATGTATTTTACCTTTTAAGTCTGACTTTTATTGTTAGTTAGTTAGTTTTATTTAATTTTCTTTCAATTGTTTGTAGTCATATTTTAACTCGTATTGAGCATTTGGAGTTGCATTTTATGTATGATTTGTGCAATATGAATAAAGTTTGTTTTGATTTGATTCTAAGTTTTGTATCATTCTGTCTGATGAATACGAAATCTAATTTTCACTCTCTATTTCACTTTCAATTTGGTCTCCAATAACTCCTGAGGAAGATATCTGCAGCATATCTGCCTCTGTAGCTGCTAGATGCTCCATTTTGTTCACTAGCTAGGTGCTAATTTTGTTGGTAGGGTGAGATTTTGGACCTTTCTTGCTCAAAACAGCTGCCTCTGGTGGCTAAAAATGTCCCATGAGAGCGGTGGGAATGAACCAAAACAATGAAGTTGTGGTGTGTAAACCAAAACAATAAGCTCAATGATGCTAAAATTCTACATAGCACTGAGGTAAAGTCCAGTCAGGTGCTAATTCTCAGTGGGTTCATCAGAAAGTGACATTTATACTCAAAAAGTCATGTAAAATTATTGATTATAGCAGCTTTAATTTGCTTGTAATCCTTAATTTGTACAACACATTTTATAATAACACAACATGTCATCTACTGTATGATACAATTACACCAAGAGCTGATGAGCAAAAATGTATTTCTGCTCATTTTCTAGCATTTCCTCCTTCTCTGGTGAAATATGAATGCTTAACTGGACACATTCTCTCAATAGGACAAGCTTAAAAAAAGAAAAGCTTGAATAAAAATCTAATTGGATTGAGCCGTCCTTTTCAGCACACGATGAATAAATGAATTAATTAAATGGGCGTCTTGAATGAATGGAAGTGATTTGACACTTTAATCACAGGTCTGGTTCCCCATTGTGATGAGATTTTGGAAAGAAGAGACACTCTATAGAGACTATACAGTAGATACATTGAATAGAGTTGAAAAGAGGAGCAGTTGGAGGTGAGCTGAGAGCCCGTGTCAGCAGTATTAACTTATTTGATTCCCCTCCAAACAGGGTATGAATAATTGCTTGTTTTATTTCAGGATGATGAGTCAGAGAGCGCCTCCCTATTCTTACACAACCCCAGGCTGAACGTGATGCGGCAGCCTATAAGAGCACTGATTTTCTGGATAAGAGAGCCAAGTCTGGCACATCCTCATTGATTTCTCCCTCTCCCTTGTGTTTGTGTAGGCTCTGATTCTGGGAGCTGCAGAAAAGAGGGCGTGTGAAGGGGAAACAAATGGACATCTCATCCGTTCTCGTTCAGCGTTTTGGACACCCACATCTTCATTGAAGCGCCGATCGTGCTGCCCATATGAGGAAGCTGAACCCACATGTTTTTGCCTCGCCAAGATGCTCAGTAGAGGTGAGCCTCTGGATGCAAGCCCAAGTGAAGAGAAAGAAAAACATGTCATATTGGTGCCTAACACCAGGGGGCAGTAGCAGTCTGCTCGGCCCCTCCACGAACCTCGACCCAGCTGTGTGTATGTGTGTGAGAAAGAGATCCTCAGCAGCATCTTCTCCTCCACAATCCTCAGTCCTAAAAAGCCCTTTTAAAAGGCTGTATGAAAATTCATCGTGCTTTCAAACTGACCTATTTTGGGAGATTGGTTGCTTGGCTTCTCTGAATTCTTCCCTTTTTTCTCTCTCCCCTATATTCTCTCTTATCGTGATGAGGATTTTGAGAAGACAGAAGAAATATTGGCAAGTTGCTGGGGCAGATTTAAACACACCGAAGAACCAGCAATAGTTTGAGAGCGTGGGTACTAAAAATAGAGCCTAATACCAACATGTCAGTGATTTTCCATGAACTACCTAAAGAACATATGGCAGCGACGCACCCACACACAACCAGCGTGCGTGCACAGTGCAACACTTCCTTCTTCTTTCTTATATTCCCTCTCTTTTCTGCCATTTCACAAAGCTTCTTGGAAGTCCAAACATGCCACCATTGCTTGGTGAGAGCACTCCATTTCCACAGACATGCATCGTAGTAAACACAGTAATCTCCTCCTCCATGTTTTAAGGATTAATATCATCTTTATTCATAAGCGTAGCGGGAAGACTGCTGTCGCGCTTGTGGAGGGACGTTTGCATGCACACACACACACACACACACACACACGCACACACTGCAGGCAAATAACCATTAAGTGTCATGCGGGCTGGCTCAAACACACGTGTCCTTGTCTTCTTTCCGTGATGGCATGACCTGTGGGTGGCAGATTGATTTGGTCCAGCGAGAGAGGGAGAAACAATCAGATCAAAGAGGAAGAGGAAGTCAGGGAGAGAATACGCAAGAGGGGGGGTAGAGGGAGAGCTCTTCCACTTTCACTTGATGGATTTAACTCTCATTCAAAAGGACAGACTTATGACGCATGGGAGAGAGATTCGCTTTTCCTTCCTTTTATCTGCGGAAGTACTACAGTGTCTCTTCTCCACTCACACACACACACGGGGTTGTAAGAACATCCCCGCACTCTACTGTCCTCTCTCTCTGCTCCACACACACAAACACACCCCCCTCCAGCACTCATCTTTCCTCGCTTTCTCTCCCCTACTCTTCTTCCATCTCACCCTTCTTCTTCTTCTTCTCTCAGATATGGCTCCGGCTAACAAGCCCAGGCTCCAGGGTTGCATTAGCGAGGTCCTTGGACCACGGTCCCCATCGCTGAGCTGGAGGAAAGGGTTTCAGAGCACTGCTATCTGTCTGATTGCCCGTGTGATAAAAGAATGAAGCTGTTAGGAGAGGAAGAGGAGGAGGAGTATCATCATAACAGCCTTTGGGGGGCCACAAGTTTGGCTTCTGGGGGCGAGATTGTGCGACTCTGATTTCCCTGCGTGCTCTGTAGCCAGACTGATAAGACACAGGCGGAGTGCGGGGGGCTGGATGTGTGTTTGTGAAGCATCTTGGTGGCATTTTGTGCGCGCGACCATGGTGTGTGTTTGTTTGCGCGCGTGGTCCCAGGCGAGGATTACCTTAGCACTCATTATCACTCATGGTGAAGATCATCATTATAGCCTTGCCTGCCCCACGTGGCTCTCCCCTGCCTCCCTCCAGTAACTCACTGCTAATACCCACACTGCTCTGAGACACTCTGTAGGCTGCGGCGAGCAGCAAAGGGCACATACTGTACATAAAATGAGGCGCGCTAGCAGGGATGCTTTGCTTCGGTCAGGAGAAGGAATGCAAGATAACAAAAGTATTAGTTGTTGATCCGTAGAGAGCACGCGTCTCGGAAGCGGGCAGACGCTTTTTTGCCGCTGTTGGTATTGTTTCGTCTGAGTGAAAGCTGCTTACAAGCTGCTCCAGCGGTTTACAAATCTGTCTCTGGAAAACAATTTCACTTTCACAGACCTCCCTCACGCCCATTGTTTTCAGTCTTCTGTGTCCCATGTGGGCATTACAGCCAGCTCACCCCTGATCTCACTTTCTGCATCGAATGCATTGTTCCCCGACGACGGAAGCTGCACAGTAGATCTACGGCTTTGTGATGTAAATGCTTTATGTGCTAGCACGTATATATATATATTAATAATAGTAATGTGAATTCAGCGATATTGTCTTTAATCCCATTTCTGGCAAGGTGAAGATGAAAACATTCCAGCAGTGATTCAAAAGGTTTAAAGGCAAAATGTCAAATGAGGATATTAGTGTGACTTCGACTTTGCAGCAGCACAAATGCATTAAAGCGTGGATTCATGAGGCTACAGTGCACATGTCATCATCCAATTCTGACTGTGACTAATGTGATTGTCGTGATCTGCTTCCTGTTTTTATTTTGGACCACTAAGGCTCATTTTTTTCCCTACGAAAAAATACACCCTACTATTTAGTTTTAGATTGGCAAGTTACACATCAGAAGCATGGAAGGAAAGGAAAAACACTATGAAATTGTGAAATATATGCCACACAGTAGCAAAGCCAGGCTTTTGTCAAAGCAACAAAGTGAACCTTTTTTCCCCCTTTTTTTCGCTATTTGTCAAAAAGTAATCTTGAAACGCTGAAAGCTGTCATCTAGATCTTATTGCAAGCTGAAATATAGTCCTTAAAAGTACAACCGTATTATTATTCATGAGTGACATCAAATCGCATTTCACCTACATTTTAATGTTGACTGAGGAAAAGTGGTGGGTTGTGAATAATGTCATCTCAAAAAGCCGAAGTTGTGATTATCTCGCCGCACGCCCGGAGAATAATAAGACGCATCAGCCCACATAAGCAAGACAGAGAAATACTACTAATGCTTTTCATGTGCTTTCAACATAGTTTAACGAGAACTTGAGCGGTTAAACACACTGTTTTTACAGCCTGGCTCGTGGCCAATGAAACTTTTAGACCTCCTTATGCTGTAAGTACAAAATCTGATGGATGAACTTCAATCACTCATTCAATAACAGCAGCATAGAAACACATGCTTCAGGGGATACTTTCTTGGAGCTGATCCTGCTCTCCTTTTAAATTCAGAAAAACAAAGAGGGAAAAAAAAGAGGCCCTTTTTTAAATGCTATTTTGCTGTGTTGTGCGGCTCATAAGAATAGCAAAGAACCCAAAGGGCAGAAAGAAAGCAGCAACAATGGTTATTATCTCAGCTCATTTGACAATGACATATAGAGACAATCCTAGACGGAATGTGTTTAAGCGCTTTTCTGGTTGTTTCCCCCCCTTTTGTAGTTCTCCTTGACAAAGAGCCCGCGCTGGAAATTTCACCTGACGCCGGTGCGGCTCTCCAGCGGGAAGGAGCGATGAGGTGTGGCTGAGTCGAGCGAGACTATTTTCTAAATGTAAACAGAGGCATTCACGACCATTGAGTCGCATCTGTCTTTGTCTGCGGATCTGCCTCGGTGTCTCTTTTTTTTTTTTCTTTCCCACAAGCAGCCCCCAAAATATTCACAGACACGCACGCTTACACATAAATTCATCTCGTTTTCTATCCCATCATCCCAATTCACGCTCCCTTTCAGTTGTTTAATCGCTGCAGAGGATTGTGGGACACAGCGCTGATAGAAAAAAAAACAGATATTGAGAGAGCAGATATTGGCTGGGCAGTAGTCTACGCAGGTTTCAGTCTCAGCAGTCACGACCTCAGGCGACCTTGAGGTGGTGTTAGAGGGAGATATAGAAAGCTGTCTGGCTCAGCACGGGTACCTCTCTCTTTCTCATTCACAAGCACATGTACGCACTTCGTCTCACCTACTTGTTTTTCAATTTCCCCTCTTAACTCGGCCTCACATAAAAATATAATGTTTTCTCTAATCCGTCCACCTCTTTCGCCGTCTCTCTCCCTCTCCCTCTCGTCTGTCACACACACTCACACACACACTAGACTAATCTCGTCAATTGTAACACCTAGCAGAAATGAGTCCCTCCCTGCCATTACCAGCTGCCACATGTACAAGAATCTATTACACGTATTTCGTTTCTTGATTATAAATGAACATTTCTTTTGCTTCTCTTCATTGTCAGCTGATGTGGATGGTATTGATTCAACCTACGGCCAGTCGAGGAAAGCTTTAATATTTTCCTCTCCACACCTGGGTCCTGTTTCAAGAAGCAGGTCTGCTGAGTTAACTTTGCCCAATAGAGTGGCGCAGGAATGAGTCCAAAAACCCAGAAATGAGTTAGCATTTTAGCACTCCCGGATCCCTCGTCTTGAAGTCAATGGGTTTATTGAATGGGGTCTTTGGTTAGATCACTGAAATAAGTTCCATGGTTATCACAAGCTGAAGAGACTTTCATGTTTTGTTGTATGACATGGAATGCGTCAGTGACTGTAAATTTTGGAGCCTTTTGTCTCACAAAAGACGGTTGCTAACAAGTGGCTAGATGAGACTGCAGAGCATCATCACGCCAGTCGCGGCTTTGCAGTCTTTTTGCGGTGGCATTGTTGACATCATAAAACTGTAGTGTAGTTTGTTTATCACCTATGCAACCAAACTCAGTGGGGCCTTGCTGTAACTGCTGGTAAGCAATCCTTGGAATCTGCATTGTGTGGACAATAATGAGGAGGCTCGTCATCCTTTTTACACCGGACGAGGACAAAAGTTAAGGCGGCAAAGTTCAAGTTGCGTGGACAGGAGGGGCGGTGGGTGGGTCCAACAAACACCGACTTTCGCTCGAGAGAGCAATGTTCACGTCCTGTAGGATTATAAAGCCAAACGCTGTTCTTTTTTCCTGAACCTAACCATGTGGTTTTGTTGCCTAAGCCCAACCATGTGTGTTTGTTGTTGTAGGAAAAAAAAAGTCAATTCGCTGTGTTGTACCTACGTAGTGTGTTTCTTTTGAAAGAGACTGTATGTAAATCGAGATCGAAAACGGAAGTGTATCTTGAAATGCATGACAATGCATCAATAACCAACGCACCCAGAGCACTTTGTCGAATCTGGACGTGGAAAGTCCATGACCATGCACATCAATATGTGACAAGGTCGGAGTGAGAATGTGTTGCTTACTACATACTATAAGTGCTTTACTTTCACATTATGGCAATAATAGCAAGTGGAGTTACATACAGAACAAACTGTTACATCTAAAGTTTTTTTCTACTTCTGGTATTTTCATTTCAAATATCATAAAAGTGGTGTTAATCTGTGAAGACAAAACATGTAAGCAACATAAACTTCTGTTTGCCTCAGAGCTTGGTTTCTGCACCTATCCAAAATCCGATGGAAAAATCTCATTAGCTTTTTGGCAAGGGAAGCAAAGTGATACTAACATGCGGATCAGCCTACAAAGACAAGTCATCCCCGAAGCACTCTAGGCGGCCAGTGGTTATGGCCACATGAATAAACACAAGGTATGTGGCAGAACTTCGCCTGTCAGAGACTGGAGACACTCAAAGGGGATTGTATATTGGCCGATAAATTCATCACCAGTATAGTCCTCGAAACATGGGCTGATGTTTCAGCTTTAGCCAGATAATGTATTCACATACTTCAATGAACCTGCTTCTTGAAACAGACCCTGGCGTCTGACAAGTCTGTATCATGAGAACTGGACTCTGAGATGCATCTCATTCATTTCAATGAAAGCTGCCAGCCCCACTCCCATATGACCGAAAAGTGTTTCTCTTTTATGCGGTCCACAACAAATGCAAATTAGTATCTCCGCCTCTGATCCCTCTTGCCATTCCCGCATTTTGATTATGTCACATTCAACAGCACAGGCTTTAGGGAAAGTTCTGAAAATATGAAAGGTTCTGTACGTGACATTCACTATTTGCTGTGTAAACATATAGCAGAGTAATGGCGTCCTGAGCAGAGAATGAAGTCGTGCTACCTCTGTGTGTGTTGCAATCTGAGCTTCTCTGTGGGTTGTTGTGGTAAGCCGGTTTAGCCACTCATGCATGTTGCTAATGGTGCATGTGTGTATCCTACTGGCAAGTTAATTGCTGCAGCTTTGTACTGCGCTCATACAACGGTTCCCCCCTCGGTTAACACCATTAGCTCTGTTGCCATTGTTTAGTTGTTTAGCTGCTAGCTGTTGGCTCAGTCACCTCCATACTGAAAACCATGTCTAGACAACTCATACACTCTGAATTTCACAGTGTCATAATCAGTTCAGGGAGGACCAAAATGCAGAGCAGCAGGCAGGTTTAAGTTTTAACAAAAAGCCAGCTTTAATGAAGCTGATTCAAAACATTCAGAACAGGCAGGAAACTAAAAGTCCAAATGAAAGACAAACCAAAACTAAAATGAAAAACAATCAGGGAAGAACTTGGGGAAGAAACCCAAAATGTAACACGAGACCAGAAAGAAACGACAACATGGAGACTGGGATGAAAACAGGAATGAAGTCAGAGTCAGAGACAGGCAAGGTCTGCAACAAGGAAGCAGTCTGGGAACAAATGTCTTGCATGTGAATGACAAAGAACAATCTGGCAAGGAGAGTCTGAGAAGCTGGAGTCTTTATGCAGACAGGAGGTAATCCACAGGTGAGAGCAGTTGGCATGATGAGGTGGGTGTGGTGACTGGCAGGAGCAGGAGATGTGTGGACAGGTGGTAGGCTGGCACTTAGGTGTGGTGGAGAGGCCAGGTTAGTGGAAATTTACTGGGTTTGCTGAGAGAGTGTGGCAGATTGAAAGTGCCTACTGTGACACAGAGAGCCTTTTTAAACCTTCACAGCTTACAAAGAGTAATTTCCTTGTTTGCTCTGTTATAGTTGCAGTCTATGGGATAAGTGCTTTTGGGCTGCTGGGGATTTTGTGTTGCAGTACCACGCTTGGCCACAGCATTAAACTGATAGTATGGCTGATTTTCTGCCCTGTATCTGTTTGTCTTTAAGGGGAACTGCAGCGATTTGAGAGATCAAAGTCTGTTTACAGGTCCTGGGGAGTACAGTACTACTGCATGTGGAAAAAACAAAGTTTTCTAAAGCCTTTTGTGGCTCCAGAGAAAAAATCTGATGGTGTGGAGTTGGAAAGAAATGAGCTTACCAGACCTCTGTAGCCTGCTCCTCATCTCTGCATGGGGTTAGCCACTCAAGGCTACATGAACTGCTGGAGCATCACACGCCCGAATCTCTGGCTTAACTGTCAGTGGTTGAATAGCACTGTTGGTAATGTCCACGTTTTGACAAGGAAGAGGAATGTGTGAAATATCTGCATCGATTTTTGTCCATAAAAATACAGTATTGTGAGAAAAACAATGTTGTAGGAGCCTAAATGCAGTTTTACATGTGTAACTTTTAAGATAATGGTCCCATTATTGTTGTATTGTGTCAAATCTTTTACCTTTTTTTCCTTACCTGTTTTTTTCTGGAGAATAGTGGATTTAAAAATGGACAATTGTCTCTGCGCCACCTTTGGGTTTTGAAGTAAACTGTTAAACTTTATCGAGCGATCTCATGGATTGTTTGCACGTGTGGATTAAGACTAAAGTGACGATTAGAGTGTCAAGCTATAGCTGTACTGATTGGAAATCTACAAATCTTATATAAGTGCGATGCTAAAGCACTTCCTAAATACATGTTTGGGTATTTACTAGTAAAGTGAAAGCACAGGAAGTGATGTGTTTACTGTATCTCGTCAACAGACGTGAAGACTGAGAAGAATGAGCACAAACGTAAATTCTGTGGGCAAATAGAGAATGTTGGACACATGGTCTTGTTCCAAAAGCATTAATAAATTGGAACTACATAAATGAATATGCAGAGCTTTGCACATTTAAACTAAAAAACACGTTGCTTCCATATTTTACAGGTCGTCGTATTTAGAAGTTGTAACAGAGACATTAGTATTTGCTCGTTGGAACCTGTGAGCGGAGAGATTTTGTTTAAAATAAATAACAGTTCTTTTTTCTTTGCCAAATACATAGGTGCAACTTCATGTTTACAAGGAGCACTTCTAGGACATCCTACACACAGTATGCTTTAAATTCACACATATCGTTCTCAGTCTTACATAGTGCATTGCATAACATGATGCTGATTCTTACATGATGTTTTGCACCTACTTCATACTGGATCATTTTTTGGTATATTTCCATATGTTTATACTTCTTTATTTTCCCTTTGCTCAGTAGTCCATACTTTGTCTCATTCTGTTAAGTGGTGCACACTCACCATCTTTGTTAAACATAAATATTCATGTTTATACTGTCTGTTTGGTGAACAATTATTTGCATTTGAGTGTTTGGAAATAATCAACTTCAACTGGTTTTCGGCTCTCTGCCATGTTCTCAGGCAACAGAATGTTGAACGAGTTCTGTATAGTTAGTATGATTAATGTAAATGCATGCCAAAATAATGAATAGAAGCAGTGACCACTGTGGATAGATAAAATAGATGGGAATACACCTCATTTAACTATTATAGATGATGCTACTGAATTTTCTGGGATATTAACAACCCAAAACAGAAACTAATGCTTCTTAACAACTGGACAAAAAAACCCACTAACACCTACTAACATCTGGCTTTTGCATTTGGCATTCACTCCCAGTACAAAATATCTCTTCAGTAGTTAGTAAGATATTATTTTCAATGGCAGGGATGGAAACACGACAACCTGGACACACTCATTTTGCCCCTTTTCTAGCATGACCACGGGTAACTTTCTCAGCCACAAATTCTGTCTGTCTTCATCCAAACAGTGCTTGGATATTGTTGCAATTTAGTTGGCACAAAGTTTAAAAGGGAGACTGACCACGTAAGTCAGTAAGTAAGTAAGTAACATTTATTTATGTAGCACTTTTCGCAGACATAGGTCACAAAGTGCTTCACAAGGGCAACATACAACAAGAAAGAAATCATAGAGACAAAGTGACTTCATGAGCCATAGATCAAAGTTCTTCAATACTGGCTTGATAGAGGCATGCTTAAAATATGAAGGGACACATCCTGTAGACAAGGACGAATTAACAATAGCTAGCACAGTGGGGACAATAATTGGCAAAACTTTTAAGAATATAGACGATGGAATTTTGTCCACAGTGGAAGAAGATAGCTTAATTTTACTGATAAAATCCATCAGATAAAGCAAAGTGATGGGTTGGAAGGTGTCCAGAGGTAACAGATATACTAAAGAAGGAACCACCATAATGTTTACATTGCCTTCATGCTGCTTTCTACTGTTTGCTATCACTGTTTTCCCGCACAATTGTGACATTGAACGTGATGAACCAGAAAAACAAACAACAACAAAAAACAAACATAAATGTATTCTTATGTAATGACAATTAAAAACGAGTTGCCTTTCTTAAGCAGATTTTTCTGCGTTCAAAAAACCTGCATATATGCGCTAATTAGCGTGGACAAGGGGTATTTAACTCAAGTATGATGTAGCTCAGTAATTTAAAACCAGAGATCCTCAACTTTTTGTAGAAATAGCAGATGGCAATCTCTGTGGCTAAAAAAATTAAGCCAATGCGGAAGTGCCAAAAACTGCAGTCCCTCAAATGAATACCTGAGGCTGGCTCCAGAGGCCAGTCAATCCCTATAGAACACCATGTTAAAATGCTCACTTTACAGCAGAAATAAACATGTTTACAGCCTGGTACAAAAAACTGTTTGGTGTCTATATTAATTTCCCCATTCATGCAACTTGATCAAACTCATTCATTAATTTTCTGTCACTGCTTATCCTGTTAGCTGTCGCGGGGGAGCTGGAGCCTATCCCAGCTGACACTGGGCGAGAGGCGGGGTACACCCTGTACAGGTCACCAGACTATCACAGGGCTGACACATAGAGACAGACAACCATTCATGATCATATTCACACCTACAGGCAATTTAGAGTCACCAATTAACCTGACATGCATATATAGTTCACCTCTTTAAATTCTATTAAGGCTTAAACTTATACATAATTAAGGCTGTGGTCACTTTGAGTGACAGGCTGTCTGTGAGGCATCACCACAGTTAAATCACATCCTCCCGTTGCTCCTCCACACCTCCACCCTCTCATCTGAACATGGTCACTTCTCGCTCCAGAATAACCAAGATGGCAACCAAAATGCTGAGCTCAAGGCTTCAAAACAGGAGTCCACAAACCAATAGGTGACGTCACAACACAAAAAGCTGCCTCTCAGAGCATCAGTGAAACGTTAACAATGGGTCTAAAATGTATAACTAAGCTGTGGCATGTAGGAGTGACCTGACAAAAAATAACATGGATTAAAAGGTAATCTATTGCCTCGACTTTAGTGGAGTAGAAGCAGTTGAGTCGAGGAAAAGTCTGACGCAGAGAAAGGAAGGGATTAACCCTCTCCTCCAGGACAGCAGGATACTGCACGTGTCTGTCTGAGTACGTGTGCATGTTTGTGTGTTTAGGGATGGCATATCTGTATTCTGCTCACTTCCTCTGTGCATGTGGGATGCTGCCGGTAGGTGGAAGGTGGTCTGGCATTTAAGCGTTTGACACTATCAGTGGTGTGTGAGTGAGTGTCAGGAGTGTGCGGGTGTGTGAGCGTGGGCGAGAGGAGGAGGAGGAGGAGGAGGAGGAGGAGGAGGAGGAGGAGGAGGAGGAGGAGGAGGAGGGGGGTGGGTGGGAGGGAGGGGGGGTGTATGTGCGTGCGTGTGTATGTGTGTGTGGGCTGGCGGTGGTGGGGGTAGTAGGGATTTCCACTGAGCCACAAAGCAGATGGTGCAGATGTGAGTGGGTGTTCTCAGTCTCAGCAAGGCCAGGTTTATCCAGCAGCCATGTGGAAGTCCAGGGATTCATCTCCGTCTCACTCTCCATTGAGGATTCCATTGCTTACTAGCTCATTACCAGCCTCGGGCTAAACTGAGAACATTTGTACATATACAGCACAACTGGCTCACCGCCAGACCACATATTGTGGCAAAGTTTAGCTTGGTGAAAGTACAGGCTTTTGATTCTGTGAGGTGTCAAAGTGATGCATCATCATCTTGCATTGCTCATCACACAGTGGAGGAGAGGGGTTAGGTGTAGGATGAGAAAAAGGTTTGTCAGATTGCATCTATTTCTAAAAGAGGTGTTGAGTGTCGAGGTGTGATGCTGCTGACAGCTCTACTGTATGTGTGATTGCACTTTATGTAATGATATGAAGGCAAGATTTATATGCTATCTCTACATTATCCCTCTATGTCTGAGTGAACAAACGCTTTCCCCCAAGTGTGTTTAGTGAACATCCCTGACTCCATGGTGCTGGTGGAAAAAAATCACATCATTAATAAATGTATGAAACAATTACTCCACAAATCAATTATTCAATTTTCCCATGAATTAACCATCCAAGCAATCAGCCACATATGAGTCAGTCAATCACTGTTGATCCAACAGAGGCCTCCAACTCATTTCTCCCAACACCATCCTGCCCTTCTTCCATCTCAATAGATAATCGAGAGGGGAGAACTACAGCGTCTGATGTTCCTGCCTACAGGGTAGCCTGGGGCCAATTTTCATCATTACTTCCACGTTCTTAAAGTATTCTACTGTGGCCTGTTCTTGACACATCGGTGGCATTTGCAGTTTGTCAGGTATGCACCTGTAATCAGCTCTAACATTCTGAAGTGATGTAGTCAAGAAATCCTGTCTTTGCACAGGGCTGAGTCATGGCTCACCTGGCTTGAGATAAGATCGGAGTGTAGCAGGTTGGCTGAAAATGATGGCCTTCTCCCATCAGATTACATCAGGTGGCATTTTGTAATGTGTCACATTTAACCTTTGTTGACCAGCAGAACTTTCAGAATAATCTGGAGTGTTGTGTCACTAGAATAAACTTTGGCAGTGTTGAATTATGGAAAATCAGTTGATTAACAATTGCAGACTTTGTCCTAAACCAGATAGGACCCACATGCAGAATCACAGGACAGAGGCAGGAGTCAGACAAAAACTGAGGCTTTACTGAAGTTTTCAGGCAGGACAAAGTCAAAAACAAAAATCAAGATTGTCTAATGCCTATGTACCTCTACCTGATAAAGGTTGAAACCAGGTAAGCAGGCACGGGTCAAAATCCAAAAAGGCAATGCAAACAAGAGGCGGGATACAAAGTAGGCAGAAGCACAAACTACGATCGGTGTGGATGGTGTACTGGCGGGAAAAGCTGGCAAGTACTGACTGGAGAATAAAGCAGAGGGGTGTGGGCAGGAGGAGCAGCAGGAGGGTGGAGTTAAGAGGAGCGGGAAGCTCCAGCCATGGCCAGTCCATGACACAAAGGTTTCATATGGTATCTTACGGGTTAGCACCACCCCATGAATGATGTTATGTAATTCCAGGTCCAGTGTGAAGGATTTAGGAACATCTATTGGCAAAAGTTGGTGTATAATATTCACAACTATGTTTTCATTAGTTTAAAGTCACCTTCAAATAAGAATCATTGTGTTTTTGTTACATTAGAATAAGCCGTTAATAGTTACATAACGGGGTCTTCTTCCACGAAGCTCGCCATGTTGTTTCTACAGTAGCCCAGAGTGGACAAACCAAACACTGCTTCTAAAAGGGGCCACTGGCATTTTCATGTCGGCCATCATAGTTTTCCTACACACTTGGCACACAGGGGAAGTTTCAGTTGGTTGCAATGATGCAACTTGACCACTAGATGCCACTAAATCCAACAAACTAGACCAGTGGTTCCCAACTTGTGGGTCATGGTCCAAAAGTGGGTTGCAAGTTTATACTGAATGGATCGTAAAGGACTCGCGAATGTGGCAAGTTTGTAAAAGACACACTTTACTTTTTAAATGAATTTCCAGCACAAGCTTTTATTTTGAAGTGCTGTTTCCTGTTGTAAAGTGAATAACAGACAGCTACTTCGCAGAGACGGCAAACTAGCTTGACAGCATGGCCAAACGCAAGTATGATGCTCAATATATTTAACTGTGTGGACCTTGAATTAATGACTTAAGAGCGATCTGGACCCCATGGCCGGGAACCACTGCACTAGACCTTAAATTTAAAGTTACATTCTTGACGTTAAGTTAGGTTTAGGCAAGTAAAGTTGAGTAGGTTAGGTTTGGGAAAAGATACCTAGTGAAAATGCACCTCAAAATAATTCAAAGTTCACTTGATTTTACACAGGACAAGAACACCAGTCTCCTGGGGAAAGTCCCGTGTTTGTTCAACACATCCACTGCCCCAGCCTGCTTCCTTATGCAGAATTTTGCCCTTTATACTACTTCTTTTTTTAACTCCCATCAGCACACTGGTCATGTGATCACAGCCTTCCTGATTACATGGGTTATTACCAAAGCACTGGCTCACAATAATGTGGGTTTTTATACATATTGCAGTGCATCACTTCTTGTAGCAATACGTATGAACAATGCATGAGATCTGCCTGCAGGAGGACACACATGTACTGTATGTGTATGTGGCTGACTGTTCTGTTGGTGACAGTACCTAATTCCAAGTAAGAAGAAGATAAAAGGAGATTCTGGCCAATCTAAACATAAATGTAAACAATGTGGGTTTCGAATTATAGCAAAAATGGCCTCAGAAATGTTTTATGAAGAAGGGAATGCATTTACTTTAGAATACACACAATGTGTTTGGATGAAAAACACAAATTCACATACAAGAAAACTCCACAGGGTAACTTCAAATAACTAAATAGCATAAAAAACAGGCTGTTCTCATAAACTGTTTGCACATTTTCCCATGAAAAGTAATTTACAGGGGCAAACACTAGCTCCCCTGGCAGAGCTGGCACCTCATGTACAAAGGCTGTGTCCTTGCTGCAGCGGCTGTGGGTTCAATGCCAACCCATGACCCTTTGCTGCATGTCATTCCCCCTCTTCGTAGTCCCCATTTCAGTTACAGCTGTCCTATCAAATAAAGGCACATCACATGCGATCACATGACCAATGTGCTGACGGGCGTAAACAAGGATGAGCGCTCTTGTAAGGAGGTATGTTGGGCAGGTCTATACCTCAGAAAGATGTGTTTAGAACAGTAAACTTTGAGTCATATAAGTTACGTCCTCACCATGTTTCTTTACCCAGACCTGACAAAATTAACTTTACATGCCTAAACCTAACCTCCACAACTTTGTTAATTACGTAACTAAGGAGGTAATATCATTCATGGGATATCATATAAACTATATGTGCATTTTCCTGGGATATCACACGAACCCTTCTATGAGGACATGTTGGAAGAAAAGATCCCAAAAATTATTTTTGAAATAATTCCATAATTACACAACAAAATCATTTAAAGACTGAATAATTAAAATATTAATTGGGAAAAAGGTAATTATCTTTTTATTATATATTCCGTAACTTAGAGTTTTTGTTGCCTTATTTAAATGAAAATTAGCTATTTAATTTAGCCAATATTAATTGCCTATAATTTAACACTGAATAAGTCTATAATTATTCTGCTGTGACTCTCAAGGCTTCATAGTTTTTACCTACACAGCACAGACTGCACAAAAAAAGTGTATTATAAAATCCTGTAATGGACATGCACAGAAAAGTCGCGCTTTAACATCCAAGAAATAAAGTCTCGTTTTAACTGGAGATGAGTCAGCTGCCTAATTAGGACAAAGATCCAACAAAAACATGTCAAAAGGAGGTAATTGCTCAGTTTTTTTCTGTGTTTTCTGGCTTGAGAGAAAGGCAGTGGAGCCGAGTTTGCAAGGTGGAGCTTTCCTTCCAAACCACAATAGAGGCTGCAAAGTGAAAGCTATCAATGTTAAATATAATTGTAATTTCATAAAGTAATTTAGTCATCGGTACTGATCAGCAATACTGCTCCCCCCTGCAGATAAATTATTCATTTCTTTTGCTATGGGCCAGGCAAAATCCTACTGTCTCTTTAATTGACCCAGTAAAATGTGATCAAAATCTATCTATATTACAGCCACATTACAACATAATAACCAAACTGATTAACCCACTAAATTGCACTTTAGCACCATCTGATATGCATCAGTGTGGATTACGTGTGGCCTCTGCTGCAATATTCTCCAGCTCTATCAAAACTTCACCCTGTGGTCATTCCTCGCTTTCCTTCCTTTCATCATCTTGGTCTCATTATAATTATCGTCCTCCTTCCTCCATTTCTTTTTCTGTAGCTTTCATTTCTCTTTTCGCTATATCTTCCCTTCCTCCCCCTGAAACCCTCAGCATATAACTCCGCTCTCCTCCACCCTCCATCTCAAACAAACTCCCACAATCCCTCTCTCTGTGTTTAATAAGAATCTCTACGACCATGCAGAGGGGCTCCTGTGTGTCCGGGGAAGAGTGGCCGAAGCCTGAGAGCAGTTCATTTCGGATTGATTAACTCGCAGCGCCCTGCCTTCCAGCCAACACCAGCGGCCATCCAATAAAGTTGGCTGATTGACTAATGAAATGATGATCGAAAAAGATTAAAAAAAAACAGCACAAACACGAGGTCTTTAATGGATGTCAATCCAACCACTGACAGGCCAGAGACACTGATGTTTTACAGACGTGTGTGACATCTCACACTGCTTCGACGAAGATGTTATCTCAATTTACCTGTACACATGTATACATTTGTCCATTTTTATTCTTTGCCAAATATATTTTGGAGGAAATATCATTGCTACCCTGGATGTCTTTTACTGTCTTCATTTAACCAAAATCACTTCTTAAACGTAAGCATGTGCTTTATGTTTGCTAAACATGACTATAGGAATATTAATCAAGCTTTTAATAAACATCCATCCATCCATTTTCATCTGCTTATCTGAAGCCGGGTTGCGGGGAGAGGCAGGCCAAGCAAAGCACCCCAGACATCCCTCTCCCCAGCAATGCTTCAGCTCCATCTGGGGGACCCCAAGGCGTTCCCAGGCCAGATGAGATCTATAATCCCTCCAGCATATTCTGGGTCTGCCCCGGGGCCTCCTACCAGTGGGACATGACCATAACACCTCTAACAGGTGGCGCCCAGGAGGATCCTGATCAGATGCCCGAACCACCTCAACTGACTGCTTTTGATGTGAAGGAGCAGCGGCTCTACTCCGAGCTCCCTCCGGATGTCTGAGCTCCTTAGCCTATTGCTAAGGCTGAGCCCAGACACCCTTCTGAGGAAACTAAATTCGGCCACTTGTATCCGTGACCTCATTCTTTCGGTCACTACCCAGAGCTCATGAGCATAGGTGAGGGTTGGGACATGATGAACCAGTGAATCAAAAGCTTCGCCTTCAAGCTCAGCTCTCTCTTCACCACGACAGTCCCACGCAGTGTCCACATCACTGGAGAAGCTGCACCAAACCCCTGACATCTCACGCTTCACTCTACTCTCACACAAGATCCCGAGATAGTTGAACTCCCTTGCTTGTGGCAGTAACTCTCCCAACCCCAATAGGTCAAAATAATTTTATATTAACAATTAATCCAAAAACAGTATAGGGTAGGTTTGCATTTGCATTTGCATTGGTGTAAATTTTGATATACAGCTAAATACAATAATTCAGCCCTGTTCTCATTTTGAAGTAGTCAAATACCACTGCTCTGTCAATGATCTTGCCAATGGCCAAAAGCCACCCTTCCTGATGGTATGATACTGGCATGCAGCTGGATGAAACCTTTCACACCGGTATGATGTGCCACTGGACAGCGTCAGTTTTAAATGCTGCTGGTGACGATGTAAAATAAGTAGCTGGAAAGTCCCTACAGGGCAGGTGAGAGGTGGTGAATAGGTTCAACAAAATACGGACTTTCACCCAGGAGCCCAGTGTTCACTTCCTGTATGATTGTAGAGCCAGATCATAATGTTTTTTATTAACCTAACCACATGCTTTTGTTGATGTCCTAGCATTGGTTGCGGTGTCGTGGAACGTCAACAGCAGATGCAGAGGGAGACCTAGCATGTTCGACATGAGAGTCTACTGACAAAGCAGCAATATGTGACGACCTGGGATGAGAATGTCTTAAACAATGATATGTAATTGATGTGAAACCTTTTAGGGTAATGATGCCATCTACCTATTTGACCCATTTGATTGTAATGCAAATGCCATGTTCTGTGCTCCTGTCTCTTTCTTTATGTCCTAATCTTTTCTTTTCTAATTCACTTTCTGTGCCTCTGTCACCAGAGGACCACTTAGAGCATCTACAGGAAATACAGAGGAAGTGCCTCTTCATGCATGGGGCTTTGAGAATATAATTTAGAAGTGTTAGACTGTGTTCTGAATCACACACTAACAGCCTAGTCACCAGAAGAAAATGCTGGCATTGTTTGTTTCTGCAAATGATGGATATATCACATTTGTATGTTTCATTATGTATCATATCAAGTCACGTAGTGTATGAGCTGACTTTGTCATGGGGGGGCTGGATGGCCTGACACCTAAGGGAGATGCCTGTCAAGCTGTTTTATAGTGAGTCATTGCGGCATGTTTCTGAGGCTTTTTAGCTATCAAACATGTTTGTTTTTTTTACAGTGACCTGTCGCTGTGCTTCCTGCTGTGATAATGCCACGAATAGTGGTTGTGTTTTTACTGAGACATTGCAGTGTTTCCAGCCAGGATTGTGCCACCAGAGCTGGAGATTTTAGGCCAAAACATGATCTTATCCTAACCATAAGCAGATGGTTTTTGTGCCTGAACATAACCACAGTGCTGTTGAAATTTTGCATCTCTTCAGACTGCACAATGACCAATAACAGCAGAGGTTTTGAGCCAGGCTAAAAGCTGCTAATATGTCACTTCATTAAGTTATGATATTTTTCCAGGCAAGGAAGTATCTATTTAGACCAATATGTTTGCAAATTTGGTGCGACATTTTTGGAGATGTGAGAGCTGCAGGCCGGGTCGGACCGGTCGTCAGTCATCTATCTTGCTTGAGTGTGATTCAGTGTGAACAGACTGTTGGTGATGGCGTACCTAATCATTCATTTAGTAAGCAGTATGCAGCACATACAGATTGAGTGTGTGGTAAAGGCAGTACTGTATGTTAGTGTGTGATTTTGAACATAGCATAGTCATTTAAAACAGCTGATTCAGCCACAGGAACCAGGTTTGTCTTTAGTTATTAGTTCAAGGTCCACACAGTTTTAAATATTCGGTGTCATACTTGCGTTTGGCCGTGTTGTCGAGTTGTCTGTTATTCTTATATGACACTTTCCTGCACACATGTTCATTGTACTTCAAATTAAAGTGTGTTTTTTACAAACTTGGCATATTCGTGAGTCACTTGCAGTCCATTCAGAATGGACCTGAGACCAGTTGGGAACGATTGATTTAAAATACTTAATCATGCATTTCTTTTCTTTCAATCATTCACATTTCTTTGCCAGTCAAATAGGGAAGAGATCCTCCTTCCTATATTTCATGTAGACCTTTGTAAGTTTAACTCTGTGTTCTGTACCAGCTGCAGACTTGACAGTGACTTGCACAGCATTTTCAATGTCACTAAACAAAAAGGTTGATCTAGTCTGTGAAAAGCATCTGAGTCTGCTCCATGTTTTTGAGCATGAAAGCTTCTGTAAAAGACACGCAATCAGGTAATATGACACACTTTCTTTCAGCCATATGATAGGCTCAAAGCTCACGGGCTACAACAGCTGTGAACAGCTGGTTGTGTTACTAAAAATATGACTTGGCTGTCTCTCAGCTGAGCCGAGCACAAGCTTCATTACCGTGCGCTTTTTTGACTGAGAGCTGATCATTTCACTATTGATGCATCAAATCAATTTCTGCTTCTTCAGCTTGTTAGCTAGCTTGTATCAACATGCTGTTGTGACCGCATCTGATTAGTTTTCAGCTAGTTGTAGGAGCTGTTCCCTGGTTGGCATTGACAGCAGGGTGATTAGACACAAGCTAAATGCATTATAGCAACGAGCAGATTGTTTCTGTGGGGTGGAGCAAAAGCAATAAGTTTAGCGAGCATGCTGTAAAAAGGTTTACGTGTATCCGACGGCGCATGATGATGGAGCTTCGAAGACGAAAAACATTCTGTGATAATTTCTTCTGTTCAGCGCTCACATTTATCAAGTGCACCCTCTGGCAACCTCACTCATTTACCTATTCATTACACAGCCATTCAATCACCTCTTTATTGTCCGTTGTAAACTCGACATTGACAGTGTCTCTTGTGGCTGTAACGTCTCGTATGTTAAGCATTCCCTTTAAAGTCGCAATAAAATGTCATTTTGAGAGAATGTTGCTATTTTTATTTCATATCCATACAAGGAGGGATTATTGCAAAGTGTAAACCAATTGGAAAGCTAGAGGGAGAAGAGAAGGGAGGGGTGGAATTGGGGAGAAAAATGTGATAGTTTTATTGGTTGTTGTTTGTTTTGGTTTACTACTTCCTGGTAGAAATGGGGGAACCACTGCATATTTTCTGGTTGGCAAGAAAATGTACTATTTAATACAGTGACATTAGTTCTCCTTTTATTGTTGGGACTTTAAATGACATGCTTGCATAAGCATATACAGTACAATGATGTAGACATATGAAAAAAGTCACACACAATGTCTGTATCGGAAAAGCAAGCGGAGCAACTCGTCATGGTTGGTTACACCCACAGCACACCAAATTGCCACTATATTGAATTTACTGCTCTCATGACTAAACCTATCAACTACTGCAGGAGTTCATTTAGCAATTTAATGTTTACATATTGAAGGGGGGAGAAAATCGATGATACACTAATTTCACAGAGTCATTTTTTTTTATTTGTTAGTTTTTGATGCATTTTTTTGTTTAAAGAAAAGCAAATCCTCACACAGACTCAACACACAAGTCTCCTCGGTGCAATCTTTGGAAGAATAATTAGCCACTAATTGTAATTGATAAACACATCTGCCCAAATTGATTACATTACCAGCCCAGTTTATTAAATGAACGTAATATGAAATTAACCAAATCCATGCTTATGTGCAATAAAACGTCATGGCACATTTGCAAGCAGTTAACACTTGAGATTGCACTCACAGGCTCATCACGTCTCCGTCAATACTAGCAGGTGGTGGCTTCTCGGCCTTGTAATGAACTTTCATTCTATATGGCTGGCTGGAAGCTATATGTATCAGTCATGTGCAGCAGAGCTAGCCTCTTATAAGTGCCACCACTGGGGAGCTATGACACGCTCACATGCATAATCTGCCTATAACTATACTGTACATATAACACCATGACATGAGTGATTACCCAGGCTGCACGGGTGCAGTGGAGGACCGGAAATGCCTGCACACGAAGCACGGCAAGAGAGTGGACAGCTTGCCAGAGATGAGCAATGAAGATTCAAAGGGTCCATCTGCTGAGAGCATAAGTTGGAATTTTTAATTTGTCAGGCTGAAAGTAAATTGTAATTCTCTTCTCAGCTTTTGGCACCACGATACTCATTAATTACATGGACAGAAGCTCGCCAGAAACACATATGTGTGAGAGAAAGTGTCAAATGTGGAATTATTGTTGTTTTTTTCTTGATTTAACAGTAATAATTCATATAGATATCTTAAGCATAACACATGTCACTGTTAGATGCTGGGATGGTTGAGTGGTTTAAATGACTCAGTCAGTGTGAAAATGCATTTTTCCCAGAGGGCAACCTCCGGGGCTGAATAATGAAGCCAACATGGAAGTGCCAAAACTGCAGTTCCTCAAATGGCCACTTGAGCCTGGCTCCTAAAGCAAGTCAGTTCCCATAGACATCTTATAATGCCAAACTTTACATCAGAAATAAATGTGTTTACAGCCAAAAATGCTTTTGTTCAACTGTGTGGGAGATGATTTTTTATATGTAAATACCCACTGTTACATTGTTAACTGTAAAATTTTGGACGCCAAAAGTCTTGTTCAGTATTTGGTTGTTCAAGTTTTTCTCATAAACTGTATGTTTTCCTATGAAAAGTAATGCTCCCAAATTTATACATATTCCACATATTTTTAAAGGCTGCAATGGGCAAGTAGTCCCAAGCAGTCTTTTGAGGAGGCAGGTTGGGGTGGTAAATGGGTCCCAAAAATCCAGACCTCTGTGTCGTGTTTTTGGAACCGTGCAAACTTTGTGTATTTTACGGTACGTCCTCAACATGTTTGTTTTCCTAAACCCTAACTGCAGTAACTTTACTTGCCCAAACCTAATCTCTGTAACATTACGTTAATTACGAAACTGTATGTCAACAACATAACGTCACTCGTGGGGCCCCAATTCGTAGGATGCCACACAAACCGTTGTGCATGAGCGACATGGTGGTGCAGTGGTTAGCATTGTCGCCTCACAGCAAGAGGGCTCCTGGTTCCTCCAGGGGTGGAGGGTTTGAACCCTGGGATGGGGGAGCCCTTCTGTGCAGAGTTTGCATGTTCTCCCTGTGTCAGTGTGGGTTTTCTCCTGGTGCTCCAGCTTCCTCCCACAGTCCAAAGACATGCAGGTTAATTGGTGACTCTAAATTGTCCGTAGGTGTTAATGTGAGCAGTGAATGGTTGTCTGTCTCTATGTGTCAGCCCTGTGATAGTCTGGTGACCTGTTCAGGGTGTACCCTGCCTCTCGCCCAGGATATCCTATAAACAGATCTATAAGAGTACATTGAGTTGTTCTAAAAGACCTTCTAAGGAGACTGATGTTCAGTTTTTGTTGGTAATAAACTAATAAAAATGTAGTTATGAATATTATGTACAATGTCTGCCAATAGATGCTCCTAAATTCTGCACACTGGACCTGTAACTGAAGACTGTAAAAACACTGTGCTGACCAAGCTAGCGGCTAGCTTTCAAATGAGCTCCCCCACTCTTGTCCAACATGGTCACTTTTGGCTTCAAAATTTAAAAACAGACACAGCCAAAATGCCAACCTCGAGAATTCAAAACAGGAGTCCACAAACTATTGGGTAAAATCATGGTGGCTACGTCCGTCATTTTTATACAGTACATGATTTTTTCTCCTTGAGGTTTGGTCTCATTCATTGATAGTTAAGCATGCTGTGTGGCAGATACATGGACAGACAGTGTTTGCATGACCGTGTTCCAGTCTACATATGTGTCACCGCATGTGTGTGATGAGCAGAGTGATGATTAATGACATTTATATTATTCCAGCCTGCCAAATTGTTCCCACCAGGTCCTAAGCAGACAGAGGTTAGTACAGTTTAACCTCTGCTCATTCTCTTCCCCTCTGGACCGAATCCAGCCTCGGCAAGACTGATTACGCTAAGAAACATGCATAAATCATACTTTGTCAATTGTTGGGCCAATTCATTATATTTTGCATCCCACTTGGCTTAGCATTAATTACATTGATTCACAAAGGCAAGTACAATGCACAATGGGTCTGTTTACCCTCCATCTTGTCCACGCAGGTGCCAATTACTGTACCTGGTAACACTTTCTCTGGTTAGTACATTGTGTTTGTATGTGGGCAAACCCCCATATTGCACATATGAATCATACAAATACATCTTTGTGTGGAAGTCTTTACACGTGTATTTGTGTTTCTAGTCATAAACATTGCTTTGCAGCCCAACATTAATGTCACAACACACCCCTGCACTTTCCTCCTCCGCATACCCCTCCTCCTCCGGAGAGGACCAACGAGAGCCGAGATTCCACATCGAGCCAATTAAGCTGATGGGTAGGTGCTGCGCTGGCACGAGCATATGTTTACGATCTCATTATAAACACACTTCCATGTCCTGATAGGGGCCGCCTCATCATTATTCTGCTCCGAGAGTAATTCCCTGGTCCTTAATTTGGCAACGCACTGAAAACAGCTAGCCCGCCAGGAGCGTGAAGGTAAATTGAAATTGTCAGTACCTGTGACTCAGAAGTGATGGTAGCAGGTCGTGATGGAGGTGATGGTGAGGCGGGGGGGGTGAAGTACTGCAGCATCCTGGGAGATGCACGTTGACCGGATGTCGCTAATTAAAGATGCTTGAAGGTGTGAAGTGCGGGGGTTCCCTCGCAGTAAGGAGACGACATAGCTGCACATGAGGGTGGGTGTTTGAGTTGGAAACTACTCAAATCACCCCCCCATCATATTCACTGTTGCCCTCTTTCACGTGCAAAGGTTCTTCAAGAAATTAGGTCTTTTGCCAAAATGTGGACAAATGATAAAAACAGTGAGGATATGAATGGACACGAGAGCAATGGATTATGCAGCAGGAGTGTTTTGTGTGGATGTTTGGATACTTTTCCCTGAAGAACTTGTCACAATTGGATTCCACTATACAGTAAACACCATAAATCAAGATGACCACAGCCACTGCTCTTTGTGAAGGTGCATACATAAAAACTTTTAACATCCTTTCAAGGCTGCAAGTGCTAGTGTAGATCTGTCTTTACCTAAAATAGATTTGGGGGTGGAGGACCACTTTAAACAGCCCCAGTGCTCTGTGTTAATGCATTTCTCATGTCTCAGGGGAAGCTCTTTCTTCCCACAGTCATGTGTGACAGCTGTGGTTGCTACCTGGTTAGGAAAGGATTGCAGCTGCATGTGGTTCCAGAAACTCCTACTGTATTATTGTGAAACACTTGTTTTTTTGTTTATGTTATTCCAAATTCACACAATAGATATGGTTGTGAAATAAGATAACATTTATCAGGGTGATCACAAGAAACCTTTAATACAGGTAAATTGTACAATAATATGTAAAAATATCTACATTAATGCATCTTTCACACAGAGATGGCAACTCAACACATACAAAATCAATAACAACTCAACAATAATAATATATCAATAACCATAAAATATTTCAAAAAAAAGATGAAACAAATAAATTACAAGAACAGTACACTTGTTAGGGAGCAGATCTCCTCCAGTAGGTTACATTCCTGTTTTGTATCATGCCTAATTTTCGTGGTTCATGAGATATCAGGTATGGAATTAATCTGCAGATGCTGCAGTAGAAAATAAGACCACACTTCTCAATGAATGTCAGTTTTTGAGCCATGACAAAGGCTAAAGTGTGTCCTGCAACAGATGGTAAGGCTTCTTGTCATTACCTGATATGATTTCAGGAAATGCCTTTGGCTCTATGCTTTTGCTACATCTGTTGGTGACTTGAGGCCAGCGGTGTAATGGACAAAGACTCTGAAAAAATAATGGATGTGGCTACCATGATGTCACCCACTGGTTTGTGGACTCCCATTTTGCAGCCTCAAGTTTGGCATTTTGACTGTCACCATCTTGGGTTTTTTGAAGCAAGAAGGGGCCATAGTTGGGCAAGAGGGTGAAGCTGTGGAGAAGTGAGGGGTGGATAAAACTGAGAAAACAAGGACACTTTTGCAAACAGCCTGTTTCTCAGAGTGGCCCGCTTTGATCATGTGTAATTTTGAGCTTAAATAAAATGTAAATGGGTGAGATTTATAAAACCTGAGCTCCCTTACAGTTGTCATGGAGGGAAAAATTGAGCCCGGTCTCACTTGCAAGTCTTATCAACCAAAACGCTATTGGAATATAAAAGGAGAGTACACCCACTTCCTCCTCAGTAACTTGCTGATATACTTAGTAGCACACTCATCTCATTGACCACCACGACACCACTACTTGGGGCCCCTACCGGCTGGTTAACAGAAGTGAAGTACCAGTAACTGAGAATCACTGCAAGAAGGAGAGGACCTTTAGCATACAGTCATAAATGTAAACACAAAAATATTAGGCTGATTGGTTTAGTGATATGTGAGATTAGCTGCATTCAGACAGACACACACTCACACATGACCAAAATCACGATCCCCTCCAGAATTCTAAAAATCTTGGGAGGCACAATTGTTTCAGCAAGTTTGAAGAAGGGTGTTTTACAGTTTATGGGCACAGTCATGATAGAAAAACTGTTTCATTATGTTAAAAAGATGATAAACGATAATGCTCGTCTGCTGCCCAGCCACAGAGGTAGAGTTTTAAATACTTGAGTTCAATAACCTTCAGGGTCATGATCTCTGGCCATCACAGCCACCTGTGAAATTTAAAATTAAAAAAAATGTCAAAATGGATTCTCTCTAACACATTAAACATGCTGACTCTGGGTTGAATGCTTTATTGTGTGGAAGGATTGTAATTGCGTGCATCATGCAGGGTTCAGTTCTGTACTTTGCGTGCAGAGAGCCCGTACAGTATTTTCAGCTTACAGTCATCTGCACCCGCCACAGTTGGGTTTCTCACCTGTATGGACAACTCACAGCGGGGATGCTCCAGTGAATGAAGCATGACTAGAGCTAGTACATGCTTTGATGCTCCGGTGCACAGAGAACGACATACACGTCTGCGTACATGCACGCACAACAAGATGCTGATGGCGACAAAGCACGCACACTGGTGATTGCGGTTCGAGGGTGAACAGGAAGTGTCAGACAGTCATAAAGTAACAGTGTGATGCAGATACATAAAACGACACAAATGTACAGAGGCAAAGACAAAAACCCCTGCATGACTAATTACGTATGAACAATATGAGTGTGCACAGTTGTGTGTGAGCAAAATAGGAAGAGGAGGGTGGATTTTAAAGTACTGTATGTGAAGCTAACAGGGTTAATAAAGATCAAATATAGAATGAGTCATGAATATTCATGAGTGTGCAGCGTGCTGGAATCCTGTGAAGCGTGAACACAACAACACAAGCTAGAGAACACATCACTGTAAATACATCCACATGATTTATGCACATGCTTTCCCAGTGGAGATTGGCTCTTCCTCGCGGCAATAAGAAGAGAGACAAACTTACAGAACTTGGAGGTGGAAAAATAAAATAAAAAAATGCTGGGATGTTTGAAGGTAAAAGTTTTCCTATACAATAAGAATGCCTTCGAATTAACCTAAAAATGAGGCATGTCCGGTGCCGTGACAGTCAGTCACTTCACCCCGGAGTGGTTTAATGCTGATATGACAGAGAGTTTAATCTTACCACTTTACTCAAACCCATTGCTTTGAAGTGGGGGGAATAGGAGTGCAGTGGAACTGGACCAAATTTCACCCGAAACTCCACAAAGGTTTCGGTGGCACCCAACAGCGGGCATTCACACAGTCACCTTGATTGACTCAATAGGCCGTGAAAACCAGCCAATGGCGCTTCACGTGCAGTCCTCCTTTTTCGAGCATCAGCAGTCAGCCAGCCATCCGGTGGCTAAGTGAAAGTGAATCTCCATCAATAATGATTAGTCCATGGCGAGCACTCTGTCTCACCCTTTCTCTCCAGCTGTATGGATATAGATGGTTGTTTCTTTTCCGCCAATATACAACATAATTACTTCTAGTGAACTGTCGAGTGCTGAAAAGAAAAGTTTAGCATTAGCCTACTTCACTGGAGCCTTCTGGTACAAGTGTATGCAAGGAGCAGGAGCACGTATTGAGTGTGTGTAGTTTCTGGAATGAACAAGATAGCAGTTAATTAGTTGTAGCTGTGTTTTCTATTACCCTCTGCACCGCATGTAAAACGCAGCTTTATTTCCCAGCATGTTTTAGTCACGCCGGTTGGCCAAATTTTACAGAGCTCCCGAGAATACAACTATTGTTTCAGCTCGTCTTTTGTCAGAATTAAATCTCACCTTCGCTAGCCTCCAAGTGATGCAATTCCCTGAGGAGTTGCTGGCAGGCGAGCAGATATCAGCCTCTGTGCTCTCAACTCATTGCCCACCAGCAGCTGAGCGGGCTCTGCATACATGGCTCGCAGCGTGGGAGCAGCAAATAACATGTCTGTGTGCTGGGCCCATTGACTGTGATTGTCAAGGTGTGCGGACAGGAGAAAATGAGGCCTCTCCCACCCACTGAGCGAGTTACATACCTCCCGTTTTGGATGCCGAATGCTTTTCTCCATACATTCAAAATAACAAACAAACAGTGAGCAGCTCCAGAAGACCCATCTAAGTTAAGCTGGGGAAAGGCAGTGAGGCAATTTCCAAGCCAACAGCCTCGTCAGAGCATATTAGGCATCTGATTGCCACTTTCATTTTTCTCATTTAGCTACAGATATGGTACAGAACTACTTTTTTTCGCCCACTTAAGTTTGCACAAATCATATTTACGTCGCGCCATGTTATACATATGCATATACAGTCTATGGCTAAGCTGGAAGGGAAACCAATTTCCCCACTGCACCGTAACTAAAAGCGTTTGGAGAAAATAGAAAATGGATTGCATTAACGTGCAGTGCACACGGCGTGGCAGAATGGATATTGAATCATTCCTGTGGTCCCCCACGAGCACAGAGAGGAAAAAATGAAAGCAGTCAAGTAGTAAGTATAATGGCACCCGTGAGAACTACCTCAAAAAGCCCACATCTGTAACCCCCCACCTCTGTCCTGCGACATGGTCAGCGGCGGGGAATCAGATGTGATAATCATTCAAAAGATGAGCGATGGATTATCAGTTTTGTCCTCTATGCCAGTCCAGCTTCTGTCTATCTACTTCCGAGTGCGTGTGTGTTTACTGAGTGCAATTTCTGATATGGGCCCCTTCTGGCGACTCGGAGGCCAGAGGTCCCTGGAGAGAGTGCATCCTTTAATTCCTCTAAACAAATAGATAGCGGGTTAGCCAAAGCGCCTCTGTGGTGGCACAAGACCAACAACACACAGCTGCCTGGCTGGCTGCAGCCGATCCGCCTCCAAGACATGCTCAGGAGGATAGAGATCAGAGAGAGAATCAGAAAGAGACAGACAGAGAGAATGTGTGTGAGAGAACACTGAGTGCTGCGAAGGGAGGGAGGGGGAGCGAGGGAGGGAGGCCGACAGACAGGGAGGAGGATGTATGTGAGAAAGGAGAGGAGAGGTAGCAGAGCAGCATAAAGAGAAGCAAGCGAATCTGAAGGACAGAGGGGAAAATGATGCAAGGTGGGAACGTGTGTATGTGTGAGAGAGATCCAGCAGATATATGCCTATGCCTGCTTCTAAAATTGAAATTCATTCAGGGCGGAATACAAGATCCATCATATTTATATTTATAACAGTTGCAAACAGACAGATTTAGATAAATAGGCCTACTTTTCATCATATAAGGGTCCAACCACATTTCATGCCCAATACCTTCCATAATCATGACAGCACAGTGCATTTTTTCACTTCCTTTTACATGTGAATCCATTTTCCTTCTCATATTGCATCCAGTTTTACAGAAGCAGACTTGTAAAGTAACTATTTAAATCAAGTACTTGAGTAAATATTTCTAACTTGTGCTACTTTACACTAATTATATTTGCATTTCACATGGAAATATTTTACTTTGTTACTGCCTCAAGCGAAGGAGTTCAAGTATCTCGGAGTCTTGTTCACGAGTGAGGGTAGAATGAAGCATGAGATCGGCAGTGATGCGGGCGCTGTGCCGGAACGTCATGGTGAAGAGAGAGCTGAGCCGGAAGGCGAAGCTTTCAATTTACTGGTCTATCTACGTCCCAACCCTTGCCTATGGTCATGAGCTCTGGGTAGTGACCAAAAGAATGAGATCCCAGATACAAACGGCTGAAAGAGTTTTGGCTCAGCCTTAGAGATAGGGTAAGGAGCTCCAACATCCGGAGGGAGCTCGGAGTAGAGCCGCTGCTCCTTTGCGTCAAAAAGTTGAGGTAGTTCGGGCATCTGACGAGGATCCTCCTGGGCCCCTCCCGTTGGAGGTGTTTCAGGCACGTCCCACTGGTAGGAGGCCCCGGAGCAGACCCAGAACACACTTGAGGGATTACATATCTCATCTGGCCTGGGAACGACTTGAGGTCCCCCAGGAGGAGCTGGAAAGCATCACTAGGGAGAGGGATATCTGGGGTGCTTTGCTTGGTCTGCTGCCCCTGCGACCTGGCCCCGGATAAGCGGATGAAAATGGATGGATGGATGCTTTTGTCAGCTACTTTGCAAATAAGGATTTTACATAGGAAACATGCAATTATAAAATATGACGCATTGCTGTAGACTAAACTACTCAACAGTATATAAAGTAGTTAAAATAGAGTGCAACCTCAAACGACTACAACTTCTCATTTTTAGGGGTGAAATGCCTAAATAATAAAACAAATGGACCAGTTTTGATCATTAAACCCTTGTGATGAATTCAGACAAGTAAAGTTTTCAAGGACTTATTACATTGTTGGGCTGCCAGCTGGCTTTGAAGGTAGGGAGATGCCTTATTTTAAAGTCTTTCTTATAAACTATGACATTTATAAAACATGATTCAGGTTTGTAATGGTATTCTTTTTGAAAAGTGACTACACTTACTGAAATGGCGAGAGTAGATATACACTCACTGGCCACTTTATTAGGTACACCTGTTCTCTTTGTGAAAATGTCTTGTTGATGCCAGAGGTCAGAGGAGAATGGCCAGACTTGTTCAAGATGATAGAAAGGCAACAGTAACTCAAATAATGAGTTGTTACAACCAAGGTCTGCAGAAGACCATCTCTGAATGGACATCATATCAAACCTTGAAGCAGATGGGCTACAGCAGCAGAAGACGACACAGGTGCCACTCCTGTCAGCTAACAACAGGAAACTGAGGCTACAATTAACACAGGCTCACCAAAACTGGACAATAGAAGATTGGAAAAACATTGCCTGGTCTGATGAGTCTGGATTTCTGCTGCAACATTCAGATTGTAGGGTCAGATTCAGATTGTAGGGTCACTGCACTCCAATGGCCTCCAGTCACCAGATCTCAATCCAGTAGAGCACCTTTGGGATGTGGTGGAAGGAGAGATCCGCATCATGGATGTGCATCAGACAAATCTGCAGAAACTCTGTGATGCTATCATGTCAGTATGGACCAAAATCTCTGAGGAATGTTTCCAGCACCTTGTTGAATCTATGACACCAAGAATTAAGGCAGTTCTGACAGCAAAGGAGGGCCCAACCCGGTACTATCAAGGTGTACCAAATAAAGTGGCCAGTTCATTTGTGGTGAGAACATGTTCCGACCTGGATCTGAACCAACTGCAGTCACATGACACATTGTTTGGGTTAAACATGAGCATGTTACAGTCCTGGAGGATTATTAATGTGCGCCTCCTCCTGTACTGCCTTAATATGCACATTCAGCACATCCAATGCATCAAAACATTGTTTTCTAGTTGGAGCCGCGCCTCGTTTTCAAACTGTATGCTTTGACTCAAATGAACAATGACAGCAATATAGTCCACAATGAGCAGCGCTAAAGTCAACCTGCATAGTTGTCCCTCCATTGTGACATTAGAAAGTGTCACATTTATCTTGCAAGTGTACTCTTCTTCAACGTTTTGTTTACTTCCTGGATTTTTCCCACATGGAAATTCTGACCAATCAAGAGCAGCTTTCTCACACAAGGCATTTGATCTGGTCCGCTTGTAAATGCTGCCGTGAGAACACGAACCAACTCTAGGCAATTATGCAACATTGGAACAAAAGTAGTCTCTGATTAGGACCAAAGTAAGACAACTCTAGGTCTGAAAGTACCCTTAATCCTTCAAACACTAACATTTAAGTGAAGAACCTAAATACTTTTCCCATTAATGCATATCAATACATACTTAACCTCCCACTAGGTCTTTGTAGAATGCATGCATGTAATGTATGAAGCTTACATGTGGGTGACATATAAATTTATGTAACACAAACACTTATGTGCTTAATGTCAAGTCAATTTTATTTATGCAGCATAAAATTACAAATTCCCCTTTAAAGGCTTTACAATACGTAAAGACCCTCAGTTTGGATAAGGAAAATCTCCCCCCAAAAACCCACATAATCCCATGCTGATTACACTATATAGGGGCAATGCGTAGCTGCATGATGTAAAACTGTTGCCAAAACAGTACAATCCAGCCCGTATTTACTGTACGTCGATGCATTGAGCCGAGTCATTGACTGTGGACTGCAGCTTTATCGTTGCTTAAACAGATGGAGCCGGCATCTCTTTGCATCTCACTGCGTAGGTCACCAAGCTCACCAAAACAGTTTTAATTAACCCAGATCTCTGTAGGGTGAGTTTCTCCTAATCCTTATGTGCTCACGGCTTGGCACCACCACCCGCTTGTACTGGTGTTACGCAACTCCTCCCGCCAGCCAAGAAATGCTACACAAACACACACACTAACACACACACACCTCATCTGGCCTTCCCTCGGGCTGTTTAAAAGGAACAATCTGGTGTGAAACATTTTAGCACTGGTAAAATACAGCTGTTGGCAATGTCACTTAAATGTCTAGGTCTAATTTGTTATCTGGTGGTGTGTTCTGTCTTATTACAGAGGATCACTGATCATAAAGTAATAGCATGTCAAAAACTTGTGAGTGTACCTATATTATAGAGCTTAATGGAAAAAAATGTTTCCTCTTGTCTGTAACATCAATAGTAAATGTCAGGCTTTGGTGTCATTCGCTCAAAATCAAAGAGCAAAGTGTTCTTTCTAGTGTCATAACTTTGCACTGATGTTTGACTGTCACACAGGAACAAATCCACCACAGAAGCAACAGAAATTACACATTCTTCATTCCTCTAAAGCCCAGAATGCAATGCAACACTGTCGCTTTAAAGTCTGATGCAGTTACTGCGATATCATCTCATCACTGTTTTGGCCTTTAGCTAAAATGCATATAGTTCATATATGTTCTCTGTGGGTTAAAGGGAAGATAGGGAGTTATTTACTGATAGAGGCAGGCAAGGAAGATAGCAGTAACACAGCAAGGTTTACTGTTTTGTTTGTATAGTGTGTAGGATGAAGTCTGGAGGTAAGTAATTTGGTTGCTTTACTACAGTATGTTTCCGCCAAACTGCCTCCAAAGACGATAAGAATGTGAATGTGTTTGCAGTCCACAAAACTAATCCGGTAAAAAGAAGTTATCATTCATGAGGTTTTGGGAAGAGCATTAAATGAAATGGAATTGCTAATTAAACCAATTGTTTGCCAAGAAGTCTAACTACCAAGCTAATGACTTGACTGTTAACAACTGACACTGCAGCCATCCAAGCAGAATGAAGAATTCCGTTTCACTGGTCTGTTTGGACATCAGCTCTTTATTAGCACTTCTTACCGTAGCTAGTTCCACAACAGATATTGCTTTCACTGAGCTGGGCACAATTACAGCCTTTCCAAGATGCCTCATGTTTGGTAAAATTCACCCAAATTCATCTTGCTCCTCGCAGCACAGGGCAGCCTCGTTCTCTACATCTAAGACAGGGTTGCTGTTACTGGCTGTATAGGTTGCAGGTCAGCATGTAGACAAGAGTGCAAGCTGCTCGTACTCTGAAATGTTTTTCTAACTGCCCAGTGAATCTACTGACTTTGATCCTTAACACTAGTGTAAGCACTTTGAGATTCAATTTCCTCTCAGTCCAGCTCAAAAGACCTTTTTTCATTGCAGACATTTTGACTAGCAGGGAAAGCACAGGTGTAACTAATAACATTAAAGCTGGAGTACGGGACTTTTACATATAAATGAACGTCTATTACATTCAAGCCCTTGCAAAACGAGTTCACACAATGCTGATTAAGCCCATCGCCGCCAGGGAAAGCTCTCTCAATTTTGTAGTATACTGCAGTTGTGGTGTCTGTGGTGACTTTCCTACACAGGTGCACTGGAAGTGATGTGTTTTACATCAACCAGCCAGAGCTAAAGGGGACAGGAAGGGGGGCGACCATAGCTTGGGGAATGGTGGAAGCTATGGCTGAAAATCTTAGGAAGGGTCTAAGAAAAAGTATCTGAAGTGAATGCTTGAGATAAAGAAAGAAACGTTGTGTACAAAAACAGGATTACTGAGGTTGGCAGAGCTGCAGCGAGCTCACCTGCAAGCATACATCATAAGCGTAGATAGCCTAATGGACATAGCCACAGTGACATCACCTATTGGTTAGTGGACTCCAGGTTTGAAGCCAGTTTTGATTTTCTAAATCAATGAAATAATCAGAAATATAACCAACAACAAAGGGCATAAGTATTAAATAACAATGATAGAGAGTCTGCACTTTTAATATCATGAATAACATATGTCATAATCTACAATGTATGCAGTTATAACATTGCAAAATAACAACATCAGAGCTATCTGTGTTGACCTCCATCTCTGGCAAGCTCCGTGAACAGCATTTTGTTTTATCTCCATGGTAACGGATATATGAGTAAGAGAGTCAAAGTTTCTTATGAGGTAGTTTGTCCCAATTATGTGCATACTGCATGTAAGAGTACATACTTTGTAAGGGCAGCAGCAGTACCTACTAAAAGTTAAAAGAAAAAGTATGCGATACAGAATGCACCCTCTATACTATAATTTGGAGTTACGCACCTTTAAGTTAAAGTGGAACTATGATGCTTTTCCTCTTTTCTGACCTATAAATGTTGTTACAATGTGAGATACTCGTGTTAAACAATGTCAAAGCGTCAAATAATGAGGTTTATGCATTTGGATGTGAGCCCTGCAAGCTGTTTTGGGTGGCTCTGCACGTTGTGTTTTACTGTCTTTTTTAACAGAGTAGTCCCATTGACGTCAATGTGTGCCGGACTTAGTTATATGGGCATGCCCAGGTATATGCCGCACAGGTAAGCAGGTAATGAGAATAACAAGCTACGGCTAACGTTACCTACCATTCAGAGACGTCTTGAAGTAACCTCTGTACTTGAGAAACTTCAGGCTGTCCAGTCCCTACCTCCGGATCGGATTCGGGATCCAACACATACGGCTGTATTTCAAAAGTTGACATTTTCAAAAGTGAAATTCCGCACCGGCAAAATAAGGAGGTGGGGCTCGGCAGTGCTCGCCAGCCCTTCGGAAGTCCTTGGGAGTGTGACCAATCACAGCGGAGTGGGCTCGGGGCCGGGGGGGTGGAGTAGATAACACAGACCGTTTTCGTGGGATGCGGGAAATATGAGGAAGCGATGCAGCGAGAGACACAGCGTCCCAAAGATCTACAAAGCTTTCTGTGCGGGTAATCGTGTGTAGTTGCTCTATAGGAGTCCACAAATCAAATACAAAGGCCCGAAAATGAGCATAATAGGTCCTCTTTAACTAACCAACATCATTGTGGTAGCAGCTTGTCAATGGATGGCATCCACCCGGCGCTCAAAGCAGCCATGCACTTAATTATGCATAACTTTAAGCCTTAATAAAATGTTAACAGGTAAGTTAAATAAAAATGTACCCCCCATATAGTTGTCCTTTACAGGGAAATTAGCTATAGAGATCAAAACGGTGTTTTGTACTGGGCTGTACACATGTTTATTTCTGCTGTTAAGTTGGGCATTTTAACATGATGGTCTGTGGGGAATGACAATGATTTTTAGAACCAGTCTCAAGTGGTCATTTGCGGAACTGCAGTTTTTAGAACTTATGGGTTGGCTTCTTTTTCCAGCCGTGGGTTTTGTCACTTGGGACGCACCAGAAAAGTAGAAATAGTTAAAATAGTAATTAACTTCATCTGACAGATAGCTGACATATTGACAATGATACTGAGGGCATGAGACATCATATTCCATGTCAGTGAGTATACTTGTGTGGCTGTATCTAACATGCCAGCTGGCAGGCTGAAGCACGAGCATAATGTGTACTTCCCATGCACTGTACTTCCAGTGACCTGTTATATGCTACATTTACTCGGTCATGGTCTAAGTGACGGTTCAGATGTCACAGGAAAAAAAAAGGGTCCAGGGGAACATGACAGCTGGTAAAAAAAAAAAGGCAGCAGCAGCTCTGTGTGATGGTATCAACGTGGAGACAGGGCAGGTGAGGCAACTTCAAAGCAGCTTAGATAGATGGGAGATATTGTCTTGTGAAAGATGGCACGCTTTGATATGAATCAGTACACCGATATTGACATCAAAGTGACGTATGTAATGCGAACCGTAGATGATCTTGTTACGGATGCATGGATACAGATCCCAGCAATTAAATTGTAACACATCCATTTCTTTAATTACACATGGACAGCGCACATGGCTTGAAAGACCTTTTGTTTTTCACCATCTTTCTTCAGCTATTTCCTCTAATGTGGGCAAACTGCCAATTAACATTCAGGATGCATTTTCTCACTTTATTTCAGCGATGCATTACATTCAAGTAGCTTTGCTTTTGCTGCTCTGTTTTTAAAATTGTGATTTCCCCCACTTGGCTCGGGTTCAGTGCTCATCCACAGGCACGGAGGACTGTGCTGCAGCTTTGAGCAACCCTCTAAATGACACAGCAGCTTAATTCACTCAAGTTTGTGAGCCATATTCAATATGTCTCACCGTGTTTAAGCACAACAGGAAGTGATTTGCGAAACCCCTGTGAGTATTCAACACTGACAACCACTGTGAACACTTTATGGGCTGAGCAAAAGCAGCAAACAAACTACAGCCATTCCCATGTATTTCCCTCAAGCAAACCATTTAGTTAATCCTTGTTGTATAGACCTTAGCAGGAAGGGGGTGTCAAAAAATTAATTTAACCACTTTTTAGCCCCCCATTGCTAAAATCCCTGGCTCCTTTTCTGACTAGAAATCTTTCCTTAAACCATTAATCTTTGTATCGTGCATATCTGATGGCAAGTCACGGGGCTTGAAACATATTACTCTCTCCCTTTAAAAAGAGAAGCTGTCACATTTTCTTAATTAGACCCTGGCTATAGCTGGGACAGCAGTCTTTTAATCTGGTGGTTTGGTACTTTAATCTGCCTCACATATGGCCTTCTGGATAAATCAGACAAGCTCCACTCCGCTCTGCGCTGCACAGTGCTGCCCCACTGGAATTATCAACACGTCTTTTCCTCAGCAGTAATAACTACTGCTGCAATATGCCAGAGTTAACTTTCTCCACTGTTTCTACACCCTCGTCATTTCTGCCTGACACATGCACATTAGGTGACAGTTTCTGCCACCTAACGTTTTAGCATACAGAGAAACAGTGTGCGTAAAGTAGTTCTCACCTTATTAAAAGCAGGATGTGTGTGTCTGTTGGTGCGTGCATCAGTTTGTGTGTGTGTGTGTGTGTGTGTGTGTGTGTGTGTGTGTGTGTGTGTGTGTCTTCATGTTCGGTGACTGGCTGACTAGTAACAGCCGATCACATTCATACAAGTGTACCAAGATGTCTTAATAAGGACTGGAAGTGACACTGAAACCCCATACCTTTAGAATCCCAGTGATATTTTAACTAACACAAAGAACTCCAAATCCAGCCTCAGGATCATTCTATATATCTAGATAAGGATAAAGATAATACTACTACTAATAATAGCGATACTAACAATATTTAATATTGTTCAATATTTCTGTTTAGTGGCCTTCAACACATACCAGTTCCAGAAATCCATTGAACTTGTGGGTTAACAGCCATGGCTTAACAAAGAGGCTATTCCATGGATGAGTTAAAGGGTCAATTCTTTAAATCTTAAATTACAGGAAGCGGCAGGCATTGGTGATCTCCTGGCCAATGAACAAGTTGAGAGGTGGGATTTCAATGAAATGAAAAAGCAGAGCTGTTTGATATCAGACAGAATTTTCAACTTGTTACATTCAATGACTGAATATAAAGATGGATGCCGCATCTCCACTCACTTCTGCTGTAAAAAAATGAAGCCAAAATATCTTGCATACAGCCATCTTGTGCTAGGGACATCATTTGGAGCCAGTGATGGGCAGTAGTGATCCCCTCAGTGTTGAGTTCCAGTCCATACAACTGTTCAACCTATTGCGAGCAGCACTAATAATCACAAGCAAGAACTACCTAAAATGACAGAAACCATCTTTGGGAAATATTTGGCACCACCGGTGGTACAGTGGTTAGCATTGTGGCCTCACAGCAAGAGGGTTCCTGGTTCGAACCCAGGGTGGGGTGTTCAAGCCCTGGCGGTGGGGGAGCCCTCTGTGCGGAGTTTGCATGTTCTCCCTGTATCAGTGTGGGTTTTCTCCGTGTACTCCTGCTTTGTCCCACAGTCCAAAGACATGCAGGTTAATTGGTGACCCCTAACAGGATAAGCGGTGACAAAAAATGGATGAATGAATGAATATGAACTTTTTAGTTAGATTTTTAGTTTGACCCATGTTCCATCCACTAACATGGAAGGGGGCGGGGTTTAAACAGCAGCCAGCCACCAGGAGGCGGTCAAGATGTTTTGGCTTTACTTTTGGGGAGCTGTCACAACATCCATTTCTGTATACAGTCCATAGTTACACTCTGTTCCCATCTTTAGTCCGACATTGTGTCCACTCCTACAGATTTCCGTGGGGGATGGGGATCCGATTTTCCAAAACCAATCACTACCAATCACAATTTATCCGCCTGAATGTAATGTCATTTTAAGTCCCAATGATGCGTAGTCATGCCAACACTTCGTTCTTCGTTCACCATGGGGGCATGCGAGAAAAACGTCTATGGACGTTTTATAGAATTCAAGGTAACACAGGTTGAGTAATCAATGTACACATTATCATTTTGGAGGTGAAATATTCCTTTATTGAGAGATGACTGAGTTACAACTATCCAGGATGTAACACCAGGACTTCAACTCTCTTTCAGAGTGTCAGTTCTCACTATCACTCTGCTCATAAGGCTGAACAGCTTGCTGCAACAACTGCCTCAACATCCCAGCCTCCTGATATGATTGAGGCTTTGGCAGTTTTGTCATGCTAACATCTAATGTTCATGCATATTTACAGCAATCTCTGATTCTGCACCATTATGTGTCAGGGAGAGATTAATTCTCCCAGTAGATTTCTTGTTGCTGCTTGAATTCTGGAAGAGCTCCAGGGCCTCATAACTGTATAAGCATTTGCAATACCTTCACAGTCAGACGTGTCATGGAATTGACACTCACTCACCATCACATTTATGCAATCAGTTATGAAGTACTGTGAAAGTGGAAAAACCAACCTTGTCACAGGATCACATGTAACAACAGCGCAGCATCCACATCTGTGAAACTTCATTTAAAGGGTGTCGCTATGGCTCACGTAATTCTTGGCATGGCTGACTCCATACGCCACGAGCCAGTGCCATTAATTCAAATATTTCCTCCAAAGAGGTCTTCATTTCCCAAGACACGGCAGGGAAAACACATCATCAATCATGCAATCCTGTTGAGCTCCTCCAGTTCGACTTGCCTCATTGTTCATGGGCACACAAATTCAAAAGCTCCCCTGTGAGATGATTATAGCTGGGACTCAACTGGCAATCTCAGCAATTTGTAAACTTGGAAATGGCATTTATTCAGATGTCTAAATGCCATCATAATTATCTCAAAAACACTCTTAACACAAATCAGGAAATCATTAAAACGTTAATACAGTTTGAATAGAGTTAGGAGTGGCAGAGTAGATGCTAACCTAACGTTTTAATAGTCCAGTTAAATGCAATAAGTAAGTGAGAATCAGTTCGAGGCAAATTGCAGGTCAATCACAATCTGGGTCATGATGACAAATTTGGAATATTTCACAAATATCTGACAACCCCACTAAATGATAGGAGTTTATATAAAATGGTTTTGCTCTCATCGCAATCAGCGGAGAGTGATATGTTGCTTTGACACAGCGGCTGAGGCCTCTAACTGGATGTCGTTAGGATTAAGCGGCAGAATGAGGGTTTGCGGTTAAAAGGTGGGCTGAATATCCTCTCTATATTTCCAGACATGATAGATGCAGTAGGTACACTGAGCGAGAGCGCCACAGAGATTTTTTTTTTTTTTTTGCTCGAAAGCAGGGATTAACCTCCATTGGTTGTAATTAGATGAAGCAGTCACTTCCACTCCACTACAATGGATTTGTGTACCAGTGGCTCCAACACGCTGGTGCTCCATTTTCTCTCTGATTCATTTGTCATTTGTCTGTGCTGAGTGCTCGCCTTGGACAAAGAGCTCAAGGAGGTAAATGGGCTCTGTGCCAGAGAGTTTAGGATTTGGCACTGATCTGTCATTAGACCTCTGCCCCCCAAAACACAAAACACGCGCACACTTACATGTGCGCTTTCAACCGTTCTTGGGAGAGGTAGCCATTTATCATGACACAAATGACAATTCTGCATCATTTAACAGCACTTCACATGCTGTAGTTTTACATTTTAATTGTGTTTAATTGCAGATTAACAGCAGAATATCATGTGGTGATCCACACAAGCTCTGTGAGGTCCCATTGTTCCCTTTGACTTAATTGTCTCGTCACTTGTTCTGACGCTTATGGTGGTGTAATAACCATCATCCCACAAAGCCTCTATTTCTCCAATTTGAGTTGTTTCACAGAGCTTAAAAGGAATACTTCACCTGCAAAATTACCATTTGTATTTTTGAGATACTCACCACTCACTACTTTTTTTTTCATATGCCTCCATGTTGAACAAAGAATCCAAAAATGTAGAAACTCACAATTACAACACTTCTGCAAATGAGTAGCATGGTCAAACACATGCATTTTAACTTTACTCATGCATTCCATTGAGCACACTGAGCACATGTGCATGCACTTTTCCAGGTGCTCTGCTGGTCCATGTGTGAGACTGTTTGTCTGGGCAGTGTTTTAAACAGTAACGCTGGGTGTCCACTGGATCCGTCATGTGCGCGGTCCGGCCATGGCGCTGACTTGCTCCGTCCTGTGCCAGGCGTCAATGTCCACTGGAAGCGTATCTATAGCGGCGCGCACGCGAGCAGCTGGAATTGACGGATCGCGAGATCATGATGTCACGCGATAATTTGCGGAAACACTGGAGGTATAAAGACATCAACAAACAAAGAAAAGATTTCTCAACCTGCCGGGGGCCACAAACTTTGACGTCATGTTGTTGTAGCAATGTGAAATACGCTCCGGAGTTTTCATGGATGTTTTTATTTTGAAAATTGACCAGATACTCTTGTCTTTTCTGCGCCCGACTTCCTGTTGGAAATTGATGTGGCGTCATGTGGCGTCTGTCAAAAAATAGACCCAGCGCATATTTTTAGCGGAGCAGAGCGCCGTGCCGCTTCTGGTGGAGCAGCTTACATTGACTTTAATGGTCGCAAGTAGCTCTGGCACCCGCGCTGCAGCTGAATCGCGCACTTGACGGATCCAGTGGACATCTGGGGTTAGGTTTTAGCAAAAATACCTGTATTTTCTTTATCACACACACAAGACACAGCAACAAAAATAGCTGCTACGGGAGCTGGTATTACAAGCGAAGAGCAAATGGGGGTAAATGCATTTAATTCAGGGGGTCATGAGGCTGGAAATCGGCAGCGTGTCCAGGAGCACCAACACATGTCCAATGTGGGGTTGTACATTGAATAAAATAGGGACATATTTTTTAAAGCACTGCATTCGTCGCTGGTGTGTTTTGGCCTTAGATTATACAGCACAAGTTCTGTGAGAGTTTGTAAACAATGTTTTGATATATTCTGCTGTTGTTCAATGTGGCCCCCATTTACTCCAATTCGTCAAGAATTTTCTATGTTTTTGGATTCTTGGTTCACCATGGAGGTATGTGAGGAAAACAAAGTTTTCTTAAGGAATTAAACACAACACAGGGTGACTAATAGATATACAAATGATCATTTTGTGGGTGAAGTGTTCCTTTAAGAGAGAAAAACAAACAGAACACCGGCACTCACAGATACTGTAAACAGGAAATGCTGAAAGTCATGTTTGTTTGCCATTACTGTGCTCATGATACATTGTTCCAAGATTTGGTGCTGCCCACACTGCTATTTTTTCACTATTTCTTGTAAGAGAGAAATGTCTATTCAACACCAGACCTATTTAATCAACAACATTAGATATGTGGGTGGTGATTCAGACATCTGTAACCTGGCTAGACTAGACGAGACTAGCCTGCAGCGGGTTGACCAGTGGGTGCAACACTACTTGATTTCCATGGTTAACTTTCTCTATGACACTTGGAATTATTCCATGCACATATTCATACACTTTTGAACAGTTAAACACGCCTATCTGTTTGACGTACGCTGTATATGGCCTTTGACATCAGCATATCTGTCTCAGAGAGAAAGCCCTAACAATGGCTGATGTGTTTTTGGACTCAGATCAAACTGACAACACAAATAAAGGATATAATACTGATAAAAGTTAGATAACTGAGATGTGACTGCCATATAGGAAGTGAAATGAAATAATCATCCCATAAACCTTATCGGTATGCGACCTTTATTAAATTTCTCTTTGCCTTTTTTTCTTTTGTCCATGCTCTTTTGAAGGTGTTATCGATTTAATGTCCACGCCTTTGCATTTCATTGTGTATATGTGCACACTACCTGCACCTGTTATGAGCTATATTATATAAATGTACTCCAGAACTCCGAAAGAGCATTTCAACTTGTGATTTATAGCACTATCTATTGCATTTACCATTGACACATTTCAGTGATGCCATTACTGCCTTTTCAGTTTCTTTTGAGCTTGGCTTAATTCACTGGAACCGGTGTGGCGACTTCCCATCACTGCTTTGATATCCATCCAATAACATCCCACTTTTGTTTGATGGTATGCAATATATCAGATATGTCTTAATGTTTTAGTTAACTTTTTCAATAATAAAGTAAAAGCAAAGATTAACCTCCACTGGCTGTAATTCTATGGAGCAGCCACTTACTTACATTCCTGCAAAATGGATTTATATACAAACAGCTCCAACCTGCTGCTGTTCCATTTTCTCTGTGACTCATTTGTCATTTGTCTGCATTGAGGACTCAGCTTGGACAAAGAGCTCAAGGAGGTAAATGGGTTCTGTACCAGGGAGTTTAGGATTTGGCAGTGATATGCCATTAGACCCCTGCTTCCCAACATGCACACACATTCGCACATGTGCTTTCACCCCATCTTGGACAGCTTGTTAATCATTATGTAGATGACACAGTCCTTCATGACAGACACGGAATAGCACACCATCACGTCTAAGTCTCCTATAAATCATTACACTGACGACTCAATCCTGCACCATGAACAGCAGGCCATCATGTATAGTGTAATTACTTTATCAATAAATGTTAATTGTTGCAGTTAAAAATCAACCTGACACTATTTAGATGTTCAAAAGATGATCTACACGAGCTCTGCAAATTTGCAACACTCTAGAACAATGGGGTGAGGACAGCGTGATTAATTCATCTCCTGGATCCAACAAAGCGCTCTTGTATGACAACCACCGGGGTCAGAATAGATAATCTCTCTGCTGCAACAAAAAGCAGACAAGGCCAAGGGCTGAAAAACACATCCGCCGCACACGTCTTATTTGCCAGCCAGAAAATCAAAGCAGCCACTTAATGAATCAGCACATCTCCACACAGTCAGCCATTTCAGAAGAAGACAATACTAAACAGCATTAAAATCCATAGTTCCATTGGAGACAAAAACCCAACGTGGAGGATTATCCGTTCAGCAAATTAGGCCAAAGAAAAACAGCTAATGTGTTAAAATGGGAGAGAAAAGGGAGGAAGAAAAATCTTTATGGGTGTAACAAGATACAAACAGCCCGATAATCCGCTTTTAACAAGATGAGTGATCATGGCCTTTTGTCAGTGCGTTGAAGCTGCACAATCAATGGTGGTGATTTAGCCCCCCGTGAGCTCCAGGGCCCCCTCTGTAGCAGATGTCTGGATCTTCATTTATCAGGCACATGTCTTGCACAAGACAGCGCCCTCGCCTGCGGTGCGGCTGATCAGGAGTAGTGGCAGAGGGGTGGAGAGGAGTTTAGGGGGAGGCAGGAGAGGATGAAGGTGGGGGGGAATTGGTGCAGACAGAAAAGGGAAAGACAAAGAGGACATGAGGAAGGAGGAGGGAAACACTAGGGATGGAGATTCGAAGGGAGGCGAAGGCACCACGCTCGTCCACTGCCCTGCTGTCAGGTAAATGCCATCTGGGTGTTTTACAGATGAGACTGTAGCTGTTGGCATTTTGAATGCACCTCCTACACTTTATCCTTCTCGCCTCCTTGCTTACTTATTCTTTACACCGTGTCTCGTCTTACGCAGGCTCCGTGGGGAGGAGCCCAACATTTGACATTAACTAAATCTGGTATACTTCCAGAAATACCAATTAGTGATATTAATGTTGGGAAAAGATGGAGAGGAGAACCACCCTGAGGTATGGTTTGTTTTTAGTAGCAGGGTCTTGACCTTGTACAAATCTTGATTTTTGACCATCCCAGTAAAACACTGTCAGGTTGAGGCTATGTGGCTAAATACCTTGTAGTATTTTCCTCCACCCACACTGTTGAACAATACCACAATGGAATTCCCAAGACAGCCCATCAAGTCTATGTTATTCCCATATTGGAGCAGAGAAAACCATGAAAGGGGAAACTCCATTGTGACTTTGAGCGTAATTTGATTTTCTTTGTGGTGACCATTGATCACAGTCGGTCGGACTATTATTATCCCCACCAGGCATAAGACCAAACCCCACTAGGGTTTAGTCATGTGTGAGTGAGTATGTGTGTGAGTGTGGTTCAGTTTTTCCACAGCTAATCTCCCAAACAACCGGACCAATCAGCCTTATTTTTTGTGTGTGTGCGCATGTATGACTGTATGCTCAAAGATCTCTCTTGGTTGTGGTGATTTCTAATCATTGAAAACCTGTTTTTTCAATTGTTTCATACTGTCATTAACTGCTGACTCCTGAATCCTCTTAACTGGTCGATAGGGGACGCAGGTTTTCCAGAAAGTGGCTCGGCTAAAAACAACAAGCCTTACAGTCTGTTGGAGGTAACAGTTCGGTCTTTGTTATGGCTCAAACACTGACATCCATAGAAAAGTTTGGTCCCACTTTGAACCAATACATCTGCAGATTAATTCCATAAGCGATATATTATGATCCACTAAAGTGAAACACAATACAAGATGGATAAAGCCCTGTTTCCACTGAGCAGTCCGGTATGGTTCAATTCAGTACGCATTTTTTCCGTTTCCACTGTGAAAAGTCGTGGATGGTACCAATAGAACCGTTTCGTACTGTCCCCATTTTTGGTCCCCCCTCTGTTGGGGTACCTAGCACACAGATCTGGTACTAAAAGGTGGAGCTGTGAACACTGCAGTCCGTTGATTGGTCAGTAGAGGACGGTCACTCTGCTCAGGGCTGAGTTGTGTCTGGTTTTGAGGCTCATGTAACCACTGTTCATACTGTGGAGAGTTTTACATACAATAGTAAACTACTACTATAAAATGAAAGGATGCTTTGCTGCTTGCTTGCTCTTACAGCAGCTCAGATGGCCGGCAACTTTTAAGGTGGAACGTTTACTTGTAATGTTACTCATTGTATGAGTTGACAATGTGAAGCCATCAGCACACCTTAAATTTAAATGACAACTTTGACCATTTCACAAGTTTTTATTGTCTCTCTTGGGTACACTTTTAGTAACGAGTGGATCTTCAAGCGTTTAAAAATATACATTAATTTCGACTGGATTATGTGAACTGCGTGTATTCTAATCCTTACTGGGAGGAAAAAAAAGGAGTCACAGAGCTTTGTTCCTGTGGGCTCCAGCCTGAGAAGGACTAAATGCACCAACCTGTTATTTTTAAATATCCCATCGTGAGAGACTCTCACTGCAGCCTGTTTTATTTTGTTCTGAAAGTGCGAGTGTGCAAACCCGTTCTGCGGACAATACACGAGGTGCAGACTTCCCTCCATGTTACCAGAAGAGGAAATATAGTGAGTGCTGGACGGAGCAGTGAGGGACAATAAACCCGCCCACATTAAAACATAATGTTTTTGGTGGAAACGCTTAATGAACCTTGGGTCTAGGTACCATGTCTGAACAGTTACCTTGGTTCCAAAGGTATCGTGCTGAAAGTGTTTGTTGAAAATGGAGTTTTAATGACCATTTTGTTATCCTCACCGCCATCTTGACTGTAAGGGAGTCGGGAGGACAGTTCCACCAGGCAGTGTGAAGTGTTTCGCCTGCCTGATTTTGTAGCCTTGCAGATTTTGTTGATTTTGTTTGTGCTTCTAAGTAAGAAGTCTAAGTAGTTGAATTTTCTCTTTTTTTGTCCATTTTCGATGTGTTTATTTTTATTTCTGTTGCTCTGTAGCCTACAGACAAAATTGATACAGCTGCTGGAATTATAAGAATTGTCTAAAGTGGCCAGGTGGTGTAGATCTTCTCTGGTTGATACAGTCCTGTTGGCAGTTGCTCAAAAAATTCATCATATGACTGGAGGGGATTTTTCCAGAATATCTGGTGTGTTCAAACCTAGGTTCTGCAAATGTTTTTCAGATGCTATTCAGTGCAACTGCAGGTTCTTGGATGTGCTGAGGTTTTCTTCTTTTTTTTTTCCCCAGGAAAAACACAAGCCCACTCAGCTTTAGACCATGGTGACAGCACCATGCTGACTTTATCAGCTATCATTCACAATTTTTTTGTTCATGTGCAATTTAGGTTTTACCCTGCGGCTTCCAAAATATTTTGAACATTTGTGTCCTACTAAAATGAACGGTACCCTCCATAGCAATTTTCTCTGAAGGCCATGAAGCTCATGAAAAATAGATTTTGAAAGCCTTGAAATATTTTTACTCTGCCTCCAAACCTCTCTGCTCATAGAATAGCAACAATAACAATAGATGTATTATTGAGACAGGAAATGCCTGACAAAAATCATCCTCTGCCTCCAGTAATATGAGTGATTGTCCCGGGAGATTTGGAGGAACTGTGAGCATACCCACAGCCGGGGCGTCCTGATAAAATTGCCCTGCTTGCTCTTAATTCCACAATATTCTCTCTGCTGTTATTGTCCATCTCTGAAAATGTAGGTCAGAGGCAGGATGTTGATGTTCTGCTGAAAGGTAGATTTACACCACCGCCCAGCCTGTCACAGCTCCTGACTCACTGACTGGATGTCGAGTTCACACCTATCCTCAGAGATAAAGCCTGAAATTTAATTCCTTTTCTTTCCTCTGCCTTCTATTTGCCCCGTAAGAACAAACACGAGTTGGCTCTTAGCTTCAGCTGCAGCCATTATTATTGCATTAAAGCTAATGGGACAGGGTTCTTGATGCTTATCATAATTTCATATCCACTATCCCTCCTGCGGAATATACAGAGTACTACACAGCACAAATATTCTGACGACAACAACTGACACCCTGTTGGTTCAACCACGTTTTTCACTCATCTATTTGTCCGTGCTGATGGAACAGATACACTTCTAGTACTTTGAATAAAACTTTAAAGAAATACCTCACCTTCCCAAATGACCATTCAAATATCAGTTACTTACACCGTGTTACGTTTAATTTGTGAAGAAAACTGTTTTTCTGGAGTATGCCTCCAGTGAACTCAGAATGCAAAAAACAGAAAATTCTTGATTGATTTAAGTAAAAGGTGTTTGTGTTTTACCTGCTAAACATCTTCAATTTCACTTCAATATCCTGTCGAAAAGGGCTGTGTGTTTGGGGAGTACTGGATGTACAATTGGATATATAAGACTTGAAATATACTGCATGAGCTGTTTGAGAGTTTGTAAAATGTTGGAATGTTTTCATATAACTTTGTTGTTGTTAAATATGGTCACCTATTACTTTAATTTATTAAAGTTTCCTTATTGGATTCTTCGTTCACCAGAGGCATGCGAGAAATACCAAGTTTTCTTTACAAATTTAATGTAATGTGGGTGGGAAATTGATATGCAAATTATTATCTGGGGATGAAGTATTTCTTTAAGACCAAATGAAAACAAATAGTGTTTCTTTTTGCTTACTTTTTACAATATAAAAGTACCACACACAAGAATTGTAGTGAGGCCAGTTCTTGATAATTGGACTTGACTGTAGAAAACAAGTGTTGCACACTCTGGCTCTATAGGCACTTCTTTTACTTTGATGATGGCACAGTGGTGTGGTGGGTAGCACTGTGGCCTCACAATCCCTGGTTCAAAACCCAG